>JAPDVU010000004.1:99771298-100436174 GCA_026230045.1 Corynorhinus townsendii | reverse complement strand
TTACTGCGAAATCGTGCTCGAAGTGCTGAGGACTGAGTTGGAAACTGGTTGCATTCATGTTCCAGTCTAAATGAGTTGGCGTTTTTAGAATAAAGTAGGTTAAACATTTAATTCTTTTTCGTAGAGCGGACATCACAGGAGGAAAGTATTCCGAACTATTACATATCCCACCGACAGTTAGGCTAACGATTCAAGTAGTAGTAATTAATGTTGAAAGAGCTGGTATATATGGGAAAACACTGTGTAAAACACTTGGAATTCACAACGAATGAGCTTGAATCACTGGACAACAGTGAATCAAACTCTGAGAATTCACAAAGATTGACCGGGATAAATATTTAGCAATGTGCTTGAAAAAGTAGGAATACATTAGTAAAGGGACCTTAGAAGCTGTAGGACAAGGTTTAATTACTGCGAAATCGTGTTCAAAGAGCTGAGAAGTAAGTTGGATACTGGTTGCATTTATGATGCAGTCTAAATGAGTGAGCGTGTTTGGAATAAAGTGGGTTAAACATTTAATTCATTTTCATAGATCAGATATAGCAGGAGGAAAGTATTCCAAACTATTAGAAATCCAAATGATAGTTAGGTTAACGGTTCAAGTGGAACTACTTAGCTTTTAAAGAGCTGGTATATAAGAAAAAACACTGTGTAAATACTTGGAATTCACAATGAGTGACCTCGAATCACTGGACAACAGTGAATCAAACTCAGAAGTCACAAAGATTGACTGCGGAAACACTTAAGAATGTGCTTGAAACACTAAGAATACACATTCATAGAGCCTCAGTACCTGAAGGACACTGTTCAATCCGTGGGAAATGGTGGCCAAAGAGCTGAGAGCGATACTGTTTACCTTTATAATCCTGTCTCAATGCGTTGCGGTTTTGGAAAGGAGGAGAAGCACAAACATTCCTTTTCATTGGGCCCGGATTCCTCTATGAAAATGTTCAAAGTCTCAGAGCTCAAAAAGACAGATCAGGGAAATGTCTAGGAATCCGTCTGACCCTCTTGGAATACGTTTGTAGACATTTAATATCTCTAGTGATGCTTAAATACTGAGAATTTCTATTTAAACGGCTGTGAAAGGTAGGATCCTCTTCCAAATGGACTTAGTTTGCAATTTAAAGAGCTGGTATATGTGGGGGGAAACTGTGTAAACAACTGGAATTCAGAATGAGTGAGCTTGATTCACTGGACAACAGTGAATCTAACTCTGAGTAACCGCCATGATTGTGGAACTATTTAGCAATGTGCTTGAAAATGTAGGCATACATTAGGAAAGAAACTTAATATCGGTAGGACAATGTTTAAGTACTGCAAAATCGTGCTCAAAGTGCTGAGAACTTCGTTGGATACTGGTTGCATTTACGCTCCAGTCTAAATGTATTGGGGTTTTTAGAATAAAGTAGGTTAAACATTTAATTCTTTTTCGCAGAGCGGATATAACAGGAGGAAAGTATTCCAAGCTATTCGAAATTCGAATGGTAGTTAGGCTAACGATTCAAGTACTAGCAATTAACATTGAAATTGCGGGTATATATGGGAAAATACCGTGTAAGACACTTGGCATTCACAACGAATGAGCTTGAATCATGGAAAAACAGTGAATCAAACTCGGAGGATTCACCATGATTGGGGAAATATTTAGCAATGTGCACGGGAAACTAGGAATACTTATTCATAGAGCCTTACTATCTGAAGAACACTGTTCAACCTGTGGGAAATGGTGTTCAAAGAGCTGAGTGCGATACTGTTTACATTTGTAATTCCGTGTCATGTGTTGCGGTTTTTGAAAGGGAAACACAAATATTCCTTTTCATAGGGCTCAGATACTTATATGAAGATGTTCCGTCTCAGAGTTCAAAAAGACAGATCAGAGAAATGTCTAGGAATCCCTCTGACCCTCTTGTGATACGTTTGTAGACATTTAATATCTCTAGTGATGTTCAAATACTGAGAATTTCTATTTCAACGGTGGTGAATGGTAGGACCGTCTTCAAAATGGTATTATTTTAAATAGCTGGTATATGTGGGGGAAAACTGTGTAAACACGTGGAATTCAGAATGAATGAGCTTGAATCACTGGACAACACTGACTCAAACTGAGAATTCACAAAGATTGACTGCGGAAACATTTAGGAATGTGCTTGAAACACTAAGAATACACATTCTCATAGAGCCTTAGTATCTGAACGGCACTGTTTAGTCACTGGGGAAGCGTGTTCACACAGCTGAGAAGTGAGTGCGGTACTGTGTACTTTTACAATTCAGTCAAATGAGTTGGCGTTTTTGGAAGAAAGTTGGTGAAACACTGAATTCATTTTTATAGTTCTGATATAACAGTGCGAAAGGATTCAAAATTCTACGGAATCAAAATGATAGTTCGGCTAGTGTTCAAAACTGGAATAATGTACCTTTAAGGACCCGGTAAGGCACCAGTATTAAAATGTTAAAAGTCCCAGAACTCAAAAAACCGGTCCAGGAACATGTGTAGGAGTGTTTCTGAAACTCCAGGAATAAGCTGTAGAACTGTCACCTCTCCACTGCATGTTGAAATACTGAGAAGTTGCATTCAAAGCGCTGTGAAAGGTAGGATAGTCTTTAAAATAGTAACAATTCACTTTTAAAGAGCTGGTATATATGGAAAACGCTGTCCGTACACTTGGAATTCACAAGAAATGAGCTTGACTCAGTGGAAAAGAGTGAATCCTACGCTGAGCATTCACCATGATTGTGCAACTCTTTAGCAATGTGCGTGAGAAACTAGGAATAATTATTAATAGAGCCTTAATATCTGAAGGACACTGTTCAATCTTTGGGAAATGGTATTCAAAGAGCTGAGTGCGATACTGCTTACATTTATAATTCTGTGCCAATGTGCTGCGGTTTTTGAAAGAAAGAAAAACACTTAGACATTCCTTTTCATAGAGCTCAGATACTGATATGAAAATGTTCCAAGTCTCAGAGTTCAAAATGACAGATCAGGGAAATATCTAGGAATCCGTCTGACCCTTTGGAACACGTTTGTAGACATTTAATAGCTCTAGTGATGCTTAAATACTGAAGATTTCTATTTAAACGGTTGTGAAAGGTAGGATCGTCTTCAAAATGGACTTATTTTGCAATTTAAAGAGCTGGTATATGTGGGGGGAAATTAACTGTGTAAACAACTGGAATTCAGAATGACTGAGCTTGAATCACTGGACAACAGTGAATCAAACTCTGAGTATTCACCAAGAGTGTGGAACTATTTAGGAATGTGCTTGAAAATGTAGGCATACATTAGGAAAGAACCTCAGAATCTGTAGGACAATGTTTAATTACTGCGAAATCGTGCTCGAAGTGCTGAGGACTGAGTTGGAAACTGGTTGCATTCATGTTCCAGTCTAAATGAGTTGGCGTTTTTAGAATAAAGTAGGTTAAACATTTAATTCTTTTTCGTAGAGCGGACATCACAGGAGGAAAGTATTCCGAACTATTACATATCCCACCGACAGTTAGGCTAACGATTCAAGTAGTAGTAATTAATGTTGAAAGAGCTGGTATATATGGGAAAACACTGTGTAAAACACTTGGAATTCACAACGAATGAGCTTGAATCACTGGACAACAGTGAATCAAACTCTGAGAATTCACAAAGATTGACCGGGATAAATATTTAGCAATGTGCTTGAAAAAGTAGGAATACATTAGTAAAGGGACCTTAGAAGCTGTAGGACAAGGTTTAATTACTGCGAAATCGTGTTCAAAGAGCTGAGAAGTAAGTTGGATACTGGTTGCATTTATGATGCAGTCTAAATGAGTGAGCGTGTTTGGAATAAAGTGGGTTAAACATTTAATTCATTTTCATAGATCAGATATAGCAGGAGGAAAGTATTCCAAACTATTAGAAATCCAAATGATAGTTAGGTTAACGGTTCAAGTGGAACTACTTAGCTTTTAAAGAGCTGGTATATAAGAAAAAACACTGTGTAAATACTTGGAATTCACAATGAGTGACCTCGAATCACTGGACAACAGTGAATCAAACTCAGAAGTCACAAAGATTGACTGCGGAAACACTTAAGAATGTGCTTGAAACACTAAGAATACACATTCATAGAGCCTCAGTACCTGAAGGACACTGTTCAATCCGTGGGAAATGGTGGTCAAAGAGCTGAGAGCGATACTGTTTACCTTTATAATCCTGTCTCAATGCGTTGCGGTTTTGGAAAGGAAGGAGAAGCACAAACATTCCTTTTCATTGGGCCCGGATTCCTCTATGAAAATGTTCAAAGTCTCAGAGCTCAAAAAGACAGATCAGGGAAATGTCTAGGAATCCGTCTGACCCTCTTGGAATACGTTTGTAGACATTTAATATCTCTAGTGATGCTTAAATACTGAGAATTTCTATTTAAACGGCTGTGAAAGGTAGGATCCTCTTCCAAATGGACTTAGTTTGCAATTTAAAGAGCTGGTATATGTGGGGGGAAACTGTGTAAACAACTGGAATTCAGAATGAGTGAGCTTGATTCACTGGACAACAGTGAATCTAACTCTGAGTAACCGCCATGATTGTGGAACTATTTAGCAATGTGCTTGAAAATGTAGGCATACATTAGGAAAGAAACTTAATATCGGTAGGACAATGTTTAAGTACTGCAAAATCGTGCTCAAAGTGCTGAGAACTTCGTTGGATACTGGTTGCATTTACGCTCCAGTCTAAATGTATTGGGGTTTTTAGAATAAAGTAGGTTAAACATTTAATTCTTTTTCGCAGAGCGGATATAACAGGAGGAAAGTATTCCAAGCTATTCGAAATTCGAATGGTAGTTAGGCTAACGATTCAAGTACTAGCAATTAACATTGAAATTGCGGGTATATATGGGAAAATACCGTGTAAGACACTTGGCATTCACAACGAATGAGCTTGAATCATGGAAAAACAGTGAATCAAACTCGGAGGATTCACCATGATTGGGGAAATATTTAGCAATGTGCACGGGAAACTAGGAATACTTATTCATAGAGCCTTACTATCTGAAGAACACTGTTCAACCTGTGGGAAATGGTGTTCAAAGAGCTGAGTGCGATACTGTTTACATTTGTAATTCCGTGTCATGTGTTGCGGTTTTTGAAAGGGAAACACAAATATTCCTTTTCATAGGGCTCAGATACTTATATGAAGATGTTCCGTCTCAGAGTTCAAAAAGACAGATCAGAGAAATGTCTAGGAATCCCTCTGACCCTCTTGTGATACGTTTGTAGACATTTAATATCTCTAGTGATGTTCAAATACTGAGAATTTCTATTTCAACGGTGGTGAATGGTAGGACCGTCTTCAAAATGGTATTATTTTAAATAGCTGGTATATGTGGGGGAAAACTGTGTAAACACGTGGAATTCAGAATGAATGAGCTTGAATCACTGGACAACACTGACTCAAACTGAGAATTCACAAAGATTGACTGCGGAAACATTTAGGAATGTGCTTGAAACACTAAGAATACACATTCTCATAGAGCCTTAGTATCTGAACGGCACTGTTTAGTCACTGGGGAAGCGTGTTCACACAGCTGAGAAGTGAGTGCGGTACTGTGTACTTTTACAATTCAGTCAAAATGAGTTGGCGTTTTTGGAAGAAAGTTGGTGAAACACTGAATTCATTTTTATAGTTCTGATATAACAGTGCGAAAGGATTCAAAATTCTACGGAATCAAAATGATAGTTCGGCTAGTGTTCAAAACTGGAATAATGTACCTTTAAGGACCCGGTAAGGCACCAGTATTAAAATGTTAAAAGTCCCAGAACTCAAAAAACCGGTCCAGGAACATGTGTAGGAGTGTTTCTGAAACTCCAGGAATAAGCTGTAGAACTGTCACCTCTCCACTGCATGTTGAAATACTGAGAAGTTGCATTCAAAGCGCTGTGAAAGGTAGGATAGTCTTTAAAATAGTAACAATTCACTTTTAAAGAGCTGGTATATATGGAAAACGCTGTCCGTACACTTGGAATTCACAAGAAATGAGCTTGACTCAGTGGAAAAGAGTGAATCCTACGCTGAGCATTCACCATGATTGTGCAACTCTTTAGCAATGTGCGTGAGAAACTAGGAATAATTATTAATAGAGCCTTAATATCTGAAGGACACTGTTCAATCTTTGGGAAATGGTATTCAAAGAGCTGAGTGCGATACTGCTTACATTTATAATTCTGTGCCAATGTGCTGCGGTTTTTGAAAGAAAGAAAAACACTTAGACATTCCTTTTCATAGAGCTCAGATACTGATATGAAAATGTTCCAAGTCTCAGAGTTCAAAATGACAGATCAGGGAAATATCTAGGAATCCGTCTGACCCTTTGGAACACGTTTGTAGACATTTAATAGCTCTAGTGATGCTTAAATACTGAAGATTTCTATTTAAACGGTTGTGAAAGGTAGGATCGTCTTCAAAATGGACTTATTTTGCAATTTAAAGAGCTGGTATATGTGGGGGGAAACTAACTGTGTAAACAACTGGAATTCAGAATGACTGAGCTTGAATCACTGGACAACAGTGAATCAAACTCTGAGTATTCACCAAGAGTGTGGAACTATTTAGGAATGTGCTTGAAAATGTAGGCATACATTAGGAAAGAACCTCAGAATCTGTAGGACAATGTTTAATTACTGCGAAATCGTGCTCGAAGTGCTGAGGACTGAGTTGGAAACTGGTTGCATTCATGTTCCAGTCTAAATGAGTTGGCGTTTTTAGAATAAAGTAGGTTAAACATTTAATTCTTTTTCGTAGAGCGGACATCACAGGAGGAAAGTATTCCGAACTATTACATATCCCACCGACAGTTAGGCTAACGATTCAAGTAGTAGTAATTAATGTTGAAAGAGCTGGTATATATGGGAAAACACTGTGTAAAACACTTGGAATTCACAACGAATGAGCTTGAATCACTGGACAACAGTGAATCAAACTCTGAGAATTCACAAAGATTGACCGGGATAAATATTTAGCAATGTGCTTGAAAAAGTAGGAATACATTAGTAAAGGGACCTTAGAAGCTGTAGGACAAGGTTTAATTACTGCGAAATCGTGTTCAAAGAGCTGAGAAGTAAGTTGGATACTGGTTGCATTTATGATGCAGTCTAAATGAGTGAGCGTGTTTGGAATAAAGTGGGTTAAACATTTAATTCATTTTCATAGATCAGATATAGCAGGAGGAAAGTATTCCAAACTATTAGAAATCCAAATGATAGTTAGGTTAACGGTTCAAGTGGAACTACTTAGCTTTTAAAGAGCTGGTATATAAGAAAAAACACTGTGTAAATACTTGGAATTCACAATGAGTGACCTCGAATCACTGGACAACAGTGAATCAAACTCAGAAGTCACAAAGATTGACTGCGGAAACACTTAAGAATGTGCTTGAAACACTAAGAATACACATTCATAGAGCCTCAGTACCTGAAGGACACTGTTCAATCCGTGGGAAATGGTGGTCAAAGAGCTGAGAGCGATACTGTTTACCTTTATAATCCTGTCTCAATGCGTTGCGGTTTTGGAAAGGAGGAGAAGCACAAACATTCCTTTTCATTGGGCCCGGATTCCTCTATGAAAATGTTCAAAGTCTCAGAGCTCAAAAAGACAGATCAGGGAAATGTCTAGGAATCCGTCTGACCCTCTTGGAATACGTTTGTAGACATTTAATATCTCTAGTGATGCTTAAATACTGAGAATTTCTATTTAAACGGCTGTGAAAGGTAGGATCCTCTTCCAAATGGACTTAGTTTGCAATTTAAAGAGCTGGTATATGTGGGGGGAAACTGTGTAAACAACTGGAATTCAGAATGAGTGAGCTTGATTCACTGGACAACAGTGAATCTAACTCTGAGTAACCGCCATGATTGTGGAACTATTTAGCAATGTGCTTGAAAATGTAGGCATACATTAGGAAAGAAACTTAATATCGGTAGGACAATGTTTAAGTACTGCAAAATCGTGCTCAAAGTGCTGAGAACTTCGTTGGATACTGGTTGCATTTACGCTCCAGTCTAAATGTATTGGGGTTTTTAGAATAAAGTAGGTTAAACATTTAATTCTTTTTCGCAGAGCGGATATAACAGGAGGAAAGTATTCCAAGCTATTCGAAATTCGAATGGTAGTTAGGCTAACGATTCAAGTACTAGCAATTAACATTGAAATTGCGGGTATATATGGGAAAATACCGTGTAAGACACTTGGCATTCACAACGAATGAGCTTGAATCATGGAAAAACAGTGAATCAAACTCGGAGGATTCACCATGATTGGGGAAATATTTAGCAATGTGCACGGGAAACTAGGAATACTTATTCATAGAGCCTTACTATCTGAAGAACACTGTTCAACCTGTGGGAAATGGTGTTCAAAGAGCTGAGTGCGATACTGTTTACATTTGTAATTCCGTGTCATGTGTTGCGGTTTTTGAAAGGGAAACACAAATATTCCTTTTCATAGGGCTCAGATACTTATATGAAGATGTTCCGTCTCAGAGTTCAAAAAGACAGATCAGAGAAATGTCTAGGAATCCCTCTGACCCTCTTGTGATACGTTTGTAGACATTTAATATCTCTAGTGATGTTCAAATACTGAGAATTTCTATTTCAACGGTGGTGAATGGTAGGACCGTCTTCAAAATGGTATTATTTTAAATAGCTGGTATATGTGGGGGAAAACTGTGTAAACACGTGGAATTCAGAATGAATGAGCTTGAATCACTGGACAACACTGACTCAAACTGAGAATTCACAAAGATTGACTGCGGAAACATTTAGGAATGTGCTTGAAACACTAAGAATACACATTCTCATAGAGCCTTAGTATCTGAACGGCACTGTTTAGTCACTGGGGAAGCGTGTTCACACAGCTGAGAAGTGAGTGCGGTACTGTGTACTTTTACAATTCAGTCAAAATGAGTTGGCGTTTTTGGAAGAAAGTTGGTGAAACACTGAATTCATTTTTATAGTTCTGATATAACAGTGCGAAAGGATTCAAAATTCTACGGAATCAAAATGATAGTTCGGCTAGTGTTCAAAACTGGAATAATGTACCTTTAAGGACCCGGTAAGGCACCAGTATTAAAATGTTAAAAGTCCCAGAACTCAAAAAACCGGTCCAGGAACATGTGTAGGAGTGTTTCTGAAACTCCAGGAATAAGCTGTAGAACTGTCACCTCTCCACTGCATGTTGAAATACTGAGAAGTTGCATTCAAAGCGCTGTGAAAGGTAGGATAGTCTTTAAAATAGTAACAATTCACTTTTAAAGAGCTGGTATATATGGAAAACGCTGTCCGTACACTTGGAATTCACAAGAAATGAGCTTGACTCAGTGGAAAAGAGTGAATCCTACGCTGAGCATTCACCATGATTGTGCAACTCTTTAGCAATGTGCGTGAGAAACTAGGAATAATTATTAATAGAGCCTTAATATCTGAAGGACACTGTTCAATCTTTGGGAAATGGTATTCAAAGAGCTGAGTGCGATACTGCTTACATTTATAATTCTGTGCCAATGTGCTGCGGTTTTTGAAAGAAAGAAAAACACTTAGACATTCCTTTTCATAGAGCTCAGATACTGATATGAAAATGTTCCAAGTCTCAGAGTTCAAAATGACAGATCAGGGAAATATCTAGGAATCCGTCTGACCCTTTGGAACACGTTTGTAGACATTTAATAGCTCTAGTGATGCTTAAATACTGAAGATTTCTATTTAAACGGTTGTGAAAGGTAGGATCGTCTTCAAAATGGACTTATTTTGCAATTTAAAGAGCTGGTATATGTGGGGGGAAACTAACTGTGTAAACAACTGGAATTCAGAATGACTGAGCTTGAATCACTGGACAACAGTGAATCAAACTCTGAGTATTCACCAAGAGTGTGGAACTATTTAGGAATGTGCTTGAAAATGTAGGCATACATTAGGAAAGAACCTCAGAATCTGTAGGACAATGTTTAATTACTGCGAAATCGTGCTCGAAGTGCTGAGGACTGAGTTGGAAACTGGTTGCATTCATGTTCCAGTCTAAATGAGTTGGCGTTTTTAGAATAAAGTAGGTTAAACATTTAATTCTTTTTCGTAGAGCGGACATCACAGGAGGAAAGTATTCCGAACTATTACATATCCCACCGACAGTTAGGCTAACGATTCAAGTAGTAGTAATTAATGTTGAAAGAGCTGGTATATATGGGAAAACACTGTGTAAAACACTTGGAATTCACAACGAATGAGCTTGAATCACTGGACAACAGTGAATCAAACTCTGAGAATTCACAAAGATTGACCGGGATAAATATTTAGCAATGTGCTTGAAAAAGTAGGAATACATTAGTAAAGGGACCTTAGAAGCTGTAGGACAAGGTTTAATTACTGCGAAATCGTGTTCAAAGAGCTGAGAAGTAAGTTGGATACTGGTTGCATTTATGATGCAGTCTAAATGAGTGAGCGTGTTTGGAATAAAGTGGGTTAAACATTTAATTCATTTTCATAGATCAGATATAGCAGGAGGAAAGTATTCCAAACTATTAGAAATCCAAATGATAGTTAGGTTAACGGTTCAAGTGGAACTACTTAGCTTTTAAAGAGCTGGTATATAAGAAAAAACACTGTGTAAATACTTGGAATTCACAATGAGTGACCTCGAATCACTGGACAACAGTGAATCAAACTCAGAAGTCACAAAGATTGACTGCGGAAACACTTAAGAATGTGCTTGAAACACTAAGAATACACATTCATAGAGCCTCAGTACCTGAAGGACACTGTTCAATCCGTGGGAAATGGTGGCCAAAGAGCTGAGAGCGATACTGTTTACCTTTATAATCCTGTCTCAATGCGTTGCGGTTTTGGAAAGGAGGAGAAGCACAAACATTCCTTTTCATTGGGCCCGGATTCCTCTATGAAAATGTTCAAAGTCTCAGAGCTCAAAAAGACAGATCAGGGAAATGTCTAGGAATCCGTCTGACCCTCTTGGAATACGTTTGTAGACATTTAATATCTCTAGTGATGCTTAAATACTGAGAATTTCTATTTAAACGGCTGTGAAAGGTAGGATCCTCTTCCAAATGGACTTAGTTTGCAATTTAAAGAGCTGGTATATGTGGGGGGAAACTGTGTAAACAACTGGAATTCAGAATGAGTGAGCTTGATTCACTGGACAACAGTGAATCTAACTCTGAGTAACCGCCATGATTGTGGAACTATTTAGCAATGTGCTTGAAAATGTAGGCATACATTAGGAAAGAAACTTAATATCGGTAGGACAATGTTTAAGTACTGCAAAATCGTGCTCAAAGTGCTGAGAACTTCGTTGGATACTGGTTGCATTTACGCTCCAGTCTAAATGTATTGGGGTTTTTAGAATAAAGTAGGTTAAACATTTAATTCTTTTTCGCAGAGCGGATATAACAGGAGGAAAGTATTCCAAGCTATTCGAAATTCGAATGGTAGTTAGGCTAACGATTCAAGTACTAGCAATTAACATTGAAATTGCGGGTATATATGGGAAAATACCGTGTAAGACACTTGGCATTCACAACGAATGAGCTTGAATCATGGAAAAACAGTGAATCAAACTCGGAGGATTCACCATGATTGGGGAAATATTTAGCAATGTGCACGGGAAACTAGGAATACTTATTCATAGAGCCTTACTATCTGAAGAACACTGTTCAACCTGTGGGAAATGGTGTTCAAAGAGCTGAGTGCGATACTGTTTACATTTGTAATTCCGTGTCATGTGTTGCGGTTTTTGAAAGGGAAACACAAATATTCCTTTTCATAGGGCTCAGATACTTATATGAAGATGTTCCGTCTCAGAGTTCAAAAAGACAGATCAGAGAAATGTCTAGGAATCCCTCTGACCCTCTTGTGATACGTTTGTAGACATTTAATATCTCTAGTGATGTTCAAATACTGAGAATTTCTATTTCAACGGTGGTGAATGGTAGGACCGTCTTCAAAATGGTATTATTTTAAATAGCTGGTATATGTGGGGGAAAACTGTGTAAACACGTGGAATTCAGAATGAATGAGCTTGAATCACTGGACAACACTGACTCAAACTGAGAATTCACAAAGATTGACTGCGGAAACATTTAGGAATGTGCTTGAAACACTAAGAATACACATTCTCATAGAGCCTTAGTATCTGAACGGCACTGTTTAGTCACTGGGGAAGCGTGTTCACACAGCTGAGAAGTGAGTGCGGTACTGTGTACTTTTACAATTCAGTCAAAATGAGTTGGCGTTTTTGGAAGAAAGTTGGTGAAACACTGAATTCATTTTTATAGTTCTGATATAACAGTGCGAAAGGATTCAAAATTCTACGGAATCAAAATGATAGTTCGGCTAGTGTTCAAAACTGGAATAATGTACCTTTAAGGACCCGGTAAGGCACCAGTATTAAAATGTTAAAAGTCCCAGAACTCAAAAAACCGGTCCAGGAACATGTGTAGGAGTGTTTCTGAAACTCCAGGAATAAGCTGTAGAACTGTCACCTCTCCACTGCATGTTGAAATACTGAGAAGTTGCATTCAAAGCGCTGTGAAAGGTAGGATAGTCTTTAAAATAGTAACAATTCACTTTTAAAGAGCTGGTATATATGGAAAACGCTGTCCGTACACTTGGAATTCACAAGAAATGAGCTTGACTCAGTGGAAAAGAGTGAATCCTACGCTGAGCATTCACCATGATTGTGCAACTCTTTAGCAATGTGCGTGAGAAACTAGGAATAATTATTAATAGAGCCTTAATATCTGAAGGACACTGTTCAATCTTTGGGAAATGGTATTCAAAGAGCTGAGTGCGATACTGCTTACATTTATAATTCTGTGCCAATGTGCTGCGGTTTTTGAAAGAAAGAAAAACACTTAGACATTCCTTTTCATAGAGCTCAGATACTGATATGAAAATGTTCCAAGTCTCAGAGTTCAAAATGACAGATCAGGGAAATATCTAGGAATCCGTCTGACCCTTTGGAACACGTTTGTAGACATTTAATAGCTCTAGTGATGCTTAAATACTGAAGATTTCTATTTAAACGGTTGTGAAAGGTAGGATCGTCTTCAAAATGGACTTATTTTGCAATTTAAAGAGCTGGTATATGTGGGGGGAAACTAACTGTGTAAACAACTGGAATTCAGAATGACTGAGCTTGAATCACTGGACAACAGTGAATCAAACTCTGAGTATTCACCAAGAGTGTGGAACTATTTAGGAATGTGCTTGAAAATGTAGGCATACATTAGGAAAGAACCTCAGAATCTGTAGGACAATGTTTAATTACTGCGAAATCGTGCTCGAAGTGCTGAGGACTGAGTTGGAAACTGGTTGCATTCATGTTCCAGTCTAAATGAGTTGGCGTTTTTAGAATAAAGTAGGTTAAACATTTAATTCTTTTTCGTAGAGCGGACATCACAGGAGGAAAGTATTCCGAACTATTACATATCCCACCGACAGTTAGGCTAACGATTCAAGTAGTAGTAATTAATGTTGAAAGAGCTGGTATATATGGGAAAACACTGTGTAAAACACTTGGAATTCACAACGAATGAGCTTGAATCACTGGACAACAGTGAATCAAACTCTGAGAATTCACAAAGATTGACCGGGATAAATATTTAGCAATGTGCTTGAAAAAGTAGGAATACATTAGTAAAGGGACCTTAGAAGCTGTAGGACAAGGTTTAATTACTGCGAAATCGTGTTCAAAGAGCTGAGAAGTCAGTTGGATACTGGTTGCATTTATGATGCAGTCTAAATGAGTGAGCGTGTTTGGAATAAAGTGGGTTAAACATTTAATTCATTTTCATAGATCAGATATAGCAGGAGGAAAGTATTCCAAACTATTAGAAATCCAAATGATAGTTAGGTTAACGGTTCAAGTGGAACTACTTAGCTTTTAAAGAGCTGGTATATAAGAAAAAACACTGTGTAAATACTTGGAATTCACAATGAGTGACCTCGAATCACTGGACAACAGTGAATCAAACTCAGAAGTCACAAAGATTGACTGCGGAAACACTTAAGAATGTGCTTGAAACACTAAGAATACACATTCATAGAGCCTCAGTACCTGAAGGACACTGTTCAATCCGTGGGAAATGGTGGCCAAAGAGCTGAGAGCGATACTGTTTACCTTTATAATCCTGTCTCAATGCGTTGCGGTTTTGGAAAGGAGGAGAAGCACAAACATTCCTTTTCATTGGGCCCGGATTCCTCTATGAAAATGTTCAAAGTCTCAGAGCTCAAAAAGACAGATCAGGGAAATGTCTAGGAATCCGTCTGACCCTCTTGGAATACGTTTGTAGACATTTAATATCTCTAGTGATGCTTAAATACTGAGAATTTCTATTTAAACGGCTGTGAAAGGTAGGATCCTCTTCCAAATGGACTTAGTTTGCAATTTAAAGAGCTGGTATATGTGGGGGGAAACTGTGTAAACAACTGGAATTCAGAATGAGTGAGCTTGATTCACTGGACAACAGTGAATCTAACTCTGAGTAACCGCCATGATTGTGGAACTATTTAGCAATGTGCTTGAAAATGTAGGCATACATTAGGAAAGAAACTTAATATCGGTAGGACAATGTTTAAGTACTGCAAAATCGTGCTCAAAGTGCTGAGAACTTCGTTGGATACTGGTTGCATTTACGCTCCAGTCTAAATGTATTGGGGTTTTTAGAATAAAGTAGGTTAAACATTTAATTCTTTTTCGCAGAGCGGATATAACAGGAGGAAAGTATTCCAAGCTATTCGAAATTCGAATGGTAGTTAGGCTAACGATTCAAGTACTAGCAATTAACATTGAAATTGCGGGTATATATGGGAAAATACCGTGTAAGACACTTGGCATTCACAACGAATGAGCTTGAATCATGGAAAAACAGTGAATCAAACTCGGAGGATTCACCATGATTGGGGAAATATTTAGCAATGTGCACGGGAAACTAGGAATACTTATTCATAGAGCCTTACTATCTGAAGAACACTGTTCAACCTGTGGGAAATGGTGTTCAAAGAGCTGAGTGCGATACTGTTTACATTTGTAATTCCGTGTCATGTGTTGCGGTTTTTGAAAGGGAAACACAAATATTCCTTTTCATAGGGCTCAGATACTTATATGAAGATGTTCCGTCTCAGAGTTCAAAAAGACAGATCAGAGAAATGTCTAGGAATCCCTCTGACCCTCTTGTGATACGTTTGTAGACATTTAATATCTCTAGTGATGTTCAAATACTGAGAATTTCTATTTCAACGGTGGTGAATGGTAGGACCGTCTTCAAAATGGTATTATTTTAAATAGCTGGTATATGTGGGGGAAAACTGTGTAAACACGTGGAATTCAGAATGAATGAGCTTGAATCACTGGACAACACTGACTCAAACTGAGAATTCACAAAGATTGACTGCGGAAACATTTAGGAATGTGCTTGAAACACTAAGAATACACATTCTCATAGAGCCTTAGTATCTGAACGGCACTGTTTAGTCACTGGGGAAGCGTGTTCACACAGCTGAGAAGTGAGTGCGGTACTGTGTACTTTTACAATTCAGTCAAAATGAGTTGGCGTTTTTGGAAGAAAGTTGGTGAAACACTGAATTCATTTTTATAGTTCTGATATAACAGTGCGAAAGGATTCAAAATTCTACGGAATCAAAATGATAGTTCGGCTAGTGTTCAAAACTGGAATAATGTACCTTTAAGGACCCGGTAAGGCACCAGTATTAAAATGTTAAAAGTCCCAGAACTCAAAAAACCGGTCCAGGAACATGTGTAGGAGTGTTTCTGAAACTCCAGGAATAAGCTGTAGAACTGTCACCTCTCCACTGCATGTTGAAATACTGAGAAGTTGCATTCAAAGCGCTGTGAAAGGTAGGATAGTCTTTAAAATAGTAACAATTCACTTTTAAAGAGCTGGTATATATGGAAAACGCTGTCCGTACACTTGGAATTCACAAGAAATGAGCTTGACTCAGTGGAAAAGAGTGAATCCTACGCTGAGCATTCACCATGATTGTGCAACTCTTTAGCAATGTGCGTGAGAAACTAGGAATAATTATTAATAGAGCCTTAATATCTGAAGGACACTGTTCAATCTTTGGGAAATGGTATTCAAAGAGCTGAGTGCGATACTGCTTACATTTATAATTCTGTGCCAATGTGCTGCGGTTTTTGAAAGAAAGAAAAACACTTAGACATTCCTTTTCATAGAGCTCAGATACTGATATGAAAATGTTCCAAGTCTCAGAGTTCAAAATGACAGATCAGGGAAATATCTAGGAATCCGTCTGACCCTTTGGAACACGTTTGTAGACATTTAATAGCTCTAGTGATGCTTAAATACTGAAGATTTCTATTTAAACGGTTGTGAAAGGTAGGATCGTCTTCAAAATGGACTTATTTTGCAATTTAAAGAGCTGGTATATGTGGGGGGAAACTAACTGTGTAAACAACTGGAATTCAGAATGACTGAGCTTGAATCACTGGACAACAGTGAATCAAACTCTGAGTATTCACCAAGAGTGTGGAACTATTTAGGAATGTGCTTGAAAATGTAGGCATACATTAGGAAAGAACCTCAGAATCTGTAGGACAATGTTTAATTACTGCGAAATCGTGCTCGAAGTGCTGAGGACTGAGTTGGAAACTGGTTGCATTCATGTTCCAGTCTAAATGAGTTGGCGTTTTTAGAATAAAGTAGGTTAAACATTTAATTCTTTTTCGTAGAGCGGACATCACAGGAGGAAAGTATTCCGAACTATTACATATCCCACCGACAGTTAGGCTAACGATTCAAGTAGTAGTAATTAATGTTGAAAGAGCTGGTATATATGGGAAAACACTGTGTAAAACACTTGGAATTCACAACGAATGAGCTTGAATCACTGGACAACAGTGAATCAAACTCTGAGAATTCACAAAGATTGACCGGGATAAATATTTAGCAATGTGCTTGAAAAAGTAGGAATACATTAGTAAAGGGACCTTAGAAGCTGTAGGACAATGTTTAATTACTGCGAAATCGTGTTCAAAGAGCTGAGAAGTAAGTTGGATACTGGTTGCATTTATGATGCAGTCTAAATGAGTGAGCGTGTTTGGAATAAAGTGGGTTAAACATTTAATTCATTTTCATAGATCAGATATAGCAGGAGGAAAGTATTCCAAACTATTAGAAATCCAAATGATAGTTAGGTTAACGGTTCAAGTGGAACTACTTAGCTTTTAAAGAGCTGGTATATAAGAAAAAACACTGTGTAAATACTTGGAATTCACAATGAGTGACCTCGAATCACTGGACAACAGTGAATCAAACTCAGAAGTCACAAAGATTGACTGCGGAAACACTTAAGAATGTGCTTGAAACACTAAGAATACACATTCATAGAGCCTCAGTACCTGAAGGACACTGTTCAATCCGTGGGAAATGGTGGTCAAGAGCTGAGAGCGATACTGTTTACCTTTATAATCCTGTCTCAATGCGTTGCGGTTTTGGAAAGGAGGAGAAGCACAAACATTCCTTTTCATTGGGCCCGGATTCCTCTATGAAAATGTTCAAAGTCTCAGAGCTCAAAAAGACAGATCAGGGAAATGTCTAGGAATCCGTCTGACCCTCTTGGAATACGTTTGTAGACATTTAATATCTCTAGTGATGCTTAAATACTGAGAATTTCTATTTAAACGGCTGTGAAAGGTAGGATCCTCTTCAAAATGGACTTAGTTTGCAATTTAAAGAGCTGGTATATGTGGGGGGAAACTGTGTAAACAACTGGAATTCAGAATGAGTGAGCTTGATTCACTGGACAACAGTGAATCTAACTCTGAGTAACCGCCATGATTGTGGAACTATTTAGCAATGTGCTTGAAAATGTAGGCATACATTAGGAAAGAAACTTAATATCGGTAGGACAATGTTTAAGTACTGCAAAATCGTGCTCAAAGTGCTGAGAACTTCGTTGGATACTGGTTGCATTTACGCTCCAGTCTAAATGTATTGGGGTTTTTAGAATAAAGTAGGTTAAACATTTAATTCTTTTTCGCAGAGCGGATATAACAGGAGGAAAGTATTCCAAGCTATTCGAAATTCGAATGGTAGTTAGGCTAACGATTCAAGTACTAGCAATTAACATTGAAATTGCGGGTATATATGGGAAAATACCGTGTAAGACACTTGGCATTCACAACGAATGAGCTTGAATCATGGAAAAACAGTGAATCAAACTCGGAGGATTCACCATGATTGGGGAAATATTTAGCAATGTGCACGGGAAACTAGGAATACTTATTCATAGAGCCTTACTATCTGAAGAACACTGTTCAACCTGTGGGAAATGGTGTTCAAAGAGCTGAGTGCGATACTGTTTACATTTGTAATTCCGTGTCATGTGTTGCGGTTTTTGAAAGGGAAACACAAATATTCCTTTTCATAGGGCTCAGATACTTATATGAAGATGTTCCGTCTCAGAGTTCAAAAAGACAGATCAGAGAAATGTCTAGGAATCCCTCTGACCCTCTTGTGATACGTTTGTAGACATTTAATATCTCTAGTGATGTTCAAATACTGAGAATTTCTATTTCAACGGTGGTGAATGGTAGGACCGTCTTCAAAATGGTATTATTTTAAATAGCTGGTATATGTGGGGGAAAACTGTGTAAACACGTGGAATTCAGAATGAATGAGCTTGAATCACTGGACAACACTGACTCAAACTGAGAATTCACAAAGATTGACTGCGGAAACATTTAGGAATGTGCTTGAAACACTAAGAATACACATTCTCATAGAGCCTTAGTATCTGAACGGCACTGTTTAGTCACTGGGGAAGCGTGTTCACACAGCTGAGAAGTGAGTGCGGTACTGTGTACTTTTACAATTCAGTCAAAATGAGTTGGCGTTTTTGGAAGAAAGTTGGTGAAACACTGAATTCATTTTTATAGTTCTGATATAACAGTGCGAAAGGATTCAAAATTCTACGGAATCAAAATGATAGTTCGGCTAGTGTTCAAAACTGGAATAATGTACCTTTAAGGACCCGGTAAGGCACCAGTATTAAAATGTTAAAAGTCCCAGAACTCAAAAAACCGGTCCAGGAACATGTGTAGGAGTGTTTCTGAAACTCCAGGAATAAGCTGTAGAACTGTCACCTCTCCACTGCATGTTGAAATACTGAGAAGTTGCATTCAAAGCGCTGTGAAAGGTAGGATAGTCTTTAAAATAGTAACAATTCACTTTTAAAGAGCTGGTATATATGGAAAACGCTGTCCGTACACTTGGAATTCACAAGAAATGAGCTTGCCTCAGTGGAAAAGAGTGAATCCTACGCTGAGCATTCACCATGATTGTGCAACTCTTTAGCAATGTGCGTGAGAAACTAGGAATAATTATTAATAGAGCCTTAATATCTGAAGGACACTGTTCAATCTTTGGGAAATGGTATTCAAAGAGCTGAGTGCGATACTGCTTACATTTATAATTCTGTGCCAATGTGCTGCGGTTTTTGAAAGAAAGAAAAACACTTAGACATTCCTTTTCATAGAGCTCAGATACTGATATGAAAATGTTCCAAGTCTCAGAGTTCAAAATGACAGATCAGGGAAATATCTAGGAATCCGTCTGACCCTTTGGAACACGTTTGTAGACATTTAATAGCTCTAGTGATGCTTAAATACTGAAGATTTCTATTTAAACGGTTGTGAAAGGTAGGATCGTCTTCAAAATGGACTTATTTTGCAATTTAAAGAGCTGGTATATGTGGGGGGAAACTGTGTAAACAACTGGAATTCAGAATGACTGAGCTTGAATCACTGGACAACAGTGAATCAAACTCTGAGTATTCACCAAGAGTGTGGAACTATTTAGGAATGTGCTTGAAAATGTAGGCATACATTAGGAAAGAACCTCAGAATCTGTAGGACAATGTTTAATTACTGCGAAATCGTGCTCGAAGTGCTGAGGACTGAGTTGGAAACTGGTTGCATTCATGTTCCAGTCTAAATGAGTTGGCGTTTTTAGAATAAAGTAGGTTAAACATTTAATTCTTTTTCGTAGAGCGGACATCACAGGAGGAAAGTATTCCGAACTATTACATATCCCACCGACAGTTAGGCTAACGATTCAAGTAGTAGTAATTAATGTTGAAAGAGCTGGTATATATGGGAAAACACTGTGTAAAACACTTGGAATTCACAACGAATGAGCTTGAATCACTGGACAACAGTGAATCAAACTCTGAGAATTCACAAAGATTGACCGGGATAAATATTTAGCAATGTGCTTGAAAAAGTAGGAATACATTAGTAAAGGGACCTTAGAAGCTGTAGGACAATGTTTAATTACTGCGAAATCGTGTTCAAAGAGCTGAGAAGTAAGTTGGATACTGGTTGCATTTATGATGCAGTCTAAATGAGTGAGCGTGTTTGGAATAAAGTGGGTTAAACATTTAACTCATTTTCATAGATCAGATATAGCAGGAGGAAAGTATTCCAAACTATTAGAAATCCAAATGATAGTTAGGTTAACGGTTCAAGTGGAACTACTTAGCTTTTAAAGAGCTGGTATATAAGAAAAAACACTGTGTAAATACTTGGAATTCACAATGAGTGACCTCGAATCACTGGACAACAGTGAATCAAACTCAGAAGTCACAAAGATTGACTGCGGAAACACTTAAGAATGTGCTTGAAACACTAAGAATACACATTCATAGAGTCTCAGTACCTGAAGGACACTGTTCAATCCGTGGGAAATGGTGGTCAAAGAGCTGAGAGCGATACTGTTTACCTTTATAATCCTGTCTCAATGCGTTGCGGTTTTGGAAAGGAGGAGAAGCACAAACATTCCTTTTCATTGGGCCCGGATTCCTCTATGAAAATGTTCAAAGTCTCAGAGCTCAAAAAGACAGATCAGGGAAATGTCTAGGAATCCGTCTGACCCTCTTGGAATACGTTTGTAGACATTTAATATCTCTAGTGATGCTTAAATACTGAGAATTTCTATTTAAACGGCTGTGAAAGGTAGGATCCTCTTCAAAATGGACTTAGTTTGCAATTTAAAGAGCTGGTATATGTGGGGGGAAACTGTGTAAACAACTGGAATTCAGAATGAGTGAGCTTGATTCACTGGACAACAGTGAATCTAACTCTGAGTAACCGCCATGATTGTGGAACTATTTAGCAATGTGCTTGAAAATGTAGGCATACATTAGGAAAGAAACTTAATATCGGTAGGACAATGTTTAAGTACTGCAAAATCGTGCTCAAAGTGCTGAGAACTTCGTTGGATACTGGTTGCATTTACGCTCCAGTCTAAATGTATTGGGGTTTTTAGAATAAAGTAGGTTAAACATTTAATTCTTTTTCATAGAGCGGACATCACAGGAGGAAAGTATTCCAAGCTATTCGAAATTCGAATGGTAGTTAGGCTAACGATTCAAGTACTAGCAATTAACATTGAAATTGCGGGTATATATGGGAAAATACCGTGTAAGACACTTGGAATTCACAACGAATGAGCTTGAATCATGGAAAAACAGTGAATCAAACTCGGAGGATTCACCATGATTGGGGAAATATTTAGCAATGTGCACGGGAAACTAGGAATACTTATTCATAGAGCCTTACTATCTGAAGAACACTGTTCAACCTGTGGGAAATGGTGTTCAAAGAGCTGAGTGCGATACTGTTTACATTTGTAATTCCGTGTCATGTGTTGCGGTTTTTGAAAGGGAAACACAAATATTCCTTTTCATAGGGCTCAGATACTTATATGAAGATGTTCCGTCTCAGAGTTCAAAAAGACAGATCAGAGAAATGTCTAGGAATCCCTCTGACCCTCTTGTGATACGTTTGTAGACATTTAATATCTCTAGTGATGTTCAAATACTGAGAATTTCTATTTCAACGGTGGTGAATGGTAGGACCGTCTTCAAAATGGTATTATTTTAAATAGCTGGTATATGTGGGGGAAAACTGTGTAAACACGTGGAATTCAGAATGAATGAGCTTGAATCACTGGACAACACTGAATCAAACTGAGAATTCACAAAGACTGACTGCGGAAACATTTAGGAATGTGCTTGAAACACTAAGAATACACATTCTCATAGAGCCTTAGTATCTGAACGGCACTGTTTAGTCACTGGGGAAGCGTGTTCACACAGCTGAGAAGTGAGTGCGGTACTGTGTACTTTTACAATTCAGTCAAAATGAGTTGGCGTTTTTGGAAGAAAGTTGGTGAAACACTGAATTCATTTTTATAGTTCTGATATAACAGTGCGAAAGGATTCAAAATTCTACGGAATCAAAATGATAGTTCGGCTAGTGTTCAAAACTGGAATAATGTACCTTTAAGGACCCGGTAAGGCACCAGTATTAAAATGTTAAAAGTCCCAGAACTCAAAAAACCGGTCCAGGAACATGTGTAGGAGTGTTTCTGAAACTCCAGGAATAAGCTGTAGAACTGTCACCTCTCCACTGCATGTTGAAATACTGAGAAGTTGCATTCAAAGCGCTGTGAAAGGTAGGATAGTCTTTAAAATAGTAACAATTCACTTTTAAAGAGCTGGTATATATGGAAAACGCTGTCCGTACACTTGGAATTCACAAGAAATGAGCTTGACTCAGTGGAAAAGAGTGAATCCTACGCTGAGCATTCACCATGATTGTGCAACTCTTTAGCAATGTGCGTGAGAAACTAGGAATAATTATTAATAGAGCCTTAATATCTGAAGGACACTGTTCAATCTTTGGGAAATGGTATTCAAAGAGCTGAGTGCGATACTGCTTACATTTATAATTCTGTGCCAATGTGCTGCGGTTTTTGAAAGAAAGAAAAACACTTAGACATTCCTTTTCATAGAGCTCAGATACTGATATGAAAATGTTCCAAGTCTCAGAGTTCAAAATGACAGATCAGGGAAATATCTAGGAATCCGTCTGACCCTTTGGAACACGTTTGTAGACATTTAATAGCTCTAGTGATGCTTAAATACTGAAGATTTCTATTTAAACGGTTGTGAAAGGTAGGATCGTCTTCAAAATGGACTTATTTTGCAATTTAAAGAGCTGGTATATGTGGGGGGAAACTAACTGTGTAAACAACTGGAATTCAGAATGACTGAGCTTGAATCACTGGACAACAGTGAATCAAACTCTGAGTATTCACCAAGAGTGTGGAACTATTTAGGAATGTGCTTGAAAATGTAGGCATACATTAGGAAAGAACCTCAGAATCTGTAGGACAATGTTTAATTACTGCGAAATCGTGCTCGAAGTGCTGAGGACTGAGTTGGAAACTGGTTGCATTCATGTTCCAGTCTAAATGAGTTGGCGTTTTTAGAATAAAGTAGGTTAAACATTTAATTCTTTTTCGTAGAGCGGACATCACAGGAGGAAAGTATTCCGAACTATTACATATCCCACCGACAGTTAGGCTAACGATTCAAGTAGTAGTAATTAATGTTGAAAGAGCTGGTATATATGGGAAAACACTGTGTAAAACACTTGGAATTCACAACGAATGAGCTTGAATCACTGGACAACAGTGAATCAAACTCTGAGAATTCACAAAGATTGACCGGGATAAATATTTAGCAATGTGCTTGAAAAAGTAGGAATACATTAGTAAAGGGACCTTAGAAGCTGTAGGACAATGTTTAATTACTGCGAAATCGTGTTCAAAGAGCTGAGAAGTAAGTTGGATACTGGTTGCATTTATGATGCAGTCTAAATGAGTGAGCGTGTTTGGAATAAAGTGGGTTAAACATTTAATTCATTTTCATAGATCAGATATAGCAGGAGGAAAGTATTCCAAACTATTAGAAATCCAAATGATAGTTAGGTTAACGGTTCAAGTGGAACTACTTAGCTTTTAAAGAGCTGGTATATAAGAAAAAACACTGTGTAAATACTTGGAATTCACAATGAGTGACCTCGAATCACTGGACAACAGTGAATCAAACTCAGAAGTCACAAAGATTGACTGCGGAAACACTTAAGAATGTGCTTGAAACACTAAGAATACACATTCATAGAGCCTCAGTACCTGAAGGACACTGTTCAATCCGTGGGAAATGGTGGTCAAGAGCTGAGAGCGATACTGTTTACCTTTATAATCCTGTCTCAATGCGTTGCGGTTTTGGAAAGGAGGAGAAGCACAAACATTCCTTTTCATTGGGCCCGGATTCCTCTATGATAATGTTCAAAGTCTCAGAGCTCAAAAAGACAGATCAGGGAAATGTCTAGGAATCCGTCTGACCCTCTTGGAATACGTTTGTAGACATTTAATATCTCTAGTGATGCTTAAATACTGAGAATTTCTATTTAAACGGCTGTGAAAGGTAGGATCCTCTTCAAAATGGACTTAGTTTGCAATTTAAAGAGCTGGTATATGTGGGGGGAAACTGTGTAAACAACTGGAATTCAGAATGAGTGAGCTTGATTCACTGGACAACAGTGAATCTAACTCTGAGTAACCGCCATGATTGTGGAACTATTTAGCAATGTGCTTGAAAATGTAGGCATACATTAGGAAAGAAACTTAATATCGGTAGGACAATGTTTAAGTACTGCAAAATCGTGCTCAAAGTGCTGAGAACTTCGTTGGATACTGGTTGCATTTACGCTCCAGTCTAAATGTATTGGGGTTTTTAGAATAAAGTAGGTTAAACATTTAATTCTTTTTCGCAGAGCGGATATAACAGGAGGAAAGTATTCCAAGCTATTCGAAATTCGAATGGTAGTTAGGCTAACGATTCAAGTACTAGCAATTAACATTGAAATTGCGGGTATATATGGGAAAATACCGTGTAAGACACTTGGCATTCACAACGAATGAGCTTGAATCATGGAAAAACAGTGAATCAAACTCGGAGGATTCACCATGATTGGGGAAATATTTAGCAATGTGCACGGGAAACTAGGAATACTTATTCATAGAGCCTTACTATCTGAAGAACACTGTTCAACCTGTGGGAAATGGTGTTCAAAGAGCTGAGTGCGATACTGTTTACATTTGTAATTCCGTGTCATGTGTTGCGGTTTTTGAAAGGGAAACACAAATATTCCTTTTCATAGGGCTCAGATACTTATATGAAGATGTTCCGTCTCAGAGTTCAAAAAGACAGATCAGAGAAATGTCTAGGAATCCCTCTGACCCTCTTGTGATACGTTTGTAGACATTTAATATCTCTAGTGATGTTCAAATACTGAGAATTTCTATTTCAACGGTGGTGAATGGTAGGACCGTCTTCAAAATGGTATTATTTTAAATAGCTGGTATATGTGGGGGAAAACTGTGTAAACACGTGGAATTCAGAATGAATGAGCTTGAATCACTGGACAACACTGACTCAAACTGAGAATTCACAAAGATTGACTGCGGAAACATTTAGGAATGTGCTTGAAACACTAAGAATACACATTCTCATAGAGCCTTAGTATCTGAACGGCACTGTTTAGTCACTGGGGAAGCGTGTTCACACAGCTGAGAAGTGAGTGCGGTACTGTGTACTTTTACAATTCAGTCAAAATGAGTTGGCGTTTTTGGAAGAAAGTTGGTGAAACACTGAATTCATTTTTATAGTTCTGATATAACAGTGCGTAAGGATTCAAAATTCTACGGAATCAAAATGATAGTTCGGCTAGTGTTCAAAACTGGAATAATGTACCTTTAAGGACCCGGTAAGGCACCAGTATTAAAATGTTAAAAGTCCCAGAACTCAAAAAACCGGTCCAGGAACATGTGTAGGAGTGTTTCTGAAACTCCAGGAATAAGCTGTAGAACTGTCACCTCTCCACTGCATGTTGAAATACTGAGAAGTTGCATTCAAAGCGCTGTGAAAGGTAGGATAGTCTTTAAAATAGTAACAATTCACTTTTAAAGAGCTGGTATATATGGAAAACGCTGTCCGTACACTTGGAATTCACAAGAAATGAGCTTGACTCAGTGGAAAAGAGTGAATCCTACGCTGAGCATTCACCATGATTGTGCAACTCTTTAGCAATGTGCGTGAGAAACTAGGAATAATTATTAATAGAGCCTTAATATCTGAAGGACACTGTTCAATCTCTGGGAAATGGTTTTGAAAGAGCTGAGTGCGATACTGCTTACATTTATAATTCTGTGCCAATGTGCTGCGGTTTTTGAAAGAAAGAAAAACACTTAAACATTCCTTTTCATAGAGCTCAGATACTTATATGAAAATGTTCCAAGTCTCAGAGTTCAAAATGACAGATCAGGGAAATATCTAGGAATCCGTCTGACCCTTTGGAACACGTTTGTAGACATTTAATAGCTCTAGTGATGTTTAAATACTGAAAATTTCTATTTAAACGGTTGTGAAAGGTAGGATCGTCTTCAAAATGGACTTATTTTGCAATTTAAAGAGCTGGTATATGTGGGGGGAAACTGTGTAAACAACTGGAATTCAGAATGACTGAGCTTGAATCACTGGACAACAGTGAATCAAACTCTGAGTATTCACCAAGAGTGTGGAACTATTTAGGAATGTGCTTGAAAATGTAGGCATACATTAGGAAAGAACCTCAGAATCTGTAGGACAATGTTTAATTACTGTGAAATCGTGCTCGAAGTGCTGAGGACTGAGTTGGAAACTGGTTGCATTCATGTTCCAGTCTAAATGAGTTGGCGTTTTTAGAATAAAGTAGGTTAAACATTTAATTCTTTTTCGTAGAGCGGACATCACAGGAGGAAAGTATTCCGAACTATTACATATCCCACCGACAGTTAGGCTAACGATTCAAGTAGTAGTAATTAATGTTGAAAGAGCTGGTATATATGGGAAAACACTGTGTAAAACACTTGGAATTCACAACGAATGAGCTTGAATCACTGGACAACAGTGAATCAAACTCTGAGAATTCACAAAGATTGACTGGGGAAATATTTAGTAATGTGCTTGAAAAAGTAGGAATACATTAGTAAAGGACCTTAGAAGCTGTAGGACAATGTTTAATTACTGCGAAATCGTGCTCAAAGAGCTGAGAAGTAAGTTGGATGCTGGTTGCATTTATGATGCAGTCTAAATGAGTGAGCGTGTTTGGAATAAAGTGGGTTAAACATTTAATTCATTTTCATAGATCAGATATAGCAGGAGGAAAGTATTCCAAACTATTAGAAATCCAAATGATAGCTAGGTTAACGGTTCAAGTGGAACTACTTAGCTTTTAAAGAGCTGGTATATAAGAAAAAACACTGTGTAAATACTTGGAATTCACAATGAATGACCTCGAATCACTGGACAACAGTGGATCAAACTCAGAAGTCACAAAGATTGACTGCGGAAACACTTAAAAATGTGCTTGAAACACTAAGAATACACATTCATGGAGCCTCAGTACCTGAAGGACACTGTTCAATCCGTGTGAAATGGTGGTCAAAGAGCTGAGAGCGATACTGTTTACCTTTATAATCCTGTCTCAATGCGTTGCGGTTTTGGAAAGGAGGAGAAGCACAAACATTCCTTTTCATTGGGCCCACATTCCTCTATGAAAATGTTCAAAGTCTCAGAGCTCAAAAAGACAGATCAGGGAAATGTCTAGGAAGCCGTCTGACCCTCTTGGAATACGTTTGTAGACATTTAATATCTCTAGTGATGCTTAAATACTGAGAATTTCTATTTAAACGGTTGTGAAAGGTAGGATCCTCTTCAAAATGGACTTAGTTTGCAATTTAAAGAGCTGGTATATGTGGGGGGAAACTGTGTAAACAACTGGAATTCAGAATGAGTGAGCTTGATTCACTGGACAACAGTGAATCTAACTCTGAGTAACCGCCATGATTGTGGAACTATTTAGCAATGTGCTTGAAAATGTAGGCATACATTAGGAAAGAACCTCAGAATCTGTAGGACAATGTTTAATTACTGCGAAATCGTGCTCAAAGTGATGAGGACTGAGTTGGAGACTGGTTGCATTTACGCTCCCGTCCAAATGAGTTGGCGTTTTTAGAATAAAGTAGGTTAAACATTTAATTCTTTTTCGTAGAGCGGACATCACAGGAGGAAAGTATTCCGAACTATTATATATCCCAACGACAGTTAGGCTAACGATTCAAGTAGTAGTAATTAATGTTGAAAGAGCTGGTATATATGGGAAAACACTGTGTAAAACACTTGGAATTCACAACGAATGAGCTTGAATCACTGGACAACAGTGAATCAAACTCTGAGAATTCACAAAGATTGACTGGGGAAATATTTAGTAATGTGCTTGAAAAAGTAGGAATACATTGGTAAAGGACCTTAGAAGCTGTAGGACAATGTTTAATTACTGTGAAATCGTGTTCAAAGAGCTGAGAAGTAAGTTGGATACTGGTTGCATTTATGATGCAGTCTAAATGAATGAGCGTGTTTGGAATAAAGTGGGTTAAACATTTAATTCTTTTTCGCAGAGCGGATATAACAGCAGGAAAGTATTCCAAGCTATTCGAAATTCGAATGGTAGTTGGGCTAACGATTCAAGTACTAGTAATTAACATTGAAATTGCGGGTATATATGGGAAAATACTGTGTAAAACACTTGGAATTCACAACGAATGAGCTTGAATCATGGGAAAACAGTGAATCAAACTCGGAGAATTCACCATGATTGGGGAAATATTTAGCAATGTGCACGAGAAACTAGGAATACTTATTCATAGAGCCTTAATATCTGAAGAACACTGTTCAACCTGTGGGAAATGGTGTTCAAAGAGCTGAGTGCGATACTGTTTACATTTGTAATTCCGTGTCATGTGTTGCGGTTTTTGAAAGGGAAACACAAATATTCCTTTTCATATGGCTCAGATACTTATATGAAGATGTTCAGTCTCAGAGTTCAAAAAGACAGATGAGAAAAATGTCTAGGAATCCGTCTGACCCTCTTGTAATACGTTTGTAGACATTTAATATCTCTAGTGATGTTCAAATACTGAGAATTTCTATTTAAACGGTGGTGAATGGTAGGACCGTCTTCAAAATGGTATTATTTTAAATAGCTGGTATATGTGGGGGAAAACTGTGTAAACACGTGGAATTCAGAATGAATGAGCTTGAATCACTGGACAACACTGAATCAAACTGAGAATTGACAAAGATTGACTGCGGAAACATTTAGGAATGTGCTTGAAACACTAAGAATACATATTCATAGAGCCTTAGTATCTGAACGGCACTGTTTAGTCACTGGGTAAGCGTGTTCACAGAGCTGAGAAGTGAGTGCTGCACTGTGTACTTTTACAATTCAGTCAAAATGAGTTGGCGTTTTTGGAAGGAAGTTGGTGAAACACTGAATTCATTTTCATAGTTCTGATATAACAGTGCGAAAGGATTCAAAATTCTACGGAATCAAAATGATAGTTCGGCTAGTGTTCAAAACTGGAATAATGTACCTTTAAGGACCCGGTAAGGTACCAGTATTAAAATGTTAAAAGTCCCAGAACTCAAAAAACCGGTCCAGGAACATGTGTAGGAGTGTTTCTGAAACTCCAGGAATAAGCTGTAGAACTGTCACCTCTCCACTGCATGTTGAAATACTGAGAAGTTGCATTCAAAGCGCTGTGAAAGGTAGGATAGTCTTTAAAATAGTAACAATTCACTTTTAAAGAGCTGGATATATGGAAAACGATGTATATATACTTGGATTTCTCAAAAAAATCCCTTGAACTATGGGAGAATAGTGAATTAGTGAATCAAACTCGGAGAATTCACCATGATTGGGGCAATATTTAGCAATGTGTGTGAGAAACTAGGAATACTTATTAATAGAGCCTTAATATCTGAAGGACAATGTTCAATCTTTGGGAAATGGTTTTCAAAGAGCTGAGTGCCGTACTGTTTACCTTCATAATTCTGTCTCAATACGTTGTGGTGTTTGAAGGGAGGAGAAGCACAAACATTCCTTTTCGTAGGGCTCAGATAATTATATGAAAATGTTCAAAGTCTCAGATCTCAATAATACATTCCAGGGAAATGTCTAGGAATCCGTCTGACCCTCTCGAAATACGTATGTAGATATTTAACATCTCTAGTGATTTTTAAATACAGAGAATTTCAATTTAAACAGTTGTGAAAGGTAGGATCGTCTTCAAAATGGAATTATTTCACATTTTAAAGAGCTGGTATATGTGGGAAAACACTGTGTAAATAAGTGGAATTGAGAATGAATGAGCTGGAATCACTGGACAACAGTGAATCAAACTCTGATAATTCACCATGATTGTGGAACTATTTATCAATCTGCTTGAAAATGTAGGCATACATTAAGAAAGAAACTTATTATCTGTAGGACAATGTTTATTACTGCGAAATAGTCCTCAAAGTGCTTAGAACTGAGTTGGATACACACTGCATTTATGTTTCAGTCTAAATGTTTAGGCGTGTTTGGAACAAAGTGGGTTAAACATTTAATTCATTTTTATAGATCAGATATAACAAGAGGAAAGTATTCCAAACTATTAGCAATCCCAACGATAGTTAGGCTAACTTTTCAAGTTGAACTAATTAACGTTTAAAGAGCTGGTATATATGGGAAAACACTTGGAATTTACAATGAATGAGCTTGAATTAGTGGAGAAAAGGGAATCAAACACTGAAATTCACAAAGACTAGGGAATTACTTAGGAAGGTGGGTGAAACAGTAGGAATACAAATTCATAGAGCCTTAATATGTGAATGAACCTGTTTATTTAGTGGGATATTGTGTTAAAAGAGCAAAGAACTGAGTTGGATACTGGCTACATTTAAAATTCAGTCTCAATGAGTTGGCTTATTTGAAAGAAGGTTGGTCAAACACCTAAACTTCATTTTCATTGGTCTCACATTCCTGTATGAAAATGGGAAAACCTTGAGAACACACAATAACAGACCAGAAAATTGTATACCAATGTTTCTGAAACCCTTGGCATACTTTTGTAGCACCTTAATATCTCTAGTGCAGTGTTAAAATATCAAGTATTTGTACCCAAAGAGCTGTGAAATTTAGGATAGTTTGCACAATAGGAAAAAAACCCCACATTTATAGCGCTGCTGTACATGGAAAAAAGGTGTATGAACACTTGGAAAACGCAGTGAATGAACTTGAATACTGGACAAAGTGAAAGAAACACTGAGAATTCACAGTGAAAGACGGAAAATATTTCGGAAGGTGCCCTAAACAGTACTCATACAATTTCATAGAGGCTTAATACGTGCAGGAAATTGTTTACTCACTATGAAATTGTGCACAAAGAGCAGAGAAGTAAGTGCAATACTCGTTACTTTTGAAATTCAGTACCAATGAGTTGGTGTTTTAGGGAAAAAGTTGGTGAAACAAATTCATCTGCCTTGAGCTGATATAACACTATAAAAGTATTCAAAACTCTTGGATATCAAAATGACAGTCAAGGTAGTGTTCAGAGTATTTATAATGTACATTGAAAGACTGGTATATTTGGCAAAATGCTCTATAAATACTTGGAATTCTCAGTGAATGAGCTTGAATCACTGGACAAAAGTGAATCAAACATGGAAATTCACAACGAAACACTAGGGAAATATTTAGGAAGGTGCCTAAAACAGTAGGAATACAGGTTCATACAGTAGTAATATCTGAAGGACACTGTTTCATCACTGGGAAGTCATGTCATAGCAGGGAACTGAGTTGGATACTGGCTACATTTATAATTCAGGCTCAGTGAGTTAGCATATTTGAAAGAAGGTTGGTCAAACGCTAACTTTCTTTTGCATTGGGCTCACAATCATGTATGAAAATGTGTAAACTCTGAGAACTCAGACAACAGACCAGAGAAATATCAAGGAATATGTCTGAAGCCCTTGGCATACTTTTGTAGAACCTGAATATCTCCAGTGCAGAGTTGAAATACCAAGTATTTCTATCCAAAGAGCTGCGAAAGGGAAGCTGTTCTTTTAAGTAGAAAGAATTCCATTTGTAGAGGGTTTATATATGGAAATACGATGTATAAACACTTGGAATTCTCAGTGAATGAGCTTGAATCACTGGACAAAAGTGAATCAAACACTGAAATTCACAGTCAAAAACTAGAGAATTACTTAGGAAGTTGAGTGAAAAAGTAGGAATACAAGTTCATAGAGCCTTAATATGTGAGGGACCCTGTTTATTCAGTGGGAAATTGTGTTAAAAGAGCAAAGAACTGAGTTGGATAGTGGCTACATTTAAAATTCAATCTAAATGAGTTGGCTTATTTTAAAGAAGGTTGCTCAAACACCTAAACTTCAATTTTCATAGGGTTCACATTCCTGTAGGAAAATGGGAAAATGTTGAGAACACACAATAACAGACCAGAAAATTGTATAGAATGTGTCTGAAACCCTTGGCATACTTTTGTAGGACCTGAATATCTCTAGTGCAGTGTTAAAATATCAAGTATTTGTACACAAAGAGCTGTGAAAGTGAGGATACTTTGTAAAATAGAATAAAAACACACATTTATAGCGCTGCTGTACATGGAAAAAGGATGTATGAACTCTGGGAATACGCAGTGAATGAACTTGAATATTGTAAAGTGCAACAAACTACCACGGCACCTGGCCCTGCCCCCTGTTGACTTACATATATTCCGCTTCCCAACTGACCCCACCTCCCCTGGCTCACGTGACAACACCCGGGTAACCCCAAGGAACTGGCTCACGGGGCCTATGTCAGGCTGGCACCTGGGTCCTCCACCTTCCAATGTAAAGAGTTGTGGCTGAACACCCGAACCCCGGCCCGGTACCCACAGCACAGGAATCACAGGACAATTCCTGGTATTTCCCAGGTCCTGGCAGGTCTGACAAACCTCCTCTTGGCCACCTGGAACCTGCCCCATGTTGTTGTGACAATACTCGTGGTTCACCGGAGCACTGAGCCACACTGCTCGGGCTTGTGTTAAGTCCAAATCAACCGTTTCCTTCCTTTCAGCAAATACCAGTCCCCTCCAATATCATTAATGTGTGCGGAGCCTTGAGGGCCAGCTTTCTTCGTCACTCAAGGAAAACGCCCTTCCCTGAAGACATGGAGCTTCTTGTTGCCATTCAGGGTCCAGGCAAAACAGGGAAGCCGGGCGTTATCCTCCCCTTGTGATCCTCCTCCGAATTAGGTCACCCCACCTGCCTCTCCGAGAAAACACCTCCAGCTGTTGTCCGGGCCTCCAGCGATTGCTCACCTGACACTTCCGAGTGTTGACCTGGGCAAGTCCACCATGGCAGTTACGTCACAGCTTGTGGCCGTCCACCTGGCCAGGCCCCTGAAGCCGAAAACAGGCCCAGGTGTTGTGTGCACCCCGGAGCCCTGGGTTCACGTGACCAATTACCACGACACCTGGCCCCGCCACCTGATGACGTAAGGATGTTCCGCTTCCCAACCGACCCCACCTCTCCTGGCTCACATGACAACACCCGGGTAGGCCCAAGGAACTAGCTCAGGGGGCCCATTTCAGGCTGGCACCTGGGCCCTCCCCCGATGAGGTAAAGATTTGTGGCTTTCTACAGGAACCCCAGCTAGGCCCCTACGGCCCAGGAATCACAGGACACATCCAGGTATTTATCAGGCCCTGGCACTTCTAACAAACCTCCACTTGGCCACCTGGACCCTCCCCCATGTTGTTGAGAAAACGCTCGTCGTTCACCGGAGAACTGAGCCACACTGCTTGGGCTTGTGTTTAGCCCCAGACAACCATTTGCCTTCTTGCAGCAAACATCACTCCCCTCCAATATCATTAATGTGTGAGGTGCCCTGAGGGCCATCTTTCGGCCTCCCTCACGGCAAAGGCCCTTCCCTGAAGATATGGAACTTCTTGTTCCCATCCACGGTAAGGGAAAACAGGGAAGTGGAGCTTTACTGATCCCTAGTGACCCTTCTCCGAATAAGGTGACCACACCTGCCTACCAACCAGAACACCTCCAGTTTTTGACTGGGTCTCAACCATTTGCTCACCTGAGCCTTCCTTGTGTTGACCTGGGCAAGTCCACCGCGGCGGATACATCACAGCTTGTGGCCCTCCATCTGGCCGCTCTCCTGATGACGAAACGTGGCCCAGGTATTGTGTGGACCCCAGAGCCCTGGGTTTACGTGACCTATTACCACGACACCTGGCCCCGCCGCCTGATGATGTAGGGATGTTCCGCTTCCCATCTGATCCCACCTCCCCTGGCTCACGTGACAACACCCGGGTATGCCCAAGGAACAGGCTCACAGGGCCTATTTCAGGCTGGCACCTGGGTCCTCCACCTTATGATGTAAAGAGTTGTGGCTAAACACCCGAAACCCCATCCGGCACCCACGGGGCAGGAATCACAGGACAATTCTGGGTATTTCCCAGGCCCTGGCAGGTCTGACAAACCTCCACTTGGACACCTGGACCCTCCCCCATGTTGTTGTGACAACGCTCATGGTTCACCGGACCACTGAGCCACACTGCTCAGGCATGTGTTAAGTCCAAGACTACTGTTTCCCTCCTTTCAGCAAATACCAGTCCCCTCCAATATCATTAATGTGTGCAGAGCCCTGAGGGCCAGCTTTCATCCTCACTCAAGGAAAAGGCCCTTCCCTGAACACAGGGAACTTCTGGTTGCCATTCAGGGTCCAGGCAAAACAGGGAAGCCGGGCATTATCCTCCCCCTGTGATCCTCCTCCGAATTAGGTCACCCCACCTGTCTCTCCGATAGAATACCTCCAGCTGTTGTCTGGGCCTCCAGCGATCGCTCACCTGACCCTTCCAAGTGTTGACCTGGGCAGGTGCACCCTGGCGGTTACGGCACAACTTGTGGCCGTCCACCTGGCCGGCCCCCTGATGCTGAAACCAGGCCCAGGTGTTGTGTGGACCCCGGAGCCCTGGGCACATGTGACCAATTACCGTGGGCACCTGCCTCCTCCCCCTGATGATGTAAGCAGTTTCGGATTCCCTATCCACCCTACCTGCCCTGGCACACATGACAACATCTGGGTATGCCCAAATACCTGGCTCACGGGGCCTATTTCAGGCTGGCACTGGCGTCCTCCACCTTATGATGTAAAGAGTTGTGGCTGCCCACCATAATCCCCATCCGGCTCCCACGGCCCAGGAATCACAGGACAATTTCAGGTATTTCCCAGGCCCTGGCACATCTGACAAACCTCCCGTTGTCTACCTGGGCCCTTCCCCATGTTGTTGAGACATCGCTCCTCATTCACTGGAGCACTGAGCCACACTGCTCGGGCTTGTGTTAAGTCCCAGACAACTGTTTCCCTTCTTTCCGCAAACACCAGTCCCCTCCAATATCATTAATGTGTGCAGAGCCCTGAGGGCCAGCTTTCATCCTAACTCAAGGCAAAGGCCTTTCCAGGAAGACATGGAACTTCTTGTTGCCATTCAGGGTCCAGGCAAAACAGGGAAGTGGGACTTTATCGACCCTTTGTGATCCTCCTCTGAATTAGGTGATCCCACCTGCCTATCCAATAGAACACCTCCAGCTGTTCTACGGGCCTCCACCGATCGCTCACCTGACCCTTCAGAGTGTTGACCTGTGCAAGTCACCCGGGCGATTTCGTCACCACTTCTGGCCGAACAGCTGGACGGCCCCTGATGACCTAATCAGGCCCAGCTGGCATGCGGACTCTGGCGCCCTTGGCTCACATGACCAACTTAGGCGGGCACCTGGCCCCTCTCCCTGGTTATGTCAGCATGCCAGGCTTCCCTAATGACCCGACCTCCCCTCGCTCACGTGACAACATCTGGATATGCCTAAGGCCTTGGTCACGTGACTAACTTCAGGCTGGCACCTGGGCCCTCCCCCAGATGATGTAAAGAGGTCTGGCTGCCCAACTGACCCGCCCAGCAGGCCTAACCCCCCAGGGATCACAAGACACTTCCAGGTATTTCTCAGGCCCTTGTTCCTCTGACCAACCTCCAGCTGAACACCTTGACCCAACCCCATGTATTTGAGACACCGTTCCTTGTTCCCCGGGTCACTGAGCCACACTGGTCGGGCCTGTGTTAAGCCACAGACAACTGTTTCCCTTCTTGCAGCAAACTCCAGTCCCCTCCAATGTCACTAATGGGAGGGGCGCCCTGAGGGCCAGCTTTTGGCATCACTCATGGCAAAGGCCCTTCCTTGAGGACTTGGACCTTCTTGGTGCCATCCATGGTCCGGAAAAAACAAGGAAGTGGGTCTTTGGCCACCCCTTGTGACCCTCCTACGCATTAGGTTAGGGTTTGGCTTAGGGTTTAGGCTAGTGCTAGGGCTAGGTCTAGGGTTAAGGTTAGGGTTAGGGTTAGGATTAGGTCTAGGGCTAGGGTTAGTGCTAGGGTTAGCGTTAGGGTTTCGGTTAGGGTTAAGGTTAGGGTTAGGGTTAGGGCTAGCGATAAGGATAGGTTTAGAGTTAGGGTTAGAGCTAGGGTTAGGGCTAGGGCTAGGGTTAGGGTTAGGGTTATGGTTAGGGATAGGGCTAGGGCTAGGGCTAGGGCTAGGTGTAGGGTTCAAGCTGGTGCCAGGGTTAGGGCTATAGCTTTGGCTAAGGTTAGGGTTAGGGTTTGGCTTAAGTTAAGTGTTAGGTTTAGGGTGTATAAATACTTGAAATTCACAATGAATGACCTTGAATCACTGGACAAAAATGAATAAAAAACTTTGTATTCACAAATTGTTTTTGATAGCCTAGGGATATATTTAGGTGTGTGGTTGAAATACTGGAAATACATGGTCAAAGAGCTTTACTATCTGAAGGAAACTGTTTAGTCACTGGGAAATTGTGTTCACAAACTGAGAACTGAGTTTGATTCTCGTTACATTTATAATTCAGTCTAAATGAGTTGGCATTTTTGAAAGAAGGTTGGTTAAACACTTAAACATTAGTTTTCATAGGGCCCAGATACCTTGTGAAAACTATCACAGCTCAAAATGACAGACCAGGGAAATGTCTAGGAATGTGTCTGAAACACTTGGTATCCGTTTGTAGAATATTAGTACCTCTAGTGCACTGACGAAATACTGAGAATCTGTATTCAAAGAGCTGTAATAGTTAGGATAATCCTTAAAATAGTAATCACTCACTTTAAAAGAGATGGTATATATGGAAAAGTGCTGTATAAACACTTGGAATTCACAATGAAGGAGCTTGAAACACTGGACAAAAGTGCAAAGAGCTGGCATATATGGAAAATCTCAGTATGAACACTTCGAATTCACAATGAATGAGCCAGAATCATTGGGCAAAAATCAATCCAACACTGAGAAAATACAAAGATAGACTAGGGAAATATTTAGAAATGTACTTGAAACACTAGGAGTACCTGTTTATAGAGCCATAATATCTGATGGACACTTTATTTTTTTAAATAAATATTTTTTGTTCAGATTATTACAGGTGTTCCTCTTTTTTTCCTCCCATAGCTCCCCTCCACCCGATTCCCCACCCCAACCCATGCCCTTACCCCCAACCACTGTCTTCATCCATAGGTGTAAGATTTTTGTCCAATCTCTTCCGGCACCCCTCACTCCCCCTTCCCCCTGAGAATTGTCAGTCCACTCCCTTTCTATGTCCTTGATTCTATTATATTCACCAGTCCATTCTTTTCGTCTGATTTTTTATTCACTTGATTTTTAGATTCACTTGTTGGTAGGTATGTATTTGATGTCATTTTGTTGTTCATAATTTTTATCTTTCCCTTTTCCTTCTTCTTGCTCTTCTTAAAGAATACCCTTCAGCATTTCATGTAATCCTGGTTTGGTGGTGATGAACTCCTTTAGCTTTTCCTTGTCTGTGAAGCTCTTTATCTGACCTATCTGACCTTCAACTCTGAATGATAGCTTTGCTGGGTAGAGTTCATCACTTTGAATATTTCTTGCCACTCCCTTCTGGCCTGCATGGTTTCTGCTGAGAAATCAGCTGACAGTCGTATGGGTACTCCCTTGTAGGTAACTAACCGTTTTTCTCTTGCTGCTTTCAACATTCTCTCTTTGTCTTTTGCCCTTGGCATTTTAATTATGATGTGTCTTGGTGTGGTCCTCTTTGGATTCCTCTTGTATGGGGTTCTGTGTGCTTCCTGAACTTGTAAGTCTATTTCTTTCACCAGGTAGGGAAAGTTTTCTGTCATTATTTCTTCTAATAAGTTTTCAATATTTTGCTCTCTCTCTTCTTCTGGCAGCCCAATAATTCGGATGTTGGATGCTGGAAGTTGTCCCAGAGGCTCCTTACACTATCTTCATATTTTTGGCTTCTTTTTTCTTGTTGTTTTTCTGTTTGGGTGTTTTTTGTTTCCTCATATCTCAGATCTTTGGTTTGATTTTTGGGGTACGTTGATCTGCAGTTGAGTTCCTGTATATTTATTTTCAACAGTGTATGCTTCTTTTCTGACTGGTCCTTTTCCATTTTTTTGGCATTCTCATTAAGATCCTTAAAGGTCTCATCAAGTTTCTCAGTGGTTTTTAGCAGATTCTTGAGTAACCTTATAAATGTGGTTCTGAACTCTATGTCGTCCAGTAGTTTGCTTTCCACCGTTTCTTTCATTCGTGACATGTTTCTTTGTCACCGCATTTTGGCTGCTTCCCTGTGTTGATGGAGTGGCTTTGTGTGGTAGGTGACCTATAGGGGGCAGTAGCTCAGCCTCCCCAATCACCTGAGGTGCATGCTCTTGGTACACCCCTTTGTGGGCTGAGTGCAAAGTCTTGGTGTAGTTAAGCCTGAATTGCAGTTGGTACACTGGGAGGAATTGACCTCCAGGCCAATTGGCTGTGAGGACTCGCTGTGTCTATAGTGGAAGAACTGCTGCGCTGGAGACACGCTTATGGTGCAGGACTTGTTTCAGTGGGGCTTTGGTGCTCACTGAGTCTGCCTCTTGAATGTGTCACTTATGGATGTGAGGAGTTGAAATCTGGTGTCTCACACTGACCACTAGGTACACTGGCTTCTGGATCTCCAATGGGGTGCAGGTCAGCTACTGTCTGAGGCCACCCAGCAGGAGCTACAGCGACAGCTACAGGTTTCTCCTCTTTGCTTGGGGTTTGGAGGTTTTGGAGCTGTCTGACCCAGGCTGCAAGTTTGATAGGTTAAGCTGCCATAGGGCAGGCCTTTCTTATGCTAAAGCCACTGCTTGGAACTTGGGTGGGTTTGTAGGTTGTGCGGGGTGGGGTCTCAGGGCTTCACTAGGCTAGGTCATGGCAAACAGCCATGGCTGCCAGTTAGCGGGCTCTGAGTCTCAGACCGTGGGCAATAAACAATTATTCCTGCACACAGCTCTGTAAGCAAGCCACCCTGGCTTTCGGACCCAATGTCAGACAGTCCAGCTTCTCCCGGTAGGAGTTTGGGTCCCCCACGTCTCCCCAGAAACTGGGGAGTAATGAGTGGCTTGTCTCCCTTCAGGTTGAAAAAAGCAACGCCTGCAGCCAGGCCGGATCATGCGCCTCCTTACCTCAGCTTTTCAGCGCTTGTGCACTTCTCAGTGCTCTTTTCTCTTTCCTTCTAGTTGTAGAACTTCCACTCAGCCAGCTTTCCTGTGGTTCTGGGTGATGGACATTTTGTCTTTTAGTTGTAGTTTTGCAATTGTTGTGCAAGGCAGCAGTTTAGGTATTTACCTATGTCACCATCTTGGATAGCTCCTGATGGACACTGTTTAATCACTGGGAAATCGTGTTCAAAGAGGAGAGACCTGAGCTGGATACTGGATACATTTATAATTCAGTCTCAAAGAGTTGGCATTTTTGAAAGAATTTTAGTTAAACATTTCAACATTCATTGTCATAGGGCTCAGACCTTAAAAAGTTATTTTCATACAGCTGATATGACAGGTTAGGGTTAGGGTTAAGGGTACGGTTAGGTTTAGGGATAGGGTTAGAGCTAGGGTTAGGTTTAGGGCTAGGGCTAGGTTTGCGTTCGGGCTAGGGCTTGGGCTAGGGCTCTGGTTAGGTTTTGGGTTAGTGTTTGAGTTAGAGTTAGGGTGTATAAACACCTGGAATTCACAATGAATGAGCTAGAATCGCTGGACAAAAGTGAATGAAACACTGAGAATTCACAATGACAGGCTAAGGAAATATTTAGGAATATGCTTGAAACACTAGGAATACATATTCAAAGAGCTTTAATATCTGAAGGAAACTGTTTAATCACTAGGAAATCATGTTCAAAGAGCAGAGGCCTGAGTTGGATAATGGTTACTTTTATAATTTATTCTAAATGAGCTGGCGTTTTTGAAAGAAGTTTGGTTAAACACTTAAACATTCATTTTCTTAGGGCCCAGATACCTGTATGAAAATGTGAAAATTCTCACAGCTAAAAATGACAGACCAGGGAAATGTCAAAGAATGTGTCAGAAACACTTGGAATACGTTTGTAGAAGATTAATACCTCTAGTGCACTGATGAAATGCTGAGAATTTGTATGTAAAGAGCTGTGAAAGGTAGGATAGTCTTCAAAATAGTAATCACTCACTTTAAAAGAGATGGTATATATGGGAAAACGCTGTATAAACACTTGGAATTCACAATGAAGGAGCTTGAAACACTGGACAAAAGTCAACCCAACACTCAGAATTCACAATGTTAGACTAGGGAAATTTTTAGGAATGTGCTTAATTTTCATAGGGCTCAGATACCTTAAAAAGTTATTTTCATACAGCTGATATGACAATTTTGGCTAAGGTTAGGGCTAGGATTAAGGTTAGGGTTAGGATTAGGGTTAGGGTTAGGGTTAGGGTTAGGATTAGTGCTGTGGTTAGGGTTAGGGCTAGGGCTAGCATTAGGTTTAGTGTTAGGGCTAGGCTTAGGTTTGGGGATAGGGCTACGATTAGGGTTAGGGATGGGGTTAGGGTCAGGGTTAGGGTTATTGTTAGTGTTAGGGTTAGGGCTAGGGCTAGGACTAGGGCTAGGGATCATGTTAAATTTAGGTCTCGGGCTCCGGCTAGGTTTAGGGTCACCGCTAGGGTTAGGGTAAAGGTTAGGGTTATGGCTAGGGCTAAGGTTAGGGTTTGTGTTAGTGTTAGGCCTAGGGTTAGAGTTAGGTTTGCGGCTATGGCTAGGGTTAAGTTTAGGGTTAGGGTTATAAACACTTGGAAATAACAATGAATGACCCTGAATCACTGGACAAAAGTCAATCCAACCCTGAGAATATACAATGATAGACTAGGGTAATATTTAGGAATGTTCTTGAAACACTAGGTATACCTGTTCATAGAGCCGTAATATCTCATGGACACTGTTTAATCAATGGGACGTCGTTTTCAAAGAGGAAAGATCTGAGTTAGACACAGGTTACATTTATAATTCAGTCTCAAAAAGTTGGTATTTTTAAAAGAAGGTTGGTTAAACACTTAAATAATCATTTTCATAGGGCTCAGATACCCTAAAAAGTGATTTTCATACAGCTGATATGACAGTTTTGGGTTAGGGTTAGGGTTAGAGTTAGCGCTAGGGTTAGGATTAGGGCTATGGTTAGTGTTAGAGTTAGGGTTAGGGCTAGGGTTAGGTCTAGGGTTAAGGTTAGGGTTAGGATTAGGACTAGGGCTATGCTTAGGGGTAGGGTTAGGGTTAGGGTTAGAGTGTGGGTAAGGGTTAGGTTTAGGACTAGTTTAGGGTAAGGGTTAGGGCTAAGGCTAGTTTTAGGGTTAGGTTTAGAGTTAGGGTTAGGGATTTGTTTAGGGCTAGGGCTTGGGTTAGGTTTAGTGGTAGGGCGAGGTTTATGTTTAGGCTTAGGGCTAGGGTTATATTTAGGTTTACTGTTAGGGCTAGGGTTAGGGTTTGGGCTAAGGTTTCGGCTAAGGTAAAGGCTAGGGTTAGGATTAGAATTATGGTTAGGTTTAGGACTATGGCTAGGGTTAGGTTTAGAGTTAGGGTTAAGGCTGGGTTTAGAGCTAGGGCTAGGGTTAGGTTTAGTGTTAGGTCTATGGTTATGGTTAGGGCTTGGGTTAGGACTAGGATTAGTGTTTGGGTTAGGATAGGGTTAGTGTTAGGTTTAGGCTAGTATTAGGGTTATGGTTAGGGTTAACATTAGGGTTAGTGAGCCAGGGGAGCTGGGGTCAGTTTGGATGCCGAACATGACTGCGTCATCAGGGGGCGGGGCCAGATGCCAGGTAATTGTCATGTGAACACAGTTCTCTGGGGTCCACACAACACCTGGGTCTGGTTTCCTCATCAAGGGGCCGGCCAGGTAGACGGCCACAAGCTATGACGTAACCGCTGCGGTGGACTTGCCCAGGTTAACACAAGGGAGGCTCAGGTGAGCGAACTGTTGAGGCCCGGTCAAGAGCTGGAGGTGTTCTGGTTGATAGGCAGGTGGGGTCACCTTATTCGCAGGAGGGTCACTAGGGATCAGTAAAGCCCCACTTCCCTGTTTTCCCTTACCGTGGATGGCAACAAGAAGTTCCATATCTTCAGGGAAGGGCCTTTGCTGTGAGTGAGGCCGAAAGCTGGCCCTCAGGGCGCCCCACACATTAATGATATTGGAGGGGACTGATTTTTGCTGCAAGAAGGGAAATGGTTGTCTGGGGCTAAACACAAGCCCGAGCAGTGTGGCTCAGTTCTCCCATAAATGACGAGCGTTTTCTCAGCAACATGGTGGAGAGTCCAGGTGGCCAAGTGGAGGTTTGTCAGAAGTGCCAGGGCCTGATAAATACCCAGAAGTGTCCTGTGATTCCTTGGGCGGGGGGGCAGGCTGGGGTTCCGGTTGGCAGCCACAACTCTTTACATCTTAAGGTTGAAGACGCAGGTTGCATCCTGAAGTTGGACCTGTGAGCCACGGTCTTGGGCATACCCGGATGTTGTCACATGCGCCAGGGCAGGTGATGTCAGTTAGGCATCTGAACCTGTTTACGTCATCAGGGGGAGGGGCCAGGTTCCTGAGGTAACTGGTCACCTGTGCCCAGGGCTCCAGGGCCCAGCACACCAACTGGGCCTGGTTACAACAAAAGGGGGCGGCCAGATGGACGGCCACAAGCTGTGAAGTAACCGCCGGGGTGCACTTGCCCAGGTCATCACTGGGAAGGGTCAGGTGAGCGAATGCTGGAGACCCAGACAACAGCTGGAGGTGTTCTATTGGTAAGGCAGGTGGGGTGACCTAATTCGGAGGAGGATCACAAGCGGAGGATAACGCGAGGCTTCCCTGTTTTGCCTGGACCCTGAATGGCAACAAGAAGTTCCCTGTGTTCAGGGAAGGGCCTTTTCCTTGAGTGAGGACGAAAGCTGGCCCTCAAGGCTCCGCACACATTAATGATATTGGAGGGCACTGGTATTTGCTGAAAGGACGGAAACGCTTGTCTGGGACTTAACACAAGCACGAGCAATGTTGCTCAGTGGTCCGGTGAACCATGAGCGTTGTCACAACAACATGGGGGAGGGTCCAGTTGGCCAAGTGGAAGTTTCTCAGATGTGCCAGGGCCTGGGAAATACCCAGAATTGTCCTGTGATTCCTGGGTGGTGGGGGCCGCATGGGGTTCGGGTGGGAAACCACAAATCTTTACCTCATCAGGGGGAGGGCCCAGGTGACAGCCTGAATTTGTGCCTGTGAGCCAGGTCCATGGGCCTACCCAGATGTTGTCTCTTGAGGCAAGGGAGGTGGGGTTGTTTGGGATGTGGAAACTTCTTACGTCATCAGGGGGAGAGATTAGATGCGGGCTGTAATTGGTCAGGTGAGCCCAAGACTCTTAAGTCTGCACACCACCTGCGTGTCCTTACTTAATCAGCGCAGGCCAGGTAGAAGGCCACAAGCTGTGACATCACCACCGGTGTGGACTTGCCCAGATCAACACACGGAAGCGTCAGGTGAGCAAACAATTGAAGCCTGGTCAACAGCTGGAGGTGTTCTAGTGGATAGGCAGGTGGGGTCACCTAATTCGGTGGAGGGTCACAAGGGGTCACCTAAGCCCTACTTCCCTGTTTTTCCCGGACCCTGAATGGCACCAAGAAGTTCCATGTCTTTAGGGAAGGGCCTTTGCCGTGAGTGAGGCTGAAAAAGCTGGCCCTCAGGGCGCCCCAAACATTAATGATATTGGAGGGGACTGATGTTTGCTGCAAAAAGAGAAATGGTTGTCTGGGGCTAAACACAAGCCCAAGCAGTGTGGCTCAGTGCTCCGGTGAACGACGAGCGATGTCCCAAAAACATGGGGGAGGGTCGAGGTGGCCAATTGGAGGTTTGTCAGATGTTCCAGGACCAGGGAAATACCCGGAATTGTACTGTGATTCCTGGGTGGTGGGTGCCGTGCAGGGGTTAGGGTTGGCAGCCTCAACTCTTTACATGTTAAGGTGGAAGACTCAGGTACCATCCTGAAGTTGGACCCGTGAGCCACGTCCTTGGGCAAACCCGGATGTTGTCACGTGCGCCAGGGCAGGTGGGGTTGGTTAGGCATCCAAACCTGCTTACGTCATCAGGGGGTGGGGCCAGGTGCCGCGGTAATTGGTCATGTGAACCCACAGCTCCGGGGTCCACACAACACCTGCGCCTGCTTGCGTCATCAGGGGGCCGGTCAGGTGAACTGCCACAAGCTGTGACATCACCGCCAGTGTGGACTTGCCCAGATCAACACACGGAAGCGTCAGGTGAGCAAACAATTGAAGCTTAGTCAACAGCTGGAGGTGTTCTAGTGGATAGGCAGGTGAGGTCACCTAATTCAGTAGAGGCTCACAAGGGATCGCCTAAGCCCCATGTCCCTGTTTTTCGCAGACGCTGAATGGCACCAAGAAGTTCCATGTCTTTAGGGAAGGGCCTTTGCTGTGAGAAAGGCCGAAAGCTGGCACTGAGGGCGCCCCACGCATTGATGATATTGGAGGGGACTGATGTTTGCTGGATCCAGGTTACATTTTGTCCAAGCTCATTCACTGCGAATTCCAAATGTTTATACATCTTTTTACCTGTACAGCAACTCTATAAATGTGATCTTTTTCTATTTTACAAACTATCTTAACTTTCACAGCCCTTTGGGTACAAATACTTGATATTTTAACACTGCACTAGATATATTAAGGCCCTACAAAAGTATGCGAAGGGTTTCAGACACATTTCTAGACATCTTTCTAGTCTGTTATTGTGTGTTCTCAAGGTTTTCCCATTTTCATACAGGAATGTGAGCCCTATGAAAATGAAAGTTTAGGTGTTTGACCAACCTTCCTTCAAATACGCCAACCCATTGAGACTGAATTATAAATGCAGCCAGTGTCCAACTCAGTTCTCTGCTCTTTTAACACAATTTCCCACTGAATAAACAGGGTGGTTCAAATATTAAGGCTCTATGAACTTGTATTCCTACAGTTTCACTCATGTTCCTAAGTATTTTTGTAGTCTTTGACTGTGAATTTCAGTGTTTGATTCACTTTTGTCCAGTGATTCAAGCTCATTCACTGAGAATTCCAAGTGTTTATACATAATAGTTCCATATATAAACCCTCTACAAATGGAAATCTTTCTACTTTAAAGAACAGCTTACCTTTCGCAGCTCTTTGGATACAAATACTTGGTATTTCAATTCTGTACTAGAGATATTCAGGTTCTACAAAAGTATACAAGGGCTTCAGACATATTCCTAGATATTTCTCTGGTCTGTTATTGTGAGTTCTCAGTGTTTTCACATTTTCATACATGATATTGAGCCCAATGCAAAAGAAAGTTAGTGTTTGACCAACCTTCTTTCAAATACGCCAACTCATTGAGCCTGAATGATAAATGTAGCCAGTATGCAACTCAGTTCCCTGCTTTGACATGATTTCCCAGTGATGAAACAGTGTCCTTCAGATATTACTGCTGTATGAACCCGTATTCCTACTGTTTTAGGCACCTTCCTAAATATTTCCCTTGTGTTTCGTTGTGAATTTCCGTGTTTGATTCACTTTTGCCCAGTGATTCAAGCTCATTCACTGAGAATTCCAAATATTTATACAGTGTTTTGCCAAATATACCAGACTTTCAATGTAAATTATAAATACTCTGAACACTATCTTGACTATCATTTGATATCTAAGAGTTTTGAATGCTTTTATAGTGTTATATCAGGTCAAGGCAGATGAATTTGTTTCACCAACTTTTTCCCTAAAACACCAACTCATTTCTACTGAATTACAAAAGTAAAGAGTATCACACTCACTTCTCTGCTCTTTGAACACAATTTCCTACTGAGTAAACAGTTTCCTGAACATATTAAGCCTCTATGAAATTGTATGAGTACTGTTTCACGCACCTTCCGAAATCTTCTCCTAGTCTTTCATTGTGAATTCTTAGTGTTTGTTTCACTTTGTCCAGTGTTTCAAGCTAACTCACTGCGTATTCCAAGTGTTTATACAACTTCTTTACATGTACAGCAGCTCTATATATGTGTTTTTTTTCTATTTTCCAAACTATGCTAACTTTCACATCTCTTTGGGTACAAATAATTGATATTTTAACACTGCACTAGAGATATTAAGGTCCTACAAAAGTATGCCAAGGGTTTCAGACACATTTCTAGACATTTTTCTGGGCTGTTATTATGTTTTCTCAAGGTTTTCCCATTTTCATACAGGAATGTGAGCCCTATGAAAATGGAAGTTTAGGTGTTGGACCAACCTTCCTTCAGATACGCCAACTCATTGAGCCTGAATTATAAATGTAGCCAGTGTCCAAAGCAGTTGTTTGATCTTTTAACACAATTTCCCACTGAATAAACAGGGTCGTTCAAATATTAAGGCTCTATGAACTTGTATTCCTACTGTTTCACGCACCTTTCTAAGTAATTCCCTAGTCTTTGATTGTGAATTTCAGTGTTTGATTCACTTTGTCCAGTGATTCAAGCTCATTCCCTGAGAATTCCAAGTGTTTATACATCTTTTTTCCATGTACAGCAGCTGTATAAATGTGATTTTTTTCTATTTTGCAAACTATCCTAACTTTCACAGCTCTTTGGATACAAAAACTTGTTATTTCAACTCTGCACTAGATATTCAGGTTCTACAAAAGTATGCCAAGGGCTTCAGACATATTCCTAGATATTTCTCTGTTCTGTTGTGAGTTCTCAACGTTTTCACATTTTCATACATGATTGTGAGCCCAATGAAAAAGGAAGTTAGTGTTTGTTTGACCAACCTTCTTTCAAATACGCCAACTCATTGAGCCTGAATGATAAATGTAGCCAGTATGCAACTCAGTTCCCTGCTTTGACATGATTTCCCAGTGATGAAACAGTGTCCTTCATCTATTACTGCTGTATGAACCGGTATTCCTACTGTTTTAGGCACCTTCCTAAATATTTCCCTAGTGTTTCACTGTGAATTTCCGTGTTTGATTCACTTTTGCCCAGTGATTCAAGCTCATTCACTGAGAACTCCAAGTATTTATAGAGCATTTTGCCAAATATACCAGCCTTTCAATGTACATTATAAATACTCTGAACGCTACCTTGACTATCATTTTGATATCTAAGAGTTTTGAATACTTTTATAGTGTTATATCAGTTCTAGGCAGATGAATTTCCTTCACCAACTCTTTCCCTAAAACACCAACTCATTTGTACTGAATTCCAATAGTAAAGAGTATCGCACTCACTTTCTCTGCTCTTTGAACACAATTTCATAGTGAGCAAACAGTTTCCTGCACATATTAAGCCTCTATGAAATTGTATGAGTACTGTTTCGGGCACCTTCCGAAATATTTTCCTAGTCTTCCATTGTGAATTCTCAGTGTTTGTTTCACTTTGTCCAGTGATTCATGCTCATTCACTGCGAATTCCAAGTGTTTATACTTCTTTATTCCATGTACAGCAGCTGTATAATGGTGATTTTTTTTCTGGTTTGCAAACTATCCTAACTTTCCCAGCACTTCGGGTAGAAAAACTTGATATTTTAACACTGCACTAGAGATATTAAGGTGCTACAAAAGTATGCCAAGGGTTTCAGACACATTGGTATACAATTTTGTGGTCTGTTATTGAGTGTTATCAAGGTTTTCCCATTTTCACTCAGGAATGTGAGCCCTATGAAAATGGAAGTTTAGGTGTTTGACCAACCTTCTTTCAAATACGCCAACTCATTGAGACTAAATTATAAATGTAGCCAGTATCCAACGCAGTTCCCTGTTTGACATTATTTTCTAGTGACTAAACAGTGTCCTTCATATATTACAGCTGTATGAACTTATATTCCTACTGTTTCCCGCAACTTCCTAAATAATCCCCTATTCTTTCCTTGTGAATTCCCAGTGTTTATATACCCTAACCCCAACCTTAACCCTAGCCCTATCCGTATCCATAACCCTTACCCTACCCCTAACCCTAAATCTAGCCCTACCCCTAACCCGCACCCTAACCCAGCCCTATCTGAAATCCACATTTTAACTCTAGCCCTTACTGGAGCCCTAGTCCTAGTTCTTATTATAACCCTAACCCTAACCCCAACCTAAACCCTAACCTTAACCATAAACCTAACCATAAACCTAACCCGAACCCTAAACTGTCATATCAGCTGTATGAAAATCACTTTTTAGGGCATCTAATCCCTATGAAAATGAATGTTTAACTGTTTAACCAACCTTCTTTCAAAAACACCACTCATTTACTAAACTATAAATGTAACCAGAATCAAACTCAGTTCTCAGCTCTGTGAACACGATTTCCCAGTGACTAAACAGTTTCCTTCACATATTAAAGCTCTTAAAATATGTATTAATAGGGTTTCATGCACATTCCTAAAGAGCCTATCATTGTGACTTCTCAGTGTTTCATTCACTTTTGTCCAGTCATTCTAGCTCATTCATTTTGAATAAACTCTGGTTAGGGTTTATACTCCATAATCCTAACCCTAACCCAAACCGTTACCCTACACCTAGCCCTACCAATAGCTCTAACACAAGCCCTATCCCTATCCCTAACCCTATCCCTAATCCTAACCCTAAGACTAAACTAACCCTGGCCCTCGCCCGAGCCCAAACACTAACCCTAGCTCTAGCCCTAGCCCTAACACGAGCCATAACCCTAACCCTAACCCAGCCCTAGCCTTAGCCCTAACCCTAACCCTAACCTTACCCCTAACTCTAACCCTTTCCCTATTCCTAAAGCTAACCTTAGCCTGAAAGTAAACCCTAACCCTAAACCTAGACCTAGTCTTAGTCCTAACCCTCACCCTAGCTCTAGCTCTAACTCTAACCCGAACCCTAACCCTAACCCTAACCCTGAACTGTCATATCAGCCATATCAAAATAACTTTTTAAGGTACCTGAGACCTATGAAAATGAATATTTAAATGTTTAACCAACCTACTTTCAAAATCGCCACCTCACTGAGATTGACTTATAAATGTAACCAATATCAAACTCAGTTCTCAGCTATTTGAACACGATTTCCCAGTGACTAAACAGTTTCCTTCAGATATTAAAGCTCTTTGAACATGTACTCATAGTGTTTCATGGAAATTCCTAAATATATCCTTAGTGCATCACTGTGAATTCTCAGAGTTTGATTCACTTTTGTCCAGTGATACAAGCTCTTTCATTGACAATTTCAAGTGTTAATACACCCTAACCCTAAACCTAAATAAAACCCCACTGCTACCCCTAGCTCTAGTCCTATCCCTAGCAATAGCGTGAGCCCTAGCCCTAGCCCTAGCCTTAACCCAAACATTAACCCTAGCATTTAGCCGAGCCCTAGTTCTAGCCCTAAACCTAAAACTAACCCTAAACCTAGCTTTAACCCTAACCCTCTGCCTAAAACTAACCCTAGCCCTTATCCGATCCCTAGCCCTAGCCTTGCCTAACTCTAACCCTAACCCTAACCCTAGCTTTAACCCTAACCCTAAACCTAACTTTAGCCATAAATCTAACCCTACCCATAGCACTAACCCTAATCTTAACCCTAACCCTAACCCTAATCCTAGCCTAAACCTAACCCTAATCCTATTCTAACCCAAACACTCATCCTAGTCCTAACACTAGCCCTAACCATAAGCCTAGACCTAACACTGAACCTAATCCTAGCCCTTGCCCTATACCCAGCCTTAACGCTAACTCTAAACCTAACCCTAGCCATAGCCCTAGCCCTAACTCTAAACCTAATCCTAATAGTAGCCTTAACCCTAACCCTAGCCTTAACCCTACCCTAACCATAGCACTATCTTTAAAACTTGGCCCTGGCTCTAACCCTAACCATAACCCTAGCCCTAAACCTAACGATAGCACTAATCCTAACCCTAACCCAAACCCTAGCCATAACCCTAACTCTAGCACTATCCCTAATCCTAACCATAGCTCTAACACGAACGATACCACTAATCCTAACCCTAGCCCTAACCCTAACCCTAACCCTAGACCAAGCCATAACCCTAACCCTAACCCTAACCGCAACCCTAAACCTAACCCTAGCCTTAACCCTCACCCTAAGCCTTACCTTAGCCTTAACTCTAACCCTAACCATAGCACTATCCCCAAAACTTAGCCCTAGCTCTAACCATAACCTTAACCCTAGCCCTAACCGTAACGATAGCACTAACCCTAACCCTAAGCTTAGCCATAACCCTAATTCTAGCCCAATCCCTACCCCTAACCCTGGCCCCAACCCAAACAATAGCACTAATCCTAACCCTGGCCATAACCCTAACCCTAATCTTAACCCTAGCCCTAACCGTAACCCTAACCCTAGCCCTAACCCTAACCCTAAACTTAACCCTAACTTTAGCCCTAAAACTAACACTAGCCCTAACCATAACCTTAGCCCTAATTCTAACCCTAACCCTAGACCTAGCCCTAACCCTAGCCCTAGCCCTAGCCCTAACCCAAGTCGTAGCCCTATCCCCAAACCTAACCCTAGCCCTAACCCTAAACCTAATTCTAGACCAAGCCCTAACCCTAACCCTAGCCCTAATTGTAGCCCTAACCTGAACCCTAACCTAAGCTAACCCTAACACTAACCCTAGCCCTAACCCTAACCCTAACCCTAGCCCCAGACTGAGCCCTGCCCTAGATCTAGCCCTAGCCCTATCCCTATACCTACTGATAACCCTAATAATAACCCTCACAATCTCCACAGCACTAACCCTAACCCTAACCCTAACCCTAGCACTAAACCTTACTTTAGCCTGAACTCTATCGCTAACCCTAAACCTAACCATAGCCCTAACTATAATCTTAACCCTAAACCTAGCCCTAACCCTAAGCCTAACCTTACCCCTGGCTTTAGCCCTAAACCTAACCCTAACCATAGCCCTATACCTTACCCTAACCTAAGCCCTAACCTAACCCTAATGCTAGCCCTAACCCTAGCCCTACCGCTAACCCTAGCCCTTACCCTAGCCCTAAACCTAATCCTTACCTTAGCCCTAGCCCGAAACATAACCCTAGCCCTAACCCTAAACCGTACCTTAGCCCTAGCCCTAAAACCAGCCCTAATCCTAACTCTAAATCTAATCCTAACCCTAAACTGTCATATCAGCTGTATGAAAATAACTTTTTTGAGTATCTGAGCTCTATGAAAATGAATGTTTAACTGTTTAACCAACCTTCTTTCAAAAACACCAACTCATTTACTCAATTATAAATGTAACCAGAATAGAATCAGTTCTCAGCTGTGTGAACACGATTTCCCAGTGACTAAACAGTTTCCTTCAGATATTAAAGCTCTTAGAATATGTATTAAGTGTTTCATGCACATTCTTAAATAGACTATCATTGTGAATTCTCAGTGTTTCATTCACTTTTGTCCAGTTATTCTAGCTCATTCATTGTGAATGCACCTCGGGTTAGAGTTTATACTCCTTAACCCTAACCCTAACCCTAACCCAAAACATTACCCTAGTACTAGCCCTACCACTAGCCCTAACACAAGCCCTAGCCCTATCCCTAACCCTATCCCTAATCCTAACCCTAAGACTAAACTAACCCTAGCCCTAGCCCGAACCCAAACACTAACCATAGCTCTAGCCTGAGCCATAACCCTATCACTAACCATAACCCTAACCCTAACCTAGCACTGGCCTTACCCCTAACCCTAACCCTAACCTTACCCCTAACTCTAATCCTTTCCCTATTCCTAAAGCTAACCTTAGCCCGAAACCAAACCCTAACCCTAAACCTAGCCCTAGTCTTAGTGCTAACCCTCACCCTAGCTCTAGCTCTAACTCTAACCCTAACCCTAACCCTAACCCTGAACTGTCATATCAGCCATATCAAAATAACTTTTTAAGGTACCTGAGATCTATGAAAATGAATATTTAAATGTTTAACCAACCTTCTTTCAAAATCGCCACCTCACTGAGATTGACTTATAAATGTAACCAATATCAAACTCAGTTCTCAGCTATTTGAACACGATTTCCCAGTGACTAAACAGTTTCCTTCAGATATTAAAGCTCTTAGAACATGTACTCGTAGTGTTTCATGGAAATTCCTAAATATATCCCTAGTGCATCACTGTGAATTCTCAGAGTTTGATTCACTTTTGTCCAGTGATACAAGCTCTTTCGTTGACAATTTCAAGTGTTAATACACCCTAACCCTAAACCTAAATAAAACCCCACTGCTAACCCTAGCTCTAGTCCTATCCCTAGCAATAGCGTGAGCCCTAGCCCTAGCCCTAGCCTTAACCCAAACATTAACCCTAGCACTTAGCTGAGCCCTAGTTCTAGCCCTAAACCTAAAACTACCCTAAACCTAGCTTTAACCCTAACCCTTGGCCTAAACCTAACCCTAGCCTTATCCGATCCCTAGCCCTAGCCTTGCCTAACTCTAACCCTAACCCTAACCCTAGCTTTAACCCTAACCCTAAACCTAACTTTAGCCATAAATCTAACCCTACCCATAGCACTAACCCTAATCTTAACCCTAACCCTAACCCTAATCCTAGCCTAAACCTAACCCTAATCCTATTCTAACCCAAACACTCATCCTAGTCCTAACACTAGCCCTAACCATAAGCCTAGACCTAACACTGAACCTAATCCTAGCCCTTGCCCTATACCCAGCCTTAACGCTAACTCTCAACCTAACCCTAGCCATAGCCCTAGCCCTAACTCTAAACCTAATCCTAATAGTAGCCTTAACCCTAACCCTAGCCTTAACCCTACCCTAACCATAGCACTATCTTTAAAACTTAGCCCTGGCTCTAACCCTAACCATAACCCTAGCACTAAACCTAACGATAGCACTAATCCTAACCCTAACCCAAACCCTAGCCATAACCCTAACTCTAGCACTATCCCTAATCCTAACCATAGCTCTAACACGAACGATACCACTAATCCTAACCCTAGCCCTAACCCTAACCCTAACCCTAGACCAAGCCATAACCCTAACCCTAACCCTAACCGCAGCCCTAAACCTAACCCTAGCCTTAACCCTCACCCTAAGCCTTACCCTAGCCTTAACCCTACCCTAACCATAGCACTATCTTTAAAACTTAGCCCTGGCTCTAACCCTAACAATAACCCTAGCCCTAACCGTAACGATAGCACTAACCCTAACCCTAAGCTTAGCCATAACCCTAATTCTAGCCCAATCCCTACCCCTAACCCTGGCCCCAACCCAAACAATAGCACTAATCCTAACCCTGGCCATAACCCTAACCCTAATCTTAACCCTAGCCCTAACTGTAACCCTAACCCTAGCCCTAACCCTAACCCTAAACTTAGCCCTAACTTTAGCCCTAAAACTAACACTAGCCCTAACCATAACCTTAGCCCTAATTCTAACCCTAACCCTAGACCTAGCCCTAACCCTAGCCCTAGCCCTAGCCCTAACCCAAGTCGTAGCCCTATCCCCAAACCTAACCCTAGCCCTAACCCTAAACCTAATTCTAGACCAAGCCCTAACCCTAACCCTAGGCCTAATCGTAGCCCTAACCTGAACCCTAACCTAAGCTAACCCTAACACTAACCCTAGCCCTAACCCTAACCCTAACCCTAGCCCCAGACTGAGCCCTGCCCTAGATCTAGCCCTAGCCCTATCCCTATACCTACTGATAACCCTAATAATAACCCTCACAATCTCCACAGCACTAACCCTAACCCTAACCCTAACCCTAGCACTAAACCTTACTTTAGCCTGAACTCTATCGCTAACCCTAAACCTAACCATAGCCCTAACTATAATCTTAACCCTAAACCTAGCCCTAACCCTAAGCCTAACCTTACCCCTGGCTTTAGCCCTAAACCTAACCCTAACCATAGCCCTATACCTTACCCTAACCTAAGCCCTAACCTAACCCTAATGCTAGCCCTAACCCTAGCCCTACCGCTAACCCTAGCCCTTACCCTAGCCCTAACCCTAATCCTTACCTTAGCCCTAGCCCGAAACATAACCCTAGCCCTAACCCTAAACCGTACCCTAGCCCTAGCCCTAAAACCAGCCCTAATCCTAACTCTAAATCTAATCCTAACCCTAAACTGTCATATCAGCTGTATGAAAATAACTTTTTTGAGTATCTGAGCTCTATGAAAATGAATGTTTAACTGTTTAACCAACCTTCTTTCAAAAACACCAACTCATTTACTCAATTATAAATGTAACCAGAATAGAATCAGTTCTCAGCTCTGTGAACACGATTTCCCAGTGACTAAACAGTTTCCATCAGATATTAAAGCTCTTAGAATATGTATTAAGTGTTTCATGCACATTCTTAAATAGACTATCATTGTGAATTCTCAGTGTTTCATTCACTTTTGTCCAGTCATTCTAGCTCATTCATTGTGAATGCACCTCGGGTTAGAGTTTATACTCCTTAACCCTAACCCTAACCCTAACCCAAACCATTACCCTAGTACTAGCCCTATCACTAGCCCTAACACAAGCCCTAGCCCTATCCCTAACCCTATCCCTAATCCTAACCCTAAGACTAAACTAACCCTAGCCCTAGCCCGAACCCAAACACTAACCATAGCTCTAGCCTGAGCCATAACCCTATCACTAACCCTAACCCTAACCCTAACCTAACACTGGCCTTACCCCTAACCCTAACCCTAACCTTACCCCTAACTCTAATCCTTTCCCTATTCCTAAAGCTAACCTTAGCCCGAAACCAAACCCTAACCCTAAACCTAGCCCTAGTCTTAGTGCTAACCCTCACCCTAGCTCTAGCTCTAACTCTAACCCTAACCCTAACCCTAACCCTGAACTGTCATATCAGCCATATCAAAATAACTTTTTAAGGTATCTGAGTCCTATGAAAATGAATGTTTAAATGTTTAACCAACCTTCTTTCAAAATCGCCACCTCACTGAGATTGACTTATAAATGTAACCAATATCAAACTCAGTTCTCAGCTATTTGAACACGATTTCCCAGTGACTAAACAGTTTCCTTCAGATATTAAAGCTCTTTGAACATGTACTCGCAGTGTTTCATGGACATTCCTAAATATTCCCTAGTCCATCACTGTGAATTCTCAGAGTTTGACTCACTTTTGTCCAGTGATACAAGCTCTTTCATTGACAATTTCAAGTGTTAATACACCCTAACCCTAAACCTAAATAAAACCCCACTGCTAACCCTAGCTCTAGTCCTATCCCTAGCAATAGCGTGAGCCCTAGCCCTAGCCCTAGCCTTAACCCAAACATTAACCCTAGCACTTAGCCGAGCCCTAGTTCTAGCCCTAAACCTAAAACTAACCCTAAACCTAGCTTTAACCCTAACCCTTGGCCTAAACCTAACCCTAGCCTTATCCGATCCCTAGCCCTAGCCTTGCCTAACTCTAACCCTAACCCTAACCCTAGCTTTAACCCTAACCCTAAACCTAACTTTAGCCATAAATCTAACCCTACCCATAGCACTAACCCTAATCTTAACCCTAACCCTAACCCTAATCCTAGCCTAAACCTAACCCTAATCCTATTCTAACCCAAACACTCATCCTAGTCCTAACACTAGCCCTAACCATAAGCCTAGACCTAACACTGAACCTAATCCTAGCCCTTGCCCTATACCCAGCCTTAACGCTAACTCTAAACCTAACCCTAGCCATAGCCCTAGCCCTAACTCTAAACCTAATCCTAATAGTAGCCTTAACCCTAACCCTAGCCTTAACCCTACCCTAACCATAGCACTATCTTTAAAACTTAGCCCTGGCTCTAACCCTAACCATAACCCTAGCCCTAAACCTAACGATAGCACAAATCCTAACCCTAACCCAAACCCTAGCCATAATCCTAACTCTAGCACTATCCCTAATCCTAACCATAGCTCTAACACGAATGATACCACTAATCCTAACCCTAGCCCTAACCCTAACCCTAACCCTAGACCAAGCCATAACCCTAACCCTAACCCTAACCGCAACCCTAAACCTAACCCTAGCCTTAACCCTCACCCTAAGCCTTACCTTAGCCTTAACTCTAACCCTAACCATAGCACTATCCCCAAAACTTAGCCCTAGCTCTAACCATAACCTTAACCCTAGCCCTAACCGTAACGATAGCACTAACCCTAACCCTAAGCTTAGCCATAACCCTAATTCTAGCCCAATCCCTACCCCTAACCCTGGCCCCAACCCAAACAATAGCACTAATCCTAACCCTGGCCATAACCCTAACCCTAATCTTAACCCTAGCCCTAACTGTAACCCTAACCCTAGCCCTAACCCTAACCCTAAACTTAGCCCTAACTTTAGCCCTAAAACTAACACTAGCCCTAACCATAACCTTAGCCCTAATTCTAACCCTAACCCTAGACCTAGCCCTAACCCTAGCCCTAGCCCTAGCCCTAACCCAAGTCGTAGCCCTATCCCCAAACCTATCCCTAGCCCTAACCCTAAACCTAATTCTAGACCAAGCCCTAACCCTAACCCTAGGCCTAATCGTAGCCCTAACCTGAACCCTAACCTAAGCTAACCCTAACACTAACCCTAGCCCTAACCCTAACCCTAACCCTAGCCCCAGACTGAGCCCTGCCCTAGATCTAGCCCTAGCCCTATCCTTATACCTACTGATAACCCTAATAATAACCCTCACAATCTCCACAGCACTAACCCTAACCCTAACCCTAACCCTAGCACTAAACCTTACTTTAGCCTGAACTCTTATCGCTAACCCTAAACCTAACCATAGCCCTAACTATAATCTTAACCCTAAACCTAGCCCTAACCCTAAGCCTAACCTTACCCCTGGCTTTAGCCCTAAACCTAACCCTAACCATAGCCCTATACCTAACCCTAACCTAAGCCCTAACCTAACCCTAATGCTAGCCCTAACCCTAGCCCTACCGCTAACCCTAGCCCTTACCCTAGCCCTAACCCTAATCCTTACCTTAGCCCTAGCCCGAAACATAACCCTAGCCCTAACCCTAAACCGTACCCTAGCCCTAGCACTAAAACCAGCCCTAAACCTAACTCTAAATCTAATCTTAACCCTAAACTGTCATATCAGCTGTATGAAAATAACTTTTTTGAGTATCTGAGCTCTATGAAAATGAATGTTTAACTGTTTAACCAACCTTCTTTCAAAAACACCAACTCATTTACTCAATTATAAATGTAACCAGAATAGAATCAGTTCTCAGCTGTGTGAACACGATTTCCCAGTGACTAAACAGTTTCCTTCAGATATTAAAGCTCTTAGAATATGTATTAAGTGTTTCATGCACATTCTTAAATAGACTATCATTGTGAATTCTCAGTGTTTCATTCACTTTTGTCCAGTCATTCTAGCTCATTCATTGTGAATGCACCTCGGGTTAGAGTTTATACTCCTTAACCCTAACCCTAACCCTAACCCAAACCATTACCCTAGTACTCGCCCTATCACTAGCCCTAACACAAGCCCTAGCCCTATCCCTAACCCTATCCCTAATCCTAACCCTAAGACTAAACTAACCCTAGCCCTAGCCCGAACCCAAACACTAACCATAGCTCTAGCCTGAGCCATAACCCTATCACTAACCCTAACCCTAACCCTAACCTAACAGTGGCCTTACCCCTAACCCTAACCCTAACCTTACCCCTAACTCTAATCCTTTCCCTATTCCTAAAGCTAACCTTAGCCCGAAACCAAACCCTAACCCTAAACCTAGCCCTAGCCTTAGTGCTAACCCTCACCCTAGCTCTAGCTCTAAATCTAACCATAACCCTAACCCTAACCCTGAACTGTCATATCAGCCATATCAAAATAACTTTTTAAGGTATCTGAGTCCTATGAAAATGAATGTTTAAATGTTTAACCAACCTTCTTTCAAAATGCCACCTCACTGAGATTGACTTATAAATGTAACCAATATCAAACTCAGTTCTCAGCTATTTGAACACGATTTCCCAGTGACTAAACAGTTTCCTTCAGATATTAAAGCTCTTTGAACATGTACTCGCAGTGTTTCATGGACATTCCTAAATATTCCCTAGTCCATCACTGTGAATTCTCAGAGTTTGATTCACTTTTGTCCAGTGATACAAGCCCTTTCGTTGACAATTTCAAGTGTTAATACACCCTAACCCTAAACCTAAATAAAACCCCACTGCTAACCCTAGCTCTAGTCCTATCCCTAGCAATAGCGTGAGCCCTAGCCCTAGCCCTAGCCTTAACACACACATTAACCCTAGCACTTAGCTGAGCCCTAGCTCTAGCCCTAAACCTAAAACTAACCCTAAACCTAGCTTTAACCCTAACCCTAGGCCTAAACCTAACCCTAGCCTTATCCGATCCCTAGCCCTAGCCTTGCCTAACTCTAACCCTAACCCTAACCCTAGCTTTAACCCTAACCCTAAACCTAACTTTAGCCATAAATCTAACCCTACCCATAGCACTAACCCTAATCTTAACCCTAACCCTAACCCTAATCCTAGCCTAAACCTAACCCTAATCCTATTCTAACCCAAACACTCATCCTAGTCCTAACACTAGCCCTAACCATAAGCCTAGACCTAACACTGAACCTAATCCTAGCCCTTGCCCTATACCCAGCCTTAACGCTAACTCTAAACCTAACCCTAGCCATAGCCCTAGCCCTAACTCTAAACCTAATCCTAATAGTAGCCTTAACCCTAACCCTAGCCTTAACCCTACCCCAACCATAGCACTATCTTTAAAACTTAGCCCTGGCTCTAACCCTAACCATAACCCTAGCCCTAAACCTAACGATAGCACTAATCCTAACCCTAACCCAAACCCTAGCCATAACCCTAACTCTAGCACTATCCCTAATCCTAACCATAGCTCTAACACGAACGATACCACTAATCCTAACCCTAGCCCTAACCGTAACCCAAACCCTAGACCAAGCCATAACCCTAACCCTAACCCTAACCGCAGCCCTAAACCTAACCCTAGCCTTAAACCTCACCCTAAGCCTTACCTTAGCCTTAACTCTAACCCTAACCATAGCACTATCCCCAAAACTTAGCCCTAGCTCTAACCATAACCTTAACCCTAGCCCTAACCGTAACGATAGCACTAACCCTAACCCTAAGCTTAGCCATAACCCTAATTCTAGCCCAATCCCTACCCCTAACCCTGGCCCCAACCCAAACAATAGCACTAATCCTAACCCTGGCCATAACCCTAACCCTAATCTTAACCCTAGCCCTAACTGTAACCCTAACCCTAGCCCTAACCCTAACCCTAAACTTAACCCTAACTTTAGCCCTAAAACTAACACTAGCCCTAACCATAACCTTAGCCCTAATTCTAACCCTAACCCTAGACCTAGCTCTAACCCTAGCCCTAACCCAAGTCGTAGCCCTATCCCCAAACCTAACCCTAGCCCTAACCCTAAACCTAATTCTAGACCAAGCCCTAACCCTAACCCTAGCCCTAATCGTAGCCCTAACCTGAACCCTAACCTAAGCTAACCCTAACACTAACCCTAGCCCTAACCGTAACCCTAACCCTAGCCCTAACCCTAACCCTAAACTTAACCCTAACTTTAGCCCTAAAACTAACACTAGCCCTAACCATAACCTTAGCCCTAATTCTAACCCTAACCCTAGACCTAGCCCTAACCCTAGCCCTAGCCCTAGCCCTAACCCAAGTCGTAGCCCTATCCCCAAACGTAACCCTAGCCCTAACCCTAAACCTAATTCTAGACCAAGCCCTAACCCTAACCCTAGCCCTAATTGTAGCCCTAACCTGAACCCTAACCTAAGCTAACCCTAACACTAACCCTAGCCCTAACCCTAACCCTAACCCTAGCCCCAGACTGAGCCCTGCCCTAGATCTAGCCCTAGCCCTATCCCTATACCTACTGATAACCCTAATAATAACCCTCACAATCTCCACAGCACTAACCCTAACCCTAACCCTAACCCTAGCACTAAACCTTACTTTAGCCTGAACTCTATCGCTAACCCTAAACCTAACCATAGCCCTAACTATAATCTTAACCCTAAACCTAGCCCTAACCCTAAGCCTAACCTTACCCCTGGCTTTAGCCCTAAACCTAACCCTAACCATAGCCCTATACCTTACCCTAACCTAAGCCCTAACCTAACCCTAATGCTAGCCCTAACCCTAGCCCTACCGCTAACCCTAGCCCTTACCCTAGCCCTAACCCTAAACCGTACCCTAGCCCTAGCCCTAAAACCAGCCCTAATCCTAACTCTAAATCTAATCCTAACCCTAAACTGTCATATCAGCTGTATGAAAATAACTTTTTTGAGTATCTGAGCTCTATGAAAATGAATGTTTAACTGTTTAACCAACCTTCTTTCAAAAACACCAACTCATTTACTCAATTATAAATGTAACCAGAATAGAATCAGTTCTCAGCTCTGTGAACACGATTTCCCAGTGACTATACAGTTTCCTTCAGATATTAAAGCTCTTAGAATATGTATTAAGTGTTTCATGCACATTCTTAAATAGACTATCATTGTGAATTCTCAGTGTTTCATTCACTTTTGTCCAGTCATTCTAGCTCATTCATTGTGAATGCACCTCGGGTTAGAGTTTATACTCCTTAACCCTAACCCTAACCCTAACCCAAACCATTACCCTAGTACTAGCCCTATCACTAGCCCTAACACAAGCCCTAGCCCTATCCCTAACCCTATCCCTAATCCTAACCCTAAGACTAAACTAACCCTAGCCCTAGCCCGAACCCAAACACTAACCATAGCTCTAGCCTGAGCCATAACCCTATCACTAACCCTAACCCTAACCCTAACCTAACACTGGCCTTACCCCTAACCCTAACCCTAACCTTACCCCTAACTCTAATCCTTTCCCTATTCCTAAAGCTAACCTTAGCCCGAAACCAAACCCTAACCCTAAACCTAGCCCTAGTCTTAGTGCTAACCCTCACCCTAGCTCTAGCTCTAACTCTAACCCGAACCCTAACCCTAACCCTGAACTGTCATATCAGCCATATCAAAATAACTTTTTAAGGTATCTGAGTCCTATGAAAATGAATGTTTAAATGTTTAACCAACCTTCTTTCAAAATCGCCACCTCACTGAGATTGACTTATAAATGTAACCAATATCAAACTCAGTTCTCAGCTATTTGAACACGATTTCCCAGTGACTAAACAGTTTCCTTCAGATATTAAAGCTCTTTGAACATGTACTCACAGTGTTTCATGGACATTCCTAAATATTCCCTAGTCCATCACTGTGAATTCTCAGAGTTTGATTCACTTTTGTCCAGTGATACAAGCTCTTTCATTGACAATTTCAAGTGTTAATACACCCTAACCCTAAACCTAAATAAAACCCCACCGCTAACCCTAGCTCTAGTCCTATCCCTAGGAATAGCATGAGCCCTAGCCCTAGCCCTAACCCTAGCCTTAACCCAAACATTAACCCTAGCACTTACCCAAGCCCTAGTCCTAGCCCTAAACCTAAAACTAACCCTAACCCTAGCTTTAATTTTAACGGTCATCCTAACCTTAGCCCTATCCTTAACCCTACCCATAGCACTAACCCTAATCTTAACCCTAACCCTAACCCTAATCCTAGCCTAAGCCTAACCCTAACCCTGTCCTAACCCAAACACTAATCCTAGTCCTAACCCTAGCCCTAACCATAATCCTAGAGCTAACACTGAACCTAACCCTAGCCCCAGACCTATATCCAGCCCTAACTCTAACTCTAAACCTAACCCTAGTCATAGCCCTAACCCTAACCAAACCCTAATTCTAATCCTAACCCTAGCCCTATCCTTAGCTCGGAATTTAGCCCAAACCCTAACCCTAGCCTTATCCCTAAACCTAACCCTAGCCCAAACTCTAAACCTAAACATAATCCTAGCCCTAACCTTAAACATAACCCTAGACATACCCCTAAACCTAACCCAAGCCCTAGCCCTAAGCTAATCCCTAACCATAACTCTAAACCTGACCCTAAAACTATCCCTACCCTAACCTAGGCCTAACCCTAACTCTTACCCACATTCTAACCCAAACCCTAACCCTACCCCTAAACATAGCCCGAGGCCCAACCCTAGCCCTAACCCTAACCCTAACCATAGCCCAAAACCTAACCCTAGCCATAACCCTAACCCTAACCCTAACAGTAGCCCTAACCCTTACTCTAGCCTTAACCCTAACCCTAACCATAGCACTATCCCCAAAACTTAGCCCTAGCTCTAACCCTAACGCTAATGATAGCACTAATACTAACACTAACACTAACCGGAGCCATAACCCTAACTCTAGCCCTATCCCTAACCCTAACCCCAGTCCTAACCCTAATCCTACTCCAGGCCATAACCCTAACCCTAAACGTAGCCCTAAACTTAACCCTAGCCCTAACCCTAACACTAAACATAGCACTATCCCCAAAACTTAGTCCTAACCTGAACTCTAAACATAACCTAACCCTAACCCTAACCCTAGCCCTAACCCTAAACTTTACCCTAGCCCTAGCGCTAAACCCAACCTTAATCCTAACTCTAAACCTAACCCTAGCCCTAGCCCTAGCCCTAACTCTAACCCTAGCCCCAGACTGAGTCCTGGCCTAGATCTAGCCCTATCCCTATTCCTGTACCTACCCTTAACGGTAATTCTAACCCTCACATCTCCATAGCACTAACCCTAACCCTAACCATAGCCCTAACCATAAACTTAACTCTAACCCTAGCCCTAACCCTAACCCTAAACTTATCCCTGGCTTTAGCCCTAACCCTAACCCTAACCATAGCCCTAGACCTAACCCTAACCTACGCCCTAACCTAACCCTAACTCAAGACCTAACCCTAGCCCTACAGCTAACTCTAGCTCTTACCCTAGTCCTAAGCCTAAACCTTACCCTATCCCTAGCCCTAAACATAACCCTAGCCCTAACCATAAATCGTACGATAGCCCTAGCCCTAAAACCAGCCCTAATCCTAACTCTAAACCTAACCCTAGCCCTAGCCCTAACCCTAAATCTAGCCCTAGACTGAGCCCTGCCCTAGATCCAGCACCAGCCCTATCCCTATACCTAACGCTCACGCTAATTCTAACCCTCACCCTCTACATAGCACTAACCCTAACCCTAACCTTAGCCCTTACGCTAGCCCTAACCCTAACCCTAACATTAACCTTAACCCTAAAACTAGCGCTAACCCTAACCCTAACCCTAGCCCTGGCTTTAGCCCTAACCCTAAACCTAACTATAGCTCTAGCCCTAACTCTATTCCCACCCCGAGGCCTCACCCTAACCCTAACTTTAACTCAGATCTTTCCTCTTTGAAAATGATTTCCCATTGAATAAACAGTGTCCATCAGATATTACGGCTCTCTGAACAGGTATACCTAGTGTTTCAAGTACAATCCTAAATATTTCCCTAGTCTATCATTGTGTATTCTCACTGTTGGATTGACATTTGTCCAGTGATTCAGGGTCATTCATTGTGAATTCCAAGTGTTTATACAGCGTTTTTGCATATATACCAACACTTTTCACTTTTGTTCAGTGTTTCTACTCCGTCATTGTGAATTCCAATTGCTTATACAGTGTTTTCTCATATATACCAGTTCTTTTAAAGTGAGTGATTACTGTTTTGAAGACTATCCTACCTTCCACAGCTCTTTAAATACAAATTCTCAGTATTTCATCAGTGCACTAGAGGTATTAAGGTACTACAAATGTATCCCAAGTGTTTCAGACACATTCCTAGACATTTCCCTGCTCTGTCATTTGTAGCTGTGAGAGTTTTGACATATTCCTACCGGTATCTGAGCCCTATGAAAATGGATGTTTAAATGTTTCACCAACCTTTTTCTAAAACACAACTCAGGAGAGAATCAAAGATGGCGGCGTAGGTAAACACCTAAACTGCTGCCTCCTACAACAATTTAAACGGCAACTAAAAGACAAAACGTCTATCACCCAGAACCATGGGAAAGCTGGCTGAGTGGAAGTTCTACAACTAGAAGGAAAGAGAAAAGAGCATTGAGATATGCACGAGCGCTGAAAAGCTGAGGTACGGAGGCGCGTGATCTGGGCTGGCTGCGGGCGACTGGGTGCGTTGCTTTTTTCAACCCCAAAGGAGACAAGCCCCCGATTACTCTGAAATCCAGTCTCTGGGGAGACGCGGGGGACCCAAACTCCTACGGGGAGAAGCTGGACTGTCTGCCAGAGAGGGTGGCTTGCTTGCAGAGCTGCGTGCAGGAATAATTGTTTACGGCACTGGGGCACGGGACTCGCGGATGCCGTTGGAGACTCAGAGCCGGCTAACTAGCAGCCATTGCTGTTTGCCACGCCCTAACCTAGTTACACCCTGAGGCCCCGTCCTACAAACCCACCCAAACTCCAAGCAGCTCAATTAGCAAAAGAAAGGCCTGCCCTATCACAGCTTAACCTAGCAAACTTGCAGCCTGGGTCAGACAGCTCCAAAACCTCCAAACCCCAAGCAAAGAGGAGAAAACTGCAGCTCTCACTGTAGCTCCTGCTGAGTGGCCTCAGACAGTAGCTGACCTGCACCCCATTGGAGATCCAGAAGCCAGTGTACCTAGTGGTCAGTGTGAGACACCAGATTTCAACTCCTCACATCCATAAGTGACACATTCAAGAGGCAGACTCAGTGAGCACCAAAGCCTCACTGAAACAAGTCCTGCCCCATAAGCATGCCTTCAGCGCAGCAGTTCTTCCATTATAGACACAGGGAGTGCTCACAGCTAATTGGCCTGGAGGTCAATTCCTCCCAGCGTAACAACAGCAATTAAGGCTTAACTGCACCAAGACTTTGCACTCAGCCCACAAAGGGGTGTACCATGAGCGTCCACATCAGGAGATTGGGGAGGCTGAGCTACTGCTCCCTATAGGTCACCTACCGCACAAAGCCACTCCATCAACACAGGGAAGCAGCCAAAATGCAGAAACAAAGAAACATGTCACGAATGAAAGAAACGGTGGAAAGCAAACTACTGGATGACATAGAGTTCAGAACCACATGTATAAGGTTACTCAAGAATCTTCTAAAAACCGCTGAGAAACATGATAACACTTCTGAGGAGCTTAGTGAGACCTTCAAGGATCTTAATGAGAATGCCAAAAAAATGGAAAAGGACCAGTCAGAAACAAAGCATACACTGTCTAAAATAAATATACAGAAACTCAACTGTAGATCAACGTACCCCAAGAATCAAACCAAAGATCTGAAATATGTGGAAACAAAAAACATCCAACCAGAAAAACAAAAGGAAAAAAGAATCCAAAGATATGAAGCTAGTGTAAGGAGCCTCTGGGACAACTTCAAGCAAACCAACATCCGAATTTTTGGGGTGCCAGAAGAAGGGAGAGAGCAAAATATTGAAAACCTATTAGAAGAAATAATGACAGAAAACTTTCCCTACCTGGTGAAAGAAATAGACTTACAAGTTCAGGAAGCACACAGAACCCCATACAAGAGGAACCCAAAGAGGACCACACCAAGACACATCATAATTAAAATGCCAAGGGCAAAAGACAAAGAGAGAATATTAAAAGCAGCAAGAGAAAAACAGTTAATTACCTACAAGGGAGTACCCATACGACTGTCAGCTGATTTCTCAACAGAAACTATGCAGGCCAGAAGAGAGTGGCAAGAAATATTCAAAGTGATGAACAGCAAGAACCTACAACCAAGATTACTCTACCCAGCAAAGCTATCATTCAGAGTTGAAGGTCAGATAAAGAGCTTCACAGACAAGAGGAAGCTAAAGGAGTTCATCACCACCAAACCAGGATTACACGAAATGCTGAAGGGTATCCTTTAAGAAGAGGAATAAGAAGAAAAAGATAAAGACAAAAATTATGAACAACAAAATGACATCAAACACATACCTACCAACAAGTGAATCTAAAAATCAAGTGAATGAAAAATCTGAAGAACAGAATGGACTGGTGAATATAGTAGAATCAGGGACATAGAAAGGGAGTGGACTGACGATTCTCAGGGGAAGCAGGTGTGAGGGGTGCGGGAAGAGATTGGACAAAAATCTTACTCCTAAAGATGAAGACAGTGGCGGGGGGTAAGGGCATGGGGTGGGGTGGGGAATCAGGTGGAGGGGAGCTATGGGGAAAAATAAAAGAGGAACACCTGTAATAATCTGAACAATAAAGATTTATTAAAAATAATAATAATAAAAAAAATAAAACACAACTCATTTAGACTAAATGATAAAAGTAACCATTATCCAACTCAGACCTCTGCTCTTTGAACACGTTTTCCCAGTGACTAAACAGTTTCCTTCAGATATTAAAGCTCTTTGAAGATGTATTCCTAGTGTTTCAAGCATATTCCGAAATGTTTCCTTAGCATATAATTGTGAATTCTCGGTGTGTCATTCATTTTGTAAAGTGATTCTAGCTCATTCACTGTGAATTCCAAGTATTTATACCCACTAACTATAAACTTAACCTTAGCCGTAGCCCAAACCCTAACCCTAGCCCTAGCCCTAATCCTAAACCTAACTCTAACCCTAGCCCTAGCCGTAACCCTAACCTTTACCCTAACCCTAACCCTAGATATGACCCTAACCCTACCTCGATCCCGATCCCAAGTCATTACCCAAACATGAGTCCTAGTCCTAGGCCTAACTCTATCCTTAACCCTAAACCTAACATTAACCCTAACCCAAGCCCTAGATTGAGCCCTACACTAGCCCTAGACGTAGCCCTAACCCAAAAGCTAATTCTAACCCTAATGCTAGCCCTAACCCTAATCATAGCACTAACCCTATATTTAACCCTAAATCTGACACTAATCCTAACCTTTACTCTAAACCAGGCCTAATCCTAAACCTTACCCACACTCTAACCCTAACCCTAACCCTACCATTAAACATAGCCCTAGCCCTAACCATAACTGCAACCTTAACCCTCCCTTAACCCCAGCCCTAAACCGAAGGTGAACCCTAACCCTAAGTGTAGCCCTAACCCTAACCGTAGCCCTAACCCTAACCCTAGCCCTAACCCTAACCCTACCTCTATCCTTAGCCCTAACCCTAACAATAGCACTATCCCCAAAACTTACCCCTAGTTCTAACCCTAAAGATCGCATGAGTCCTAAACCTAACCCTAACCCTAGCCATAACCCTAACCTTAACCTGAAGGCCTAACCATAATCTTAAACCTAACCTTAGCCCTAACCCTACCCCTAGCCCCAACCCTAACCCTAACCGTAATCATAACCCTACCTGAGCCCTAACTTTAACCTGAGCCCTAAATCGAACCCTAAACCTAGCCCTAACCCTAGCCCTACCTCTAACCCTATCCCTAGCCCTAACCCTAACTGTAGCCCTATCCCCAAACCTAACCCTAGCCCTAAACTTAAACATAACCATAGCCCAAGCACTAACCCTATCCCTAGCCCTAATCCTAGCCCTAACCTGAACCCTAAACATAACCTAAACCTAACACTAACCCTAGCCTTAACCCTAAACATTACCCAAGCCCTAGCCCTAAACCCAGCCCTAATCCTAACTCTAAACCTAAGCCTAGCACTAGCCCTAAACCTAACCCTAACCCCAGACTGAACCCTGCCCTAGATCTAGCCCTAGTCCCTTCCCTATACCTACCGCTAACACTAATTCTAAACCTCCCCCTCTCCATAGCACTAACCCTAACACTAAGCCTAACGCTAGCACTAACCCTAACCTTAGCCCGAAACCTAGCGATAACACTAACCCTAACTATATCCCAAACCATAACCTTAACCCTAACCATAGCCCTAACCCTAAGCCTAAACTTAACCCTGGTTTAGCCCTAAACCTAACCCTAACTATATCCCTAGCCCTAACCCTAACCCTAGCCCTACACCTAACCCTAGCCCTTACCCTAGCTCTAACCCTAAACCTTAACATAGTTCTAGCCATAAACATAACCCTAGCCCTAACCCTAAACCTTACCATAGCCCTAGCCCTAGCCCAAGCCCAAAACCCAGCCCTAATCCTAACTCTAAAGCAAACCCAAGTCCTAACCCAAACCTTAACTCTAGCCCTAGACAGAGCCCTGCCCCAGATCTAGAACTAGCCCTATCCGTATACCTACCGCTAACCCTAATTCTAACCCTCACCCTCTACATAGCACTAACCCAAACCCTAGCCCTAACCCTAAACCTAACCATAGCCCTAACCATAAACTTGACCTAAACCTAACCCTAACCCTAACCCTAACCCTAACCCTAACCCCAGCCCTGGCTGTAGCCATAACCCTAAACCCAACCATAGCCCTAGCCCTAAACTTAACCCTACCCCTAGGCCTCACCGCAACCTTAACCCTAACCCTTACCCAAATCTGTCATATCAGCTGTATGAAAATCACTTTTAAGGTATCTGAGCCCTATGAAAATAAATATTTAAATGGTTAACCAAACTTCTTTGTAAAACGCCAACTCATCAGGACTGAATTATAAATGTAACCAGTGTCCAAATCAGATCTTTCTTCTTTGAAAAAAATTTCCTATTGAATAAACAGTGTCCATCAGATATTACGGCTCTGTGAACAGGTATACCTAGTGTTTCAAGTACATTCCTCAATATTTCCCTAGTGTATCATTGTATATTCTCAGTGTTGGATTGACTTTTGTCCAGTAATTCGGGGTCATTCATTGTGAATTCCACTGTTTATACAGGGTTTTTGCATATATATATACCAACACTTTTCACTTTTGTTCAGTGTTTCAACTCCTTCATTGTGAATTCCAAGGGCTTATACAGTGTTTTTTCATATATACTATTTCTTTTAAAGTGAGTGATTACTGTTTTAAAGACAATCCTACCTTTCATAGCTCTTTGAATACAAATTCTCAGTATTTCATCAGTGCACTAGGGGTATTAAGGTTCTACAAATGCATTCCAAGTGTTTCAGACACATTCCTAGACATTTCCCTGCTCTGTCATTTGTAGCTGTGAGAGTTTTCACATTTTCTTACCGGTATCTGAGCCCTATGAAAAGGACTGTTTAAGTGTTTCACCAACCTTCTTTCAAAAACACAACTCACTTAGACTAACTTATAAAAGTAACCATTATTCCACTCAGGCCTGTGCTCTTTGAACACGTTTACCCAGTGACTAAACAGTTTCCTTCAGATATTAAGGCTCTTTGAAGATGTATTCCTAGTGTATAAAGCATATTCCAAAATATTTCCTTAGCCTATAATTGTGAATTCTTGGTGTGTCATTCACTTTAGTAAAGTGATTCTATCTCATTTACTGTGAATTCCAAGTATTTATACCCACTAACTATAAACTTAACCTTAGCCGTAGCCCAAACCCTAACCCTAACCCTAGCCCTAATCCTAAACCTAAACCTAACCCTAGTCCCAGCCGTAACCCTAAACTTTACTCTAACTCTATCCCTAGACGTGACCCTAACCCTACCCCGATCCCGATCCCGTGTCATAACCCAAACATGAGTCCAAGCCCTAGCCCTAACTTAAGCCTTAACCCTAACCCTAACATTAACCCTAACCCTAGCCCTAATCCTAACCCCAAACCTAACCCGAAACCTATCCTAACCCTAACACTAACCATAGCCCTAAACATAGCCCTAACCATAACCCTAGACCTAGCCCTAACCCTAACCGTAGCCCTATCCCCAAACCTAACCCTAGCCCTAAATTTAAACATAACCCTAACCCAAGCCCTAACCCTATCCCTAGCCCTAATCCTAGCCCTAACCTGAACCCTAAACATAACCTAACCCTAACACTAACCCTAGCCCTAACCCTAAGATTAACCCTAACCCTAGTCCTAGACTGAGCCCTACCCTAGCACTAGCCGTAGCCCTAAACCAAAAGCTAATTATAACCCTAATGCTAGCCCTAACCTTAACCATAGCACTAACCCTAACGTTAACCCTAACCCTAACCCTAATCCTAACCCCATACCTAACCCTAAACCTATCCTAACCCTAACACTAACTGTAGCCCTAACCATAGGCCTAACCATAACACTAGCCCTATCCCTAAACCTAACCCTAGGCCTCACCTAAATCTTACACTAGCCCTAGCCCTACCTAGTCCTAACCCTAACTCTAAACCTAACCCTAGCTCTAGCCCTAAACCGAATATTGACCGTGACCGTAGCCCAAGACTAAGCCCAGCCCTAGCCTTAGCTCTAGCTCTATCTCTAACCCTAAAGCTAACTCTAACCCTCACCATATCCATAACCCTATCCATAGCACTAACCCTAATCTTAACACTAACCCTAATCCTAGCCTAAACCTAACCCTAACCTTATCCTAACCCAAACACTAATAGTAGTCATAACCCTAACCATAACCATAGCACTATCCCCAAAACTTAACCCTAGTTCTAACCCTAACCGTAACCCTAGCACTAACCTTAAACCTTACCCTAACCCTACCCCTAAACCTTACCCTAGCCCTAACCCTAAACCTAACCATAGTCCAAGCCCTAACGCTAACATTGCCCGAATCCTAGCCCCAACCTGAACCCTAACCATAAGCTAACCATATTCCTAACCCTAGCCCTTACCCTAAACCTTACCCAAGCCCTAGCCCTAAAACCAGCCCTAATCCTAACTCTAAACCTAACCCTAGCCCTACCCCTAACCCTAGCCCTTACCCTAGCCCTAACCCTAAACTTAAGTCTAGCCCTGACCCTAAACCTTACCCTAGCCCTAGCCCTAGACTGAGCCCTGCCCAAAATCTAGCCCAAGCCCTATCCCTAAACCTAACGCTAACCCTAATTCTAACCCTCACGCTCTACATAGCACTAACCCTAACCCTAGCCCTAACCCTAACCTTAGCCCGAACCCTAGCCCTAACCCTAACACTTGTCCTAGCCCTAACCCTAACCATAGCCCTAACTATAACCTTAACCCTAAACATAGACCTAACCCTAACCCTAAGCCTAAGCCTAAACCTAGCCCCGGCTTTAGCCCTAACCATAACCTAACCATAGCCCTAGCCCTAACCCTAAATCTACCCCTAGGTATCACCCTAACCTTAACCAAAACCCTAACCCAAAACTGTCCTATCAGCTGTATGAAAGTCACTTTTAAGGTATCTGAGCCCTATGAAAATGAATATTTAAAAGTTTAACCAACCTTCTTTGTAAAACGCCAACTCATTAAGACTGAATTATAAATGTAACCAGTGTCCAACTCAGATCTTTCCTCTTTGAAAACGATTGCCATTGCATAAACAGTGTCCATCAGATAATACGGCTCTATGAACAGGTATACCTAGTGTTTCAAGTGCATTCCTAAATATTTCCCTAGTCTATCATTGTATAGTCTCAGTGTTGGATTGGCTTTTGTCCAGTGATTCAGGGTCATTCATTTTAAATTCCAAGTGTTTATACAGTGTTTTTGCATATATACCAACACTTTTCACTTTTGTTCAGTGTTTCAACTACTTCATTGTGAATTCCAAGTGCTTACACACTGTTTTTTTCATACATACCAGCTCTTTTAAAGTGAGTGATTACTATTTTAAAGACTATCCTACTTTCCACCTCTCTTTCAATACAAATTCTCAGTATTTCATCAGTGCACTAGAGGTATTAAGGTCCTACAAATGTATTCCAAGTGTTTCAGACACATTCCTAGACATTTCTCTTCTCTGTCATTTGTAGCTGTGAATTTTCACATTTTCTTACTGGTATCTGAGCCCTACGAAAATGAAAGTTTAAGTGTTTCACCAACCTTCTTTCAAAAACACAACTCATTTAGGCTAAATTATAAAAGTAACCATTATCCAACTCAGGCCTCTGCTCTTTGAACACGTTTTCCCGGTGACTAAACAGTTTCCTTCAGATACTAAAGCTCTTTGAAGATGTATTCCTAGTGTTTCAAGTATATTCCGAAATGTTTCCTTAGCCTATAATTGTGAATTCTCGGTGTGTCATTCATTTTGTAAAGTGATTCTAGCTTATTCACTGTGAATTCCAAGTATTTATACCCACTAACTATAAACTTAACCTTAGCTGTAGCCCAAACCGTAACCCTAACCCTAGCCCTAATCCTAAACCTAAACCTAACCCTAGTCCCAGCCGTAACCCTAACCTTTACTCTAACTCTATCCCTAGACGTGACCCTAACCCTACCCCGATCCCGATCCCGTGTCATAACCCAAACATGAGTCCAAGCCCTAGCCCTAACTTTAGCCTTAACCCTAACCCTAACATTAACCCTAACCCTAGCCCTAATCCTAACCCCAAACCTAACCCGAAACCTATCCTAACCCTAACACTAACCATAGCCCTAAACATAGCCCTAACCATAACCCTAGACCTAGCCCTAACCCTAACCGTAGCCCTATCCCCAAACCTAACCCTAGCCCTAAATTTAAACATAACCCTAACCCAAGCCCTAACCCTATCCCTAGCCCTAATCCTGGCCCTAACCTGAACCCTAAACATAACCTAACCCTAACACTAACCCTAGCCCTAACCCTAAGATTAACCCTAACCCTAGTCCTAGACTGAGCCCTACCCTAGCACTAGCCGTAGCCCTAAACCAAAAGCTAATTATAACACTAATGCTAGCCCTAACCTTAACCATAGCACTAACCCTAACGTTAACCCTAACCCTAACCCTAATCCTAACCCCATACCTAACCCTAAACCTATCCTAACCCTAACACTAACTGTAGCCCTAACCATAGGCCTAACCATAACACTAGCCCTATCCCTAAACCTAACCCTAGGCCTCACCTAAATCTTACACTAGCCCTAGCCCTACCTAGTCCTAACCCTAACTCTAAACCTAACCCTAGCTCTAGCCCTAAACCGAATATTGACCGTGACCGTAGCCCAAGACTAAGCCCAGCCCTAGCCCTAGCTCTAGCTCTATCTCTAACCCTAAAGCTAACTCTAACCCTCACCATATCCATAACCCTATCCATAGCACTAACCCTAATCTTAACACTAACCCTAATCCTAGCCTAAACCTAACCCTAACCTTATCCTAACCCAAACACTAATAGTAGTCATAACCCTAACCATAACCATAGCACTATCCCCAAAACTTAACCCTAGTTCTAACCCTAACCGTAACCCTAGCACTAACCTTAAACCTTACCCTAACCCTACCCCTAAACCTTACCCTAGCCCTAACCCTAAACCTAACCATAGTCCAAGCCCTAACGCTAACATTGCCCGAATCCTAGCCCCAACCTGAACCCTAACCATAAGCTAACCATATTCCTAACCCTAGCCCTTACCCTAAACCTTACCCAAGCCCTAGCCCTAAAACCAGCCCTAATCCTAACTCTAAACCTAACCCTAGCCCTACCCCTAACCCTAGCCCTTACCCTAGCCCTAACCCTAAACTTAAGTCTAGCCCTGACCCTAAACCTTACCCTAGCCCTAGCCCTAGACTGAGCCCTGCCCAAAATCTAGCCCAAGCCCTATCCCTAAACCTAACGCTAACCCTAATTCTAACCCTCACGCTCTACATAGCACTAACCCTAACCCTAGCCCTAACCCTAACCTTAGCCCGAACCCTAGCCCTAACCCTAACACTTGTCCTAGCCCTAACCCTAACCATAGCCCTAACTATAACCTTAACCCTAAACATAGACCTAACCCTAACCCTAAGCCTAAGCCTAAACCTAGCCCCGGCTTTAGCCCTAACCATAACCTAACCATAGCCCTAGCCCTAACCCTAAATCTACCCCTAGGTATCACCCTAACCTTAACCAAAACCCTAACCCAAAACTGTCCTATCAGCTGTATGAAAGTCACTTTTAAGGTATCTGAGCCCTATGAAAATGAATATTTAAAAGTTTAACCAACCTTCTTTGTAAAACGCCAACTCATTAAGACTGAATTATAAATGTAACCAGTGTCCAACTCAGATCTTTCCTCTTTGAAAACGATTGCCATTGCATAAACAGTGTCCATCAGATATTACGGCTCTATGAACAGGTATACCTAGTGTTTCAAGTGCATTCCTAAATATTTCCCTAGTCTATCATTGTATAGTCTCAGTGTTGGATTGGCTTTTGTCCAGTGATTCAGGGTCATTCATTTTAAATTCCAAGTGTTTATACAGTGTTTTTGCATATATACCAACACTTTTCACTTTTGTTCAGTGTTTCAACTACTTCATTGTGAATTCCAAGTGCTTACACACTGTTTTTTTCATACATACCAGCTCTTTTAAAGTGAGTGATTACTATTTTAAAGACTATCCTACTTTCCACCGCTCTTTCAATACAAATTCTCAGTATTTCATCAGTGCACTAGAGGTATTAAGGTCCTACAAATGTATTCCAAGTGTTTCAGACACATTCCTAGACATTTCTCTTCTCTGTCATTTGTAGCTGTGAATTTTCACATTTTCTTACTGGTATCTGAGCCCTACGAAAATGAAAGTTTAAGTGTTTCACCAACCTTCTTTCAAAAACACAACTCATTTAGGCTAAATTATAAAAGTAACCATTATCCAACTCAGGCCTCTGCTCTTTGAACACGTTTTCCCGGTGACTAAACAGTTTCCTTCAGATACTAAAGCTCTTTGAAGGTGTATTCCTAGTGTTTCAAGTATATTCCGAAATGTTTCCTTAGCCTATAATTGTGAATTCTCGGTGTGTCATTCATTTTGTAAAGTGATTCTAGCTTATTCACTGTGAATTCCAAGTATTTATACCCACTAACTATAAACTTAACCTTAGCTGTAGCCCAAACCGTAACCCTAACCCTAGCCCTAATCCTAAACCTAAACCTAACCCTAGCCCCAGCCGTAACCCTAACCTTTACTCTAACTCTATCCCTAGACGTGACCCTAACCCTACCCCGATCCCGATCCCGTGTCATAACCCAAACATGAGTCCAAGCCCTAGCCCTAACTTTAGCCTTAACCCTAACCCTAACATTAACCCTAACCCTAGCCCTAATCCTAACCCCAAACCTAACCCGAAACCTATCCTAACCCTAACACTAACCTAGCCCTAAACATAGCCCTAACCATAACCCTAGACCTAGCCCTAACCCTAACCGTAGCCCTATCCCCAAACCTAACCCTAGCCCTAAATTTAAACATAACCCTAACCCAAGCCCTAACCCTATCCCTAGCCCTAATCCTAGCCCTAACCTGAACCCTAAACATAACCTAACCCTAACACTAACCCTAGCCCTAACCCTAAGATTAACCCTAACCCTAGTCCTAGACTGAGCCCTACCCTAGCACTAGCCGTAGCCCTAAACCAAAAGCTAATTATAACCCTAATGCTAGCCCTAACCTTAACCATAGCACTAACCCTAACGTTAACCCTAACCCTAACCCTAATCCTAACCCCATACCTAACCCTAAACCTATCCTAACCCTAACACTAACTGTAGCCCTAACCATAGGCCTAACCATAACACTAGCCCTATCCCTAAACCTAACCCTAGGCCTCACCTAAATCTTACACTAGCCCTAGCCCTACCTAGTCCTAACCCTAACTCTAAACCTAACCCTAGCTCTAGCCCTAAACCGAATATTGACCGTGACCGTAGCCCAAGACTAAGCCCAGCCCTAGCCTTAGCTCTAGCTCTATCTCTAACCCTAAAGCTAACTCTAACCCTCACCATATCCATAACCCTATCCATAGCACTAACCCTAATCTTAACACTAACCCTAATCCTAGCCTAAACCTAACCCTAACCTTATCCTAACCCAAACACTAATAGTAGTCATAACCCTAACCATAACCATAGCACTATCCCCAAAACTTAACCCTAGTTCTAACCCTAACCGTAACCCTAGCACTAACCTTAAACCTTACCCTAACCCTACCCCTAAACCTTACCCTAGCCCTAACCCTAAACCTAACCATAGTCCAAGCCCTAACGCTAACATTGCCCGAATCCTAGCCCCAACCTGAACCCTAACCATAAGCTAACCATATTCCTAACCCTAGCCCTTACCCTAAACCTTACCCAAGCCCTAGCCCTAAAACCAGCCCTAATCCTAACTCTAAACCTAACCCTAGCCCTACCCCTAACCCTAGCCCTTACCCTAGCCCTAACCCTAAACTTAAGTCTAGCCCTGACCCTAAACCTTACCCTAGCCCTAGCCCTAGACTGAGCCCTGCCCAAAATCTAGCCCAAGCCCTATCCCTAAACCTAACGCTAACCCTAATTCTAACCCTCACGCTCTACATAGCACTAACCCTAACCCTAGCCCTAACCCTAACCTTAGCCCGAACCCTAGCCCTAACCCTAACACTTGTCCTAGCCCTAACCCTAACCATAGCCCTAACTATAACCTTAACCCTAAACATAGACCTAACCCTAACCCTAAGCCTAAGCCTAAACCTAGCCCCGGCTTTAGCCCTAACCATAACCTAACCATAGCCCTAGCCCTAACCCTAAATCTACCCCTAGGTATCACCCTAACCTTAACCAAAACCCTAACCCAAAACTGTCCTATCAGCTGTATGAAAGTCACTTTTAAGGTATCTGAGCCCTATGAAAATGAATATTTAAAAGTTTAACCAACCTTCTTTGTAAAACGCCAACTCATTAAGACTGAATTATAAATGTAACCAGTGTCCAACTCAGATCTTTCCTCTTTGAAAACGATTGCCATTGCATAAACAGTGTCCATCAGATAATACGGCTCTATGAACAGGTATACCTAGTGTTTCAAGTGCATTCCTAAATATTTCCCTAGTCTATCATTGTATAGTCTCAGTGTTGGATTGGCTTTTGTCCAGTGATTCAGGGTCATTCATTTTAAATTCCAAGTGTTTATACAGTGTTTTTGCATATATACCAACACTTTTCACTTTTGTTCAGTGTTTCAACTACTTCATTGTGAATTCCAAGTGCTTACACACTGTTTTTTTCATACATACCAGCTCTTTTAAAGTGAGTGATTACTATTTTAAAGACTATCCTACTTTCCACCTCTCTTTCAATACAAATTCTCAGTATTTCATCAGTGCACTAGAGGTATTAAGGTCCTACAAATATATTCCAAGTGTTTCAGACACATTCCTAGACATTTCTCTTCTCTGTCATTTGTAGCTGTGAATTTTCACATTTTCTTACTGGTATCTGAGCCCTACGAAAATGAAAGTTTAAGTGTTTCACCAACCTTCTTTCAAAAACACAACTCATTTAGGCTAAATTATAAAAGTAACCATTATCCAACTCAGGCCTCTGCTCTTTGAACACGTTTTCCCGGTGACTAAACAGTTTCCTTCAGATACTAAAGCTCTTTGAAGATGTATTCCTAGTGTTTCAAGTATATTCCGAAATGTTTCCTTAGCCTATAATTGTGAATTCTCGGTGTGTCATTCATTTTGTAAAGTGATTCTAGCTTATTCACTGTGAATTCCAAGTATTTATACCCACTAACTATAAACTTAACCTTAGCTGTAGCCCAAACCGTAACCCTAACCCTAGCCCTAATCCTAAACCTAAACCTAACCCTAGTCCCAGCCGTAACCCTAACCTTTACTCTAACTCTATCCCTAGACGTGACCCTAACCCTACCCCGATCCCGATCCCGTGTCATAACCCAAACATGAGTCCAAGCCCTAGCCCTAACTTTAGCCTTAACCCTAACCCTAACATTAACCCTAACCCTAGCCCTAATCCTAACCCCAAACCTAACCCGAAACCTATCCTAACCCTAACACTAACCATAGCCCTAAACATAGCCCTAACCATAACCCTAGACCTAGCCCTAACCCTAACCGTAGCCCTATCCCCAAACCTAACCCTAGCCCTAAATTTAAACATAACCCTAACCCAAGCCCTAACCCTATCCCTAGCCCTAATCCTGGCCCTAACCTGAACCCTAAACATAACCTAACCCTAACACTAACCCTAGCCCTAACCCTAAGATTAACCCTAACCCTAGTCCTAGACTGAGCCCTACCCTAGCACTAGCCGTAGCCCTAAACCAAAAGCTAATTATAACCCTAATGCTAGCCCTAACCTTAACCATAGCACTAACCCTAACGTTAACCCTAACCCTAACCCTAATCCTAACCCCATACCTAACCCTAAACCTATCCTAACCCTAACACTAACTGTAGCCCTAACCATAGGCCTAACCATAACACTAGCCCTATCCCTAAACCTAACCCTAGGCCTCACCTAAATCTTACACTAGCCCTAGCCCTACCTAGTCCTAACCCTAACTCTAAACCTAACCCTAGCTCTAGCCCTAAACCGAATATTGACCGTGACCGTAGCCCAAGACTAAGCCCAGCCCTAGCCTTAGCTCTAGCTCTATCTCTAACCCTAAAGCTAACTCTAACCCTCACCATATCCATAACCCTATCCATAGCACTAACCCTAATCTTAACACTAACCCTAATCCTAGCCTAAACCTAACCCTAACCTTATCCTAACCCAAACACTAATAGTAGTCATAACCCTAACCATAACCATAGCACTATCCCCAAAACTTAAACCTAGTTCTAACCCTAACCGTAACCCTAGCACTAACCTTAAACCTTACCCTAACCCTACCCCTAAACCTTACCCTAGCCCTAACCCTAAACCTAACCATAGTCCAAGCCCTAACGCTAACATTGCCCGAATCCTAGCCCCAACCTGAACCCTAACCATAAGCTAACCATATTCCTAACCCTAGCCCTTACCCTAAACCTTACCCAAGCCCTAGCCCTAAAACCAGCCCTAATCCTAACTCTAAACCTAACCCTAGCCCTACCCCTAACCCTAGCCCTTACCCTAGCCCTAACCCTAAACTTAAGTCTAGCCCTGACCCCAAACCTTACCCTAGCCCTAGCCCTAGACTGAGCCCTGCCCAAAATCTAGCCCAAGCCCTATCCCTAAACCTAACGCTAACCCTAATTCTAACCCTCACGCTCTACATAGCACTAACCCTAACCCTAGCCCTAGCCCTAACCTTAGCCCGAACCCTAGCCCTAACCCTAACACTTGTCCTAGCCCTAACCCTAACCATAGCCCTAACTATAACCTTAACCCAAAACATAGACCTAACCCTAACCATAAGCCTAAGCCTAAACCTAGCCCCGGCTTTAGCCCTAACCATAACCTAACCATAGCCCTAGCCCTAACCCTAAATCTACCCCTAGGTATCACCCTAACCTTAACCAAAACCCTAACCCAAAACTGTCCTATCAGCCATATGAAAGTCACTTTTAAGGTATCTGAGCCCTATGAAAATGAATATTTAAATGTTTAACCAACCTTCTTTGTAAAACGCCAACTCATTAAGACTGAATTATAAATGTAACCAGTGTCCAACTCAGATCTTTCCTCTTTGAAAACGATTGCCATTGAATAAACAGTGTCCATCAGATATTACGGCTCTATGAACAGGTATACCTAGTGTTTCAAGTGCATTCCTAAATATTTCCCTAGTCTATCATTTTATAGTCTCAGTGTTGGATTGACATTTGTCCAGTGATTCAGGGTCATTCATAATAAATTCCAAGTGTTTATACAGTGTTTTTGCATATATACCAACACTTTTCACTTTTGTTCAGTGTTTCAACTACTTCATTGTGAATTCCAAGTGCTTATACACTGTGTTTTTTTCATACATACCAGCTCTTTTAAAGTGAGTGATTACTATTTTAAAGACTGTCCTACTTTTCACCGCTCTTTGAATACAAATTCTCAGTATTTCATCAGTACACTAGGGGTATTAAGGTACTACAAATGTATTCCAAGTTTCAGACACATTCCTAGCCATTACCCTGCTCTGTCATTTGTAGCTTTGAGAGTTTTCACATTTTCTTACCGGTATCTGAGCCCTATGAAAAGGAATGTTTAAGTGTTTCACCAACCTTCTTTCAAAAAAGCAAATCATTTAGACTAAATTACAAAAGTAACCATTATCCAACTCAGGCCTCTGCTCTTTGACACGTTTTCCCGGTGACTAAACAGTTTCCTTCAGATATGAAAGCTCTTTGATGATGTATTCCTAGTGTTTCAAGCATATTCCGAAATATTTCCTATGCCTATAATTGTGAATTCTCGGTGTGTCATTCACTTTGTAAAGTGATTCTAGCTCATTCATTGTGAATTCCAAGCAGCTAACTCTAAACTTCACCTTAGCCCTAGCCTTATCCCTAAACCTACACCTAGCCCTAACCTAGACCTTACCCTAGCCCTAGCCCTACCTAGCCCTAACGCTAACACTAGCCTTGACCCTAACTCTAGCCCTATCCCTAACCCTAACCCTAGCCCTAACCCTAATGATAGCACTAATCCTAACAGCAACCCTAACCCTAACCCTAACTTTAACCCTAGCCCTAACCCTAACCCTAAACCGACAATAACCTGCAACCTAACCCTTAGGCCTAACCCTAATCTTAATTCTAACCTTGTCTCTAACCCTACCCCTAGCCCTAACCCTAACCCTAAAAGTAATCGTAACCCTAAACCTAGCCCAAAAGCTACCTTAGTCCTAACTCAAATCCTAACCCTAGCTATAACCCTAGCCCTACTCCTCACCCTAGCCCTTGCCCTAACCCTAACCATAGCCCTATCCCCAAACCTAACCCTACCCCTAACCCTTAACCAAACCCTACCCAAACCCTAACGTTAACCCTAGCCCTAATCCTAGCCCTAACCTGAACCCTAAGCATAAGCCAATCCTAACATTATCCTTAGCCCTAAACCTAAACCTTAACCCAGCTCTAGCCCTAAACCCAGCCCGGATCCAAACTCTAATCTTAGCCCTAGCCCTAACCCTAACCCTAGCCCCAAATGAGCCCTGTCCTATATCTAACCCTAGCCCTATCCCTATACCTACCGCTAGCCCTAATTCTAATCCTCAGCCTCCCATATCACTAACCCTAAACCTAACCCTAACCCTAGCCCTAACCCTAAGTTTACCTGAACTCTAGGGCTAACCCTAAGCCTAACCATCACCCTAACCATAACCTTAACCTTAACCCTAAGCCTAACCATAGCCCTAACCATAACCTTAACCCTAAATCTAGACCTAACCCTAACCCTAAGCCTAAGCCTAAACCTAGCCCTGGCTTTAACCCTAACCATAACCTAACCATAGCCCTAGCCCTAACCCTAACCCTACCCTTGGGCATCACCCCAACCTTAACCAAAACTGTCATATCAGTTGTATGAAAATCACTTTTAAGGTATCTGAGCCCTATGAAAATGAATATTTAAATGTTTAACCAACCTTCTTTGTAAAACGCCAACTCATTAAGACTGAATTATAAATGTAACCAATGTCCAACTCAGATCTTTCCTCTTTGAAAATGATAGCCATTGAATAAACAGTGTCCATCAGATATTACGGCTCTATGAACAGGTATACCTAGTGCTTCAAGTGCATTCCTAAATATTTCCCTAGTCTATCATTGTATAGTCTCAGTGTTGGATTGACTTTTGTCCAGTGATTCAGGGTCATTCATTTTAAATTCCAAGTGTTTATACAGTGTTTTTGCATATATACCAACACTTTTCACTTTTGTTCAGTGTTTCAACTACTTCATTGTGAATTCCAAGTGCTTACACACTGTTTTTTTCATACATACCAGCTCTTTTAAAGTGAGTGATTACTATTTTAAAGACTGTCCTACTTTTCACCGCTCTTTGAATACAAATTCTCAGTATTTCATCAGTACACTAGAGTTATTAAGGTACTACAAATGTATCCCAAGTGTTTCAGACACATACCTAGACATTTCCCTGCTCTGTCATTTTTAGCTGTGAGAGTTTTCACATTTTCAAACCGGTATCTGAGCCCTATGAAAAGGAATGTTTAAGTGTTTCACCAACCTTCTTTCAAAAAAGCAAATCATTTAGACTAAATTACAAAAGTAACCATTATCCAACTCAGGCCTCTGCTCTTTGACACGTTTTCCCGGTGACTAAACAGTTTCCTTCAGATATGAAAGCTCTTTGATGATGTATTCCTAGTGTTTCAAGCATATTCCGAAATATTTCCTATGCCTATAATTGTGAATTCTCGGTGTGTCATTCACTTTGTAAAGTGATTCTAGCTCATTCATTGTGAATTCCAAGCAGCTAACTCTAAACTTCACCTTAGCCCTAGCCTTATCCCTAAACCTACACCTAGCCCTAACCTAGACCTTACCCTAGCCCTAGCCCTACCTAGCCCTAACGCTAACACTAGCCTTGACCCTAACTCTAGCCCTATCCCTAACCCTAACCCTAGCCCTAACCCTAATGATAGCACTAATCCTAACAGCAACCCTAACCCTAACCCTAACTTTAACCCTAGCCCTAACCCTAACCCTAAACCGACAATAACCTGCAACCTAACCCTTAGGCCTAACCCTAATCTTAATTCTAACCTTGTCTCTAACCCTACCCCTAGCCCTAACCCTAACCCTAAAAGTAATCGTAACCCTAAACCTAGCCCAAAAGCTACCTTAGTCCTAACTCAAATCCTAACCCTAGCTATAACCCTAGCCCTACTCCTCACCCTAGCCCTTGCCCTAACCCTAACCATAGCCCTATCCCCAAACCTAACCCTACCCCTAACCCTTAACCAAACCCTACCCAAACCCTAACGTTAACCCTAGCCCTAATCCTAGCCCTAACCTGAACCCTAAGCATAAGCCAATCCTAACATTATCCTTAGCCCTAAACCTAAACCTTAACCCAGCTCTAGCCCTAAACCCAGCCCGGATCCAAACTCTAATCTTAGCCCTAGCCCTAACCCTAACCCTAGCCCCAAATGAGCCCTGTCCTATATCTAACCCTAGCCCTATCCCTATACCTACCGCTAGCCCTAATTCTAATCCTCAGCCTCCCATATCACTAACCCTAAACCTAACCCTAACCCTAGCCCTAACCCTAAGTTTACCTGAACTCTAGGGCTAACCCTAAGCCTAACCATCACCCTAACCATAACCTTAACCTTAACCCTAAGCCTAACCATAGCCCTAACCATAACCTTAACCCTAAATCTAGACCTAACCCTAACCCTAAGCCTAAGCCTAAACCTAGCCCTGGCTTTAACCCTAACCATAACCTAACCATAGCCCTAGCCCTAACCCTAACCCTACCCTTGGGCATCACCCCAACCTTAACCAAAACTGTCATATCAGTTGTATGAAAATCACTTTTAAGGTATCTGAGCCCTATGAAAATGAATATTTAAATGTTTAACCAACCTTCTTTGTAAAACGCCAACTCATTAAGACTGAATTATAAATGTAACCAATGTCCAACTCAGATCTTTCCTCTTTGAAAATGATAGCCATTGAATAAACAGTGTCCATCAGATATTACGGCTCTATGAACAGGTATACCTAGTGCTTCAAGTGCATTCCTAAATATTTCCCTAGTCTATCATTGTATAGTCTCAGTGTTGGATTGACTTTTGTCCAGTGATTCAGGGTCATTCATTTTAAATTCCAAGTGTTTATACAGTGTTTTTGCATATATACCAACACTTTTCACTTTTGTTCAGTTTTCAACTACTTCATTGTGAATTCCAAGTGCTTATACACTGTGTTTTTTTTCATACATACCAGCTCTTTTAAAGTGAGTGATTACTATTTTAAAGACTGTCCTACTTTTCACCGCTCTTTGAATACAAATTCTCAGTATTTCATCAGTACACTAGAGGTATTAAGGTACTACAAATGTATTCCAAGTTTCAGACACATTCCTAGACATTACCCTGCTCTGTCATTTGTAGCTTTGAGAGTTTTCACATTTTCTTACCGGTATCTGAGCCCTACAAAAATGAATGTTTAAGTGTTTCACCAACTTTGTTTCAAAAAAACAACTCATTGAGACTAAATTACAAAAGTTACCAATATCCAACTCAGGCCTCTGCTCTTTGAACACGTTTTCCCAGTGACTAAACAGTTTCCTTCAGATATGAAAGCTCTTTGAAGATGTATTCCTAGTGTTTCAAGCATATTCTGAAATATTTCCTAAGCCTATAATTGTGAATTCTCGGTGTGTCATTCACTTTGTAAAGTGATTCTAGCTCATTCATTGTGAATTCCAAGCAGCTAACTCTAAACTTCACCTTAGCCCTAGCCTTATCCCTAAACCTACACCTAGCCCTAACCTAGACCTTACCCTAGCCCTAACGCTAACACTACCCTTGACCCTAACTCTAACCCTATCCCTAACCCTAACCCTAGCCCTAACCCTAACCCTAACTCTAAACCGAAACAATCCCGCAACCTAACCCTTAGGCCTAACCCTAATCTTAACTCTAACCTTGGCTCTAACCCTAACCCTAATCCTAACCCTAACCCTAACACTAGCCTTGAACCTAACCCTAACCCAAACCCTAATGATAGCTCTATCCCCAAAACTTAGTCCTAGCTCTAACCCTAACAATAGTACTAAACTTAAACCTAACCCTAACCCTAGCCATAACCCTAACTCTAGCCCTATCCCTTACCCTAACCCTAGCCCAAACCCTAATGATAGCACTAATCCTAACCCTAGCCCTAACCCTACACCTAGTCCTAGCCCTAACCCTAAACCTAACTTTAACCCTAGCCCTAACCCTAACCCTAAACCGAACCATAACCTGAAACCTAACCCTAAGGCCTACCCCATATCTTAACTCTAACCTTGGCTTAACACTACCCTAGGCCTAACCCTAACCGTAAAAGGAATCGTAACCCTAACCCTAGCCCAAAAGCTACCTTACTCCTAACTCGAACCCGAACCCTAGCTATAACCCTAGCCCTACCCCTCACCCTAGTCCTTGCCTAACCCTAACCGTAGCCCTATCTCCAATCCTAACCCTAGCCCTAAGCCTAAACCTAACCCTACCCAATCCCTAACCCTAACCCTAGCCCCAATCTTAGCCCTAATTTGAACCCTAAGCTAAGCTAATCCTAACACTAACCTTAACTCTAAACCTAAACCTTAACCTAGCTCTAGCCCTAAACCCAGCCCGGATCCTAACTCTAAACCTAGCCCTAGTCCTAACCCTAACCCTAACCCCAGACTGAGCCTTGCCCTAGATCTAGCCCTAGCCCTATCCCTATACCTACCGCTAACCCTAATTCTAACCCTCACCCTCTCCATAGCACTAACCCTAACCCTAACCCTAACCCTAGCCCTAACCATAACCTTAACCCTAACCCTAGCCCTAAGCCTAACCTTACCCCTGGTTTTAGCCCTAACCCTAACCTTAGGACTTACCCTAACCCTAACTCAGCCCTAACCCTAACCTTTGCCTGAACCCTAGCCCTAACCCTCACCCTAACCCTAACCATAGCCCTAACCATAACCTTAACCCTAAGCCTACACCTAACCGTAACCCTAAGCCTAAGCCTAACCCTAGCCCTGGCTTTAGCCCTAACCATAACCTAACCATAGCCCTAGCCCTAATCCTAACCCTACCCCTAGGCATCACCCTAACTTTAACCAGAACCCTAACCCAAAACTGTCATATCAGCTGTATGAAAATCACTTTTAAGGTATCTGAGCCCTATGAAAATGAATATTTAGATGTTTAACCAACCTTCTTTGTAAAACGCCAACTCATTAAGACTGAATTATAAATGTAACCAGTGTCCAACTCAGATCTTTCCTCTTTGAAAACGATTGCCATTGAATAAACAGTGTCCATCAGATATTACGGCTCTATGAACAGGTATACCTAGTGCTTCAAGTACATTCCTCAATATTTCCCTAGTCTATCATTGTATATTCTCAGTGTTGGATTGACTTTTGTCCAGTGATGCAGGGTCATTCATTGTTAATTCCAAGTGTTTATACAGCGTTTTTGCATATATACCAACACTTTTCACTTTTGTTCAGTGTTTCAACTACTTCATTGTGAATTCCAAGTGCTTATACACTGTGTTTTTTTCATACATACCAGCTCTTTTAAAGTGAGTGATTACTATTTTAAAGACTGTCCTACTTTTCACCGCTCTTTGAATACAAATTCTCAGTATTTCATCAGTACACTAGAGTTATTAAGGTACTACAAATGTATCCCAAGTGTTTCAGACACATACCTAGACATTTCCCTGCTCTGTCATTTTTAGCTGTGAGAGTTTTCACATTTTCAAACTGGTATCTGAGCCCTATGAAAAGGAATGTTTAAGTGTTTCACCAACCTTCTTTCAAAAAAGCAAATCATTTAGACTAAATTACAAAAGTAACCATTATTCAACTCAGGCCTCTCTCTTTGACACGTTTTCCCGGTGACTAAACAGTTTCCTTCAGATATGAAAGCTCTTTGAAGATGTATTCCTAGTGTTTCAAGCATATTCCGAAATATTTCCTAAGCCTATAATTGTGAATTCTCGGTGTGTCATTCACTTTGTAAAGTGATTCTAGCTCATTCATTGTGAATTCCAAGCAGCTAACTCTAAACTTCACCTTAGCCCTAGCCTTATCCCTAAACCTACACCTAGCCCTAACCTAGACCTTACCCTAGCCCTAACGCTAACACTAGCCTTGACCCTAACTCTAACCCTAAACCGAACCATATCCCGCAACCTAACCCTTAGGCCTAACCCTAATCTTAACTCTAACCTTGGCTCTAACCCTAACCCTAATCCTAACCCTAACCCTAACACTAGCCTTGAACCTAACCCTAACCCAAACCCTAATGATAGCTCTATCCCCAAAACTTAGTCCTAGCTCTAACCCTAACAATAGTACTAAACTTAAACCTAACCCTAACCCTAGCCATAACCCTAACTCTAGCCCTATCCCTTACCCTAACCCTAGCCCAAACCCTAATGATAGCACTAATCCTAACCCTAGCCCTAACCCTAGACCTAGTCCTAGCCTTAACCCTAACCCTAACTTTAACCCTAGCCCTAACCCTAGCCCTAAACCGAACCATAACCTGAAACCAAACCCTAAGGCCTAACCCTAATCTTAACTCTAATCTTGGCTCTAACACTAGCCCTAGGCCTAACCCTAACCGTAAAAGGAATCGTAACCCTAACCCTAGCCCAAAAGCTACCTTACTCCTAACTCGAACCCGAACCCTAGCTATAACCCTAGCCCTACCCCTCACCCTAGCCCTTGCCTAACCCTAACCGTAGCCCTATCTCCAATCCTAACCCTAGCCCTAAGCCTAAACCTAACCCTACCCAATCCCTAACCCTAACCCTAGCCCCAATCCTAGCCCTAACTTGAACCCTAAGCTAAGCTAATCCTAACACTAACCTTAACTCTAAACCTAAACCTTAACCTAGCTCTAGTCCTAAACCCAGCCCGGATCCTAACTCTAAACCTAGCCCTAGTCCTAACCCTAACCCTAACCCCAGACTGAGCCTTGCCCTAGATCTAGCCCTAGCCCTATCCCTATACCTACCGCTAACCCTAATTCTAACCCTCACCCTCTCCATAACACTAACCCTAACCCTAACCCTAACCCTAGCCCTATCCCTAACTTTAGCCCAAACTCTAGCGCTAACCCTAACCCTAACCATAGCCCTAACCATAACCTTAACCCTAACCCTAGCCCTAAGCCTAACCTTACCCCTGGTTTTAGCCCTAACCCTAACCCTAGGACTTACCCTAACCCTAACCCTAGCCCTAACCCTAACCTTTGCCCGAACCCTAGCCCTAACCCTCACCCTAACCCTAACCATAGCCCTAACCATAACCTTAACCCTAAGCCTACACCTAACCGTAACCCTAAGCCTAAGCCTAACCCTAGCCCTGGCTTTAGCCCTAACCATAACCTAACCATAGCCCTAGCCCTAACCCTAACCCTACCCCTAGGCATCACCCTAACTTTAACCAGAACCCTAACCCAAAACTGTCATATCAGCTGTATGAAAATCACTTTTAAGGTATCTGAGCCCTATGAAAATGAATATTTAGATGTTTAACCAACCTTCTTTGTAAAACGCCAACTCATTAAGACTGAATTATAAATGTAACCAGTGTCCAACTCAGATCTTTCCTCTTTGAAAACGATTGCCATTGAATAAACGGTGTCCATCAGATATTACGGCTCTATGAACAGGTATACCTAGTGTTTCAAGTACATTCCTCAATATTTCCCTAGTCTATCATTGTATATTCTCAGTGTTGGATTGACTTTTGTCCAGTGATGCAGGGTCATTCATTGTTAATTCCAAGTGTTTATACAGCGTTTTTGCATATATACCAACACTTTTCACTTTTGTTCAGTGTTTCAACTACTTCATTGTGAATTCCAAGTGCTTATACACTGTGTTTTTTTCATACATACCAGCTCTTTTAAAGTGAGTGAGTACTATTTTAAAGACTGTCCTACTTTTCACCGCTCTTTGAATACAAATTCTCAGTATTTCATCAGTACACTAGAGTTATTAAGGTACTACAAATGTATCCCAAGTGTTTCAGACACATTCCTAGACATTTCCCTGCTCTGTCATTTTTAGCTGTGAGAGTTTTCACATTTTCAAACCGGTATCTGAGCCCTATGAAAAGGAATGTTTAAGTGTTTCACCAACCTTCTTTCAAAAAAGCAAATCATTTAGACTAAATTACAAAAGTAACCATTATCCAACTCAGGTCTCTGCTCTTTGACACGTTTTCCGGTGACTAAAGAGTTTCCTTCAGATATGAAAGCTCTTTGAAGATGTATTCCTAGTGTTTCAAGCATATTCCGAAATATTTCCTAAGCCTATAATTGTGAATTCTCGGTGTGTCATTCACTTTGTAAAGTGATTCTAGCTCATTCATTGTGAATTCCAAGCAGCTAACTCTAAACTTCACCTTAGCCCTAGCCTTATCCCTAAACCTACACCTAGCCCTAACCTAGACCTTACCCTAGCCCTAACGCTAACACTACCTTGACCCTAACTCTAACCCTATCCCTAACCCTAACCCTAGCCCTAACCCTAACCCTAACCCTAAACCGAACCATATCCCGCAACCTAACCCTTAGGCCTAACCCTAATCTTAACTCTAACCTTGGCTCTAACCCTAACCCTAATCCTAACCCTAACCCTAACACTAGCCTTGAACCTAACCCTAACCCAAACCCTAATGATAGCTCTATCCCCAAAACTTAGTCCTAGCTCTAACCCTAACAATAGTACTAAACTTAAACCTAACCCTAACCCTAGCCATAACCCTAACTCTAGCCCTATCCCTTACCCTAACCCTAGCCCAAACCCTAATGATAGCACTAATCCTAACCCTAGCCCTAACCCTAGACCTAGTCCTAGCCCTAACCCTAACCCTAACTTTAACCCTAGCCCTAACCCTAGCCCTAAACCGAACCATAACCTGAAACCTAACCCTAAGGCCTAACCCTAATCTTAACTCTAACCTTGGCTCTAACACTAGCCCTAGGCCTAACCCTAACCGTAAAAGGAATCGTAACCCTAACCCTAGCCCAAAAGCTACCTTACTCCTAACTCGAACCCGAACCCTAGCTATAACCCTAGCCCTACCCCTCACCCTAGCCCTTGCCTAACCCTAACCGTAGCCCTATCTCCAATCCTAACCCTAACCCTAACCCTAAACCTAACCCTACCCAATCCCTAACCCTAACCCTAGCCCCAATCCTAGCCCCAACGTGAACCCAAAGCTAAGCTAATCCTAACACTAACCTTAACTCTAAACCTAAACCTTAACCTAGCTCTAGCCCTAAACCCAGCCCGGATCCTAACTCTAAACCTAGCCCTAGTCCTAACCCTAACCCTAACCCCAGGCTGAGCCTTGCCCTAGATCTAGCCCTAGCCCTATCCCTATACCTACCACTAACCCTAATTCTAACCCTCACCCACTCCATAGCACTAACCCTAACCCTAACCCTAACCCTAACCCAACCCTAGCCCTATCCCTAACTTTAGCCCAAACTCTAGCGCTAACCCTAACCCTAACCATAACCTTAACCCTAACCCTAACCCTAGCCCTAACCATAACCTTAACCCTAACCCTAGCCCTAAGCCTAACCTTACCCCTGGTTTTAGCCCTAACCCTAACCTTAGGACTTACCCTAACCCTAACTCAGCCCTAACCCTAACCTTTGCCTGAACCCTAGCCCTAACCCTCACCCTAACCCTAACCATAGCCCTAACCATAACCTTAACCCTAAGCCTACACCTAACCGTAACCCTAAGCCTAAGCCTAACCCTAGCCCTGGCTTTAGCCCTAACCATAACCTAACCATAGCCCTAGCCCTAATCCTAACCCTACCCCTAGGCATCACCCTAACTTTAACCAGAACCCTAACCCAAAACTGTCATATCAGCTGTATGAAAATCACTTTTAAGGTATCTGAGCCCTATGAAAATGAATATTTAGATGTTTAACCAACCTTCTTTGTAAAACGCCAACTCATTAAGACTGAATTATAAATGTAACCAGTGTCCAACTCAGATCTTTCCTCTTTGAAAACGATTGCCATTGAATAAACAGTGTCCATCAGATATTACGGCTCTATGAACAGGTATACCTAGTGCTTCAAGTACATTCCTCAATATTTCCCTAGTCTATCATTGTATATTCTCAGTGTTGGATTGACTTTTGTCCAGTGATGCAGGGTCATTCATTGTTAATTCCAAGTGTTTATACAGCGTTTTTGCATATATACCAACACTTTTCACTTTTGTTCAGTGTTTCAACTACTTCATTGTGAATTCCAAGTGCTTATACACTGTGTTTTTTTCATACATACCAGCTCTTTTAAAGTGAGTGATTACTATTTTAAAGACTGTCCTACTTTTCACCGCTCTTTGAATACAAATTCTCAGTATTTCATCAGTACACTAGAGTTATTAAGGTACTACAAATGTATCCCAAGTGTTTCAGACACATACCTAGACATTTCCCTGCTCTGTCATTTTTAGCTGTGAGAGTTTTCACATTTTCAAACTGGTATCTGAGCCCTATGAAAAGGAATGTTTAAGTGTTTCACCAACCTTCTTTCAAAAAAGCAAATCATTTAGACTAAATTACAAAAGTAACCATTATTCAACTCAGGCCTCTCTCTTTGACACGTTTTCCCGGTGACTAAACAGTTTCCTTCAGATATGAAAGCTCTTTGAAGATGTATTCCTAGTGTTTCAAGCATATTCCGAAATATTTCCTAAGCCTATAATTGTGAATTCTCGGTGTGTCATTCACTTTGTAAAGTGATTCTAGCTCATTCATTGTGAATTCCAAGCAGCTAACTCTAAACTTCACCTTAGCCCTAGCCTTATCCCTAAACCTACACCTAGCCCTAACCTAGACCTTACCCTAGCCCTAACGCTAACACTAGCCTTGACCCTAACTCTAACCCTAAACCGAACCATATCCCGCAACCTAACCCTTAGGCCTAACCCTAATCTTAACTCTAACCTTGGCTCTAACCCTAACCCTAATCCTAACCCTAACCCTAACACTAGCCTTGAACCTAACCCTAACCCAAACCCTAATGATAGCTCTATCCCCAAAACTTAGTCCTAGCTCTAACCCTAACAATAGTACTAAACTTAAACCTAACCCTAACCCTAGCCATAACCCTAACTCTAGCCCTATCCCTTACCCTAACCCTAGCCCAAACCCTAATGATAGCACTAATCCTAACCCTAGCCCTAACCCTAGACCTAGTCCTAGCCTTAACCCTAACCCTAACTTTAACCCTAGCCCTAACCCTAGCCCTAAACCGAACCATAACCTGAAACCAAACCCTAAGGCCTAACCCTAATCTTAACTCTAATCTTGGCTCTAACACTAGCCCTAGGCCTAACCCTAACCGTAAAAGGAATCGTAACCCTAACCCTAGCCCAAAAGCTACCTTACTCCTAACTCGAACCCGAACCCTAGCTATAACCCTAGCCCTACCCCTCACCCTAGCCCTTGCCTAACCCTAACCGTAGCCCTATCTCCAATCCTAACCCTAGCCCTAAGCCTAAACCTAACCCTACCCAATCCCTAACCCTAACCCTAGCCCCAATCCTAGCCCTAACTTGAACCCTAAGCTAAGCTAATCCTAACACTAACCTTAACTCTAAACCTAAACCTTAACCTAGCTCTAGTCCTAAACCCAGCCCGGATCCTAACTCTAAACCTAGCCCTAGTCCTAACCCTAACCCTAACCCCAGACTGAGCCTTGCCCTAGATCTAGCCCTAGCCCTATCCCTATACCTACCGCTAACCCTAATTCTAACCCTCACCCTCTCCATAACACTAACCCTAACCCTAACCCTAACCCTAGCCCTATCCCTAACTTTAGCCCAAACTCTAGCGCTAACCCTAACCCTAACCATAGCCCTAACCATAACCTTAACCCTAACCCTAGCCCTAAGCCTAACCTTACCCCTGGTTTTAGCCCTAACCCTAACCCTAGGACTTACCCTAACCCTAACCCTAGCCCTAACCCTAACCTTTGCCCGAACCCTAGCCCTAACCCTCACCCTAACCCTAACCATAGCCCTAACCATAACCTTAACCCTAAGCCTACACCTAACCGTAACCCTAAGCCTAAGCCTAACCCTAGCCCTGGCTTTAGCCCTAACCATAACCTAACCATAGCCCTAGCCCTAACCCTAACCCTACCCCTAGGCATCACCCTAACTTTAACCAGAACCCTAACCCAAAACTGTCATATCAGCTGTATGAAAATCACTTTTAAGGTATCTGAGCCCTATGAAAATGAATATTTAGATGTTTAACCAACCTTCTTTGTAAAACGCCAACTCATTAAGACTGAATTATAAATGTAACCAGTGTCCAACTCAGATCTTTCCTCTTTGAAAACGATTGCCATTGAATAAACGGTGTCCATCAGATATTACGGCTCTATGAACAGGTATACCTAGTGTTTCAAGTACATTCCTCAATATTTCCCTAGTCTATCATTGTATATTCTCAGTGTTGGATTGACTTTTGTCCAGTGATGCAGGGTCATTCATTGTTAATTCCAAGTGTTTATACAGCGTTTTTGCATATATACCAACACTTTTCACTTTTGTTCAGTGTTTCAACTACTTCATTGTGAATTCCAAGTGCTTATACACTGTGTTTTTTTCATACATACCAGCTCTTTTAAAGTGAGTGAGTACTATTTTAAAGACTGTCCTACTTTTCACCGCTCTTTGAATACAAATTCTCAGTATTTCATCAGTACACTAGAGTTATTAAGGTACTACAAATGTATCCCAAGTGTTTCAGACACATTCCTAGACATTTCCCTGCTCTGTCATTTTTAGCTGTGAGAGTTTTCACATTTTCAAACCGGTATCTGAGCCCTATGAAAAGGAATGTTTAAGTGTTTCACCAACCTTCTTTCAAAAAAGCAAATCATTTAGACTAAATTACAAAAGTAACCATTATCCAACTCAGGTCTCTGCTCTTTGACACGTTTTCCGGTGACTAAAGAGTTTCCTTCAGATATGAAAGCTCTTTGAAGATGTATTCCTAGTGTTTCAAGCATATTCCGAAATATTTCCTAAGCCTATAATTGTGAATTCTCGGTGTGTCATTCACTTTGTAAAGTGATTCTAGCTCATTCATTGTGAATTCCAAGCAGCTAACTCTAAACTTCACCTTAGCCCTAGCCTTATCCCTAAACCTACACCTAGCCCTAACCTAGACCTTACCCTAGCCCTAACGCTAACACTACCTTGACCCTAACTCTAACCCTATCCCTAACCCTAACCCTAGCCCTAACCCTAACCCTAACCCTAAACCGAACCATATCCCGCAACCTAACCCTTAGGCCTAACCCTAATCTTAACTCTAACCTTGGCTCTAACCCTAACCCTAATCCTAACCCTAACCCTAACACTAGCCTTGAACCTAACCCTAACCCAAACCCTAATGATAGCTCTATCCCCAAAACTTAGTCCTAGCTCTAACCCTAACAATAGTACTAAACTTAAACCTAACCCTAACCCTAGCCATAACCCTAACTCTAGCCCTATCCCTTACCCTAACCCTAGCCCAAACCCTAATGATAGCACTAATCCTAACCCTAGCCCTAACCCTAGACCTAGTCCTAGCCCTAACCCTAACCCTAACTTTAACCCTAGCCCTAACCCTAGCCCTAAACCGAACCATAACCTGAAACCTAACCCTAAGGCCTAACCCTAATCTTAACTCTAACCTTGGCTCTAACACTAGCCCTAGGCCTAACCCTAACCGTAAAAGGAATCGTAACCCTAACCCTAGCCCAAAAGCTACCTTACTCCTAACTCGAACCCGAACCCTAGCTATAACCCTAGCCCTACCCCTCACCCTAGCCCTTGCCTAACCCTAACCGTAGCCCTATCTCCAATCCTAACCCTAACCCTAACCCTAAACCTAACCCTACCCAATCCCTAACCCTAACCCTAGCCCCAATCCTAGCCCCAACGTGAACCCAAAGCTAAGCTAATCCTAACACTAACCTTAACTCTAAACCTAAACCTTAACCTAGCTCTAGCCCTAAACCCAGCCCGGATCCTAACTCTAAACCTAGCCCTAGTCCTAACCCTAACCCTAACCCCAGGCTGAGCCTTGCCCTAGATCTAGCCCTAGCCCTATCCCTATACCTACCACTAACCCTAATTCTAACCCTCACCCACTCCATAGCACTAACCCTAACCCTAACCCTAACCCTAACCCAACCCTAGCCCTATCCCTAACTTTAGCCCAAACTCTAGCGCTAACCCTAACCCTAACCATAACCTTAACCCTAACCCTAACCCTAAGCCTAACCTTACTCCTGGTTTTAGCCCTAACCCTAACCCTAGAACTTACCCTAACCCTAACCCTAGCCCTAACCCTAACCTTTGCCAGAACCCTAGCCCTAACCCTCACCCTAACCCTAACCATAGCCTTAACCATAACCTTAACCCTAAGCCTACACCTAACCGTAACCCTAAGCCTAAGCCTAACCCTAGCCCTGGCTTTAGCCCTAACCATAACCTAACCATAGCCCTAGCCCTAATCCTAACCCTACCCCTAGGCATCACCCTAACTTTAACCAGAACCCTAACCCAAAACTGTCATATCAGCTGTATGAAAGTCACTTTTAAGGTATCTGAGCCCTATGAAAATGAATATTTAAATGTTTAACCAACCTTCTTTGTAAAACGCCAACTCATTAAGACTGAATTATAAATGTAACCATTGTCCAACTCAGATCTTTCCTCTTTGAAAACGATTGCCATTGAATAAACAGTGTCCATCAGATAGTACGGCTCTATGAACAGGTATACCTAGTGTTTCAAGTACATTCCTCAATATTTCCCTAGTCTATCATTGTATATTCTCAGTGTTGGATTGACTTTTGTCCAGTGATGCAGGGTCATTCATTGTTAATTCCAAGTGTTTATACAGCGTTTTTGCATATATACCAACACTTTTCACTTTTGTTCAGTGTTTCAACTACTTCATTGTGAATTCCAAGTGCTTATACACTGTGTTTTTTTCATACATACCAGCTCTTTTAAAGTGAGTGATTACTATTTTAAAGACTGTCCTACTTTTCACCGCTCTTTGAATACAAATTCTCAGTATTTCATCAGTACACTAGAGTTATTAAGGTACTACAAATGTATCCCAAGTGTTTCAGACACATTCCTAGACATTTCCCTGCTCTGTCATTTTTAGCTGTGAAGTTTTCACATTTTCAAACCGGTATCTGAGCCCTATGAAAAGGAAAGTTTAAGTGTTTCACCAACCTTCTTTCAAAAAAGCAAATCATTTAGACTAAATTACAAAAGTAACCATTATCCAACTCAGGCCTCTGCTCTTTGACACGTTTTCCCGGTGACTAAACAGTTTCCTTCAGATATGAAAGCTCTTTGAAGATGTATTCCTAGTGTTTCAAGCATATTCTGAAATATTTCCTAAACCTATAATTGTGAATTCTCGGTGTGACCTTCACTTTTGTAAAGTGATTCTAGCTCATTCAATGTGAATTCCAAGTAACTATCTCTAAAGTTAACCTTAGTCCTAGCCCTAGCCCTAAACCTACCCCTAGCCCTAACCTAAATCTTACCCTAGCCCTCGGCCTACCTAGCCCTAACCTTAACTCTAAACCTAACACTAGCCCTAGCCCTAACCCTAACATTGACCCTAACCATAGCCCAAGACTGAGCCCAGCCATAGTCCTTGCCCTAGCTCTATCCCTAACCCTCAACATATCCCTAACCCTACCCATAGCACTAACCCTAATCTTAACCCTAACCGAAACCTTTATCTTAGCCTAAACCTAACCCTAACCTTAACCTAAACCAAACAGTAATCCTAGTCCTAACACTTGCCCTGACCATAACCCTAGACCTAACACTGAACCTAAACCTAGCCCTATCCCTAAACTTAACCCTAGCCCAAACCCTAACACTAACCCTAGCCCTAACCCTAAACCTAGATGTAGCCCTAAACCCAGCCCTAATCCTAACTATAACCTAACCCTAACCCTAGCCACAGACTGAGCCCTGCCCTAAGTCTAGCCCTAGCCTTATCCCTATACCTACCACTAACCCTAATTCTAACCCTCACCCTCTCCATAGCACTAACCCTAACCCTAACCATAACCATAACCCTATCTTTAGCCCTAACCCTAAGCCTAACCTTACCCCTGGCTTTAGCCCTAACCCTAACCCTAACCATAGCCCTAACCCTAACCCTAGCTCTAACCCTAACCTTATCCCTAATTCTAACCCTAACCCTGGCTCTAACCCTAACCCTAACCCTAGCCCTAACCCTAACCTTAGCCCTAACTCTAACCCTAACCCTGGTCCTAACCCTAACCCTAACCCTAACCCTAGCCCTAACCCTAACCATAGCCCTAACTGTAACCTTAACCCTAAGCCTAGACCTAACCGTAACCCTAAGCCTAAGCCTAACCCTAGCCCTGGCTTTAGCCCTAACCATAACCTAACCATAGCCCTAGCCCTAATCCTAACCCTACCCCTAGGCATCACCCTAACCTTAACCCTAACCCTAACCCAAAACTGTCAGATCAGCTGTATGAAAATCACTTTTAAGGTATCTGAGCCCTATGAAAATGAATATTTAAATGTTTAACCAACCTTGTTTGTAAAACGCCAACTCATTAAGACTGAATTATAAATGTAACCAGTGTCCAACTCAGATCTTTCCTCTTTGAAAACGATTTCCAGGGAACTCCGGGCCAAGATGGCGGCCAGGTGGTGTTGGTTGGTGCCCAGGGTCCGGGGTGGTCACTGCACTCTGCGGCCCAGGCCGACGTGGGGACTCCGGATGTCACCGGCGCAGAGGGGGCGTCGGCACCTGTTGAGCGCTACCCGCAGATGGTGGCCTCCATGACGGCCAATAGCAAGGCGACCGGGCAGCGGGGAGTGGAGCGCTGGCAGGCTGGGGTGCACGCGGCCCAGAAGGTGGACGAGAAGATATGCATCCTCACCAAGATGCAGTTCAAGAAGTACGTGGTTTACCCGCAGATCTCCGCGCTCAACGCTGACCGCTGGTACCAGGGCTTCACCAAAACCGTGTTCCTGTCGGGCTTCCCGCCGTCCTCCGAGCCCACGCCCCCGCCGGCGGAGCCCGGTTCCCCGCCTGTCTGGAACCTGGCGACCCTGCGCGCAGCAGTGTTGGACTGCCTCCTGCAGGAGCACTTCTGCCTCGCCCTTCCTCGACCAGCTGGTGGCCGCCCTCGTGGGCCTGCTCAGCACGCACAACCTGGTCCTGGCCACCACCTCCCTAGATTGTAAACGCCCGGTTCACTTTTATTGGTGGCGTGGTGAAGAAATCATTGTTCATGGTCATCGGAAAGGTCGAGTTGATGCTGTGAGATACCAAATAAATGATAAACCACACAACCAGATTCGCATATCCAAACACCTCCCAGAGTTTGTGCCACTGGATTATTCTGTACCTATAGAAATTCCTGTTATGAAATGTAAGCCAGACAAACTTCTATTATTCAAACGACAATATGAAAATGCCATATTTATTGGCTCAAAGACAGCAGATCCATGCTGTTATGGTCATACCCAGTTCCACCTATTACCAGAAAAATTAAAAAGGGAAAAGCTCCTGAGGCAAAACTGTGCTAACCAGGTGGAAGTTGTTTTTAGAGCTAATGCGATGGCAAGCCTTTTTGCTTGGACTGGAGCACAAGCTATGTATCAAGGATTATGGAGCAGAGCAGATGTCACTAGACCTTTTGTCTCTCAGGCCGTGATCACAGATGGAAAATACTTTTCTTTTTTCTGCTACCAGTTAAATACTTTGGCACTGACTGCACAAACTGATCAGAATAACAGTCGTAAAAATATATGTTGGGGGATGCAAAGTCAGCCTCTTTATGAAACGATACAAGATAATGATGTGAAAGGTTTTAACGATGACGTTCTGCTACAGATAGTTCACTTTCTACTGAACAGACCAAAAGAAGACAAATCACCGCTGTTGGTGGAAAAATAAAGAAGAAACACTTACTCAGGACGTCGGGAACCCTTGCATTTTACTGAAGCAACAATAAAAAGAATTTTAATTATAAGACTTGTGTCTGCCACATATTAAATGCACTGATTTTGAGACAAGTATTTCTTATGTTAACCTGTGATTAGATCTCTCATTCTGCTCAAAACATGGTGGAAGATTTAATTTTAGATATAGTGTGTTGACATAAAAGTAACTTTATATATGACTAAATGATGAGATTGATGAAGCTTTCTTCAATCCTGGTATTGCAAGTGATTGTAAAGGTAATATAAGGGTACTAATTCAAATGTTTATGAATATATAGATATTTTGTTAATATCTTTCCTTTTTAAAATGTATTTTGTTAACATGATAATAGAATTTTCAGAGTCCTATTCAAACTCCTTTAAAACATACACATCATTTTGCAAATATAGGAAACTCAGTCCCAGGGAAGTTGGGTGACCTTTCTAAAATTGACATGATTAACCGCATAACGGATGAATTATATGCAATTAGGTGCTAGCTCTTAGCAGTAATGTTCACATATTTCAGTTAGTGTTATTTGCTCTAAGATTAGGACTATGCTATATTCCCAAGTCAGTTACCAGTTGTTAATCACGCTGAGAATTAAGGTTAATTCAAAACATTTTTAGTGAGAAAAAAAAAGCATGCTTATACTTCTCACTTTATGTAACCTGCTACTGTGAATATTTACCCCATTTAGTACTCTAGTCACATGACAAATAATTACTGGTTTTTCTTCCTCTCCCTTTTTCTCTCACTCCCTCACTTTCTTTCTTTCAAGACAAAGGTCACAGCTACATTGATTGAAGCTTCAGAAGCCTAAGGACAGTTGTCACAAGTGATTGCTAAACTGAAGGAACAGAATTTGAGAGTTTACTCTGCAAGGTGTTGTGCTGTGTTTCATCTTTCACCCACTACTTCAGTTACCCAGGATGCTTTGTAATGCATTTCATTCTTTTACTTAAGTTGTTTCCAAAGCTTGGACTACTGTTCTCTACCCTTTGTCCTGTCAGTTCCAACCTGCCTGTTGCATTCCATTAGTCCTTAATGGAAAAAATGATGCATAGAGCGCAACCTTACCAAGTTCCAAGTAAAATGATATCTCATAAGCGTGGCTATCACTTTCTAACTTATTGAACTTTGAGCAATTTGAGTTACCAGCCTTGATTTTTGGCTTTCATAAAACAAAATAATCTCATAAAGTTGTAAGGATTAAATGAGCTAGTACATGTGAAAGTGCTTTTAAAATGCTATGTAATTAAAATATTTGGGATTCATTTCAAATGTCCTTGCTGTCCCTAAGCTGGTTATATTTGACTCAATTAAATTTACATGGGCCATACAGAAAATGAAAAACTTTCTAAGACACCTCCCCCAAGGGTCCAGAGCCATACAATTAATCCATGAATTCTTGAAAATTTCCATGAAACAAACCTCAAGTTTGGAATGCTTCCCAAATCATTTTATAAGCTTGTTTAAATTTTTTAATCACTGAAAAACAATGGGTTAAATATACATTTCAATATAAAATGCAGAAATCCCAAATAAAATGATAATATGCCAAAATTCAACAGTAATGAAAAGAATCTACCTTAATAGGGTAGAGTTAGTCATGGAAATTCAGTAATGGATTGGTATTATATAATAGTTGTCCATAAGTCTGAGGTTTAATATGTAGGTTGTGATTTTGACCTTTCGCATTTTTTTACCATTTTTTTATTGTTTTAAGTATTACAAATAGTAGTACATATGTCTCCTTTTTTCCCCCCATTGATCTCCCCCCGACCTCCCCTACCCCCCAGTACATGCCTTCACCTGCCCACCCTCCCCCCCGCCCCAGTGTCTTATATCCATTGGTTGTGCTTATATGCATGCGTACAAGTCCTTCGGTTGGTCTCTTACAGCCCCCCTCGCCCAACCTCCCCTGTCTTCCCAATGTAGTTTGACAGTCTGTTCAATGCTTCTTTGCCTCTGTATCTTTTTCCCATTTCTTTCCTTTAAAAAGTTTTGCCTTTGCAGACTAGAAATGCATTTTTAAAAGGTTATAGTGAGAAGATAATTTGATTTGTTTTTTAAAATATGTAAAGGAACTGCCATTGGATTTAAAATGCAAGTGTAACATTCTTTAGAAATGAATTGATAGGACATTCAAGTTGATAAATTCAAACAGTACCTCATTTGTTTTTTTGTTTTTTACCTTTTTAATTTTTGAACAAAAGAAATGAAGTTTTACCTTAGTGCTTGCTTAGTGATATATAGACTTAATCATCAAAAACTCATACATCAGCCAGTTTAGGAAAACTGAAGACAGAAGAAAGTAACCATCCTTAAAAAAAATAAATAAATCAGTGTGTAATGATTATAAACTTGATGCTTTAATATTTTAATTGAAACATGACTCCTCAGAATATTTTTTAATGAAAATTGTGTTGATATAAACATATTCACAAATCTAGCATCTTTTAGCTGTGATACATATATATAAGCGGGAATCACTCATTTTGCTATGGACTTATGACCTTACATTATTCAGGTGTGTGATGCAGCAATATGTATCCAAAAGAGCTTTATAAATGAGCAAGCTGTACTTTGATTATCATTGTAATTCTAGGTCTGAATGACAAAACCCATCCTGAAAGCTCCTGTGATGTTTAGCCACTTGGAAAGTATTTCTTTGGATCATCAGTCCAGGTGAAACTTTTATTTGTAAATTAAATATATTTATGCTGTAAGCACTTTGTTAGGATCTGCAGCAGAATTTCAACAAGATTTCTCTTCCTTGTGAATAGCATTGATAATGAAGGTGGTGGGATTTAGAGCTGGAAGGGGCATCGGGTCATTTAGTATAGCACCTGATCTTTGCTTATACTTTTCACATGACCCCACCCAGTGTGGGATTTTGTTTTAAGTGCTAACATGAAAAGAGAGACTATAAAACATCCACATTTCAGATTCTTTTGAAAAATTGTAAGATCTGGTGACTCCAGGTTTACATTCTTGCAAGTAACTGGAACAGGAACTGGAAATTGTATTGGGTCCCTAGAGTTTATCACAGTCCTCCCACTTATTTCTCTTTACTTGGTGAACATCGCCAGGCAAACTTCACTAATTTCTGTGAAATGTTTCATTCTGAGGCTTTCAGTTTCTGACACCTGAGGTCCAGCTTGTGATTAAGAACTTGTAATACCAGTGGTAAAACTCAACCTTCACAATTACTTTTTAGGCTTTAGAAATCTGTTTTCCAGCAACAAATATAGTAATGATAAATTCAGAAGAATTCAATTTCATTTGTGATAATTAAACCAGATGAGACTTGACTTTGGGGCTAGAGGATGATATATAAAGTTATCTGGCAAAATAAAAAAAATTTTAAAAAACTATTTCCCATTGAATAAACAGTGTCCATCAGATATTACGGCTCTTTGAACAGGTATACCTAGTGTTTCAAGTACATTCCTAAATATTTCCTTAGTCTATTATTGTATATTCTCAGTGTTGGATTGACTTTTGTCCAGTGAGTCAGTGTCATTCATTGTGAATTCCAAGTGTTTATACAGCGTTTTTGCATGTATACCAACACTTTTCACTTTTGTTCAGTGTTTCAACTCCTTCATTGTGAATTCCAAGTGCTTATACACTGTTTTTTCATATATACCAGCTCTTTTCAAGTGAGTGATTACTATTTTAAAGACTATCCTACCTTTCACAGCTCTTTGAATACAAATTCTCAGTATTTCATCAGTGCACTAGACATATTAAGGTTTTAAAAATGTATTCCAAGTGTTTCAGACACATTTTAGACATTTCCCTGGTCTGTCATTTGTAGCTGTGAGAGTTTTCACGTATTCTTACCGGTATCTGAGCCCTACGAAAATGAATGTTTAAGTGTTTCACCAACCTTCTTTAAAAAACACAACTCATTTAGACTAAATTATAAAAGTAACCATTATCCAACTCAAGCCTCTGCTCTTTGAACACGTTTTCCCAGTGACTAAACAGTTTCCATCAGATATTAAAGCTCTTTGAAGATGTATTCCTAGTGTTTCAAACATATTCCGAAATGTTTCCTTAGCCTCTAATTGTGAATTCTCGGTGTGTCATTCACTTTTGTAAAGTGATTCTAGCTCATTCATTGTGAATTCCAAATATTTATACCCACTAACGCTAAACTTAACCTTAGCCGTAGACCAAACCTTAAAGCTAACCCTAGCCCTAATCCTAAACCTAACTCTAACCCTAGCCCTAGGCGTAACCCTAACCTTTACCCTAACCCTAACCCTGGACGTGACCCTAACAATACCCCGATCCCCATTCCGAGTCATAACCCAAACATGAGTCCTAGCCGTAGCTCTAACTCTAGGCTTAACCTTAACCCTAACATTAACCATAACCCTAGCCCTAGACTGAGCCCTAGCCTAGCACTAGCCATAGCACTAACCCAAAAGCTAACTGTAACCCTAATGCTAGACCTAACCGTAACCATAGCACTAACCCTAAACATAACCCTAACCCTAACCCTAATCCTAACCCTAAACCTAACCCTAAACCTATCCTAACGCTAACACTAACACTAGCCCTAACCATAGCCCTAAATATAACCCTAGCCCTATACCTAAACATAATCCTAACCCTAACCTAAACCTAACCCGAGCCCAAGCCCTACCTAGCCCTAACCCTAACTCTAAACCTAACCCTAGCCCTAGCCCTAACCCTAACATTGACCCTAATCTTAGCCCAAGACTGAGCTGAGCCCTAGTCCTAGCCCTTGCTCTATCCCTAATCCTAAGGCTAATTCTAACCCTCAATATTACCCAAACCCTACCCATAGCAATAACCCTAATCTTAACCCTAACCGAAACCTTTATCTTAGGCTAAACCTAACCCTAACCTTATCCTAACCCAAACACTAATCCTAGTCCTAACCTTAAACTTAGCCCAAACCTAGCCCTAACCCAAACCCTAACCCTAACCATAGCCCTAACCATAACTTTAACCCTAAACCTAGACCTAAACCTAACCCTAAGCCTAAGCCTAACCCTAGCCCTGGCTTTAGCCCTAACCATAACCTAACCATAGCCCTAGCCATAACTCTAACCCTACCCCTAAGCCTCACCCTAACCTTAACCCTAACCCTAACCCCAAACAGTCATATCAACTGTATGAAAATCACTTTTAAGATATCTGAGCCCTATGAAAATGAATATTTAAATGTTTAAGCAACCTTCTTTGTAAAACGCCAACTCATTAAGACTGAATTATAAATGTAACCAGTGTCCAACTCAGATCTTTCCTCTTTGAAAATGATTTCCCATTAAATAAACAGTGTCCATCAGATATTACGGCTCTATGAACAGGTATACCTAGTGTTTCAAGTACATTCCTCAATATTTCCCTAGTCTATCATTGTATAGTCTCAGTGTTGGATTGACTTTTGTCCAGTGATGCAGGGTCATTCATTGTTAATTCCAAGTGTTTATACAGCGTTTTTGCATATATACCAACACTTTTCACTTTTGTTCAGTGTTTCAACTACTTCATTGTGAATTCCAAGTGCTTATACACTGTTTTTTTCATATATATCAGCTCTTTTCAAGTGAGTGATTACTATTTTAAAGACTATCCTACCTTTCACGGCTCTTGAATACAAATTCTCAGTATTTCATCAGTGCACTAGACATATTAATGTTTTGCAAATGTATTCCAAGTGTTTCAGATACATTCCTAGACATTTCCCTGCTCTGTCATTTTTAGCTGTGAGAGTTTTCACATTTTCTAACTGGTATCTGAGCCCTATGAAAAGGAATGTTTAAGTGTTTCACCAACCGTCTTTCAAAAACACAACTCATTTAGACTAAATTATAAAAGTAACCATTATCCAACTCAGGCCTCTGCTCTATGAACACGTTTTCCCAGTGACTAAACAGTTTCCTTCAGATATTAAAGCTCTTTGAAGATGTATTCCTAGTGTTTCAAGCATATTCCGAAATGTTTCCTTAGCCTATAATTGTGAATTCTCGGTGTGTCTTTCACTTTTGTAAAGTGATTCTAGCTCATTCATTATGAATTCCAAGTATTTATACCCTCTAACTCTAAACTTAACCTTAGCCGTAGCCCAAACCCTAACCCTAACCCTAGCCCTAATCCTAAACCTAACTCTAACCCTAGCCCTAGCCGTAACCCTAACCTTTACTCTAACCCTAACCCTAGATGTGACCCTAACCCTACCCCGATCCGGATCCCGAGTCATAACCCAAACATGAGTCCTACCCCTAGTCCTAACTCTATCCTTAACCCTAAACTAACATTAATCCTAACCCTAGCCCTAGACTGAGCCCTACCCTAGCCCTAGCTGTAGCCCTAACCCAAAAGCTAATTCTAACCCTAATGCTAGCCCTAACCTTAACCATAGCAGTAACCCTAAACATAACCCTAACCCTAACCCTAATCCTAACCCTAAACCTATTCTAACCCTAACACTAACCCTAGCCCTAACCATAGCCCTAAATATAACCCTAGTCCTAGCCCTACCTAACCCTAGCCCTAACCTAAACCTAACCCTAGCCCTAGCCCTAATCCTAACATTTACCCTAACCTTACCCAAACACTGAGCCCAGCCCTAGTCCTAGCCCTAGCTCTATCCCTCACCCTAAAGCTAATTCTAATCCTCAACATATCCCTAACCCTACCCATAGCACTATCCCAATCTTAACCCTAACCATAACCTTTATCTTAGCCTAAACCTAACCCTAAACTTATCCTAACACAAACACTAATCCTAGTCCTAACCCTAGCCTTAACCATAACCCTAGTCCTAAGACTAAACCTAAACCTAGCCCTAGCCCTAAACCTAACCCTAGCCCAAGGCTTAAGTCTAACCCTAGCCCTAATCCTAGCCCTAACCTGAACCCTAACCATAAGCTAACCCTAGCTCTAACCCTAGCCCTAACCCTAAACCCAGCCCTAATTCTAACTATAACCTAACTCTAGCCCTAAACCTAACCCTAGTCCCAGACTGAGCCCTGCCCTAGATCGAGCCCTAGCCCTAGCCCTATACCTACCGCTAACCCTAATTCTAGCCCTCACCCTCTCCATAGCACTAACCCTAACCCTAACCCTAACTTTAGCCCGAACCCTAGCACTAACCCTAATCCTAACCATAGCCCTAACCATAACCTTAACCCTAACCCTAGCCCAGGATCATTCATTGTGAATTCCAAGTGTTTATACAGCATTTCCCCTTATATACCATCTCTTTTAAAGTGAGTGATTACTATTTTGAAGACTATCCTACCTTTCATAGCTCTTTAAATACAAATTCTCAGCATTTCATCAGTGCACTAGAGGGATTAATGTTCTACAAACGTATTCCAAGTGTCTGACACATTCCTAGACATTTCCCTGGTCTGTCATTTTTAGCTGTGAGAATTTACACATTTTCATACAGGTATCTGGGCCCTAAGAAAATGAATGTTTAAGTGTTTAACCAAACTTCCTTCAAAAACGCCAGCTCATTTAGAATAAATTATAAAAGTAACCATTATCCAACTCAGGCCTCTTCTCTTTGAACACGGTTTCCTAGTGATTAAACAGTTTCCTTCAGATATTAAAGCTCTTTGAATATGTATTCCTAGTGTTTCAAGCATATTCCTAAATATTTCCTTAGCCTGTCATTGTGAATTCTCAGTGTTTCATTCACTTTTGTCCAGCGATTCTAGCTCATTCATTGTGAATTCCAGGTGTTTATACACCCTAACTCTAACTCAAACACTAACCCAAAACCTAACCCGAACCCTAGCCCAAGCTCTAGCCCTAACAAAAGCCCTAGCCCTAACCCAAACCTAGCCCTAACCCTAACCCTATCCCTAAACCTAACCGTACCCTTAACCCTAACCCTAAACTGTCATATCAGTTGTATGAAAATAACTTTTTAAGGTCTGAGCCCTATGACAATGAATGTTGAAATGTTTACCTAACATTCTTTCAAAAATGCCAACTCTTTGAGACTGAATTATAAATGTATCCAGTGTCCAACTCAGGTCTCTCCTCTTTGAACATGATTTCCCAGTGATTAAATAGTGTCCATCAGGAGCTATCAAAGATGGCGACGTAGGTAAACACCTAAACTGCTGCCTCGAACAACAATTGCAAAACAACTAAAAGACAAAATGTCCATAACCTAGAACGACGGGAAAGCTGGCTGAGTGGAAGTTCTACAACTAGAAGGAAAGAGAAAAGAGCATTGAGAAGTGCACAAGCGCTGAAAAGCTGAGGTAAGGAGGCACATGATCCAGCCTGGCTGCAGGCGTTGCTTTTTTCAACCGGAAGAGAGACAAGCCCCCCGATTACTCTGAAATCCAGTGTCTGGGGAGACGCGGGGAACCCAAACTCCTACAAGAAGAAGCTGGACTGTCTGACATTGGGACGGAAAGCCAGGGTGGCTTGCTTGCAGAGCTGCATGCAAGAATAATTGTTTACTGCACTGGGGCACGGGACACTGGACACGGTCTGAGACGCAGAGCTCCCTAACTGGCAGCCATGGCTGTTTGCCATGCCCTAGCCTAGTGAAGCCCTGAGACCCCGCACCGCACAACCTACAAACCCGCCCAAGCTCCAAGCAGCAGCTTTAGCATAAGAAAGGCCTGCCCTATGGCAGCTTAACCTAGCAAACTTGCAGCCTGGGTCAGACAGCTCCAAAACCTCCAAACCCCAAGCAAAGAGGAGAAAACTGCAGTTCTCACTGTAGCTCCTGCTGGGTACCCCACTGGAGATCCAGAATCCAGTGTACCTAGTGGTCAGTGTGAGACACCAGATTTCTACTCCTCACATCCATAAGTGACACATTCAAGAGGCAGACTCAGTGAGCACCAAAGCCCCACTGAAACAAGTCCTGCACCATAAGCGTGTCTCCAGCGCAGCAGTTCTTCCACTATAGACACAGCGAGTCCTCACAGCCAATTGGCCTGGAGGTCAATTCCTCCCAGTGTACCAACTACAATCAAGGCTTAACTACACCAAGACTTTGCACTCAGCCCACAAAGGGGTGTACCAAAAGCATGCACCTCAGGTGATTGGGGAGGCTGAGCTACTGCCCCCTATAAGTCACCTACCACACAAAGCCACTCCATCAACACAGGGAAGCAGCCAAAATACGGTGACAAAGAAACATGTCACGAATGAAAGAAACGGAGGAAAGCAAACTACTGGACAGCATAGAGTTCAGAACCACATTTATAAGGTTACTCAAGAATCTTCTAAAAACCACTGAGAAACTTGATGAGACCTTTAAGAATCTTAATGAGAATGCCAAAAAAATGGAAAAGGACCAGTCAGAAATGAAGCATACACCGTCGAAAATAAAGAATATACAGGAACTCAACTGTAGATCAACATACCCCAAGAATCAAACCAAAGATCTGAAATATGAGGAAACAAAAAACACCCAAGCAGAAAAACAAAAAGAAAAAAGAATCCAAAAATATGAAGATAGTGTAAGGAGCCTCTGGGACAACTGCCAGCATACCAACATCCGAATTATTACAGTGCCAGAAGAAGAGAGAGAGCAAAGTATTGAAAACCTATTAGAAGAAATAATGACAGAAAACTTTCCCTACCTGGTGAAAGAAATAGACTTACAAGTTTAGGAAGCACACAGAACCCCATACAAGAGGAATCCAAAGAGGACCACACCAAGACACAGCATAACTAAAATGCCAAGGGCAAAAGACAAAGGAGAATGTTCAAAGCAGCAAGAGAAAAACGATTAGTTACCTACAAGGGAGTACCCATATGACTGTCAGCTGATTTCTCGGCAGAAACCATGCAGGCCAGAAGGGAGTGGCAAGAAATATTCAAAGTGATGAACAGCAAGAAACTACAACCAAGATTACTCTACCCAGCAAAGCTATCATTCAGAGTTGAAGGTCAGATAGGTCAGATAAAGAGCTTCACAGACAAGGAAAAGCTAAAGGAGTTCATCACCACCAAACCAGGATTACATGAAATGCTGAAGGGTATTCTTTAAGAAGAGCAAGAAGAAGGAAAAGGGAAAGATAAAAATTATGAACAACAAAATGACATCAAATACATAACTACCAACAAGTGAATCTAAAAATCAAGTGAATAAAAAATCAGAAGAACAGAATGTACTGGTGAATAAAATAGAATCAGGGACATAGAAAGGGAGTGGACTGACAATTCTCAGGGGGAAGGGGGAGAGAGGGGTGCGGAAGAATTGGACAAAAACCTTACACCTATGGATGAAGACAGTGGTGGGGGGTAAGGGCATGGGTTGGGGTGGGGAATCGGGTGGAGGGGAGCTATGGGAGGAAAAAAAGAGGAACACCTGTAATAATCTGAACAAAAAAATATTTATTTAAAAAAATAAACAGTGTCTATCAGATATTATGGCTCTATAAGCAGATACTCCTAGTGTTTCAAGTACATTCCTAAATATTTCCCTAGTCTATCTTTGTATTTTCTCAGTGTTGGGTTGATTTTTGCCCAATGATTCTGGCTCATTCATTGTGAATTCTAAGTGTTCATACTGATATTTTCCATATATACCAGCTCTTTTCACTTTTGTCCAGTGTTTCAAGCTCCTTCATTGTGAATTCCAAGTGTTTATACAGCACTTTTTCATATATACCATCTCTTTTAAAGTGAGTGATTACTATTTTAAGGACTATCCTAACTTTTACAGCTCTTTGAATACAGATTCTCAGTATTTCATCAGTGCACTAGAGGTACTAATATTCTACAAACGTATTCCAAGTGTTTCAGACACATTCCTAGACATTTCCCTGCTCCGTCATTTTGAGCTGTGATAGTTTTCACATTTTCATAAGGTATCTGGGCCCTATGAAAATTAATGTTTAAGTGTTTAACCAACCTTCTTTCAAAAATGCCAACTCATTTAGACTAAATTATAAATGTAATGAGAATCAAACTCAGTTCTCAGTTTATGAACACGATTTCCCAGTGACTAAAGTTTCCTTCAGATAGTAAAGCTCTTTGAACATGTATTCCTAGTATTTCAAGCATGTACCTAAATATTTCCCTAGCCTATCATTGTGAATACAAAGTGTTTTATTCATTTTTGTCCAGTGATTCAAGGTCATTCATTCTGAAATTCAAGATTTATACACCCTAAACCTAACGCTTAACTTAAGCCAAACGCTAACCCTGACCCTAGCCAAAGCCATAGCCCTAGGCCTGGAACCAGCCTGATCCCTACTCCTAGCCCTAGCCCTAGCCCTAGCCCTAGCCCTAGCCCTAGCCCTAGCCCTAAACCTAACCATAACCCTAACCCTAACCCTAGCCTTAGCCCTAACCCTAGCACTAACCCTAACTCTAAACCAATCCTTATCGCTAGCCCTAACCCTAACCCTAACCTTAACCCTAACCGAAACCCTAACGCTAACCCTAGCACTAACCCTAACCCTAGACCTAATCCTAACCCTAACCCTAACCTTAACCCTAGACCTAGCCCTAGACCTAGCCTAACCCCTAACTGAAACCCTAACCTAATGCGTAGGAGGGTAACAAGGGGTGGCCAAAGACCCACTTCCTTGTTTTTTCTGGACCATGGATGGCACCAAGAAGGTCCAAGTCCTCAGGGAAGGGCCTTTGTCATGAGTAATGCCGAAAGCTGGCCCTCAGGGCGCCCCACCCATTAGTGACATTGGAGGGGACTGGAGTTTGCTGCAAGAAGGGAAACAGTTGTCTGTGGCTTAACACAGGCCCGGGCAGTGTGGCTCAGTGACCTGAAGAACAAGGAGTGGTGTCTCAAATACATGGGGTTGAGTCAAAGTGTCCAACTGGAGGTTGGTCACAGGTACAAGGGCCTGGGAAATACCTGGAAGTGTCTTGTGATCCCTGGGGGGTTAGGAATGCTGGGTGGGTCAGTTGGGCAGCCAGACCTCTTTACATCATCTGGGAGAAGGCCCAGGTGCCAGCCTGAAGTTGGTCACGTGACTAAGGTCTCAGGCATATCCAGATGTTGTCACGTGAGCGAGGGGAGGTCGGGTCATTAAGGAAGCCAGACATGCTGACATAATCCGGGAGAGGGTCCAGGTGTCTGCCGAAGTTGGTCATGTGAGCCAAGGGCGCCAGAGTCCGCATGCCAGCTGGGCCTGATTATGTCATCAGGGGCCAGCCAGGTGTTCGGCCAGAAGCAGTGACGAAACTGCCCTGGTGACTTGCACAGGTCAACACTCTGAAGGGTCAGGTGAGCGATCCCTGGAGGCCCGGAGAATAGCTGGAGGTGTTCTATTGGAAAGGCAGGTGGGATCACCTAATTCGGAGGAGGATCACAAAGGGTCAATAAAGACCCATTTCCCTGTTTTGACTGGACCCTGAATGGCAATAAGAAATTCCATGTCTTCCTGGAAAAGCCTTTGTCTTGAGTTAGGACGAAAGCTGGCCCTCAGGGCTCTGCACACATTAATGATATTGGAGGGGACTGGTGTTTGCGGAAAGAAGGGAAACCGTTGTCTGGGACTTAACAGAAGCCCAAGCAGTGTGGCTCAGTGCTCCGGTGAACGAGGAGCGATGTCTCAACAACATGGGGGAGGTTCCAGGTGGACAACTGGAGGTTTGTCAGACGTGCCAGGGCCTGGGAAATACCTGAAATTGTCCTGTGATTCCTGGGCCGTGGGAGCCAGGTGGGGATTACGGTGGGCAGCCACAACTCTTTACATCATAAGGTGGAGGACCCAGGTGCCAGCCTGAAATAGGCCCCGTGAGCCAGGTACTTGGGCATATCCGGATGTTGTCATGTGTGCCAGGGCAGGTAGGGTCGGTGGGAATCCGAAACTGCTTATGTCATCAGGGAAGCAGGCAGGTGCCCGCGGTAACTGGTCACGTGTGCCCAGGGCTCCGGGGTCTTCACACCACCAGGGCCTGGTTATCTCATCAGGGGGCCAGCCAGGTGGACGGCCACAAGTTGTGACGTAACCACCGGGGTGGACTTGCCCAGGTCAACACACGGAAGGGTCAGGTGAGCGAACGATTGAGGCCCGGTCAACAGCTGGAGGTGATCTATTGGATAGGCAGGTGGAATCACCTAATTCGGAGGAGGATCACAAGGGTTCGATATGCCCGTCTTCCCTGTTTTCCCTGGACCCTGAATGGCAACAAGAAGTTACATGTCTTCAGGGAAGGGGCTTTACCTTGAGGGAGGCCATGAGCTAGCCCTCAGGGCACCGCACACATTAATGATATTGGAGGGGACTGGTGTTTGCTGTAAGAAGGGAAGCTATTGTCTGGGACTTAACACAAGGCGGAGCAGTGTGGCTTAGTGCTCCAGTGAACGTCGAGCGATGTCTCAAGAACATGGAGGAGGGTCCAGGTGGCCAACTAGAGGTTTGTCAGAATGCCAGGGCCTGGGAAATACCTGAAAATACCCATGAGCCAGGTCCTTGGGCATACCCGGATGTAGTCACGTGCACCAGGGTAGGTGGGGTCAGTTGGGAATCCGAACCTGCTTACGTCATCATGGGGAGGGGACCTGGGAAATACCCGGAATTGTCCTGTGATTCCTGGGCCATGGGAGCCAGGCGGGGATTCAGGTGGGTAGCCTCAACTCTTTACATCTTAAGGTGTAGGACCAGGTGCCAGCCTTAAATAGGCCCCGTGAGCCAGGTCCTTGGGCCTACCCAGATGTTGTCTCTTGAGCCAGGGAAGCTGGGGTTGGTTGGGATGCCGAAACTGCTTACATCATCAGAGGGAGGGGCCAGGTGCCTGCATTAATTGGTCACTAGAGCCCAAGAATCCTGAGTCCAAACACCACCTGTGTCTCTTTACTTAATCAGAGCGCCAGCCAGTTAGATGGCCACAAGCTGTGACGTCACCACCGGGGTGGACTTGCCCAGATCAACACACGAAAGGGTCAGGTGAGCGAACAATTGAGGCCCGGTCAACAGCTGGAGGTATTCTAGTGGATAGGCAGGTGGGGTCACCTAATTCATTGGAGAGTAACAAGGGGCCGCCTGAGCCCCACATTCCTGTTTTTCACGGACCCGGAATGGCACCAAGATGTTCCATGTCCTTAAGGAAGGGCCTTTGCAGTGAGTGAGGCCAAAAGCTGGCCCTCAGGGCACCCCACACATTAATGATATTGGAGGGGAGTAATGTTTGCTGCAAGAAGGTAAACGCTTGTATGGGGCTAAACACAAGCCCGAGCAGTGTGGCTCAGTGCTCCGTTGAACAACCAGCGATGTCTCAACAACATGGGGGAGGGTCCAGGTGGCCAATGGAGGTTTGTCAGATGTTCCAGGACCTGGGAAATACCCGGAATTGTACTGTGATTCCTGGGCGGTGGGGGATGGGCAGGGGTTCGGGTCAGCACCCACAACTCTTTACATCTTAAGGTGGAAGATGCAGGTACCATCCTGAAGTTGGACCCGTGAGCCACGTCCACGTTGGATGTTGCCATGTGCGCCAGGACAGGTGGTGTTGGTTGGGCAACCGATCCTGCTTACATCATCAGGGGGAGGGGCCAGGTGCTTCGGTAATTGGTCAAGTGTGTCCATGGCTCCGGGGTCCGCACACCACCTGGGTCTGGTTACATCATAGGGGCCAGCAAGTGGACAGCCACAAGCTGTGACATAACCTCTGGGGTGCACTTGCCCAGGTCAACACTCGGAAGGATCAGGTGAGTGAATGATTGAGGCCTGGACAACAGCTGGAGATATTCTATTGGATAGGCAGGTGGGGTTACCCAGTTCGGAGGAGAATCACAAACGGAGGAAAACTCCCGGCTTCCCTGTTTCGCCTAGATCCTGAATGGCAATAAGAAGTTCCATGTCTTTAGGGAAGGGCCTTTGCCGTGAGTGAGGCCAAAAGCTGGCCCTCAAGGCGCCCCACACATTAATGATATTGGAGGGGACTGATGTTTGCTGTAAGAAGGGAAACGATTGTCTGTGGCTAAACACAAGCCCTAGCAGTGTGGCTCAGTGCTCCGGTGAACAACAAGCGATGTCTCAACAACATGGGTGAGATTCGAGGTGGCCAACTGGAGGTTTGTTGGACATTCCAGGACCTGGAAAATACCCAGAATTGTCCTGTGATTCCTGGGCGGTGTGGGCCGGACAGGGGTTCGGGTGGGCAGCCACAACTCTTTACATCTTAAGGTGGAGGACCCAGGTGCCAGCCTGAAATAGGTCCCGTGAGCCAGGTCGTTGGACATACCAGGATTTTGTCTTGTGAACCAGGGGAGATGGGGTGGGTTGAGAAGCCGAACATGCTTACGTCATCAGGGGGAGGGGCAAGTGCCGCTGTAATTGGTCACGTAAACCCAGGGCTCCAGGGTCCACACAACACCTGGGCCTGGTTTCGTCATCAGGGGGCCGGCCAGGTGAACGGCCACAAGCTGTGAAGTAACCACCGGGGTGCACTTGCCCAGCTCAACACTCAGAAGGGTCAGGTGAGCGATCCCTGGAGGCCCGGACAACAGCTGGAGATGTTCTATTGGATAGGCAGGTGGGGTGACCTAATTCGGAGGAGGATCACAAGCGGAGGATAAGGCCCGGCTTCCCTGTTTTGCCTGGACCGTGAATGACAACAAGAAGTTCCCTGTGTTCAGGGAAGGGCCTTTTCCTTGAGTGAGGATGAAAGCTGGCCCTCAGGGCTCAGCACACATTAATGATATTGGAGGGGACTGGTATTTGCTGAAAGAAGAGAAACGGTTGTCTGGGACTTAATACAAGCCCGAGCAGTGTGGCTCAGTGCTCCGGTGAACGACGAGTGTTGTCACAACAACATGGGGGAGGTTCCAGGTGGCCAAGTGGAGGTTTGTCAGATGTTCCAGGGCCTGGGTAATACCTGGAATTGTCCTGTGGTTGCTGGGCCGTGGGAACCGGGCAGGGATTCGGGTGTTCAGCCACAACTCTTTACATCATAAGGTGGAGGACCCAGGAGCGTTGTCACAACAACATGGGGGGGTTCCAGGTGGCCAAGTACAATAAGGATCCTTAGGGTCAAAGCCCACATTGGTATCCAGGCTGGTGTGAATACCCAAATGCATCTCCCAAGACAAATCCTCCCACGCAGGCCAGCACTGCCTTGAAGGCTCAGCTTTCCATAGCCCTCTAGATCATCTTCTGCTCCTCACTCTTGGTCAGATTCAGGATACCGCCCAGGACCCCAGGCTCCCAGGCTCCAAGAGCCAGGGCTGACTCTTGTCACCCACCAGGTGCTGCAGAAGAAGGCTGTACTGCAGGCGGGGGCTTTGGCGAGCGCAGCCATGGCCCTGACTGAAGTTGCCCAAGAAATCCTGGTGTCCTTCTCCCCACAACAGATTCCACAAACTTCACGTGGGGGCCTTGCGCACCTAGCCATTGTGCCTAAACGGCAGCTTCGCCACCAGAGCAAATCCCGGGAAGCTACAGATCTCAAGTCTGTTGGTGAGCACCTGGCAGAAGAACTATCTTGTCCCCCCAGAGCCTCTTGTGACTATTGAGTCAGATTTGTGTAGCATTCACAATGGCACTGACAAGAAGATTCAGCTTCACCACAGTGCCCCAATCGCAGGGGCTGCTGCGCAGTGCCTAACCTATTTTTACCTTTCTTTCTCTTGCCCTAGAGGGCAATGTGTCTCTAAAAGTTCTGCTTCATCGGATATCTGATATTTTGTTCTGGGATTTTTATGGTTTCACAACTTATATCTAAGTCTTATATCCATTTTAAGTTTATCCTTCTGCATGGTGTAAGTTGATATGCTAGTTTTATTTTTTGCATGGATCCAGTTATCTCAACACCATTTATTAAAAAGACTGTCTTGACTCCATTGTATGTTCTTGCCTCCTTTGTCAAATATTAATTGAGTGTAATGGTTTGGGTTGATTTCTGGGTTCTCTGTTCTGTTCCATTGATCTATATGCCTGTTCTTATGTCAGTACCAGGCTGCTTTGATTACGGTGGCTTTGCAGTATAACTTGAAATCTGGTATTGTGATTCCTCCAACTTTGTTCTTCTTTCTCAAGATTGCTGCAGCTGTTCAAGGTCTTTTTTTGTTCCATATGAATTTTTGAACTATTTGTTCTAGATCTGTGAAATATGCCATTGGTATTTTAATAGGTATTGCATTGAATCTATAGATTGCTTTGGATAATGTGTACCAATCCATGAACTCAGTATATTCTTCCACTTGTATATATCTTCCTCTATCTCTTTATTCAATGTTCTGTAGTTTTCTGAGTATGGGTCTTTTACTTCCTTGGTTAAGTTTATTTCTAATTATTTTAATTTTTGTGTTGTAATGGTAAATGGGATTATTTCTTTCTTTTTTTATTGTTTTAGGTATTACAAATAGTAGTACATATGTCTCCTTTTTTTTCCCCATTGATCTCCCCCCAACCTCCCATACCCCCCAGGACATGCCTTCACCTGCCCACCCTCCTCCCCGTCCCAGTGTCTTGTATCCATTGGTTGTGCTTATATGCATGCGTACAAGTCCTTCGGTTGGTCTCTTACAGCCCCCCTCGCCCAACCTCCCCTGTCTTCCCAATGTAGTTTGACAGTCTGTTCAATGCTTCTTTGCCTCTGTATCTTTTTCCCACCATTTCTTTCCTTTAAAAAGTTTTGCCTTTGCAGACTGGAAATAAGCATATAATAACAAAACAAGACAAAACAAAAAAATGTTTGAGTCCCAATTTCAATGTCCAACCGTTCCTTATGTGTACATGTCAGCAGTGATATCTGGATGGTGGGCACATGGTGGCAATGCAGGTCCGACCCTCTCTGGTTTGGTCCTAGGTAACCTGCAGCGGTGCACAGCTGCTGACTGCCTGTGTGGCAAGGCGTTGTCAGCGTCTTCCATCTCTGGACTGTTTTTTCCTCTTATCTTCGTGGTTGGAGCACTCCTGTCAATTCCTCTCTGTTGCAGGAATCCATCTGGTCTTGGGGTTGTTTTCTGAAAATATACAAATATATTCTCGACCACAAGTTAATAAAGGAATCTTTTCTATATAATTGATTTGGGATCCTTTTTATTTTTGTTCAAACGATTTTCCTTTGTCTTATTTAGACACCATGTGTGTTTTTAATGGCCGTCTTGCTGTTAGCATTGCAAATGAACCTTAATTTGGTAAAGTAAAAATTTTCTAGATATAAATTACTTATAGGATATTTTTCCTTACATGATATTGCCCTACTATCCCCCCCTTTTTTTTTATTAATGGAGGTTTTTGTAAATTTTATAATGCAGTCTTGATAACTTTAAATTTAAATTTTTTTTCCCCACACATATGACTGCTTTAGGTTCATTGCATATTCAGGAATTTTACCATGAGATGAACTACCAATACAAATTTTAGTTATTACTTTAAGAACAGTTTTTTGTCCAGTACAATTAACTTTACTTGAATATTCACTTATTTCAATTAGCCTATTTAAATTAATCTGAAAACTCAATTACTATTTTACTGTCAAATTTAATACTCTACCAACAATCTTAGTTTACCCTGTATATATTAGTGGGAAGGATTATTTGCATTCTTGAGTGGGCCCTGAGCATTCCAGATGCTTGGCTGAATTTAGATATAGGGCAGCTGCTGTCGGCCAAGTCTCTTGTCTGTTACCTGGGTCCCGATCTGAGCTGGGCCAGGTCTCTTTCTGTTGCCTGGGTCCCGTTTGAGCTGGGTGTGGGAAGCGCGAAGCAGCCATGGGGGCAGGAGACCTCCTTCAGAAGGGGTGAGGGTTCAAGCCCCTGCAATGTTGGGGGGGGGTGAGGGTCTGTGCCCCACTTCTGTTGCCCCCCCAAGTTCTCTCCTGATGGCCCCTCTGCGACTGTGCCTGTCTTAGGTTGTTCCTTCCTTGAGGAATCTTACCCGTCTCTGGCTAACCAGCCATCCTCCGGGGCCAAGCAGGGTGGTGTGAGGTTCAGTTCTGTCTCCTTGGTAGCCTATGGCCCCGTGGCCTCCACACCCAGCACCTGCCTTGGGAACGAACCCCTGGCCTGTTGGCAGGGTCCCAGTGCTGATCCCATATCTCGGGGAACTCGGGATTCTTCTCCAGTGAAGGCCCAGCTCACACAATTGGATGTGAGACAGATCCATGGTACCAGCCCCCATGAGGCTTCAAGCTCAGCATGAACAACAAGCTCAGGTAACAGCTGAGGGCAATTGGATTGTGAGAAGAGGGTCCCTCTTGGCACAAAGGGCAAGAGGGGCCAATAATAGCATGCTCAAGTGCCTTCCCAGTGCCTTAATTCCTTCTGCAAGGGATTAAATCCTTTCATGTCCTTTTTTTTTTAATTGCTGCCAACCATTCAAAGAATTAGTTTGTAAGTTTGTTTGGGATAATTGTAAAATATGATGTTGTAAAATATCTAAAATTATAATGACATTGTAGAATAATATGTAAGGATATTCTTTGCCCTAGGCCCTGGCAATTCCATTTCAAACTGGCTGTCAATTTCTTTTTGTAGCTTTATATAAATTTTGTCAGGGAGGCAAAAACACAGATTACTTACTTTAGTTCAAGAGGCCAAATACATTGACTTTCAATTACAATCCTTATGACTTTTGAAGGAAACTTCTCTTTGTTTCCTTCCAAAATAATTTTCAGTCTACAGAGAGTTTCATTTAAAAATTTTTGTCACATGAGACAATTTCTCTTAATGCCCCGCCCCCTTGTTGTCTGTGTCCATTGATTAGGTTCATATGCATGCATACAAGTCCCTTGGTTGATCTCTCCACCTTACCCCCACCCTCCCCTACCTTACCTGAGGTATGATGTTCTGATCGACGTTTCTCAGCCTCTGGATCTGTTCTTGTTCATCAGTCTATGCCGTTCATTATATTCCACAAATGAGCGAGATCATGTGATATTTATCTTTCTCTGCCTGGCTTATTTCACTCAACATAATATTCTCCATCTCCATCCATATTGTTGCAAATGGTAGGAACTCCTTCTTTTTTACCACAGTGTAGTATTCCATTGTATAGATATACCACAGTTTTTTAATCCATTCATCTGCTGATGGGCATTTAGGTTGTTTCCAAATCTTGGCTATGGTGAATTGTGCTGCTATGAACATAGGGGGTACATATTTCCTTTCTGATGCGTGTTTCTAGGTTCTTGGGATATATTGGGATTATTTCTTAAATTTCTTTCTCTGATAGCTCATTATAGGTGTATAAAAATGCCATCAGTTTCTGGGTATTAATTTTGTATCCTGCTACAATGCTGGAATTAATTTATTAAATAAGTAGTTTTTTTGGTGGAGTTTATAGGGTTTTCTATGTATGATATCATTTCATCTATGAATAATAAGAGTTTTACTGCCTCCTTTCCAATTTGGAAGCCTTTTATTTTTTTCTTCTTGTCTGAATGTTGTGGCTGTCTTCCAGTACTATTTTGTGCACTAGGTCTCTAGTATTGAATAAGAGTGGTGAAAGTGGACATCCTTGTCTTATTCCTGTTCTTAGGGGAAATGCTTTTAGTTTTTGCCTATTTAGTATGATGGCAGCTATAGATTTGTCATATATGGCCTTTATTATGTTGAGCTATGATCACTCTATTACCACTTTCCTAAGAGTTTTTATCAAAAGCATTTTGTTGAATGCTTTTCTGGATCCATTGATATGATCATGTGCTTTTTGTATTTCAATTTGTTTATGTGTTATGTTTATTGACTTGTGAATATTGTACCAGCTTTGCATCCCTGGAATAAATCCCTCTTGGTCAACATATTCCTGGATCCAATATGCTACTATTATGTTGAGAATTTTAGCATTTATGTTTATTAGGGATATTGGTCTATATTTCTTTGTAGTGTCTTTATATGGTTTTGAGATTAGGATAATGCTGGCCTCATAAAAAGAGCTTGGAAGTTTTCATTTCTCTTGGATTTTTTGGAATAGTTTGAGAATAGGTGTTAGTTCTTTGTTTGTTTGTTTTCAATCTTTATTGTTGAAAGTATTACATGTGTCCCCCTTTTCCCCCACTGACCTCTTCTAGCCTATTCCATCCCCTACCCCAGGCCTTCACCACCTTATTGTCTGTGTCCATGGGTTATGCATATATGAATACAAGTTCTTTGGTTGATCTCTTACCTCAAGCTACCCTCCAATGCCTTCTCTTTGGCTCAACAGGCTATCCCATGCTTCTATGTCTCTGGGTCTATTTTGTTCATCAGTTTATTTTGTTCATTAGATCCCACATATGAGTGAGATTATGTGATAGTTATCTTTCTCTGACTGGCTTACTTCACTTAGCATAATATTCTCCAGGTCCATCCATGCTGTTGCAAATGGTAAGAGTTCTTTCTTTTTTACAACTGCATAGTATTCCATTGTGTAAATGTCCCAGTTTTTATTTGCTCATCTACTAATGGGCACTTGGGCTGTTTCCAAATCTTAGCTATTGTAAATTATGCTGCTATGAACATGGGGATGCATATATTATTTCTGGATGGTCTTTCAGGATTCTTATGATATAATCCTAGAAGTGGTATTACTGGATCAAAGGGGAGTTCCATTCTTAATATTTTGAGGAAACTCCATACTCTTTTCCATAATGGCTGAACCAGTCTGCATTCCCACCAGCAGTGTACTAGGGTTTCCTTTCTCCACATCTTCGCCAGCATTTGTTTGATGATTTGTTGATGATTACCATTCTGACAGTGTGAGGTAATACCTCATTGTTTTAATTTGCATCTCTCAGATGATTAATGACTTTGAGCATTTTTTCATATGTCTCGGCTTTCTGTATGTCCACTTTGGAGAAGTGTCTATTTAGGTGCTTTGCCCATTTTTTTAATTGGGATTGTTTGTCTTCCTTTTATTAAGTTGTATGAGTTCCCTATATATTTTGGAAATTAGCTCCTTATTGGAAGAATCATTGGCAAGGATGTAGTAGACTTTTAATTTTATTGATGGTTTCTTTTGCTATGCAGAAGCTTTTTGTTTTGTTGTAGTCCCGTTTATTTATTTTCTCCTTACTTTCCTTTGCCCTAGGACAGTGGTCAGCAAACTGTGGCTCGCGAGCCACATGCAGCTCTTTGACCCCTTGAGTTTTTAGCAAAGGCCAGTTTAGGAGTACCCTAATTAAGTTAATAACAATGTACCTACCTATGTAGATTAAGTTTAAAATTTTTGGCTCTCAAAAAAAATTTCAATCATTGTACTGTTGATATTTGGCTCTGTTGAATAATGAGTTTGCCAACCACTGCCGTAGGACATATATTGGTAAACATCTTGCTGTGAGAAATGTCTGAGATTTTACTGACAATGTCTTATTCTAAGATTTTCATGGTTTCATGACTGGTGTTAGTTCTTCTTTGAATGTTTGGTAAATCTCCCCTGTGCAGCCATCCAGATTTGGCCTTTTGTTTACTGGGAATTTTTTTTATTACTGCTTCAATTTTATCATTTGTTATCAGCCTATTCAGGAAGATTGTATTTTACTAAGAATTTGTCCGTTTTATCCAGATTGTCCAATTTGCTGGCATATAGTTGTTTGTAGTATTTTATTATGATCCTTTGTATTTCTGTGGTATCAGTTGTTACTTCAGCTCTTTCATTTCTGATTTTATTTATTTGATTCCTCTCTCTTTGTTTCTTATTGAGTCTGGCTAAGGGTTCATCAATCTTGTTCATCTTTTCAAAGAATCAGTTCTTGGATCCATTGACCTTTAGGGGTTTTTGTTTGTTTTTATTTGTTTGTTTTAGTCTCTATTCCATTTATTTCTGCCCTGATCTTTATTATTTACTTTCTTTTACTTACTCTGGGATTTCCTTGTTGTCCTCTTTCTAATTTTTTTAGTTGTAGTTTCAGATAATTTATTAGAGATTTTTGTTATTTCTTGAGGTAGGCCTGTAGTGCTATGAATTTCCCTCTCAGGTCTGCTTTTGCTGTGTCCCATAGATTTTGGATTATTATGTGTTCACTTTTATTTGTTTCCACAAAGGCTTTTTTCTTCCTTGATTTCACTGGTAACCCAGTCATTGTTTAATAACATGCTATTTAGCCTCCATGGGTTTGAATGTTTTGGGGTGTTTTAATTGTACCTGATTTCTAATTTCATTTTATTGTGATCTGAGAAGATGCTTGATATGATTTAAATCCTCTTGAATTGTAGAGACTTAGTATGGGTCCTAATATGTGATCTATCTTTGAGAATGTCCCATGAGCACTTCAGAAGAATGTATATTCTTCATCTTTGGTTGGAATGTTCTGTAAATGTCAATTAAAACCATCTAAATTTAGTATGTTGCTTAAAGTCTCTATTTCCTTGTTGATTTTTTTTTCTTGAAGATCTATGCAGTGATGTCAGTAAGTCTCTTACTATGACTTTATTGCTGTCAATCTCTCCTTTAATGCCCTCCAAGAGATTTTTTATGTGTTTACCAGAGTTATTATATATTTACTAGAGTTATATCCCCTTGTATTGATCCCTTTAGTATTGTGTAGTGGCCTTCTTTGTCTCTTGTTATGGCCTTTGTTTTGTTGTTGTTGTTGTTTTTGTTGTTGTTTTATAATCTTTATTTTCTGCTTTCTGAGCCCTACACTAGCATCTATATACAGTATAGCTATCCTTATACTGTATTGCATAGTTTAGAAGCATATTTATTTGTGACATCACAGAGTCTGTCTTTGGGTTAGAACAAATAAAGAAACAACAAATAAATAATTACCTGTACCCTTTTGAGAAGAAGTTTTATCCATATGGTTATTTACATCTTCTTACTTGCCACTGGCATTTTCTTTCATCTTTATATGCGTATGGAGGAAAGCATTGCTACTCTCACATTAACATGTTACCTCCTCTAACAGCTTCCCTTAACATTAATAAAAAAAGCAAAGCTCTTTCCTGCTCCAAAGGGCCTTAAATGAAATTTCCTCTGGGTTCTACCTAAAGTTTATTTTCTTTTTTTTATAAATCTTTATTCAGATTATTACAATTGTTTCCCCTTTTCCCCCCATAGCTCCCCTCCACCCGGTTCCCACCCCACCTTCTGCCCTTACCTCCCCCACACTGTCCTCATCCATAGGTGTATGATTTTTGTCCAGTCTCTTCCTGCACGCCCCCCATACCCTTTTCCCCCTGAGAATTATCAGTCCACTCCCTTTCTATGCCCCTGATTCTATTATATTCACCAGTTTATTCTGTTCCTCAGGTTTTTAATTCACTTGATTTTTAGGTTCATTTGTTGATAGATATGTATTTGTTGTTCATAGTTTTTATCTTTACTTTTTTCTTCTTCCTCTTCTTAAAGGATACCTTTCAGCATTTCATATAATACTGGTTTGGTGGTGATGAACTCCTTTAGCTTTTTCTTATCTGTGAAGCTCTTTATCTGACCTTCAATTCTGAATGATAGCTTTGCTGGGTAGAGTAATCTTGGTTGTGGGTTCTTGCTATTCATCACTTTGAAAATTTCTTGCTACTCCTGTCTGGCCTGCATAGTTTCTGTTGAGAAATCAGCTGACAATTGTATGGGTGCTCCCTTGTAGGTATTAACTGTTTTTCTCTTGCTGCTTTTAATATTCTCTCTTTGTCTTTTGCTCTTGACATTTTAATTATGATGTGTCTTGGTGTGGTCCCTCTTTGGATTCCTTTTGTTTGGGGTTCTGTGCACTTCCTGGACTTGTAAGTCTATTTCTTTCACCCGGTGGGGGAAGTTTTCAGTCATTATTTCTTCAAATAGGTTTTCAGTACCTTGATCTCACCCTTCTTCTGGCACCCCCATAATTCTGATGTTGGTACGCTTGAAGTTGTCCCAGAGGCTTCTTACACTATCTTCAACTTTTTGGATTTTTTTTGCTTTTTGCTTTTTCAGTTGACTGTTTTTTGCTTCTTTGTATTTCAATTCTTTGACTTGATTCTTGCGTTCCAATAGTCTGTTGTTGGGTCTCTGTATAATATTTTTTATTTCAGTCAGTGTATGTTTAATTTCTAGTCGGTCCTTTTTCATATCTTCGAGGGTCTTGTTATATTTATCAACCTTTTCTAGGATATTCTTGAAAAGCCTTATAACCGTGGTTTTGAATTCTATATCCAGTCGTTTGTTTTCCTCTATTTCTTTTGTTTGTGATCTGTTTCTTTGTCACCGCATTTTCACTGCTTCCCTGAGTTGGTAGGGTAACTTTGTGTGCCAGGTTTCCTATATGGCCCAGTGGGTCAGCCTCCCCAGTTAACCTGAGGTGGACACTCTTGGTGCACCCCTTTATGGACTGTGTGTACAGCCTTGTTGTAGTTAAGTCTTGATTGTTGTTGGTATCAGTGGGAGGAATTGACCTCCAGGCCAGTTGGCTGTGAGGATCAGCTATGTCTACGCTGGGAGAAGTTCTGTGCTGGAGACAGCCTTATAGGATTACACTTGCCAAATTGCAAAAGCCTCTGTGCTCAGCTTGGATGGGATGGAGTCTCAGGGCGGAGCAGACAGTCTTGGCTTCCCATCAACCCTGCCCTTGTGCGCGAGAGCAAGCGCCTCCAGACCTCTGCCTTCCCTGGTTCCTGGGCCTCTGCCCGAGAGTCCAGATTCCCCCCACAAGAGCGTGGGTCCCCAGGGGCTCGCTTGGAACTGGGGTTCAGTGCAGTCAGAACTGGGGTTCAGTGCAGTCAGGAGCTTCTAACTCCCTTCTGCTAGGGAAAGCCTGTGGCAACCTCTGCAGTCTTTGTGCACACTGGCGCACGTGCCTCCAGACCCCCTCCCCTGGGTCTCCCAGTGTCTGAGTGCCTTTCTCTCTACCTGACAGTCCAGACTCCCCTTGTATGAGCCTGGGTCCATGGGGTTTCGCCCAGAACTGGGGTTCAGTGCAGTCGAAACTGGGGTTCAGAGCAGTTGTGGGCTTCCTTCCCCCTCCCGCCAGAGAAAGTCAGCCAGGCTCTCAGCCACCCTTCCTCTCTGCACACACAAAGACCCTTTGCCATTCCTCCAATTCTCCGTGAGCTTTTCTCTTTCCTTCTAGTTATAGAATTTCCACTCAGCCAGCTTTCCTGTGGTTCTGGATGGTGTCCGTTCTGTCTTTTAGTTTTAGTTTTGAAATTGTTGTGCGAGGCAGTGTTTTGGTGCTTACCTATGCCACCATCTTGGTTTCTCCATGGCCTTTGTTTTGAAGTCTATTTTATCCAATATAATTATTACTACCCCTGCTTATTTTTCATTTCCATTTGCATGGAAAAATTTTTTCATCACTTTCAGTCTGAGTGAATCTTTTGTTCTGAGGTGGGTCTCTTCTAGACAGCATATATAAAGGCCATGTTTTCTTATCCATTCAGCTACCCTATGCCTTTGATTGGAGCATTTAATCTATTTACATTTAAGATTATTATTGATAGGTACTTACTTGCTACCATTTTTTCTTTATACCTAATGTTCCCCTCTGTCTGAAATTCTTCTTCTGAAAGCACTCCCTTTAACATTTCCTGCAATGTTGGTTTGGTAGTAATGCACTCCTTTCACCTTTTTATCCCTGGTAAGCTCTTTATTTCCCCTTCAATTTTGAATGATAAACTGACTGGATAGCTTCATCTTGGGTTTTCATTACTTTGAATACTTAAATCTAATTACTTCTGGCCTGAAGTGTGTCTGTTGATAAATCAGCTGACATCCTATTAGGTACTCCCTTGTAGGTAACTTTGTCTTTCTCTTGCTGCCTTTAAGATTCTTTACTTGTCTTTAATGTTTGTCATTTTAATTATGATGTGTCTTAAAGTGGGTCTCTTTAGGTTCATCTTGATTGGGATTCTCTCTGCTTCCTGAACTTGTGTGACTTTCTCCTACACTAATTTAGGGAAGTTTTCTGTCATTATTTCTTTAAACTGATTCTGTATTCCTTGCCACTGTCTTTTTTTCTGTTACCTCTTAGATATGGATGTTGTTATGTTTCATGTTGTCCCAAAGTTCCCTTAAACTATCCTCCTGGTTTTAAATTATTTTCTTTTTTTCTGCTTTAATTTGGTGTTTTTTTTTCTACCTTTCCTTCCAAGTCACTGAGTTGATCTTCTGCCTCACTTAATCTACTTTTGATTCCTTCTATTGTATTATTGATGTCAAATATGTTGTTCTTCATTTCCAATTCATTCTTATTTATAGTTTCTATTTCTTGAAGTTTTTACTAAGTTCCTTGAGCATCCTTATAACTATTAGTTGAAACTCTATACCTGATAAATTGCTTGCCTCCATTTTGTTTAACTCTCTTTCTGGAATTTCCTCCTTTTCTTTCATTTGGGATTTGTTTCTTTCTCTCCCCATTTTTATTGTCTCTTTGTATTTGTTTCTATGTATTATATCTAACTGCTATGCCTCCCAGTCCTCATGAGGTGGCCGTATGTAGTAGGTGTTTTGTAGGATCCAGGGGTACAGTCTGTTAGATTTCCAGAGCTGGTGCTCTAGGAATGTCCTTTGTGTGAGTTATTTGTTCTCTCCTGTTATAATTGGGTCTTGAATGTTGTCCTATTCATGGGTAGAATCTCCTCTCATGTGAGCTTTGTGCAGGTGCTGACAGAACAAAATAAAACATAACACAACAAAACAAAACATACACAAGACCCGTACAACAACAAAAGCAACCACGAGAAGAGAGAATTAGGAAGGATAAAAGAGAACAATAATAGAAAAAAAGAGAAAAGTGGGAGAAAAAGTAATATGGAAAGGCAGAGATTAAAGAAAGAAAATAAGAATAAAGAATAAGGGGAGCAAAATGGTATAAAAGAAAAGAGGAAGAAAATAATTATGAAAAGGAAAATAGAAGAGAAAGCAGATACACAAAAAATCAGAAAAGGAAAAATAAAGAGAAGTCAGAAGAAGAAAATAGGGTAAGAAAAGAAAAAGGGAAATTACATATATGAAAGAAAAAAGAGAGACTAATAGAATAACAAATCAATAAAGAAGAAAGATAAAGGAGAAAAAAGTAAAGTGGTGTTGGTCTCATTAGAGTTTAGTACCTCTTGGGAGCTCCCTTTGGATCCTGCTCTTCTGATGACTAAGGCTATTTTGTCTGCCAATTCTGAACTTCCTGGGAGGTACTAGGGCTAGCCATGGTCAGAAACTGTTGTCCTTTGGTTCTCAGTGGCCTGTTTGAAGCTTCAAGTGATGCAGTTTGTGTATTTCTCCACAGGACTTGGCTGCATGTGGGAGTGACCAAGCTGCCCTCTAATACTGGTTTGTTAGCAACACGTGGCCCAGCAAACTTCCCCAGGTTCCCTAAGCTATCCCTCCCCCTGCCTTCACCTACCAGACAGCTGTCAATCTAGTCACTCAAGTCTGTTTCTGGAAGGGCTTCAGGTGGAATTGGGAGTATGGACTTCTGGGTCTCCCATGAGGAGGAGGTGCTGTTCAGACATCATGGAAAGTGATGAGTGTGTTATCCTGTCCCAGAACTGCTCCTCTGAGCAGATAAAGAATATTTCCCTGCCCTCAGCTGGGCAGAGATCCTCTTATGCAGTCCAGTGGTATGAGCTGGAAACCTGGAGCTTAGGGGAAACACCAGTCAGTCAGGTTCCCAGGATAGTGGGGCAGATGGCCACACCCCCAAGCCAGTCACGGATGCGCCCTCAGACTGTGTAAACCCCAAGGCTCGGCCTCTGTTTCTATCTCCTCTGCAAAGATAAAGATGCAGGTTGTAGCAAACTGGGCTCTTGAGGGTGGGGCAGGCTGTATCACCTAGAGTGGGTTTTTTTCTTCTTTTTCCTGAGCTGTGGCTTCTGGGAAGGGTCAGCACCTCACAGGAAAAATTGCTATTTCAGTTTGGGGGGTATGACTGAATGTAGGTCTTTCAGCCACCAATTTTCCACATTTATCTTCAATGCTTCCCACCCCAGCTTCTCCTTTGCACCTTCAGTCCCCACCAACTTTCCTCCACTGAAGCCTCAGGTGCGTAGCTGCAAACAAAAACCCTGTGCTCTGGATTTTTAAAATATATTTTATTGATTTTTTTACAGAGGGAAGGGAGGGATAGAGAATTAGAAACATTAATCAGCTGCCTCCCACACATCCCACACTGGGGATGTGCCTGCAACCAAGGTACATGCCCCTGACCGGAATCGAACCCGGAACCCTTCAGTCCACAGGCCAAAGCTCTATCCACTTAGCCAAACCAGTTAAGGCTGTGCTCTGAATTTTTAACAAAACAAAAGCTGAAGCTTTATCTCCAACCAGTTCTGGATTCCCTAGTGACCAGACACCCTTCATCTTTTATGGTAGGATGATATATGGGTCACTGGTCTCAGCTCTGCTGCTGAAGATTATGGAGCTCAGCCTGCATACTGGGCCATGAGCTTCTCAAGTAAAAGACCCTCCCTTAGCTGAGAGATCTCTCTTCACTCTCATCATGCTGCCCCTGCAGGCTGGGTCTGCCCTTCTCATGACCTTGCCCTTCTTACCAGTCTTGAGGTGTTTTTCTTTCTTTTTTTGATAGAAGTCTCCTCCTCAGCTAGACCTCGATTATTAATTCTGAGTGAATGTTCCCACTTTAGTTTTATTTCCACCTGCCTTGGGAGGAGGTGTAAGAAAGGTCTGTCTATTCAGCTGCCATGTTCCCTTCCCACTTTGCTGAAATCTTATAAGGAATCTCTAGATTCAGTTTTAGTTAGCCCTGCAGGGCAGAGAAGCCAAGCCACCCAGTTGCATTCAGGTTTTCCTGCAATACCTATAACTTTGGGTGAGTACTTCAGGTTCTCAAGGTTCCCAAAAATGTCTTGACGTTCTTCCTTGCCATATCCCAGGAAAGCAACCTTCACTCCACACCTAGAAAGACTGCCATGAACTATATGAATAAGCAAGATACCAGGCCATTTCTCCAAGGGGCTTATATCAGCTTCAAAGTCAACCTTCAATCCTTAAAACTTTCTAGTGACAACCAGAGTATAGGCATGTCTCTCTCAGACATGACATTCCAGTCAAAGAATTGGTTAATAAAACCACAATTGGAAACTGGCTTTACATGTCCTGTTAGGAAGAAATCAGATTCTTATTGGATTTATGGAAACAAACACATTGTCATGAAAATAATAATACTCACTCATTAAGAGTTTCCCAATTCCAGAGGGTTCAGGTAGGGAGAAAAATAAAAATGCCTCAATATTGCCTATGAAAGTATAACTTATCCAACTGCTTTAAAATTTAAGTTTCCTTATGTCTTGGGAACAAAAAGATTTTTAAAACCAGCAATACTTTTCATAAAAGCTATGAAAACTATAATCATTTTCAGTTCATTCAATCTCATTGTTATGGCAGAATGCAAGGGAGAACAATCAGCCAGCACTCTGAAGGAGGAAAGTTTAACCTTTATTTCACAGATCTGTTAGTCTAGGGGATTCTAGATGCAAAGCCTGAACTGAACTGGTGGGGAGGCTCTGGCCTCTATATCTCCTCCTGTGTCAGGCCCCTGAGGGTTGCCACAGCTCCACCCAAGTCAGCTGTGGCAGAGTCCTACGGTTAGGCTCTGCAGCTCCACCCTAATAAATCAGAGTGAGGAAGTAACACTACAGTTTTAACCAGATACTGAACTAGGTTGTAAGCTCCCCGCTACCAATTTTCATTTACATCATAATCAATTTATGTTTATCCTGATTATTTGCCAGTATTTCCATAAATCCAGTTATTCCATAGAGTTTTAGTAATCTTCATCCAGTTCAAATGTATGATCTTAAAATTTATTCTCAGAAATATGTAATCCTATATAATAAAGAGATAATATGCAAATTAACCCTCATGCCCTCACAAGATAGCTGCCTATGACTAGGGCAGCAGGGAGATTAGTGAGGGATGACCAAATGACTGAACAGCAGGCTGTGTGGGGTGACCAGGCCAGCGGAGGGGGGCAGTTGGAGGCGACCAGGCTGACAGAGGAGGGCAGTTGGGAGTGACCAGGCCAGCAGGGGGGGGGCAGTTGGGGGTGATTAGGGTGTCAGGGGGGCAGTGAGGGGCAACTAGGTCAGTGGGGGGGCAGTAAGGGGTGACCGGGCCGGTGGGGGGGGGGGCAGGTAGGAGCTACCAGGCTGGCAGGAAGGGGGAGGTTGGGGTGACCTGGCTGGCAACGGGGGGCTGTTAGGGACAACCAGACTGGCAGGAGGGGCAGTTAGGGGCAATCAGGCTGGCACACAGAGGCAGTGAGGGATGATCAGGCCAGTGGGAGGGGGCCAGTTATGGGTAACCAGGCAGGCAGGCAGGTGAGCAATTAGAAGCCAGCAGTCCAGGATTGTGAGAGGGATGTCTGACTGCCAGTTTAGGCCTGATCCTGGGTCTAAACTGGAAGTAGGACATCCCCCAAGGGGTCCCAAATTGGAGAGGGTGCAGGCTGGGCTGAGGGGACCGCCCCCATGCACAAATTTCATGCACCGGGCCTCTAGTTTACCATAAGTCAGAGTTCTTTCAATGGATTTTTCTGAAGACGTAACATATTTGTAAGTGCATCAGAGCAAACAATGGCTGTCTTTAAATAACAACAACAAGAAAACTTAAAATTACATATTTATAAGATCTGATTTAATGGAATTGACAAAGGAATTTCCTTTCCTGTAGGCAATATTTTAAGATAACAATTAGAATTACATATTAAAGTATATCAGAATTTTGTAGACTCTTGGAGATTTTATATAGTTTCTAGAACATTCATTTTAATAATATGTGTATACAATTAGAACATAGTTATTAATTCTTTATTTGACAAAGCTTCCCATGTATTTTCAAGCATATTAAGTAGGTCTAATAAGTTCAAATTTTCTTATTCAAAAGGAGAAAGAACAAAATCCCCAAGGCATTCCAGGGGCCCACTGGAAGGACTCAAAGCCAATTCTAGGTCAAGAAAAAGTTTCTTAAAATTTAAAGCTCTGGGGAAACAGAAGAGAGAAGATGGCAGCTGTCAGGACAGCAGTGAGGGGGAGAGTGTGAGAGAGTGAAGGAGCTAAATGGGAGTGTGTGGATGTGTGTGGTGTACATGTGTGTGAGCAAGGGACAGATAGATCCTGCAAGACTTTCAGGAGATGACGGACCAGAATCTCTTGGATGGGGAGCCCCCACTACACTGTGGAACTCCTGGGCAGCCAGTGTTAGTATAGAAACCATGCCATCTTGAAAGACAGAGCTGCTGTGACTAGGAGCCCAGCCTTACCACCACCCAGACTGGCCCTAGACGAAAACTGAGACCTTAGAGCCAATTTGAACAAAGACTTGCTACCACAGCTGCAGACTCACGGGCATCAACTCCACCCATACTGATCTCAGGCTACTGTGCGTCCTGGAGTGTGTTCCCCTCCCACCTACCTGCCTCGGCAGCACAGGTCCCATGCATCCCGAACCAGCCCCCTGAGTGTTGGCACAGGCAGACCCCACCCAGACCGTAGCAGCCACCTTTTTCAGGCACCCAAGCCAGCCCCCCTGACTGTTGGTGCGTGTGATGCTCCCACCAAGCCCGCTACTGCAGCTCGAGGCCTGCACAACTGGGCGCCTGGACCCTTCAATAACAGCAGAAATGGGGAGAGAAAATAGCAACCCCAAATAAAGGAAAGGAGGAATCTCCAAAGGGGGTTGGAACTAAATGAAATGGAGGAATGCAATATGTCAGAAAAAGAATTTAGCGTAATGATCACACAGTTCATAAACCAGATGGACGAGAAAATCAACAACCTATATAAGAATCAAGAAGAAATCAAAAGTGATACAGCTACAATAAAGAATATGATGGAAGCCTTCAACAGTAGACTAAGAGAAGCAGAGGACCAAATTTGTGAGCTAGAAGATAGGGTAGAGATACAAGCATAATTTGAATAGCAATTGGAGGGGAAAAAATTAGAAAGCAGGAGGAGAGCCTAAGGGAGCTTTGGGACAACATGAAATGAAGTAACATACACTTAATGGGGGTTCCAGAAGGACAGGAAGAGCAGCAAGGATTAGAGAACCTATTGAAGACATAATGACAGAAAACTTCCCTGCTATGAGGGGAAGGGAGAGTGAACCAAGCATAAAGAGTCCCAAACAAGATGAACCCAAAAAGACCCACCCACAAGACACATCATAATTACAATGGCAAATGTTAATGACAAAGAGAGAATCTTAAAGACTACATGAGAGAGACAGAGAGTTACCTACAAAGGATCATCCATTATATTATTAAATGATTTCTCAACGGAAAGACATCAAGCCAGAAGGGAATGGAATGAAATATACAAAGTCATGCAAAAGAAGGGTCTGAATCTAAGAATACTGTACCCAGCAAGGCTATCAATCAAAATTGAAGAGGAAATAAGGAGCTTCACAACAAAAAAGGGCTAAGGAGTTTATCACTACCAAGCCAAAAGTGCAAGAAATGCTAAAGGGACTGCTGTAAAAAGAAGGAAAAAGGAAGGAAACAAGGAACACAGATACCAAAAATATAAATGGCGACAAACATATTTGTTTGTATTGGTAAGTGCCTATCAATAATAACTTTAAATGTAAATGGACTAAATACTACAATCAAAAGACGCTGAATGGCTGAATGAATAAGAAAACATGACCCATATATATGCTGTCTACAAGAGACCCGTCTAAGATCAAGACACTCACAGAGACTGAAAGTGAAGGGATGGAAAAATACCTTTCAGGCAAATAGAAATGAGAAAAGAAAAAGCTAGGGTAGTAATACTTATATCTGACAAAATAGACCTCAAAGTGGAGGCCATAACAAGAGATAAGGTAGGCCACTTCATAATACTAAAGGGTTTGATACAACAAGAGGATATAACTCTGGTAAACACATATGGACCCAATGCAGGAGCACCCAAATACATAAAAAAAAAACTTCTGGAAGATATCAAGGGAGGGATTGACAGAAATGTGATCATACTAGGGGGCTTTAATAGTTCACTGACATCACTGCATAAATCCTCTAGACAAAAAGTCAGCAAAGAAACAGCAATCCTAAATGACTCACTAGATCAGATGGAATTAATTGACATCTTCAGAACATTTCACCCCAAAGCTACAGAATACACATTCTTCTCAAGTGTACATGGTACATTTTCAAAGATAGATAACATATTGGGTCACAGGCAAAGACTATCTAAATTCAATAAAATTGAAAACATATCAAGCATCAACTCAGACCACAATGGCATAATATTAGAAATCAACTATAATAAAAAAAATCCAAAAAATTCAAAAACTTGGAGGCTGAATCACATGCTATTAAACAATGATTGGGTTACCAAAGAGATCAAAGATGAAATTAAAAACATCCTGGAAAGGAATGACAATGAAAACACAATGATCCAAAATCTATGAGACACAGTAAAGCAGTATGAGAGGGAAGTTCATATCATTACAGGCCTACCAAGAAAGGAAGGAAGGAGGGAAGGAAGGAGGGAAGGAAGGAAGGAAGGAAGGAAGGAAGGAAGGAAGGAAGGAAGGAAGGAAGGAAGGAAGGAGGGAAGGAAGGAAGGAAGGAAGGAAGGAAGGAAGGAAGGAAGGAAGGAAGGAAGGAAGGAAGGAGGGAATGAGGGAAGGAAGGAAGGAAGGAAGGAAGGAGGGAAGGAAGGAAGGAAGGAAGGAAGGAGGGAAGGAAGGAAGGAAGGAAGGAAGGAAGGAAATTATCTAACTCTACAACATAGAATTAGAAAGAGAGAAATAAGGGGGGAAAACAGAGTGAACAGTTAGAAGGAGATAATAAAGATCAGAGCAGAAATAAATGACATAGAGACCAAAAAAAAAAAAAACCAATATAAAAGATCAATGAAACCAAGAACTGGTTCTTTGAAAGGATAAACAAATTAATGAACCTCTATCCAGGCTCCCCAAGAAGCAAAGAGAGAAGACTCAAATGAACAAAATTAGAAATGAAAGAGGTGAAATAACAAGAGACCCCATAGACATACAATGGATTGTAAAAATAATAATACTATGAACGACTCTATTCCAACAAATTTAACAACCTAGAGGAAATGGATATATTCCCAGAAAAATACGACCTTCCCAAACTCAACCAAGAAGAATAAAAAAAATCTCAACAGGCTCATAACTAAGGAGGAAATTGAAGCAGTAATCAGAAACCGTCCAGAAAACAAAAGCCTAGGGCCAGACAGCTTCACAGGGGAGTTTTACCAAACATTCAAATAATAACTAAAACCTATCCTCAGATTATTCAAAAAAATTCAAGAGGAAGGCACACTTCCAAGCTCTTTCTATGAAGCCAGCATTACCCCAATCTCCAAACCCGATAAGGACACTACAAAAAAAAATTATTGGCGAATATCCCTTACGAACATAGATGCTAAAATCTGCAACAAAATTCTAGCAAATCAGATCTAGCAATATATTAGAAAGATCATACACCATGACCAAGTGGGATTTATTCCAGTGATGCAAGGCTGGTACAATATCTGTGAATCAACAGATGTGATACATCACATAAACAAATTGAGAGACAAAAATCACATAATAATATCAATTGATGCAGAAAAAAACATTTGACAAAATCCAACACCCTTTCCTCATAAAAACTCTCAGCAAAGTGGGAATGGAGGGACCATACGTCAACATAATAAAAGCCTTATATGACAAACCTACAGCCAACATCATACTCAATGGGCAAAAACTAAAACCGTTTTCCCTAGCAACAGGAACAAAACAGGGATGCCCACTTTCACCACTCCTGTTTGACATAGTAGTGGAAGTGTTAGCCATAGCAATCAGACAAAAAGAAGAAATAAAAGGCATCCAAATTGGAAACGAAGAAGGAAAATTGTCATTATTCGCAAATGAAATGATATTATACATAGAAAACCCCAAAGTCTCCAATAAAAACCTACTAGAATTTTTTCTTTTAGTCTCTCTTTCTGTAAGTTCACTATTGGTGTATAGAAATGCCATAGATTTCTTGGCGTTAATTTTGTATCCTGCTACATTGCCAAATTCATTTATTAAGTCTGTTAGTTTTTTGATGGAGTCTTTCAGGTTTTTTATGTACAATATCATGTCATCTGCAAATAAGGACAGCTTTACTTCTTCTTTTCCAATTTGGATGCCTTTTATTTCTTCTTCTTGTCTAATTGCAATGGTTAATACTTCCATACTATGTCAAACAGGAGTGGTGAGAGTGGGCATCCCTGTCTTGCTCCTGTTGTTAGGTGAAATGGTTTTAGTTTTTGGCCATTGAGTATGATGTTGGCTGTGGGTTTATCATATATGGCTTTTATTATGTTGAGGTATGATCCTTCTAGTCCCACCTTGTTGAGAGTTTTTATCAAGAAAGGGTGTTGGATTTTGTCAAATGCTTTTTCTGCATCAATTGATATGACTATGGGATTTTTATCTCTCAATTTGTTTATGTGATGTATCACGTTTATGGATTTGTGGATATTCTACCATCCTTGCATTCCTGGGATAAATCCTACTTGGTCATGGTGTATGATCTTTCTGATGTACTGCTGGATCCGATTTGCGATAATTTTGTTGAGGATTTTGGCATCTATGTTCATGAGGGATATTGGCCTGCAATTCTCTTTCATTGTGTTGTCTTTATCTGGTTTTGGTATTAGGGTGATGCTGGCTTCATAGAAGGAGCTTGGAAGTGTTCCTTCCTCTTGAATTTTTTTTGAAAAGTCTGAGGATAGGTTTTAGTTCTTCCTTGAATGTTTGGTAAAACTCCCCTGTGAAGCCATCTGGCCCCAGGCTTTTGTTTGCTGGAAGCTTTTTGATGACTGCTTCAATTTCTTCCATAGTTACTGGATATTGAGCTGTTTAGATTCTTCCTGATTGAGTTTTGGAAAGTTATATTTTTCTAGGAATATGTCCATTTCCTCCAGATTGTCTAGTTTGTTGGAATTGAGTTGTTCGTAGTATTTTTTAACAATCTTTTGCATTTCGGCGAGATCTGTTGTTATTTCACCTCTTTCATTTCTGATTTTGTTTATTTGGGTCCTCTGTCTTTGCTTCTTGGTGAGCCTGGATAGAGCTTCATCAATCTTTTTTATCCTTTCAAAGAACCACCTCTTGGTTTTGTTGATCTTTTATATTGTTTCTTTGGTCTCAATGTCATTTATCTCCGCTCTCATGTTTGTTATTTCCTTCCTTCTGCTTACGCTGGGTTTTTCTTGTTGCTCTTTTTCTAACTCTTTGAGTTGTAGGGTTTGGTAATTTATTACCATTGTTTCTTGTTTTTTTTGCAGTATGCTTGTTGAGCTATGAACTTCCCTCTCAAGACTGCTTTCACTGTGTCCCATAGATTTTGGATTGTTGTGTGTTCATTGTCATTTGTTGCCATGATGTTTTTTATTTCTTCCTTGATCTCTCTGGTAACCCAGTCATTGCTTAATAGCATGCTGTTTAGTCTCCATATGTTTGATTTCTTTGGATTGTTTTTATTGTAGTTGATTTCCAGTTTTATGCCACTGTGGTCTAAGAAGATGCTTGATATGATTTCTGTCTTCTTAAATTTGAAGAGACTTTGCCTATGTCCCAACATATGGTCTAACTTTGAAAATGACCCATGTGCACCTGAGAAGAATGTATATTCTGTGGCTTTGGGGTGAAATGTCCTGAAGATGTCCATTAATTCCATCTGGTCTAGTGAGTCATTTAGGATTGATGTTTCTTTGCTGATTTTTTGTTTAGAGGATTTGTCCAGTGGTGATAGTGGGTATTAAAGTCTCCTATACTATGATTGTGTTGCTGTCAATCTCTCACCTTTATATCCTCCAGGAGTTTTTTTATGTATTTGGGTGCTCCTGTATTGGGTGCATATATGTTTACCAGAGTTATTTCTTTTTGTTGGATTGCTCCCTTTAATATTATGAAGTGGCCTTCCCTATCTCTTGTTATGTTCTTCACTTTGAGATCTAATTTGTCAGGTATAAGTATTGCTACCCCAGCTTTTTTTCTTTCATTTCCATTCGCCTGGAAAACCTTAGCAATCCCTTCACCCTCAGTCTGTGTGCGTCTTTTTTCTGAGGTGGGTTTCTTGTAGACAGCAGATATAAGGGTCTTGTTTTCTTGTCCAATCCATTACCTTATGTCTTTTGATTGGGGCATTTAATCCATTTACATTTAAAGTTATTATTGATAGGTACTTATTTGTCGCCATTTTTATTCTTTACCCCTGTGTTCTTTCTTCGCTTTCTATTTCTTTTTTTTACAGAAGACCCTTTAGCATTTCTTGCATTGCTTGTTTGGTGGTAATAAATTCCCTTAGTCCTTTTTTGTCTGTGAAGCACCTGATTTCACCTTAAATTCTGATTAATAGCCTTGTAGGGTACAGTATTCTTGGATTCAGACCCTTTCTTTGCATGCCTTTGTATATGTCATTCCATTCCCTTCTGGCCTGATGAGTTTCTATTGAGAAATCAGTCGCTAGTCTGATGGGGGTTCCTTTGTATGTAACTTTCTGTCTCTCTCTGGCCACTTTTAAGATTCTTACTTTGTCGTTGGTGTTTGCCAATTTAATTATAATGTGCCTTGGCATTGGTCTTTTGGGGTTCATTTTGCTTGGGAATCTGTGAGCTTCTTGGATTTGGATGGGTTTTTTCTTCCCTATATCAGGGAAGTTTTCTGTCATTATTTCTTCAAACAGGTTTTCTATTCCTTCCTCAGTTTCCTTTCCTTCTGGAACCCCTATTATTTGGATGTTGTTTTGTTTCATGTTGTCCCAAAGTTCCCTTAGGCTCTCCTCCAGCTTTTTAATTTTTTTTTCTAGAAGCTGCTCTACTTGGGTATTTTTTTCCATCTTGTCTTCTTTCTCACTGATGCGGTCCTCTGCTTCTTCTAGTCTACTCTTGATGCTTTCTATTGAGTTCTTATAGCAGCAATGTCATTTTTCATTTCTTCTTGGTTCTTCTTCATTTCCTCTTCATTCTTACTCATATTGTTGAATTTGTCTTCCATTCTTTTCAGCCACCTTATGATCATTTCTCTGAATTCTTTCTCTTGCAGGTTGCTTGCCTCTATTTCGTTTACTTCCTTCTCTGGTGATGCCTGCTTTTCTTTCATGTGTGGGCTGTTTCTTTGTCTCCCCATGTTCTCTCTTCTCCAGATGTCTGGTTATGTAGTTCTTTCTTTCCTGCATTGACTTAAAGGCACAAAATACAGCACTACCAGGTACAATGCACAAGGCACTGAACAGAAATGTATTCACGATATTAATAACCTCCAATAAAGGTGACCACCAGAGAAAGGCAAATTAGGGGATAGGAGAGAAAGAAGAAGAGGAAAAACAAAGGGGGAAAAAAGGAGTGTCAAAATGAATTTGGGAAAGAAGAAAAAAATAATAAGAGAGACAAGAAAGAGACTAAGAGAGAAAAGGGGAACAAATTATATATATGGGGAGAAAACTCCAATAGAACAACCACTAATCCCAGCAAATGCCAGCAACCAGTACCTGGGGCTTAATACAAACTACAACACCAACTAATATCAAGCGAGGCAAGGGAAAACAGAAGCAAAACACAAAGCAAACAAAAACAAAAAAACAAACAAAAAGAATAAGCAAAACAATCTCACAAAAAAGCATAAAAATTCGATATAATCAATATTCAAGCAAACAACAACAAAAGGACAGAGAGAAAAACAATTTTTTGGATAGTTAAGACAGCGAAGAGAGTGGTGTGTATGGACTTGGAGCAGGGGATTGGAAATTAGATATACAAGTAGGGTGAAATTTTAACAGGGGGTAAACAGAAAGAATAGGGAAAATCTAAAGCTGGAAAGGGGTAAGATAAACAGGACACCAAAAGGGAAAGGTTAGGAAGAGAGTGATGGCATAAAGGTAGAGTTGAGATAGAGTAAAACAATGCTAAAGGAAAGATGAAAATAGAATGTAGGACACGCGTCCCAAAGTAAAATAAAGAGAAAATAAAATGACACTTTAAAAAAAAAAGGTAAAATAGTAGTAGTAACAATACTGATTGAAAATAAAAATGTAATAATTAAAAAGGTAAAATCAAGTGAGGAAAAAAGAAAAAAAATAGTTTCTTAAGTAAAAGGTGCAAAAAATGAAAATAAAAAAATATAATGTGCAGTAGTGAAGGTCATTCACTTCCTCTATTGTTCTGTTTGGCATGCCTGTTTCTCAGTCCGGACAGTATTGCAGTTCCCTGTGTTCCACTGTTCCTCAGTGTTGTAAGCCAGTCCTGATTTTTAAGCAGGCAGTGTCTTAATTTCTCGTATTCCTTTATTTTTGAATACACAAGAGTTAATTTGTGATTCAGCCCCTGGGTGGCAGTGTTTTTGGATTGACTTCCGGATCTATTGGCCTCTCTAGCTGTATTTAGATCCTTCTTTCCCTGTGGCACTCAATACCGGTTTGTGGAAGTGGGCTGCCTCAAAGCTGGTTCTCCGATGGTCACTCCCCACTCTGATCCCCAGGTTCCAGAAAAACAACTTTCCCCTACAGTCTCCCAGGGTGTCCCAACTGGGTGATCCTATGTATTGGGCTTAGTAATCAGAAGCAAGGATTTGAAGAGGAAAAAGCCCAAGTGTGCGAACAATGGGTCTGCGCGCAAGTCTAAGCAGCTGGCACATGTTTGAAATTCTTAGGCTGTCCCTGCACATCAGATCAAAATGGGTTGCTTTTTAGAGCTCCCTTCTGTTAGCAGCTCTGAGGACCCACTTCCACATTCATGGATCACACCAGCCCCAACAGCCACAGATTATTCTAGGCATAGACTTCCCTGGTCCTCCAGCTCCCACAAAACATGCGTTTCTGTCTCCCGCCGGGACCAGAGACCTCACCTTATCCCAGGCGAAATCTGACTTTCTGTAGTAGAATGAAGAGCTCCTTTGAATCCGCGTGTTTGCACCAATTGGGGACCGGTGTTCTGGGGCTCGCAGCTGTTCGGTGGTTGCTGCAGTTGTGGATTTTCAGGCTTCCAATAAGCTCCACTTTCCCTATCAAGATGGCACAGTCTCCACGTCCAAGCCTGTAGCTCTGGGAGGGGACCCAGCCACAGTGGGGGCTGCCTGGTCAGGGGAACCCCGTCTAGCAGTCCACCACCTTCTCCTGGAGTTTAGCTGTCCCTTAACTTGCCAACAAACACTACTCGTGCAACCCTCAGCTGTTCTTTCTTTCTGCTCTGGGACAAGGCTCGGAACACATCTTTCTATTACACCACCTCCTTTCCCAAAAAACTACTAGAATTAATAAATGAATTTGGCAAGGTAGCAGGATACAAAATTAACACCCAGAAATCTATGGATTTTTATACACCAATAATGAACTCACAGAAAGAGAAACTGAAAGAAAAATACCATTTCCCATTGCCACAAAAAATTAAGATACCTAGGAATAAATTTAACCAAGGAGGTAAAGGACCTGTATTCAGAAAATTACAGGACACTGAAAAAAGAGATAGAGGAAGACATAAACAAATGAAAGAATGTACCATGTTCAAGGATTGGTAGAATCAACATCATTAAAATGTCCATACTACCCAAAGCAATCTATAGATTCAATGCACTCCCCATTAAAATACCAATGGCATACTTCAAAGTCCTGGAACAAACTCTCCAAAAATTCATCTGGAATAAAATAATAATAATAATAATTTTAAAAAGACCCCGAATAGCTGCAGCAATCTTGAGAAAGTAGAATAAACATGGAGGGATCACAATACCAGATATCAAGCTATACTACAAAGCCACTGTTTCAAAAATGCCTGGTACTGGCACAAAAACAGACATATAGACCAATGGAGAACCCAGAAGAGAGCACAGAAATCTACCCAAGCCATTCTACTCAGTTAATATTTGACAAAGGATGCAAGAGCATACAATGGAGTCAAGACAGTCTTTTCAATAAATGGTGTTAGGAATAGATACATACAAGAAAAAATGAAACTAGACCACTAACTTACGCCATACACAAAAATAAAGTCAAAATGGTTAAAAGACTTAAATGTAAGATGGGAAAACATAAAAATCTTAGAAGAAGCTATAAGCAGCAAAATATCAGACATTTGTCATAGCAATATCTTTACTAATACAGTTCCTAGGGCAATGGAAACTAAGGAGAAAATAAACAAATATGATTTCATCAAAATAAAAAGCTTCTGCACAGCAAAAGAAACTGTCAACAAGACAAGAAGAAAGCTCACTGCATGGGATAACATATTTGCCAATGTTATCTCTGATAATGGTTTAATCTCCAAAATTTATAGGGAACTCATACAACTTAACAAAAGGAAGACAAAGAATCCACCCAAAAAATGGGCAAAGGACCTAAATAGACAGTTTTCAAAAGAGGACATATAGAAGGCCAAGGGATATGTGAAAACATGCTCAAAGTCATTAATCATCCAAGAGATGCAAATCAAAACAACAATGAGGTACCATCTCACACCTATCAGAATGGCAATCACCAACAGATCAGCAAATGACACGTGCTGGTGAGGATGCAGAGAAAAAGGAACCCTCTTGCACTGCTGGTGGGAATGCAGACTGGTGCAGGCACTGCACAAAACAACATGGCATTTCCTCAAAAAAATTAAAAATGGAACTTCCATTTGACTTAGTAATCTCACTTCTAGGAATATATCTCAAGAAAACAGAAACACCAGTCAAAAAGGATATATTCCTATGTTCATAGCAACACAATTTACAATAGCTAGGCTTTGGAAACAGCCTAAGTGCCCATCAGCAGATGAGTGGATTAGAAAACAGTGGTACATCTACACAATGGAATACTATACTGCTGTAGAAAAGAAGGAATTATTACCATTTGCATTATGCTCTCCAGTTGAAATAAGCCAGTCAGATAAAGATAAATATCACATGATCTCACTCATTTGTGGAATATAATGAACAATATAAACTGATGAACAAAAATGGAACCAGAGACATAGAAGCATTGAATAGACTATCCAATCTATGAGGGAAGGTACTGGTTGAAAGGGTAAGAGATCAACCGAAGGACTTGTATGCATGCATATGAGCATAACCAATGGACACAGATGAGTGGAGGGGGGTGGTGAGGGCATGTGCTGAGGGGTGAGGGCAGCCAGGGAGAGATCAAGGGGGTGGGGTTGGGAAGGAGACTTATGTAATACTTTAAACAATAAAGAATTTAAATTTAAAAAATTAAACCCTGGGAACATGGTCAAACATCACTGAGGAAAGATCATATATCATTAAGCAACAATATTGAATTATTTATTCATTCAAAGTGACAACAAAAGGCATTAAACACAAACACAAGCTTTCAAAACTTTAATTCTTAAGATTAAGAACATATAATAACATATAATTATTTTATAACATAGGATAACATATAATTGCATAACTATAATTATTTTAATAATATGTAGATACAGGAAAAATATTTTATCCCTTTCCATTCCTTTTTTGAGTATTCCTACTCCAATATCATTTCTTCCTGTTATATCTATTTCTTTGATTCCTTTTCACCTTTTTTAATTTCCTCCATTTTTTTTATTTTGCTTCTTCTCTCTACACAATCCTTCCTCAATGTGCACAGACTTGTGATTTACATAAACCTCTATGACTTCCTTAGTCCCTTTCAATTTGTTACTTCTTAAATCATTTAGTGTAGGGAACGGTTTTAGGGTTAAGCCTCAGACTGACCTGTTGGCAAAGCCACAAACAAGTCCCAGCTTAGAGGGCACAGCCCTCTTAGCATAATTAAGCTTGATCTTGTGACGCTCCCTAGATCTTTCCTGGGTAGCTATTAGGTTATGGGAGGTGCAGAAAGTGCTGCCAAAACAAGTGAAGCTTACAAGAACATTGTATATTACCTTGTCTACCTCTGACTATAAAATAAAGGCTCAACTTGCAGTCTGGATCTTTTCTATGTCTCAGCCAGGCACAGAAGATCCACCTAGACCCAGCTTATTCTCTTTGTCTGTCTTTTCTTCATCCTTCGCCTGCACCCCTCAGGCTTGCTGGCATGGCACAATTTAGAAATAGCCAACTTTAGAATAACCTATTTTCAGTTCTATATTATCAAATCCATACAATTTATTTCCAACTTAATTAAAATTATTAACTCTTAAAAACTTGATCTTTTTTTGAGATTATAAATGGCAGCAGAGTAAGTGGATGCTGCACAGACACACTCCCAGAAACAAACTGTAATTACAACTAAAATACAGAAAAACTTCCTGAATAATCAACTGAAGACTCACTGGAGAGAACCCTTATAGCCACGGACAGAAAGTGGAGACCACATAGAGATTGGTAGGAGGAGCAGATGTGCAAAAGGGCTCCCAAAGACAGCAAATGAAGTTCTGGAGAGATATCTCAGCTATGAGTGGTTGCCGTTGAGGACTTTGGGGTCTAATCCTTAAGCTGGGCTCCCCAGCAGAGAGACCAGAACTGAGAATGGTACCCACATAACATCTGACTGTGAAAAGCAGCAGGGTTGCTGTCAGCCAGGGAGAGATGGCTGGAAATGCAGGCACACTCTTAAAGGGCCAATGCACAAAATTCCTTGTGTAGCCACTAACCTTATGGTCTGGCAGAGGGAGGGCAGAGTGGAATATAATGAACTTTTACTTGCACTGGAGCTGTGCAAGTAAAAGTCAGGGTTGGGGGTCCTGGGGTTAGAGCTCAGAAGGAAGACACCACAGTTTCCTGTGCTGAGTCATTTACTCACTCTGTGAAGGTCATCTTTCTCACACAGACATTTGCTATCTAGGCGGTTTTGCCTGGTGGCAAGACAGTTGACCCACCCAAGTGGAAAACACCTTGTCCCACACTGTGGAGTTTCTAAGGCCCATTAAGACACTGAGAATAATTATCCTCCAGAAAGAAGCAATTGCCCCACCCTTTTGGGGAAAACTCTTGCCATACCTGTGATGATTGCCTGAGGGCTATTCAAGATGAAATCCAATCAGTCTGCACGAAGAGGTGGTCTCTGGAGGCTTTGAGTCTTTGCCTATCTAATTAGTCAGAAACAGTGTTTGACACTGTCCTGTACTAGCGATTGAGAGGCATAGAAGATCTACTAATACATAGTCACAAACCCCAAAAAAGCAGCCAAAATTAGGAGACAAAAAAAAAAAATGAAAGAACAAGAGAATTTTCCAGAAGAAGAGACAAATGAAATGGAGATAATAAGTTTATCACACATAGAGTTCACAAGGATGATGGTAAAGATGCTCAACAGCATGAGAAAAGATATAGTAACAATGAAAACGGAAATAAAGAATGACATAGCACAAAGAAAGAACACACTGGAAGGAATACACAGCAGATTAGGGGAAGCTGAGGATTGGTTCAGTGAATTAGAAGACAGGGTAGGAAAAAAAGTCACTCAGAGAACCAAAAAGAAAAAAAAATTAAAAAACAGGAAGACAGCTTAAGGGAGCTGTGGGACAACATGAAATGTAACAATATTCACATAGTAGGTGTGCCAGAAGAGGCAGAAAGAGAGTGAGGGGTAGAGAATGTGTTTGAAGAAATAATGGCAGAAATTGCCCAAATGTAATTAAGGAAAAAGTCACACAAGTTCAGGAGGCACAGAGAGTCCCAGGCAAGAAGAACCCAAACAGACCCATATGGAGACACAAAATAATTAAAATGTCAAAAATTAAAGACAAAGAGAGAATCTTAAAGGCAGCAAGAGAAAAGCAAACTATTACCTACAAAGGAGCTCCCATAACTGATATGTCATCAGAAACTCTAAGGCCAGAAGGGAATGGCATGAAGTACTCAAGGTAATGGAAGGCAAGGATCTGAAACCAATATTACTATATCCAGCAAAGCTATCATTCAAAATAGAGAGTCAAATAAAGAGCTTCCCAGACCAAAAAAAAAAAAAAAAAAAAAGGCTAAAGGTGTACATCACCACCAACCTAGCATCGCAAAAAAAAAAAAAAAAAATGCTAAAGAGACTGCTGTAATGACAAGAAGAAATAGAGAGAGAAACCTAGGCATACAAAATTAAAATGGCAATAAATAAGAGCCTGTCAATAATAAACTTAAATGTAAATGAATTAAATGCTCCAATCCAAAGACATAGGATAGCTGAATGGCTACCAACTGTATGCTGTCTACAAGAGAACCACCTCAGAACAAAAGACACACACTGGATGAGAGTGAAAGGACAGAAAAAATTTCCATGCAAATGGAAAAGAGATAAAAGCAGCACTAGCAATACTCATGAATCTGACAAAATAGACTTCATAATGAAGGCCATCACAAGAGACAACATAGGTCACTACATAATACTAAAAGGATCAATCCAACAAGAGGATATAAGCCTGGTAAGCATATATACACCTAATATAGGAGTCTAATATAGGAGTACCTAAATATATAAAAACACTTCTAGAAGACTTTAAGGGAGAGATCAACAATAATACAGTCATAGTAAGGGACTTTAACACCCCACTGACTTCACTGAATGGATCTTACAGACAAAAAATTGACAAGGAAACAATGACTCTAAAGGACACACTGGATCAGATGGACTTAATTGACATTTATAGAACATTTCACCCCAAAGCTGCAGAATATACATCCTTCTCAAGTGCACATGGGTCATTCACAAAGATAGACCACATGTTAGGACACAAAACAAGTCTCTACAAGGTCAAGAAGATTAAAATCATGTCAAACATGTTCTCAGATCACAATGGAATAAAATTAGAAATCACCTGCAGTAACATCCAACAACATTCAAACACATTAAGGCTAAATATAAATAGTATGTTATTAAACAACTAGAGTCCCAGTGTATGGATTCATGCATCAGTGGGGTCCCACAGCCTGGATTGTGCCCTCTCACAATCCAAGACCCCACAGATGCACGATTGGGGTCAGGGAGGGACTGCAGGAGGGCTTCAGGGTGTGTCTGGCCCATCTCACCCAGTCTGGATCAGCAGGACCCCAGCAGCAAGCTAACACACCAGTCAGAGCATCTATCCCCTAGTGTTCAGTGTGCATCATAGCTACTGGTCAAATGGTCAAACGTCCGCTTAGGCTTTTATATATATAGATGAATGGGTTACCAATGATCAAGAAAGAAATCAAGAACTTCCTGGAAAAAAATGAAAATGAACACACAGCAACCCCAAATCTCTGGGACATAGCAAAAGCAGTCCTGTGAAGGGATTTCATAACACTACAGGCCTACCTCAAAAAAACAAGAAAAATTAATAATAAACTATTTAATCCTACAATTTAAAGAACTAGAAAGGTAAAAACCAGAAAAGTGCAGGGTAAGTAGAAAGGGGGAAATAATAAAGATTATAGCAGAAATAAAGGACATAAAGACTAAAAAAAAAAATGCAAAAAATCAATGCAACCAAGAACTGGTTCTTTAGAGGATAAAAAGGATTGATGAACCATTAGCCAGACTCATCAAGAAACAAATATAAAGGACCCAAATAAATAAAATCAGAAACAAAAACAGAGAAGTAACCACTGACACCACAGAAATAAAAAGAATTGTAAGAAAATACTATCAACAAACTATATGCCAACAAGCTGAACAATGTGGATGAAATGGACAAATTCCTAGAAAAATAAAACCTATCAAAACTGAATCATGAGGAATCAGAAGGCATGAATGGGCCAATAACAACTGAGGATATAGAAGCAGTAATCAAAAAACTCTCAGTAGGTGCAAATAAAAAAGATAATGCAGTACCATCTCACACTTTTGAGAATGGCTGTCATCAACAAATCAAAAAAGGACAAGTGCTGGTGAGGATGCAGAGAAAAAGGAACCCTTGTGCCCTAACCAGTTTGGCTCAGTGGATAGAGTGTCAGCCTGCAGACTGAAGGGTCCCAGGTTTGATTCCGGTCAAGGGCATGTACCTTGGTTGCGGGCACATCCCCAGTAGGGGGTGTGCAGGAGGCAGCTGATTGATGTTTCTCTGTCATCAATGTTTCTAACTCTCTATCCTCTCTCTTCTTCTCTTTAAAAACTCAATAAAATATATATTTTTAAAAAGGAACCCTGTGCACTGCTGATGGGAATGCAGATTGGTGCAGCCACTGTGGAGAACAGTATGAAGTTTCCTCAAAAAACTAAAACTGGAACTCCCACTCAATACAGTGATCCCACTTCTAGGAATATATCCCAAGAAACTAAAAACACCAATCAGAAAGGATATATGCACCCCTTTGTTCATAGCAGCACAATTTACCATAGCTAAGATTTGGAAACAGACTAAGTGCCCATCAGCAGATGAGTGGATTAAAAAACTGTGGTACATCTATACAATGGAATACTATGCTGCAGTAAAAAAGAAGGAATTCTTACCTTTTGCAGCAGCATGGATGGATCTGGAGAGCATTATGCTAAGTGAAATAAGCCAATCGGAGAAAGATTAATATCACATGATCCCACTCATTTGTGAAATATAATGAACAACGTAAATTGATGAACAATGAACAAAAACAGATCCAGAGACAGAGAAGCATTGATCAGACCATCAAACCTCAGAGGAAAGGTAGAGGAGGGTGGGGGTAAGGGGGAGAGATCAACTTAAGGACTTATATGCATGCCTATAAGCCTAACCAATGGACACAGACACCAGGGGTGTGGGGGCATGAATGGGGGGGGCGGCAATGGGGGAGTAAGGACACATATGTAATATCTTAATCAATAAAGAAAAAAATATTTTTAAAAAATCTCAGTAAAAAAAAGCCTGGGTCCAGACGGATTCATGGGGAAGTTTTACCAAATATTCAAAGAGGATCTAACACCTATAGTCCTCACACTATTCCAAAAAATCCAATAGGAAGGAACACTTCCAAACTCTTTTTATGAGGCCAACATTCTTCTAATTCCAAAACCAGATAAAAACACTACAAATAAAGAGAATTACAGACCAATATCCCTGATGAACATAGAAGCTAAAATGCTCAACAACAATATTAGCAAATCAGATACAGCAATATATTAAAAAGATCATACAACATGATTAAGTGGGGTTTATTCCAGGGGTTCCAGGCTGCCACAATATAATCAAATCAATAAACATTATACATTTCATAAACAAATTGAAAGATAAAAATCACATGATCATATCAATAGATGCAGAAAAAGCATTCGCCAAAATCCATCACCCATTTTTAATAAAAAATCTCAGCAAAATGGGAATAGATGGAGCATATCTCAACATGATAAAGGCCATAATTGACAAACCTATAGCCACATCATACTCAATGGGCAAAAACTACAACCATTTTCCCTAAGAACAGGAACAAGACAGGGATGTCCGCTTTCACCATTCTTATTCAACACAGTACTGGAAATCCTAGCCACAGGGATCAGACAGGAAGAAATAAAATACATCCAAATTGGAAAGGAGAAAGTGAAACTCTCATTACTCACTGATGACATGATATTATACATAAAAAACCCTAAAGACCCCACCAAAAAACTACTAGAGTTAATAAAGCAATGTAGCAGGATACATAATCAACACCAAAAATCGATGGCTTTTTTATATATATACTAATAATTCTGTATATTTATTTTAGACAGTGTATGCTTCATTTCTGACTGGTCCTTTTCCATTTTTTTGGCATTCTCATTAAGGTCCTTGAAGGTCTCACTAAGCTCCTCAGAAGTGTTATCAAGTTTCTCAGCAGTTTTTAGAAGATTCTTGAGTAACCTTATACATATGGTTCTGAACTCTATGTCATCCAGTAGTTTGCTTTCCTCCGTTTCTTTCATTCGTGACATGTTTCTTTGTCACCGCATTTTGGCTGCTTCCCTGTGTTGATGGAGTGGCTTTGTGTGGTAGGTGACCTATAGGGAGCAGTAGCTCAGCCTCCCCAATCACCTGAGGTGGATGCTCTTGATACACCCCTTTGTGGGCTGAGTGCAAAGTCTTGGTGTAGTTAAGCCTGAATTGCAGTTGGTACACTGGGAGGAATTGACCTCCAGGCCAATTGGCTGTGAGGACTCGCTGTGTCTATAGTGGAAGAACTGCTGCGCTGGAGACACGCTTATCGTGCAGGACTTGTTTCAGTGGGGCTTTGGTGCTCACTGAGTCTGCCTCTTGAATGTGTCACTTATGGATGTGAGGAGTTGAAATCTGGTGTCTCACACTGACCACTAGGTACACTGGCTTCTGGATCTCCAATGGGGTGCAGGTCAGCTACTGTCTGAGGCCACTCAGCAGGAGCTACAGTGAGAGCTGCAGTTTTCTCCTCTTTGCTTGGGGTTTGGAGGTTTTGGAGCTGTCTGACCCAGGCTGCAAGTTTGCTAGGTTAAGCTGTGTTAGGGCAGGCCTTTCTTATGCTAATTGAGCTGCTTGGAGCTTGGGTGGGTTTGTAGGGCGGGGCCTCAGGGTGTCACTAGGTTAGGGCCGGCTCTGAGTCTCCAACGGCATCCGCGAGTCCCGTGCCCCAGTGCCGTAAACAATTATTCCTGCGCGCAGCTCTGCAAGCAAGCCACCCTCTCTGGCAGACAGTCCAGCTTCTCCCCATAGGAGTTTGGGTCCCCCGCCTCTCCCCAGAGACTGGATTTCAGAGTAATCGGGGGCTTGTCTCTGTTGGGGTTGAAAAAAGCAACGCACCCAGTCGCCTGCAGCCAGCCCAGATCACGCGCCTCCGTACCTCAGCTTTTCAGCGCTCGTGCACGTCTCAATGCTCTTTTCTCTTTCCTTCTAGTTGTAGAACTTCCACTCAGCCAAGGAGCTGGTTCTTTAAAAAGATAAACAAGGTTGATGAACCTTTGGCCCGACTCATCAAGAAACAAAGAGAGCCCTAGCTGGTTTGGCTCAGTGGATAGAGCATCAGCCTGTGAACTGAAAGGTCCCAGGTTCGATTCCGGTCAAGGGCACATCCCCGGGTTGTGAGTTCGATCCCCAGTGGGGGACTTACAGGAGGCAGCTGATCAATGATTCTCTCTCTTCGTGGATGTTTCTATCTCTCTCTCCCTCCCGCTTCATTCCTCTCTGAAATCAATAAAAATATATTTTTAAAAAAGAAAAGAAATGAAGAGGGAGGAACCAAATAAAGTCAGAAATGAAAGAGGCAGAGTAACAACTTACACCACAGAGATTCAAAGCATTGTAAGAAAATATTATGAAATATATGTCAACAAACTGTCCAAACTGAAGGAAATGGAAAAATTCCTACAAAAAAATACAATCTCCCAATACTGAATCAGAAATAATCAGAAAACCTGAATAGGCCAAGAACAACTGATGAAATTGAAGCAGTAACCAAAAAAAAAAAAAAAAAAAAAAAACTTCCAGAAAACAAGAATCCTGGACTCGGTGGCTTCACAGGTGAGTTTTACAAAGCATTCAAAGAAGACCTAACACCTATCCTCCTCAAACTATTATTCAAAAAAAAATCCAAGAATGAAGACTTCCAAGCTCTTTTTCTTTGAGGCCAGCATTATTCTAATTCCTAAACCAGATAAAGACACTACAAAGAAAATTACAAATCAATATCCCTGATGAACATAACAGTAGATGCTAAAACCCCCCAAAAAAATATTAGCAAATGGGAACCAGCAATACATTAAGAAGATTATTCACCATGATCAATTTGGATTTATTCCATGGATGCAAGACTGGTACAATATCCACAAATCAATAAATGTGATATATCACATCAACAAAATTATGGATAAAAATCAACAGATGTGAAAAATTATTGAACAAAATGCAGCACCCATCTTTGATAAAAACTTTGAGCAAAGTGGGAATATAGGGATCATACCTCAACATAATAAAGACCATATATGACAAACCTACAGCCAACATCATACCCTAAGAACAGGAACAAGACAGGGATGTCCGCTTTCACCACTCTTATTCAACATAGTACTGTAAGTCCTAGCCACAGCAATCAGTCAAGAAGAAGATATAAAAGGAATCCAAACTGGAAAGAAGGAAGTAAAACTTTCATTATTTGAACATAACATGATATTGTACATAGAAAATCCTAAAGACTCTACCAAAAAAAAAAACTATTACAATTAATAAATGAATTTGGCAAAGTAGCAGGACACAAAATTAACATCCAGAAATTGAAAGCATTTTTATACACCAATAATGAATTCTCAGAAAGGGAATCTTTTTTAAAGTCCCATTTACCATTGCAACAATAACAAAACAAAAAAATAAGATACCTTGGAATAAATTTAAACAAGGAGATAAAAGTCCTATACTCAGAAAACTACAGAACATTGGGGAAAAAAATAAGGAAGATACAAACAAATGGAAGGAGAAACAATGTTCATGGATTGGAAGAATTAACATCATTAAAATGTCCATACTACCCAAAGTAATATATAGATTCTATACAACTTCTATTAAAATACCAATGGTATATTTCTCATATCTAGGACAAATATTCCAAAAATTTGTATGGAACCAAAAGAGACCCCGAATAGCCAAAGAAATCTTGAGAAAGAAGAACAAAGTTGGAGGTATCACATGCCAAACTATACTATAAGGCCTTTGTAATCAAAATAATCTGGTACTGGCATAAAAACAGCATATAGATCAATGGAACAGAACAGAGACCCCAGAAGCCAACCCACGCCATTATGGTCAATTAGTATTTGACAATTGAGGCAAATATTGAAAATAAAGACAAGTAAAGACACTGCCTTTACTTCAAGAATATATACATACAATGGAGTTAAGACAGTCTCTTCAATAAATGGTGTTGGGAAAATTGGACCAGCACATGCAAAGAATAAAACTATACCAACAACTTATACTATATGCAAAAATGAACTAAAGATAGATAAGATACTTAAATGTAAGTTGCAAAATCATAAAAATCCTGTAAGAAATCATAGGCAACAAAATCTCAGACATCTCTTGTAGCAATATGTTCACCAATATATCTCCTAAGGCAAGAGAAACAAAGGAAAATATAAACAAATGGTACTGCATCAAACTAAAAGGCTTCTGCACAGCAAAAGAAACCAGCATCAAAATGAAAAGGGAGCCCACTGCATGGGAGATCATATTTGTTTTTAACACATTTGATAAAGGGTTAATTTCCGAAATATATAAAGAACTCATACAGCTCAACAAAAGGAAGACAATAATCCAATTAAAAATGGACAAAGGTCCTAAATAGACCTTCTCCAAAGTGGACATACAGATGGCCAAGAGACAATATGAAAAATGCCCAACATCACTGATCATCAGAGAGATGCAAATTAAAACCACAGTGAGGTATGGCTCACACCTACCAGAATGGCTACCATCAACAAATCAACAAATGACAAGTGTTGGCAAGGACATGGAGAAAAGGAAACCCTTGTACACTGCTGGTGGGAATGCAGACTGGTGCAGCCACTGTGGAAAACAGTATGAAATTTCCTAAAAAAAACTAATAATGGAACTAAATGGAACACAGCAATCCCCCTTTTAAGAATATATTCTAAGAAGCACAAAACATGAATCAGAAAGAATGTTTGCACCCCTATGTTCATAGCAGCACAATTTACAATAGCTAAGATGTGGGAACAGCCCAAGTTTCCATAAGATTTTGTTGAGCTGTATGAGTGGATAAAAAGCTGTGGTGCATTTACCCAATGGAATATGATGCAGCTATAAAAAAGAAAGATTTTTCACCCTTTGAGGCAGCATGGATGGACCTGCAGAGTATTATCCTGGGTAAAATAAGCTAGTCAAAACAGACAAATATCATCTGATTTCACTTATAAATGGAATCTAATAAACATAGTAAACTGATTAATCAAATAAGTCCAGAGGCATAAAAGTATGGAACAGACTGACAAATCTCGTGGGGTGGTGAGGGTGAGGGGAGGGAGATGGGGAGAGTTTAACCAAAGAGCTTGTATGCGTATATGCATAAACCATGGAGACAGACAAGAGTGTGGTGAAAGCCTAGATGGGGCAGGGGCTGGAGGGAGGAGGGAAGAGGTGGAAAATTGGGGGACATCTGTAGTATTGTCAACAATTAAATAATAAATAAATAAATATAGACTCAATTACTTTGACACTATTGGGTTGGTCTGCAAAGTCTTTTTAGTTTTATGATGTGAATAATAAACATTTCTTTCACAAAAAAATTGACTTTTGAACTGTTGAAGCTGGAAAGAGTAGTCACAATAATACTGATAATTTTTATTTATTTGTATTGACATGTAGTTTGTATATTTGCATCTATATGCAGCATTTCATTTACCATTATGTTGGGGATATAATAGATCTGACAATTTCAAGCAACATGCCTAAGGGTAACATCTGGGTATTAGGATCTATTTTTTCAACCATTTTCTTCAGCCTATTATAAAAAAGAGGAGCAGATAAAATTGTACAATTTTATGATGATATTTTTAAATATTAAAATTATCAGCAAGTATTAAAAAATAGATTCATTAATGAAAATAAGTAATAAATAGTCAATAACCTCCAAAAGTTGTCTTAAGAGAATCAGCAGCCTCTGAAACCAATCATATATCCATGGTTAATTCTAAAAATGAGCAAAAATGAAAGTTACTGTTCTTTTTTTAAATATATTTTTATTGATTTCTGAGAGGAAGGAAGAGGGATAGAGAGATAGAAACATCATGATGAGAGAGAATAATGATCAGCTGCCTCCTGCACGCCCCACACTGGAGATCAAGCCCCCAACCAGGGTATATTCTAGTGGCCAGAATCAAACCTGGGACCCTTCAGTCAACAGGCCAACGCTCTAGCCACTGAGCCAAACCAGCTAGGGCATGAAAGTTAATCTTTTATTTTTTTAATTTAATAAAACTTTATTGTTTAGATTATTACAATTGTTCCTCTTTTTTCCCCCAATAGCTCCCCTCCACCCAGTTCCCACCTCACACTCTGCCCTTTCCTCCCCCCCACTGTCCTGATCCATAGGTGTACGATTTTTGTCCAGTCTCTTCCCGCACCCCCACACCCTTTTCTCCCCCAAGAATTGTCAGTCCACACCCCTTCTCTACCCCTGATTCTATTATATTCACCAGTTTATTCTGTTCATCAGATTTTTTATTTACTTGATTTTTAGACTCACTTGTTGATAAACATGTATTTGTTGTTTGTAATTTTTATCTTTACCTTTTTCTTCTTCCTCTTCTTAAAGAATACCTTTCAGCATTTCATATAATACTGGTTTGGTGGTGATGAACTCCTTTAGCTTTTTCTTATCTGTGAAGCTCTTTATCTGACCTTCAATTCTGAATGATAGCTTTGCTGGGTAGAGTAATCTTGGTTGTAGGTTCTTGCTATTCATCACTTTGAATATTTCTTGCCACTCCCTTCTGGCCTGCATAGTTTCTGTTGAGAAATCAGCTGACAATCGTATGGGTACTCCCTTGTAGGTAACTAACTGTTTTTCTCTTGCTGCTTTTAATATTCTCTCTTTGTCTTTTGCTCTTGGCATTTTAATTATGATGTGTCTTGGTGTGGTCCTCTTTGGATTCCTTTTGTTTGGGGTTCTGTGTGCTTCCTGGACTTGTAAGTCTATTTCTTTCACCAGGTAGGGGAAGTTTTCTTTCATTATTTCTTCAAATAGGTTTTTAGTATCTTGCTCTCTCTCTTTTGGCACCCCATAATTCAGATGTTGGTACGCTTGAGGTTGTCCCATAGGCTCCTTACACTATCATCAAATTTCTGGATTCTTTTTTCTTTTTGCTTTTCCGGTTGAGTTTTTTTGCTTCTTTGTATTTCAAATCTTTGACTTGATTCTTGCAGTCCTCTAGTCTGCTGTTAGGTCTCTGTATAATATTTTTTTATTTCAGTCAGTGTATGTTTAATTTCTAGTTGGTCCTTTTTCATATCCTTGAGGGTCTCACTAAATTTATCAGCCTTTTCTAGGAAATTCTTTAAAAACCTTATAACCGTGGTTTTGAACTCTATTCAGTTGTTTACTTTCCTCCATTACTTTCATTTGTGATTTGTTTCTTTGTCTCCACATTTTAGCTTCTTCCTTGAGTTGGTAGAGTAGCTTTGTATGGTAGGTGTCTTATGGGGCCCAGTGGCTCAGCCTCCCCCGGTTACCTGAGGTGGACACTTTTGGTGCACCACTTTGTGGACCGTGTGCACAGTCTTGTTGTAGTTAAGTCTTGATTGTTGCTGGTATCACTGGGAGGAAATGACTTCCAGGCCAATTGGCTGTGAGGATTAGCTGTGTCCATGCTGGGAGAACTTCTGTGCTGAAGAGACCCTTATGAGACAAGACTTGCAAAATTGCAAAAGCCTCTGTGCTCAGCTTGGATGGGGCAGAGTCTCAGGGTGGAGTAGGCAGGCTTGGCTTCCCATCAGCCCTGCCCTATGAGGCCCCTGGGTCTCAGTGTCCCTTGGTAATCACTGAAAGCACCTCTGAGAGAAAGCCACCCTCAAGTTTTGCCTGATGCCATGCAGTCCAGTTTCTCCCCAAATGAGTCTGGATTCCCAGAAACTTGCCCGGAACTGGAGTGCAGCGTTGTCGGGAGCTTCCGTCTCCCTCCAGCTTTAGAAAGCCAGTTGTGCACTCAGCAGCCTGTGCACTCAGCAGTCAGTCCTTTCTGCATGCCCATGCCTCTGGACCTCTGCCTTCCACAGCTCCCCTGAGTCTCAGTGTGCTTTCTCTTTTCCTGACAGTCCAGATTCCCCCTGAATGGGTCTGGGTTCCCAGAGTCTTGCACAGGACTGGAGTTCAGCACAGTTGGGAGCTTCCGTCTCCCTCCCGTTTTAGAAAGCCAACCGCGCACTCAGCTGCCCGTGCACTCAGCTGCCCGTCCTCTCCGCGTCTCTGTACCTCAGCCTTTTGCTGCTCTTCTGAGTCTCAATGTGCTTTTCTCTTTTCTTCTAGTTGTAGAATTTCCACTCAGCCAGCTTTCCTGTGGTTTTGGATAGTGTCCATTTTGTCTTTTAGTTGTAGTTTTGATATTGTTGTGTGAGGCAGCAGTTTAAGTGTTTACCTATGCCACCACCTTGGTTTCTCCAAAAGTTACTTTTTTAAAAAAAGCTAGCCCTGATTTGGCCCAGTGGTTAAAGTGTCAGTCAGCAGACCAAAGGGTCTCGGGTCCAAGTCCCGGCCAAGGGCATGTACCTCAGTTATAGGTTCAATCCCCACTCCTGGTCTCAGTGCCTGTGGGAGGCAACCAGTTGATGTGTCTGTCTCACATCAATGTCTCTCTCTCTCTCTCTCTCTCCCCCCCCCTTCACTCTCCCTTCCACTCTCTCTCTAAAGATCAAAGGAAAAAATATCCTCAGGTTAAGATTTTAAAAAGCTGTCATCTTTCTGAGAACAAAAATTCTTATTTATACTTACTCAGTGGCCCTCACAGTGAAAAGTATGGCACCAGAGTCCACCTGTCCAAGTGTGCCACTCACATTCCTGCCAAGGCTGCTCTCTTGCAAATAGCCTTGTAGAAGCCATATCACATTAAAACCACACATTTTCAATAGTTTGCCTTGCCAAATATTCTTGAGGACAAACAAAACAATTTGGTCTATCAATATATAAGCTATATAAGACCCTGGTGTGGAAACCTAATAAAACGATGCTCTGCTATTTAGTGAGCATTAATTAACCATGCTCTTCATCTAACTTAACAAAATCTATGTAAAAACTTAGCCCATTCTCTGAAGGGCATTTATGAACTTAATTCTGAAAATTTCTCTCACTAGGCCTTGATTTTACAAAAATAATTTCTCATTCACATGACATATGAATTTTAAAATGTGCATGTAGTCAAATACCCTATCCTCTCATGCAGAGGACATCACAATGTGATATAAATCTTTCTTAGTACAACATTTTAATTGAAGTATTATAAACGGGAAAAAAATGCACAGCTCAACAGTGTAGATCTCCATGACTTATCACAAAGTGAATCACCCAGGTCAAAAAATAAAACATTATCAGCACCACAGAAGGCTGCGTGGGCCCCACCCTCTTCCCCCACAGTAGCCACTGCTCTGACATGTCATGCCACAGGTTCATTTTAACCTTATATGATACAATATGTATTTATTTTTGTCTGGCTTCTTTTGCTCAACATTATGTTTGTGAAATTCATAGCATTATTGAATGTAGCAGTTATTCATTTTCATTGAGTTTAGTTTTGGGCAGTTATAATGTCACTATGAATATTCTTACATGTCTTTGAATGCATTTCTGTTAAAAAATATGCAGTATCATGCATATGATATGCATGGTAAACATTTCCAAAGTGGTCATAACAACTTATTCCTACCAGTAGTACATAAGCATTCCAATAGCTCAACATCCTTACTAAAATGTCATCACGCCAGCACTTCAATCCACTCTGGTTGAAATAAAGAGGTACCACATGTTGTTTTGACTTGCATTTTTCTGATTACTGAGATTGAATTATTTTACAATTTAATTAGCTAATTGGCAATTCTTTTTTGTTCAAGTATTTTGTTAATTTTTTTATTGGGGGATCTTTTCTATTATTGATTTATACTGCTTTACACATTCAGATATGAGCTTTTCGTAGGTAGTTTGGACCTGGCATAGAGAAAATAAAACAAATCTGGAAGACTTTATTGTTTGAAAGTGATGCTCTCACTGATGTCTGAGCTGGTGTTGACATTTTCAATGTTAAGCAGTGATAAGCTAAGCAATGGAAAGCAATTATTGTGGCAAATTAAAACAAGCTAAACATGTTTTGTTTTTTTTAAAGCATTTCTTCTGTAATGATAAAAGGCAAAGCTGCCACGAAATAAGTACAAAAGTCCACTGTAATGCACATGTACTCTCCTAATATTGCCTTAGAAATGTTACTAAGGCCCTGGCTGCTTTGGCTCAGTGAATGGAGCATCAGCCTGCAGACTGAAGGGTCCCACATTCAATTCTAGTCAAGGGCACATTCCCCAGTTGCGGGCTTGATCCCCAGTAGGGGCGTGCAGGAGGCAGCTGATTAATGATTGTCTCTCATCATTGATGTTTCTATCTCTCCCTCCCTCTCCCTTCCTCTCTGAAATCAACAAAAATATATATTTTTAAAAAGAAATGTTACTCATTAATCTAAATCAGAAAAGTCATGAATGAAGTGGTGGCGCAACCCAAATTACCATAAAATACTATTGATCTGCACGTCCTGCTTTATTCAAATGGATTGACTAACTCTCTCTATGTGTACATTGAAAGGAAAAGAAATGCTGGATTAAATAATCAAGGGTTATCCTATAATCTATTTATATATAAGCCTAAGCGACCGAACAACTGAACAAATGAATGACCGGTCGACCAGTCGCTATGACGCTCATTGACTACAAGGGGACAGATGCTCAACCCATAGGATTGGGCTCCCTCCTCTCTGGATCGGGCCTGTGTGGATCAGGCTGAAACCGGCTCTCTGACATCTCCTGAGGGGTCCCAGATTGCGAGAGGGAGCACCCGACTGGTGTATGAATCCGTGCACCAGGCCTCTAATGGACAATAAAACATAGTGGGCTGGATTATGAAAGTTAATGTAGATATTAACTTGTATATTAGAAACAGCCAATCACTTGCTATGCTAAATGCTGTTATTATTTTTCTCTTTAAAAAGAAAAACAAAAACTCCATGCCAAGATTCAGGTGTCAGCTAGTGAAATATTATGCTTTAAAATGCAGAGTAGATTACAGATAGTTTTATACTCATCAGCAATATCCATGGAGAGAAATTCTTTCGTTTCTAGTATTGCCATCCTAGTCTCCCAAAATTTATCCTCAACTAAGTAAAGAAGTTTCAGAAATGCAGTGCATAGTGATTAGATTAAGAACATAAAATATGTTAAGAAAACGTTGCTGATCCACCTGATATTAAAGCATGACTACTTTAGACTGTATGACACAATGCAAATCTTTTCTTCCCCTCAATTCTATAGATCAGTGGATCCATGGAGGACAAACACTGTCAAAAATATGAACTCCAATGATGCAGATGCACCAAGCAGAACAAGGTGCTCAAATAACCTAACAGATTTAAAAAGTGCCAGTGATAGAACTAACACTGACATGGTTGGAAAATGTCCATAGATACTGAACCCAAATTGTGCTTAAATGAAAATATTGCAAAAGGAATTTTTTTAATATTTTTTTATTGTTTAAAGTATTACATGTGGTAGTACATATATCTCCTTCCCCCCCCCTTGACCTTACCTCAGCCTCCCCTATCCCCTGTCGCATGCCCTCATCCTACCCCCCTCCAAAGTGTCTTGTGTCCATTTGTTGTGCTTATATGCATGCATACAAGTCCTTGGCTAATCTCCCCCCCCCCAACACTCCCCTGCTTTCCCACTGTAATTTCACAGTCTGTTCGGTGCTTTATCTATCTTTTTGTTCATCAGGTTATAATGTTCTTTATTTTCCATAAATGAGTGAGATCGTGTAGTATTTTTCTTCCATTGCCTGGCTTATTTCACTTAACATAATGCTCTCCAGGTCCATCCATGCTGCTGCAAATGGTAGGAATTCCTTCTTTTTTATAGCAGTGTAGTATTCCGTTGTGTAGATGTACCATAGATTTCTAATCCACTCATCTGCTGATGGGCATTTGGGCTGTTTCCAAATCTTAGCTATGGTGAATTGTGCTGCTATGAACAGAGGGTGCATATATCCTTTCTGATTGGTGTTTCTAGTTTCTGGGGATATATTCCTAGAAGTGGGATTACTGGGTCAAATGGGAGCTCCATTTTAGTTTTTTGAGGAAACTCCATACTGTTCTCCACAGGGGCTGCACCAGTCTGCATTCCCACGAGCAGTGCACAAGGGTTCCTTTTTCTCCGCATCCTCACCAGCACTTGTTGTTTGTTGATTTGTTGATGATTGCCATTCTGACAGGTGTGAGATGGTACCGCATTGTCGTTTTGATTTGCATCGCTCAGATAATTAGTGACTTTGAGCATGTTTTCATATGTCTCTTGGCCTTCCTTCTGTCTTCTTTTGAAAAGATTCTATTTAGGTTCATTGCCCACTTTTTTATTGGATCATTTCTCTTCCTTTTATTAAGTTGTATAAGCTGCCTATAGATGTTGGAGAGTAAACCTTTATCAGTGATAACATTGGCAAATACGTTCTCCCATACAGTGGGCTTTCTTGTTGTTTTGTTGATGGTTTCTTTTGCTGTACAAAAGCTTTTTATTTTGATGTAGTCTCATTTGTTTATTTTCTCTTTAGTTTCCATTGCCCTACGAGTGGTATCAGTAAAGAAATTGCTTCAGCATATGTCTGAGATTTCTCTGCCTGTGGATTTCTCTAGTATTTTTATGATTTCCTATCTTATGTTTAAGTCCTTTATCCTTTTTGAGTTTATTTTTGTGTATGAGGTAAGTTGGTGGTCTAGTTTCTTTTTTTTTTTTTTTTGCATGTATCTGTCCAATTTCCCAACACCATTTATTGAAGAGACTATCTTGACTCCATTGTATGTTCATGCCTCCTTTGTCAAATATTAATTGAGCATAGTGCTTTGGGTTGATATCTGGGCTCTCTATTCTATTCCATTGGTCTATATGTCTGTTCTTGTGCCAGTACCAGGCTGTTTTGAGAAGTGGCTTTGTAATAGAGCTTGAAATCTGGTATTGAGATCCCACCTACTTTGTTCTTCTTTCTCAGGATTGCTGCAGCTATTCGGGGTCTTTTTTTATTCCAGATGAATTCTTGTATAGTTCTTTCTAGGTCTGTGAAATATGCCATTGGTATATTAATGGGGAGTGCATTGAATCTATAGATTGCTGTGGGTACTATGGACATTTTGATGATGTTGCTTTTACCAATCCATGAACACAGCATATTCTTCCATCTGTTTACGTCTTCCTCTATATCTTTTTTCAGTGTCATGTAGTTTTCTAATATAGGTCTTTTACCTCCTTAGTTAAGTTTATTCCTAGGTATCTTATTTTTTTTCTTGGTGTGATGGTAAATGGGATTGCTTTTTTAGTCTCTCTTTCTGTAAGTTCACTATTGGTGTATAGAAATGCCATAGATTTCTTGGCATTAATTTTGTATCCTGCTTCATTGCCGAATTCATTTATTAAGTCTAATAGTTTTTGATGGAGTCTTTCAGGTTTTTTATGTACAATATCATGTCATCTGCAAATAAGGACAGCTTTACTTCTTCTTTTCCAATTTGGATGCCTTTTATTTCTTCTTCTTGTCTAATTGCAATGGCTAATACTTCCATACTATGTCAAACAGGAGTGGTGAGAGTGGGCATCCCTGTCTTGTTCCTGTTGTTAGGTGAAATGGTTTTAGTTTTTGGCCATTGAGTATGATGTTGGCTGTGGGTTTATCATATATGGCTTTTATTATGTTGAGGTATGATCCTTCTAGTCCCACCTTGTTGAGAGTTTTTATCAAGAAAGGGTGTTGGATTTTGTCAAATGCTTTTTCTGCATCAATTGATATGACTGTGATTTTTATCTCTCAATTTGTTTATGTGATGTATCACATTTATTGATTTGTGGATATTGCACCATCCTTGCATTCTTGGGATAAATCCTACTTGGTCATGGTCTGTAATTTTTCTGATGTACTGCTGGATCTGATTTGCTAGAATTTTGTTGAGGATTTTGGCATCTATGTTCATGAGGGATATTGGCCTGCAATTCTCTTTCATTGTGTTGTCTTTATCTGGTTTTAGTATTAGGGTGATGCAGTCTTCATAGAAGAAGCTTAGAAGTGTTCCTTCCTCTTGAATTTTTTGGAATAGTCTGAGGACGATATGTTTTAGTTCTTCCTTGAATGTTCGGTAAAACTCCCCTGTGAAGCCGTCTGGCCCTATGCATTTATTTGCTGGAAGCTTTTTGATACTGCTTCAATTTCTTTCATAGTTATTGTGATGTTTAGATTCTTCCTGGTTGACTTTTGGAAGGTTGTATTTTTCTAGGACTATGTCCATTTCTTCCACATTGTCCAGTTTGTTGGAGTAGAGTTTCTCATAGTGTTTTTTAACAATCCTTTGAATTTTTGTAGGCTCTGTTGTTATTTCTCCTCTTTCATTTCTGATTTTGCTTATTTGGGGCCTCTCTTTGCTTCCTGGTGAGCCTGGCTAGAGGTTCATCAATCTTGTTTATCCTTTCAAAGAACCAGCTCTTGGTTTTGTTGATCTTTTGTATTGTTTTTTTGGTCTCTATGTCTTTTATCTCCATCCTGATCTTTATTATTTCCTTCCCTCTGCTTACACTGGGCTTTTTCTGGTTGCTCTCTTTCTAACTCTTTGAGTTGTAGGGTTTGGTAATTTATTACCATTGTTTCTTGTTTTTTGCAGTAGGCTTGTAGAGCCATGAACTTCCTTCTCAAGACTGCTTTCACTGTGTCCCATAGATTTTGGATTGTTGTGTTTTCATTGTTGTTTGTTGCCATGATGTTTTTTATTTCTTCTTTGAACTCTCTGGTAACCCAGTCATTGCTTAATAGCATGCTGTTTAGTCTCCATGTGTTTGATTTCTTTGGATTGTTTTTATTGTAGTTGATTTCCAGTTTTATGCCACTATGGTCTGAGAAGATGCTTGATATGATTTCTATCTTCTTGAATTTGAAGAGACTTTGCCTGTGACCCAACATATGGTCTATCTTTGAAAATGATGCATGTGCACTTGAGAAGAATGTATATTCTGTGGCTTTGGGGTGAAATGTTCTGAAGATGTCAATTAATTCCATCTGGTCTAGTGAGTCATTTAGGATTGATATTTCTTTGCTGATTTTTTGTTTAGAGGATTTGTCCAGTGGTGATAGTCGAGTATTAAAGTCTCCTACTATGATTGTATTGCTGTCAATCTCTCACCTTTATATCCTCCAGGAGTTTTTTTTTATGTATTTGGGTGCTCCTGTATTGGGTGCATATATGTTTATCAGAGTTATTTCTTTTTGTTGGATTGCTCCCTTTAGTACATGAAGTGGCCTTCCTTATCTATTGTTATGTCCTTCACTTTGAGATCTAATTTGTCAGGTATAAGTATTGCTACCCCAGCTTTTTTTTTTTTTTCCATTTGCCTGAAAAACCGTTTTCCATCCCTTCACCATCAGTCTGTGTGCATTTTTTTTTCTAAGGTGGATTTCTTGTAGACAGCAGATACATGAGTTGTGTTTTCTTATCCAGTCCATTACCCTATGTCTTTTGATTTGGGCATTTAATCCATTTACATTTAAAGTTACTATTGATAGGTACTTATTTGTCGCCAATTTTATTCTTTATCCCTCTGTTCCTACTTCGCTTCCTATTTCTTCTTTTTATAGCAGACCCTTTAGCATTTCTTGCATTGCTGGTTTGTTGGTAATAAATTCCCTTAGTCCTTTTTTGTCTGTGAATCTCCTGATTCCACCTTCAATTTTAATTAATAGCCTTGCTGGGTACATATTCTTGGATTCAGACCCTTCCTTTGCATGCCTTTGTATATTTCATTCCATTCCCTTCTGGCCTGATGAGTTTCTATTGAGAAATCAGTCACTAGTCTGATGGGGTTCTTTTGTAGGTAACTTTCTGTCTCTCTCTGGCAGCTTTTAAGATTCTTACATTGTCATTCGTGTTTGCCAATTTAATTATAATGTGCCTTGGTGTTGGTCTTTTAGGGTTCATTTTGCTTGGGACTCTGTGAGCTTCTTGGATTTGTGTGGGTTTTTTCTTCCCTATATCAGGGAAGTTTTCTGTCATTATTTCTTCAAACAGGTTTTCTATTCCTTCCTCAGTTTCCTCTCCTTCTGCCACCCCTATTATTTGGATGTTGTTTTGTTTCATGTTGTCCCAAAGTTCCCTTAGGCTCTCCTCCTGCTTTTTAAATTTTTTTTCTAGAAGCTGCTCTACTTGGGTATTTTTTCCTACCTTGTCTTCTAGCTCACTGATGCTTCTTCTAGTCTACTCCTGATGCTTTCTACTGAGTTCTTTACAGCAGCAATGTCATCTTTCATTTCTTCTTGGTTCTTCCTCATTTCCTCTTGGTTCTTACACGTATTGTTGAATTTGTCTTCCATTCTTTTCAGCTACTTTATGACCATTTCTCTGAATTCTTTCTCTGACAGGTTGCTTGCCTCCATTTCATTTTCTTCCTTTTCTGGTGATGCCTGCTCTTCTTTCATATGTAGGCTGTTTCTTTGTCTTCCCATGTTCTCTCTTCTCTGGGTGTCTGGTTATGTAGTTCTCTCTCTCCTGTGTTGATTTAAAGGCACAAAATACAACACAACCAGGTACAATGCACAAGGCACTGAACAGAAATGTATTCACGATATTAATAACCCCAAATAAAGATGACCACCAAAGAAAGGCAAATTAGAGAATAGGCGAGAAAGAATAAGAGAAAAAAAAGAGAGGAGTGCAAAAATGAAATTGGGAAAAGGAAAACAAAAGTAAGAGAGAAAAGAAAGAGAATAAGAAAGAAGAGGGGAACAAACTCTATATAGGGGAGAAAACTCCAATAGAACAGCCACCAATCCCAACGAATGCCAACAACAAGTACCTGGAGATGAATACAAACTAAAAACAACAACTAATATCAAGTGAGGCAAAGGAAAACAGAAGCAAAAAACAAACAAAAAAACAAAATTAATAAGCAAAACAATCTCACAAACAAGCATAAAAATTTGATATAATCAACAATCAAGCAAACAACAACAAAAGGACAGAGGAAAAAAAGTTTTTTTGAATAGTGAAGACAGAGAAGAGAGCGGTGTGTATGGACTTGGAGCAGGGGATTGGAAATTAGATATATAACTAGGGTGAAATTTTAACAGGGGGTGAAAAGAAGGCATAGGGAAAATCGAAAGCAGGAATAGGGTAAGAGAAACAGGACAACAAAAGAGTTAGGAAGAGAGTGATGGCATAAAAGTAAAGTTGAGATAGAGTAAAATGATGCTAAGGAAAGATGGAAATAGAATGTAGAACACTAATCCCAAAGTAAAATAAAGAGAAAATAAAATGACATTTAAACAAAAAAGGTAAAATAGTAGTAGTAGTAATAATACTGATTGAAAATAAAAATGTAATAATTAAAAAGGTAAAATCAAGTGACAAAAAAAGAAAGAATAGTTTCTTAAGTAAAAGATGAAAAAAATAAAAATAAAAATGTGCAGTAGTGAAGGTCATTCACTTCTTCTCCTGTTCTGTTTGTCACGCCTGTTTCCTAGTCAGGACAGTATTGCAGTTCCCTGCATTCCACTGCTCCTCAGTGTTGTAAGCCAGTCCTGATTTTTAAGCAGGCAGTATGTCTTCATTTCTTGTATTTCTTTATTTGTGTTTCCACAAGAGGTAATTTGTGATTCAACCCCTGGGTGGCAGTGTTTCTGGATTGACCTCTGGGTCTATAGGTCCTCTCTTGCCAGTGCTTAGATTCCTGCTTTCCCTGTGGCACTCAATACCCATTTGTGGAAGTGGGTTGCCCCAGAGCTGGTTCTCTGATGGTTATTCCCCGCTCTGATCCCCAGGTTCCAGAAAAACAACTTTCCCCTGCAGTCTCCTAGGGTGTCCTCTATTGGGTGATCCTATGTATTGGGCTTAGTAATCAGAAGCAAGGATTTAAAGAGGAAAAAGAAAAAAAAGAGTCAGTGTAAGTGTGCGGAGTCCGGGGCTGTGCACAAGTCTGTGCAATCTTTAAGCAGCCGACACACTTTTAAAATTTTTAGGCTATCCTTTTTCATCAGATCAAAATGGGTTGCTTTTTAGAGCTCCCTTCTGTTAGCAGCTCTGATGAACCCTTTCCACATTCACAGATCATGCCAGCCCCAACAGCCACAGATTTTTCTAGGTGCAGACTTCTCCCGGTCCTCCAGCTCCCACAGTGCGCATTTCTCTCTCCTGCAGGGACCAGAGACCTCACCTTATCCCAGGCGAAATCTGACCTTTCCATGGTGGAGTGTAGAGCTCCTCTGAATCTGCATGTTTGCGCCAATTGGGGACTGAAGTTCCTGGGTTCGCAGCTGTTCGGTGGTTACTGTAGTTGTAGATTTTCAGGCTTCTGATAACATCCACTTTCCCCTTCAAGATGGCACAGTCTCTGCATATGAGCTGGTCACTCCGGGAGAGAACCCAGCAGCAGTGGGGGCTGCCCAATCTGGGGAGCCCCGTCCAGCAGTTCTCCACAGTCACCTGGAGGTATAGCTGTCCCTCAGCTCACCAACAAACACTCCCCATGCGACCATACACTCTCCCTTTGTTTTCTCACTCACACAGTATCTCACAGTCTGGCTTCCCGTTGGCAGCCATCTTCCCACATCCTGCAAAAGGAAATTTTCAATGGTGTTTGAAATGAAATGAAAATATGAATTTCAATGAATAAAATTCAAATATGAATTGAAAGGAGATGCTAGCAAAGGCATATTTACCATTGAGGTGGGATTTAAGGAATGTATGTGTCATGCTCCTTCCCTCAAGCTGGACACCACACTACAGATAAATTTACTTCACCTTCCTAGACTGTGTAGAGTATGTAAGAAACCAAATCTGTTTTCCTTTAAAACAAAGTTCACAGAATGGTTGAGTTAGTTCCCTTCAGAAATTTGTTCCCTTCTCTGATTTTATGAATAAGACTTTTACATAGTTAGTTTTATATAATACTAGAGGCCCGGTGCATGAAATTCATGCAAAGAGCTTGGCACTCGCAGCTGCAGCAGCTTGCCTCAGCCCTCGGAGCCCCATCTTCATCCAGAATGTCATCCGGAAGGTTGTTCAGCTGTCTGGTCTAATTAGCATATTACGCTTTTATTATTATAGATAATAGCATGCATTTCAGTTTCCCCAATTTTTCCATAACTGGGGCAAACAGGATCCTGGAGTGAGAGGTGTAGTCATCTGGGAGAAAGGGAGAGCTGCTGCTTATTACTAAACAAGTTATCAATTCTATAAAGTTAGTATAAGCACACAAACAGCTCTTAGAACTGAACTTAAGGGTCCTCATAATTTGTGATTATGGATTCAGAAATCATTTTTTCTCTCTATACCTAGCCTCTTCCTGATCATCATTAACCCCTCAGGCAGCAGAAGACAGTAGCTGGGCCTGACTAATGGTCCTGAGGTCTGGGCCTCTCTGGAGCTAAAACATCTTTTTTTTTTAAAATATATTTTATTGATTTTTTACAGAGAGGAAAGGAGAAAGATAGAGAGTTAGAAACATTGATCAGCTGCTTCCTGCACGCCCCCTACTGGGGATGTGCCCACAACCCAGGTACATGCCCTTGACCGGAATCGAACCTGGGACCTTTCAGTCCGCAGGCTGACGCTCTATCCACTGAGCCAAACCGGTTTCAGCACTAAAACATCTTGACCTAAGTTATGTTTCAGCTTCTAAACCCTAAGGTGGAACCACCCCCGGTCACTTTCCCATGGGGCCAGACAGCATGAAACCAGAGCAGATCTCACGGTTGTCGTCACACCTGGAGAAATATTTAATTACCCTTATCTCACCCTCAGCCCCAAACCCTACCCACAGTGTCTTGTGATTTTGTCCTATTTAATCTGTAACCTACATGTCTTCGGAAAGTTGGTTCTTTCAAACCATGAGCTCACCCACACTCTGGACTGGCCAATCTACAAGAATAAATGACTTCCTTTCTTCACTGCAAACTCCTTTTCCAGCATTCCTTTTGGCCAATACATGCAGACAGACAGACTCACAATACTGGGGTTCAGTAATGGAGTAACTAAACTATGAAATATGGATATGGCACATTGTGATCCCATTTCCCATTAATGGCTCCCCCCACCATACAAGCACAACATATATCTAGTCTCTTAATTCTTCTACTGTCAAAGGGATCAGCCCAAGGTAGGAGAGCCTGGTCTGGGAAGCAATCAAAGAAATTCCACTGCTTCTACCACAGACATGTAAGGTTCCCTGAGATGGCAATAACCAATACAAACTGAAATTACTTCAAATTGGTTAGGATAGTCATTTGTCTTTCACTGTGATTCCCAAATTTAAAAATTTCTAGTAAAACATGTTGGATTGTAAAATGGTGGAATAAATGTGTCTGTATATATTAGAAATCCATATATTTCCCACTTAGTTAGAATATCTAACTTATAGTGACTTGAACAAATAGAAGTTTATTTTTGTCATGGGACAAGAAGTCCAGAGGAGGGAAGTTGCTGGCATTGAGACATTTATCTAACAGTTTTTCTGGGACACTAGCTGTCTTTATATTTCCACTCTGCCATCCTTAACATGTTGGTATTCGTCCTTATGCATATTATCACATCATGGTCACTAGATAACAGCTCCAGCTCCAGGCAAAGACAGTGTGGACCCTGAGAAAGAAGATATCTACTAAAAGTGGCTCCTGGTGGCCAACTGGGCTCAAATTAAAAACAAACAAATAACAACAACAAAGAAAAACAGATCTTGGCAGCCACTTCTACACAGAGGCCTCTCAGGCAAACTGCACTTCAGGGAGAAGCAGGCACTGACCTGCCTCCTGCACTGTGTCCCTGACTGCCCAGCCAGCCCTTATAAAGCAGTTCCTGGAGTCCTACTTCAACCAATAGGACTGAGGCTTTCCCCACTTACCAGTAATAGGAGCTGTTCAGCTCTGACCAATCAGAGCAGCTGTATTCTGACCAATCAGGCAGTGGCCTTTGGACCAATCAAACTGAAGATTTGGAGTCCTCATTTGCATGATGACAAACCAATCAGGGGCCAGGGGTAGGGACTTCTATATAAACCAGCTGCCCTCTGGCTTGGAAAGTGCACTTTCCCTTTCCACCAAAGAATGAAGACTACCTTTCCTAGGTTAGAACTAAAACACCAAAGACTTCTCACCAAAGAGACTGGTGCAAAGTTCAGCTGAGCTGCTTAGATAAAGAGAGACCTGGCCCCAGGGCCACCTCACAATTATAGTGTTTTCACAGCTATGCTATATCACCATTGAGCTGTTCGCACTAAATAAAGTTTCCTTGTTCACCACCCAAAACTGGGGATTCTTCTTGGTCTAGAATTGGCGCTGACCATCATTAACATTCCAATGTGGGGTTTTAAAGCAATGATCTTATCTAACAACATCCTGAAACCAACTCCTAAAGAGCCAGCACAAGTCCTTTGTGTTCAAATTGTCTTCCAGTAGCACCTGAGGATCTCTGATAAGCCCTCTTAGATCCAAGACCTCCCACACTTGGGTTTGAGGTCTCAGAGATTTATTTGATTTAAGGAGGGGACTCTCATCCAATGATCCAGTTCATACCTTTGGACCTAGAGGCCCCTCCATAGGGTTTGGGTATCCCTCAGTTGTGTTTGGCACCACTGAAAATTTTCCTCATTGCATTTGGTAATTACGGAGGTTATCCTCCAGTTGTGTTTGGTGCCTGGGAGGGTATCTTCCAGGCTGGGACTAGGGCCCATCCATAAGGTTTGTGAGGATCTCACACTAAGGGCACTTGAAAAGATGCTTTCATAAGGAGGAGTGCAAAATACTCTAATTTTTCATGTGCTAATCAGCTGCTATTCAAAAGTTTGGCTGTTTCAGCTACCAAAATTATGGTCTAGAGCAGGAATGGGGAACCTTTTTTATTTATTTATTTATTCTGCCAAGGGTCATTTGGATATTTATAACATTAGTTGAGGGCCATACAACATTATCAACTTAAAAATTAGCCTGCTCTATTTAGTCAAACATTTATTTAACTCACCCCTAATGCCTTGGCAGGGCCAGGCTAAAATGATTTTGTGGGCTTGATATGGCTCTGCGGGTCAGATATTCCCCACCCCCGGTCTAGAGAATTGCAATTGACTGGGTCTCTGGACAAAAATCACACGAGATGATCTCAAATTTTCTTGGCCAAGATGGGGTTCCTTTGAAACCAAAAGCTTAGTTATTTGCATGCTCAATGAGAACAAAGAAAATTCAGTAGCTCCCAGACACATGGGAGCCTTCTTTAACTGGCACCTGGACAGCTCCAGATGAAATCAAGAGGCTGCTACTGCCTTCTAAGTTGGGTAAATGCCATGATAAAGTTAGAAAAGGAAATCAGCGCTCAGGAAACTGAAACCAAAAGGGGACCATTAGAGAGTTTCTCTTCTGGCCCTTGCTCTTGCAAATCCAAAGTTAAGCTTAGTGAAGACCTGAGAAGATCCCTCACCAACCCTTCTTGCTCACCACTCTCCTTATGTTCAGCACCTTCTCCATCTCCCTCATTTCTTATTTTGCTTCCTCCCCAAACTTGTTTTCTTTCTACACTTCCTTTTTCCTCTTCTCCTAACTCTTTTTTTAATGTATATAATAATAGTGTTACAGATGTCTCTTGTTTGCTTCCCTTTACCCGCCTCCTTCCAGCTCTTCACCACCCTATTGCCCCCATGTCCACCTCTTTTGATGCACTTGATCTTTCTTCCCTTCCAGTGATAGCCTCTTTCAAAATTGTGACAGTGGAGGATGGGAAATGCAAAGTTATTTATGCACCTGGGCAAAATTTGAATTTTTGGCATTAGTAAAGGACTTCCCTAATCCTAAAATCAATTCCCTTGAATTTGAATGACATTTTGGTCTGATCACCTAGTGTCTGTCAGCTGGTTTTTCTAACCTTTATCAATTTATTCACAGGCTTGTGGAAACTGTTTTGGCCTGAGAATGGATGCAGACCACAGAATAGAAAAGCCTCTTGAGGACTTTAAAATAACTGGTCACCAGAGATGTAAAAAGGCACAAAGACAGATTGCTAGGCTGCCAAAGGCCATTTCTCAAATATTTCCTCACCAAATAAATCAGACAGTCATACATTGTTGTGTGCAGGGAAAAGAACAACCTGTCCCTGGCTATTTTGATGGATTCGAACAGCCTTTTCAACAAAATTTGGGAATTAAACATTTAACTGATAAAATAGTGAATTTATTTATTTTCATTTTGTAGCTGGCCTTTCTGAAGCCCTTGGCACTCTTGTTAAACATCATGACCTTAACTGGGCAGCAAAATGTTCTCGAAAGATAGCTTCATTAGCAAATCAACTATCTAAAATTTTAGAAAAGAACAAAGAGTCCAGGGTTATTTGGGCCTTAGACTACCAGGAAGAGACTGCCAAACTAACAGCCTTTCATTTGCAAGAGTTGAAAAAGGGATGTCCTCAAGGCACCTACTTCCCAGAACCAAAAGCTGAAGACCTGTTTTTATTATATATATATATATATATAAAAGCTGAAGACCTGTTTTTATTATATATATATATATATATATATATATATATTGTCATAGATGGTTTGGCTCAGTGGATAGAGTGTCAGCCTGGGGACTAAAGAGTCCAGGGTTCAATTCCAGTCAGGGGCACATGCCTGGGTGTGTGGGAGGCAGTGTGTGGGAGGTGACCAATCAATGGTTCTCTCTCATCAATGATGTTTCTATCTCTTCCTCTCCTTTTCTCTCTTAAATCAAAAATGTATTTTGGGGGAAAATATCTGGATATTTTTAAAAGGATTGCTGCAGGTTTAAGAAATGGCAACAGCTGAATCCTGGTAAGGTCCCCCAACCCCCCTCCTCCATGCAAGTCTAGGGATGTTCAGGGATATCAAGGGGGCATTTCCCTTACTTCAAACCAATAAGTTAGGGGAACTGGATATTAGAATTGGGGATAAATTAGTCAGAGAGCTAGGCGGTACTGGAGCTACCTTGTCTGACCTCAATGCCAACACACTTTTGATGTCCCTTCCCTGGAATTCAGAATTCATCTGGATGGTCAGAGTAGCCAACAAACCCATGACTCCTTACCTATTCCTTTCCAACGAGAACCCCTCCTGGGTGGCCACCTCTTCCTACTTGTCCATCAGCTCTTATGCATCTGCCAGGAAGAGATTTCCTGGTGGTCCACCAGGCACACGTTTCCTTTTCCCAAAAGGGGGAAATGATGTTTGAATTTTCCTCAACAGTGAATCCTATAACTGAAATGGCCCTTATTCAAATTCCTGTTTATCCTATTGGCCTCATCAATAGCACCCACCTCATCTTCAAAAACTTCCAGAAAGCCTCCGGGCAGTTTCCAACATGGGTGCAGGGCCACGTACATTCCATACCTCCAGTCAAAATACAGGGAGATTATAATAAGCCTCTCCCCAACATTAGACAATATCCCTCAAACCCTGAGGCTCTAGCTGGAGTACGGCCCACTGTGGATGATTTATATGCAAGCGACTTATCCTTTGCACCAGTCCTTGTGACATCCCTATCCCACCTGTCCATAAAACAAATGGAAGAAAATGGCAGTTTGTCCAAGACCGAAGGCCTATCAATAATAGTTATTCTTCAGCAACCTCCATACTTTGCTTTCCAATATTCCCTGATTGCCAATACTTTTTTTTCCTTTTCTTCTTTAAATTTTAAAAATTGATTTTTAGAGAGAGGAAGGGACAGGGAGAGAGAAACATCAATGAGAGAGAACCATTGATTGGCTGCCTAGTGCACACCCCCTACCAGGGTTCGAGCCTGCATCCCTTTCAGTACATGGGACAACACCCAACCAACTGAGCCACAGTGGCCAGGGCTGCCAATACTTTTGGTCTGTTGGCCACTGCAGCACATTTTTCAGCATCCCAGTAGATTTAGATAGCCGGTGTCTTTTTGCTTTCACCTGGAAAGGTCAGCGATTTACCTGGACTGTTCTTCCTCAGGGTTATACAGAAAGCCCAACATATTTCTCCCCAAATTTTTAATGCCCACTAAGCCCCCATTTCCTTTCACCATAGGTCTACCTTACTTCAATATATACATGATTTGCTTTTATGTTTCCCTTCTAAAGGAGCTTGTATGGTCAACAGTTTCCATTTACTTCCTAACCTAGCCTCCAAAGGACACAGGTTTCTAAATAACAACTCCAGTTTTGTCAGACCTCCATTAAATTCCTGGGACACCTCCTAACCCCAGAGGGACTAAACCTCGACCTTTCTCACATACATAAAATATTAACATTTCCTTCTCCTCAGACTAAAAGGTCTCTTCAAGTATTCTTAGAATTTGTCAGCTATTGTTGAAACTGGTTTCCTAATTTTTCCTTAATATCCCAGTCCCTTTATAACCAGCTAGAGAACTCTTCTTCCAGTCCCTCACAATGGACCCCTGATGCCTAGCAACCTGTCGAAAATATAAAGACCCAACTTACTTTAGCCCCAACCTTGGGGCACCCTAATTATCATCTCCCTTTTCATTTATTCGCACATGAGTGAGAGGGCAATGCTTGGGAATATTAACAGACCTGTGATACTATAGCCAACAAGTGGAGCCAGTTAGTTGCCCAGGGACGACCCCCTTGTCTCAAAGCAGGTACAGCAGTTTCTACCCTTATGAAAGCTACAGAGCAAATAGGCAAGGGGTCCCTTCTGTCTATGTCCCTCACTCTGTTGAAACTCTCTTCAATTCTCATCAGACCCAGCACCTTTCTGCTGGCCCTGTCTATCTTTACCACACCTTACTATCACCCAGTGCAATTCGCTTAATCCTGCTATCCTGCTACCCCTTCAAGATGATGACATTCCCCATGCCTGCATCACTCTGACTGACCAACTTCTCAACCCACAACTGGATCCCCAAGAAACCCCTCTTCCTAATGCAAATTATGAGTGATTTACTAATGGCTCATACTTAGGGGTTTAACAGTAGTTACCAAGCCAGATGTGCTATTGTTTCTCTCAGTGAGGTCACAGAATCTGGTCCTCTTCCTGATGCCAACTTTGCTCTGCAAGCAGAGCTACATGCTCCTGCCAGGGTATACTTGCAAGCCAGGGAAAGAACTGCCGGTGCATACACCAATAGTAGGCATGCACTCAGGATGGCATACTCTGAAAACAGGCAGGTCTCCTTACCTCAAAAAAGTAATATCAAACAAAAACAAAAATTATGTCCTAGTGTTCCTTGATGTCATCCAGGCCCTGAGAGCTTTGGCCATCATTAAAATTCAGGAGCATTCTTCTGCCCAAAGTGCAGAAGCACAAGGAACAGACTAGCTGATACTGCAGCCAACTCAGATGCTTCCTGGGGTAACAGCAGTTCTGCCTACAAAGACCTCACCCATTCCTGCCTTACCTCTGGTTGCCCATCTGAATCAGAGGCTAGCAAAAGCCCATGCTGCCTCTCTGGAGGATGAAGGGGAAAATGGATGATGCAGGGCTGCTCTTTATTATTGGAATCGCCCACCAGATATACCCAATGTGTAAAACTTGTGTCCAACACAATCCTGAAAACCATTAAATGTCTCTGGTGGATCACTTCCCTCTCTTAGCAGGCCCTTTGGAGGCATGGCTATTGGACTTTATCCAACCTCCTGTTTCACAAGCATACAAATATGTACTGGTTATAGCTGACATGCTTTCACATTGAGTGAGGCTCTCCCATGCTGCCAGGCCACAACTGTGCAGTAACTGGGCCCTACTAGAAAAGATGATCCCCACTTGGAGAGTTCCATGAAGGCTCCATAGTAATCAAGGCATTCATTTTACAGGAAAAAATACTCAAAATGTCTGCAAAATTTGGCCTATTGATTAGCACTTTTATTGTGCTTATCAACCTCAGTCCTGCAGATTGATGGGACAAACAGAATTATAAAAACCCAGCTAGCAAAACTTTGTAAGGCATTTGGTCTGTCATGACCTAAGGCACTTCCATTAGTCCTTCTCAACTTTCATTCTCCCCACTTTCGAGATTGTTACAGGTCATCCCATGACCCTAGATGAAGAACTAAACCAACCAGTGCTTATAAAGGGAGAGCTCTTACATTCCTATAAGGAGCTCATCTCCACCAGCCAGCATACTACTAACCTGTTAAATATTCTTCAACAGTGAGGTGCTGGGAGTCAGAAAGCTTCCCCATTGCCTCAGACCTGGAGACTTGGATACTGGAAAAGGCATCAAAGATTCTCTCCAGCCCGCTGGAAAGGACTTTATCAAGCACTTTTAACAAGTCTGTGTGTGGCCAAATTACAGGGCATTGACTCATGGATTCACATTTCTCATTTAAAAAAGGCTCCACATCCAATCGCTGAGTGGACTGCCTAGTCCATCATCAAGACCAAATGTAACTGACCAAAAGGCCCAATAACCAAAACAAAAAGTAGACAGCACCTAAAACAGCCAGACCCCCTACAGATGTGGAGTGAGACTAATAACATTGGCTTTTGCTGTGTACCATTCTTTTTTTTTTTTTTTTTGGACCTTTTTTTAAAATTTTATTATAATTCTTTTTTTATATATATATATATTATTGATTTTTTACAGAGGAAGGAAGAGGGATAGAGAGATAGAAACATCAATGAGAGAGAAACATCGATCAGCTGCCTCCTGCACAACCCCCACTGGGGATGGGCCCGCAACCAAGGTACATGCCCTTGACCGGAATCAAACCCGGGACCCTTCAGTCCGCAGGCTGACACTCTATCCACTGAGCCAAACCGGTTTCGGCTTGTGTACCATTCTTAAGCACTTGCTATGATATTTATATTCCTGAAAGTTTTAATATTTTTGATCCTCCGACAGGTTGTGTTCCCAGTGTTCTAGGTAACTTGCATCCTCGCTCCTGATTGCAATATTTCTTGATTATTGCTACCTTAGCTCTTGTAAATGGGAACCCTTGGCACAGAAATACCATGGTGCATACATTGGCCTTCTCATGGTACTTATCTGAATGCTGGATCTGCCATAGAGTGCCTGTTTCTACCTTTGAAAAGACTGATAATTCCTTAATTATTCCTGTCAGCAATTGCACAACAGTTCCTAACTTTACTATTGATTTCACCAAACCTCCCCCTTCAGGTTCAATAACAAAAAGGAATTCCACCTTTCCCCTGTGTTTACTCAACATGTTATTTCAAAATATCTGGATATTTTATAACTTCCATTAGAATTCACTAATTTAGAAAGAAATAGTTGAAATAAAAATGGCCCAGATAAGCCCTAGTGGGTTTGGGTTAGCAGATAGAGTGTCGGCCTGTAGACCAAAGGGTCCTGGGTTCTATTCTGGTCAAGAGTACCTACCTCAGTTGCAGGCTCCTCCCAGCCAGGGCCCTGGTCAGGGCTCCTGCAGGAGGCAACCATTCAATGTGTTTCTCTCACATCAATATTTCTCTCTGTCTTTCCCTCTCTCTTCCACTCTCTCTAAAAATCAATGGAAAATATCCTTGAGTAAGGATTACAAAAAAAAATGGCTCAGACAAGAGTTCTTGGTATTTGCATTTCAAAGGTCCTAGGACTTTGATTGCTGAAAACCAATTACCTATGAGTATTGTGAGCTGAGCAGGGGAGGTTTGGGGGAAGGTAAAGGATTCAGTGGGCTTTGATATTCTGGAGCCACACACTTCTGACCCTGTAAATACTGCATTGTAAACCAGGATAGTACTTCTTTTAATTCCCCAAGGATTGGCAGATGTTGGCAAAGAACTAACAAATTCATTCACCCATTTTTGAAATGTTTCTTTCTATTTGAGTATATTTTTCTCCAAGGCTCTGTAGCAATTACAGAGATCTAGTTTACAGGTAGCATATAGCTGAGGGCCATTTCTGCATCATAATGACTTGCATGTATGGAAAAGACACATTGATCTAAGAAGGCCTCATTCTCTATTCCAGGGGAGAATAGGAAAACAGGTCCAGCTGCAGGCAGGTTGGCATTAAACTTAATGGTACCACTAACTGGCCAAACCTCTCCACTGTGAACTTTATAGTGGGGCCAGGCTATGTTGCAAAATAGATTAGCCTTTTTCTTGAGGGACCCTGAGTCAAATTTCTCCCAGTTGCAAAATATGTCCCCCAACAAAGGGGACTCTCAAGACACTGCAGCCTGGTTCCCTATCTACAGAGACATGTGAAGCAAATCAAGAGTGAGAGGCATCTCTGCATGTCTCTGGGCTGTTTGGACCATTCTGATTGGGCAGGTCCCCTGTTAAGCTGTTTCTCAGGCTCTTATGGAAGTTAATAATGAAGAAAAGATTGTTAGCAAATGTTCAGTCTCAAGATTAGTTTCTTCTTGGGAGGTTCCCTTTTTAAAATCATCATTTTCCCTTTTTGACTCAATATCTGGTTCATTTAGTTCTAAATACATATTACCCTTCTGAAAACAAAAACAAACCAAAAAAAAACATGTGAGCATCATTGATTTAAAAAATAAATCTTGCCCCAGCCGGTTTGACTCGGTGGCTAGAGTGTTGGCCTGTGCACTGAAGGGTCCCAGGTTCAATTCCGGTCAAGGGCACGGGCCCAGGTTGCAGGCTCAATCCCCAGTAGAGGGCGTGCAGGAGGCAACCGATCCATCATCATTGGTGTTTAGGTCTCTCTCTCCCTTCCTCTCTGAAATCAATAAACATAATTTTAAAATAAATAAATAAATAATCTCTCCCTATCAGGTGAATTGGGGCCAATTTGACTAGTAAAATATATGTTGTCACATGACACACCCTACTTGAAAGGGGAAAGGTTCTGATTTTAAAACAGCTATTGGTTGGTTAGGTGCCCCTACCATTTGCACAGAAGCTTTACTCTGAGGGTGAGGGAACCTTAGTTGGGTAGGGTTAAGAAGGGATAAAGTAGCCCAGTATCTACAAGGGCCTTAGTAACTTCCCCTTTTATGATAATTTCTATTTCTCCTAAAATATTATTGTCTGAGTAGAGTATATGGGGCATTATCCAAGGCGTCCCTTGAGATAAACTTAATGGTGCAGGTGTTTGGACATTAAGTAGTTGCTAGCGAAGAGACTACTCTAAGCAAGCAGGACCAAGGGTAGGCATTATCATCTAACCTGATATTAATATATTTAAGACTGCCGGAGGAATTACACCACACAAAAATATGCAGTTGCAAATCACACAGCAGTTTATTACTCACAAGGTTCCTGGTGCAGTGGGCTCAGACTTAAAGTGGTCCCCAGGGAAGAGTGGCATCCTCTGCAGGCAGCGGCAGATCAGTCTTTGGGTGGCTGGCCATCTGCTTGGGTTGAGTCAGCTGGAGGCGGGCGACCGAAGTCTCGCAATCAGAGTTTCAGCCGATCTTCTCCCGTCTGAAGAGGAGCAAGGCGGCATGGAGCGTGGGTCAAGAGAATGACTATGTCTGAAGTCCGGAACCCGTTTTTAAGCCTATTCTGGCCCATAGTAGTCCAGGTGGCTCTCAGTAACATACCTCATCACACAAGTGTTAATCAGAGTACAATCTGGTTATCAATCAGAGTGTGTCAATCAGAAGGTGTCTATCAGGTTTACATACGTCATTCCTAAGGGCAGCATTCAGCTATGGTCTTATCTATATGGTCAGCTAGGGCTTGGCCAGAGTGGTCATACTTTTTAAATAAGTCTTAAAGAAGTTATTTAATATTTCACACAAGTATTTCACACAAAAAATATTTTTTCTATATAATTAGTAACGAATTAATTACTAATTCGTTACTAATTGTATTAGTAACGAATTAGTAATTAATTCATTACTAATACAATTAGTAAGGAGAGGGGAAATACCCTCTCGCATTCTTAGAGCAGCCCTATGTTCACTTCTGTCTGTTTTCTCTTTGTAAATCCCATTTCTATTTTCTACAATTTTTCTTATGGTGACCTGGCTTTTACAGTAAAAACAGACTCCTTTACAGTTTTGCAGCAGACCTTACTGAGTAACTCTGTGGCCTTGCTCTCAGAAACCAGTATGTGTGTTAATTGGAATAGTTCAGAATAGCCAGTATGACATGTTCTAACAGTTAAATTTCTCTGTGAACCCATCAGTGTCCCAAATAAAGTTGGAAACAATTGCTGGTTCCTCTCTCGCTGAAACCAGCTTTTCTTTCAAAGGGAGCTGTTAGATTCCTATTCTCATTTTCCCTCAAGTCAGTGGTAGTAGAGGAGATGGAAGGGGAAGGAAGAAAGGAGAAGAAAGGACAAGTCTGGACAAGGAAGCTCAGAAAGCAAAGCATATGGTAGAGGAGCTAGAGAAGGGGGAAGAAGAGGGTGTAGGCATTCATTAGCTTCAGAATAGTTCTGAGACAGTCTCTAAAATTTCTTATTTCCATTTTTTAAATAGATCTTTATTGTTCAGATTATTACAATTGTTCTTTTTCCCCCATAGCTCCCCTCCAACCAGATCCCACCTCACCCTCTGCCCTTACCCGCCCCCCACTGTCTTCATCCATAGGTGTATGATTTTTGTCCAGTATCTTCCGGCACCCCCCACACCTCTTTCCCCCCAAGAATTGTCAGTCCACAACCTTTCTATGCCCCTGGTTCTATTATATTCACCAGTTTATTCTGTTCATCAGATTTTTTATTCATTTGATTTTTAGATTCACTTGTTGATAGATATGTATTTGTTATTCATAATTTTTATCTTTACTTTTTTTTTCTTCTTTCTCTTCTTAAAGAATACCCTTCAGCATTTCATATAATACTGGTTTGGCGGTAACTCCTTTAGCTTTTTCTTATCTGTGAAGCTCTTTATCTGACCTTCAATTCTGAATGATAGCTTTGCTGGGTAGAGTAATCTTGGTTGTAGGTTCTTGCTGTTCATCACTTTGAATATTTCTTGCCACTCCCTTCTGGCCTGCATAGTTTCTGTTGAGAAATCAGCTGACAGTCATATGGGTACTCCCTTGTAGGTAATTAACTGTTTTTCTCTTGCTGCTTTTAATATTCTCTCTTTGTCTTTTGCTCTTGGCATTTTAATTATGATGTGTCTTGGTGTGGTTCTCTTTGGATTCCTCTTGTTTGGGGTTCTATGCACTTCCTGGACTTGTAAGTCTATTTCTTTCACCAGGTGGGGGAAGTGTTCTGTCATTATTTCTTCAAAAAGGTTTTCAGTATCTTGCTCTCCCTCTTCTTCTGGCAACCCCATAATCCGGATGTTGGTACACTTGAAGTTGTCCCAGAGGCTCCTTACACTATCTTCATATTTTTGGATTGTTTTTGCTTTTTGCTTTTCTGGTTGGTGTTATGCCCAGATTTCATGATCCCCAAAGACCACCAGGGAGCCGAGTCTGATGCAATAGCAAAGAGCCTTTATTAGCCCGCTGGGTGACTGCTCTGCCATTCTCCACTCAGGGAGTCCAGAGAGCAGTCGCCCCTACCCTTTGTGCAGGACCACTTTTTAAGCACATCAACCACATCCTGTTCTTGCAGAGCAAGTAACCCAAGACAAAACAGTTTTTCCCAAGCAACGTCAGAGTCATGCCATTGACGACCATGTTATTCACAGGGTCATCCTGTTCTTCAGAAAGCTGACAGTGTTCTATGAAAGAAGGCCTACGTGCTGGGAGGGGGCCATGAGACCGTATCTCAAGGCCTGGCCTGGTGTCAGCACTGACAACTCTATCTGGGGCATAGTCCACAGCCTCAGTAGTGCTCAAAAATTCCCACTCTCCAACATTCCCCACTGGTTTTATGTACTTGAGTTAAATCATTGACTCCTTTGGGTCATTGTTGGCAAGGGAGTTATATTGACCCCGGAGGACTATAAGCTTGACAGAATTAATTCTCTGCTGAATAAAGTCAGTGGGCCTGTTCACAAGATAAAGGCCCAGAATGAGGGCCAGGACCAATCTCTAGAGGGTCCGAAGAGTCCTGGACTCTCTATTTTGCCTGGGCTGTCTTAAGCCAGATGTAATGAAGCCACGTCACGATCCCATCGACCTTGACTGCTGTGGAGGTGGTCCTTTCCAGGTAGGAGTCAGTCCTTGTGTGGCAAATTTCTTTATCCAAACAGTCACCAGGGTGGAGGGATGGACCGGATCAAACATGCTTCTGGACTGCTTTCTGGGTGGCCTGTAAAGCCTGTAAGAACTTGAGTAAAGATTGGTTATGGATTTCAGCTTTTCTAGATTGGGTTTCCATGTAAGCTGGTGAGGTGGGTAGGTCAGGTCACTAGAATCTGTAGAGGCCCCACTGGTTTTAGGGCAGCCTCCCGGGCTGCTTTATCTGCAGCCTCGTTCCCTCTTGCTTCTGGGGAGTCCCCTTGCCTTACATAGGTAGAGATGGAAAGACTTAATTATATCTGGTAGCTCTAGTTGGCCCATCGTCCTTGCTCTGCTCATATCTGTCTAACTGCCTAATATATTACCTCAAGGATCCTGGCTCTGAATTCTTTTAGGGAAAATGGACGTCGGTGGGCTCTTCTAGCTACTTCCTGCTGAGGCGGGTCAGAAGTTTCTTTCAGAGCCAAGAGATCCTTGCTGTCTGTCAGAGGGACAATGAGGCCTGGGCACAGAAGGAGGTGGGCTTATGACCTGGTGGAGACAAACTGTAGATTTCTTTTCCTCTTCCTGGCTTACTGACCTGTATTATTTGATCAATTTCCTTACAACATTTCTCTTCTCCTTCTTATTACATGCACAACCTTTCTTAATTTTATACTTCCAAATTAGCCTTTAAAACTTTTTCCTATGTCCTTTAAAAATGCTTAACCATGCCTCAGACCTTCTATTCAGTATTCCTTATTCTTTGGAACCTCAATCCTTTAAACAGCCAGAATTTCTATCCACTGTGTTCTGCCATCATAGTTCAGATAAGTAAGAAACCAAGGATGCCAGCAGAGCGGTCTGCAGCCAGTAAAATCAACAAAAACCTATCTCTCCCTGCTCTCCCCGCTGACACGCCCCTCTTTTCTGCATTAACCATTTACTCTGTCCCCTAGCCTAGGGCTTCTCTATCTCAGCAGGCTGAGAGTGAATTCTACCGCTTCTACCTTTTCACATACCTGCTCTGGAGCAGTTTTCAGCTCTCTTCCTCCCCCAGAGAGAAAGAGACCCACTGTAAATCTATCAGGAAGGGCAGGCATGTCGCAGTTCTCAGGACCACATGATTCTCTGTTTGCTAGCAGGGCTGAAAAAGGCAGCCTACAAAGCAGTTAATTATGACTAATCTTAACCCAACAAGCCTCTGTTTAAACTTATCTGAATTGGCAACCTTCACAAATTAACCCTAGAATTGCAAAATTTTAAACTTACACAGCAAAATTATAAATCAAGGAAAAGCAATTAAAAGTTCTCTACTGTCTTCCCTCTAAAGCAGGGAGGTGCACTGTCTTTAAACAAATTAAACAACAGAAAGAGACAACAAATACTCTCATGTGTACAGCCAGATGGCACAAAGTAACTTTCACTTCACACAGACCAGTTAATGAGCAGATAATTATGCCAAGACAGACAAACATCCATACTCACACTCTCTCAGTAGACTAGCCCAAACTGGAGCTGAGCAGATAAACAAAACAATGCCCAACTCCCAGATAGGGATGGGGGCACTCCCGGTACCCATGCCCCAGAACAGAATTCTCAACCAACGTCTTGGTGAGAACCTACCGGAGGAGTTAAGACTGCGTCCAGTAAGTCCACAGAATAAAACAGAAAAACACAAACACAGACAAACAAAGGCAACCAAGAACAGCCTTCCGACCCCGCGGAAGCAAAACCGAAAGCTGGACAACGGCCTCATGCCTCGTCCCTCCCATGAGGGGATTCCATGTCCCTTGAGGATCAGAACGTCTTCCGAGTCCTCCGGCCCTTGATCCACCAGTGCGTCCACCTAGACCACGCCGGCACTACCAGAATTTCAGAAATGAGCTCACACAGAACACACACACACACAAACACCTACCGCAGCCAGTCAGGCTCTCCAGGTCGGGGTCCCTCGTGGGTCTTGGGGATTCTGGAGGAGCCCCCAAATGTTGTGCCTAGTGTTCAGGATCCCCAAAAACCCACCAAGGAGCCGAGTCTGATGCAATAGCAAAGAGCCTTTATTAGCCCGCTGGGTGACTGCTCTGCCATTCTCCACTCAGGGAGTCCAGAGAGCAGTCGCCCCTACCCTTTGTGCAGGACCACTTTTTAAGCACATTAACCACATCCTGTTCTTGCAGAGCAAGTAACCCAAGACAAAACAGTTTTTCCCAAGCAACGTCAGAGTCATGCCATTGATGACCATGTTATTCACAGGGTCATCCTGTTCTTCAGAAAGCTGACAGTGTTCTATGAAAGAAGGCCTACGTGCTGGGAGGGGGCCATGAGACCGTATCTCAAGGCCTGGCCTGGTGTCAGCACTGACAACTCTATCTGGGGCATAGTCCACAGCCTCAGTAGTGCTCAAAAATTCCCACTCTCCAACAGTTGGGTGTTTTTTGCTTCTTTGTATTTCAAATCTTTGACTTGATTCTTGTGATCCTCTAGTCTGCTGTTGGATCTCTGTATATTATTTTTTATTTCAGTCAGTGTATGCTTAATTTCTACTTGGTCCTTTTTCATATCCTTGAGGGTCTCACTAAATTTATCAGCCTTTTCTAGAAAATTCTTGAAAAACCTTATAACCGTGGTTTTGAACTCTATATCCAGTCATTTGCTTCCCGCCATTTCTTTCTTTTGTGACCTGTTTCTTTGTCTCTGCATTTTGGCTGCTTCCCTGAGTTGATAGAGTGGCTTTGTGTGCTAGGTGTCCTACAGGGCCCAGTAGCTTAGCCTCCCCAGTTACCTGAGGTGGACACTCTTGGTGCACCCCTTTGTAGACTGTGTGCACAGTCCTGTTGTAGTTAAGCCTTGATTGTTGTTGGTATCACTGGGAGGAATTGACCTCCAGGCCAATTGGCTATGAGGATCAGCTGTGTCTACGATGGGAGAACTTGCTGGAGACACTCTTATGAGGCAAGACTTGCTTCAGTGGGGCTTTGGTGCTCACTGAGTCTGCCCCCTGAGTGTGTTCCTTATAGATCTGAAGAGTTATAATCTGGATGGTCCCACTCTCACCCCTGGGTACAGTGGCTCTTGGATCCCCAAGGAGGTGCTAATTTAGCCTCTGCTTGAGGCCACCCAGCAGGAGCTACAGAGAGATCTACAGATTCCTCTTCTTTGTTTGGGTTTTGGAAGTGCCCAGATGAGGCTCAGCTGTGAAGCAATGCAAGCTGCTGAGGGGCCTTGGGCCTTCTTTTGGATGTTCTGGGTCTCACTGACTCAGCTGCAGTTTGTTAAGTAAGTTTAAAATTCAAAGGACCAAGCCATTCATACGCAAAAGCCTCTGTGCACAGCTTGGATGGGGCTAAGTCTCAGGGCAGAGCAATCAGCAATGGCTTCGTGGGGCAGGATCTCAGGGCAGAGCAAACAGCGATAGCTTCCCATCAGCCCTGCCCTAAGAGGTCCCTGGGTCTCAGTGTCCTGCGGTAATCGCTGCAAGCACCTCTGAGAGAAAGTCGCCCTCGAGTTTCGCCCACTGCCAGACAGTCCAGTTCCTCCACATATGAGTCTGGGTCCCCAGAGTGTCGCCTGGAACTGGAGTTTAGAGCAGTTGGGACTTTTGTCTCCCTCCTGATTGAGAAAGCCAGCCGCATACTCAGTTGCCAGCCCTCTCCACGTGTGCGCCTCCATATCTCTGCCTTCCGCAGCTCCTGTGAGTCTCAGTGTGCTTTTCTCTTTCCTTCTAGTTGTAGAATTTCCACTCAGCCAACCTTACTGTGGTTCTGGATGAAGTCCATTTTGTCTTTTAATTGTAGTTTTGAAGTGGTTGTGGGAGGCAGCAGTTTAACTTGGTTTCTCCTAATTCCCATTTTTTGAGAAATTTTATTCTATGCTTCTCCTTAGAAGTTTCTAATTTCCAAATCAAGATGTGCTTCCCATTTAAACATTCAGTTTAATTTTAGAGCCAGCATTTTTCTAATTCCTGCATGCAAAATATTAATTTAGTTACCCAAACACAACTCTATTTTTGACCATTTTAAGTTGATATTTTCGAGTTAAATCTTCCCATTTCTATAAATCACTTGCAAGTAAAGGCTTCCTATCAGGACTATTAAAAGAAGACTGGGGGTTGGGAGTTTCTGGCCTTAGAAACACAATTTCCCACGTTAATTTTTTATTTTTGGATATCTGCAGTATGGGCAAATTTTTTAGGAACGTTATGTAGTGGGTTAAAGTGTGCTGCTTACGGGTTGAGCTTCATGAGGCTCTCACCCTCTGAGTCACATTCAACCCTCCTATGTGCCTCAGTTTCTCTCCCAGCTGTCTAAACCAACCAGAAGGGCTTGGGGGCCTGGCAGACCAAGTCCTATTGGAACCTCCTGGACCAGCCAATCAGTTAATTACGGTTGAGTTGGGACTTCCCTGTAAGGCTCCTGCACATCGTGGGAAGGACCTCTGACACCTCCACAAAGATTCTTAGCACCTAAGAACACCCAAGAATTGGGCAGCAGGGAGGATGTGCCCCTTTATCTTCAGAACTGAAGGAGCTCAGCTCTCATTTATATGGTGAAGGTTTTTTGCTCAGACTTTCAGAAAGCAATTCCAATTCACAAGCCAAGATCAAAACCAGCCACCCATTTTTTTCCTCGTCTCACCTTAGCCTGGGCTCTGTTAACCCTTGACCTTAGTTCCACTGTGAAGATTTTAAAAATACAGCTCAAATAAATTCAGACCCTCTACCAAAAAGCAAGGGAATTTCCTGGATCCAATAGACAACTCACCCAAGTTCATCCAATGGGTGGGGGGAAACAGCAGGCTCAATGGGACCTTTGCTGGGTCCTAGCACCAGGTTTCGGGTCCACTGGATGGTCCTGGGTGAGCTTGTTTGGAGTCCTGCTGCACTACGCCAAGTAACGTTAACTTAAGAAACATTCAAACCTGTAAAAAACATTTCTTTACCATTTTTTTATTGTTTTAAGTATTACAAATAGTAGTACATATGTCTCCTTTTTTTTTCCCCATTGATCTCCCCCCCCACCTCCCCTACCCCCCAGTACATGCCTTCACCTGCCTGCCCTCCCTCCCCCCCTCCCCGCCCCAGTGTCTTATATCCACCTCCATTAATAAAAAAATTTTTTTAGTTTATTTGAGCGAAACTGTCAACAATTGCCAGGAAGCAGAATCTCAACATAATGAGATAATGCTCTAGACTAGAGAATGGATATTTTCCACCAAATTTTATACATTACAAAATAAGTGGGTTACATGAAATCCATTGGTGATAGGTTAGGGAGGTGGGAGAAAGCAAACCTCTGGGATTGAATAAAAAGTAAAATGATAGACACATGCTTCTTTTACACAGGTGGGTATAGGATGGTTAACAGTCAATAGTTAACACAATAACAATGAGGGATTAGTGGTTTCACCCTGGTACTTGTGCCCTGAGGGGTCCAGAAAAAGGGAAGTTACAAGTTACCCTGACATTTCACAGATATGTTATCTTAGATGCAAAAGACAGTAGGCTCAGTAAAGACTGAAGTTGATCTTTGTCAAGGAAGATACCAGCCTAGGACATGATAGGGCACTATAAACTGCTTTTTAATTTAAAAAGATTTCATTTCAGACCATCCTTTTGAAACCAAAATATAGTGGCCGAGTTCTTTGTCTCCCAAAACCGAAGAATGGATTCACGGACAAAAACAGTTAGTGGGGAGAGGAACCAAGGTGGTGGCATACGTAAATGCCTGCACTTGCTGTCTCCCACAACCACATAAAAATTACAACTAAAATACAGAACAACTATCATCCAGAACCACAAGAAAGATGGCTGAGTGGAAGTACTACAACTAGAAAGGTAAAGAAGAAAGCATACTGAGACTATTAGGAGGTGCAGGGGCGCAGGAATGAGATGGTTGGGCACCAGGGTGTGCCGCTTTTTAAATTAGGAGGGAGATCACCTCTGCAGAGGCTGCACAGAGAAGCGAAGTGTCCCATTCCCAGGGTTCCAGAGATTGGGAAAGAAGTCCCTAGGGGCCATAAGAACTATGACTGTAACACCAGTGTAGATTGGGGCTGAGTGACACATAAGCTGCTGGAGACCTAGCTGCTCCTCTTAAAATTCCGGCACTGCAAACTGAATTTACAAGCTCCCACTTTCTCTGAGCTCCAGTGCTGGGCAAGGTTCTGGGGGACCCAAACATATACAGTGAGAAACTGGACTCTCTGGCATCAGGGCAGAAACCCGGGGGCAGCTTTCTTCCAGACAGAGGAGTTCACCGAGGTCATTGTTCCCATGCTGGGACCTCTCTGGTGCAGGGTTGACTAGCAGCCATTTCTGTTTGTTCTACCTTAGTGATTCCCTGAGACCACACCCCACCTAATTTACAACCCCGCCCAAGCTGTGTGCAGCAGCTTTTGCATATGAATGGCCTGTCCTTTCTCAGCCTAAAACCTGTCAAACAAGCTGCAGCTGGGTCAGAGATCCCCAAAGCTATCAATAAAAAGTCCACAGCCGGAACCAGCACCAGCCTACCTTGCTTCACAGCTGGGCCTTGCTTGGACACTTCCAAAACAGATACAAAAAAGAGGAATCTATAGATCTCTCTGTAGCTCCTGCTGGGTGGCCCCAGGCAGTGGCTGACTTTGCACCTCCCTGGAGATCCAAGAGCCAGTGTACCCAGTGGTCAGTGTGAGACCATACCAGATTACAACTCTTCACATTTATAAGTGACACACTCAAGGGACAGACTCAGTGAGCACCAAAGTCCCACTGAAGCAAGTCCTGCTCCATAAGGGTACCTGCTGCACAGCAGCTCTCCCAATGTAGTCGCAGCTGGTCCCCATAGCCAACTGGCTTGGAGGTCAATTCTTCCCAGTGACACCAACAGCAATCAAGGTTCAACTACAATAAGACTGTCCACACAGCCCACAAAGGGGTGCACCAAGAGTGTCCACTTCAGGTGATTGGGGAGGCTGAGCCACTGGCCCCATAGGACACCTACTACACAAGTCCACTCTATCAACTCAAGAAGACTTAGAAGCTACTGAATACATAGAAACAAACACAGCGAAGCAGCCAAAATGTGGAGACAAACAAACATGTCACAAATGAAAGAAATGGAAGAAAGCAAACTACTAGAGTTCAAAACCATAGTTATAAGGTTACTCAAGAATCTTCTAGAAACCTCCGAGGAATTTAGTGAGACCTTCAAGGATCTTAGCGAGAATGCAAAAAAAAAAAAAATGGAAAAGGACCAGTCAGAAATTAAACATAAACTGACTAAAATAAAGAATAGTATACAGAGATCCAACAGCAGACTAGAGGATCCCAAAAATAAAGTCAATGATTTGAAATATGAGGAAGCAAAAAACAGTCAACTGGAAGAGCAAAAAGAAAAAGAATCCAAAAATATGAAGATAGTGTAAGTAGCCTCTGGGACAACTTCAAGAGTACCAACATCAAAATTATGGGGGTGCCAGAAGAAGAGAGAAAGCAAGATATTGAAAACTTATTTGAAGAAATAATGACAGAAAACTTCACCTACTTGGTGAAAGAAATAGACTTACAAGTCCAGGAAGCACACAGAACCCCAAACAAGAGGAATCCAAAGAGAACCACACCAATACACATCATAATTAAAATGCCAAGAGCAAAAGACAAAGAGAGAATCTTAAAAGCAGCAAGAGAAAAACAGTTAGTTACCTACAAGGGAGTACCCATACGATTGTCAGCTGATTTCTCAACAGAAACTATGCAGGCCAGACGGGAGTGGCAAGAAATATTCAAAGTGATGAACAGCAAGAACCTACAACCAAGATTACTCTACCCAGCAAAGCTATCATTCAGAATTGAAGGTCAGATAAAGAGCTTCACAGATAAGAAAAAGCTAAAGGAGTTCATCACCACCAAACCAGTATTATATGAAATGCTGAAGGGTATTCTTTAAGAAAAGGAAGAAGAAGAAAAAGGTAAAGATACAATATTATGAACAACAAAGTGACAACAAATGCATATCTATCAACAAGTGAATCTAAAAATCAAATGAATAAAAAATCTGATGAACAGAATAAACTGGTGAATGGAATAGAATCAGTTTATTGGAATTCCACATGGAATTTTCATGTGGAAATGAAACAGACTGATGATTCTCAGAGGGAAGAGGGTGGGGGGGGGGAAGAGATTAGACAAAGATCTTATATGCATGTATGCATTACCTATGGACACAGACAATAGGGTGGTGAGGGCCTGAGGTGGGGTGAGAACTGGGTGGAGGGGAGCTATGGGGGTGGGGGAGAAGAGAGACATCTGTAATAATATCAACAATAAAGATCTTTTTAAAAAAGTGGTTAGTGGAGGCAAATTTTATTAAGGGATAGATGACTCCCTGCTGCAGGGGCAGCAGGAAGGGGGCCAGAAGCATGTTACTAATGAAGCTTCTTTGTCTCAGCTTCCAAATCCTATGCCCCTTGAGCAAGTCCTACAAAAGGTGCAGCTGGGGTTCCAAAAGCAGGCCAGTGTCCAGAGCTCCCATTCCATGTTATAGTTGGGTATAGTTCAGCATCCAAGCTCATTGAAGTCTATTAGTCCATGTGTGGCACAGGGGAGCATATCTCCTGCCATAGGAACCCAGTGCGCCAGAGAGGAAGAGAGAGAAAGGAAGGCCAAGGGAAGGGAGAAGGCCAAAGCACTTGTTGCAGCACACTCCAAGACACTAACATCATCAGTAGGGGTCCCTGGGGACATGAGTCTCCCACAATTACTACAACTATGGCCAGCAAGGCCATGTCAGGAGGGACTGCCCGCAGGGAAACAGGAAGCCACCCCCCAAGCCTTGTCCTATCTGCAAGGGGGACCACTGAAAGGCAGACTTCCCAAAGGACGCAGGCACCCACGGGCTGATCGGCATCTCAGATGGTCCAGCAGCAGGACTGACAGGCCTGGGGTCTTCCCACCTGGCTCTGACACCGATTGTCATCTCCATCCAGGAGCCCTGGGTGACCCTGACTGTCGAGGGCAAGAGAATTAGTTTCCTCCTTGACACTGGAGCTGCCTTCTCTGTCCTTTCCAACCCTAGCCTACCCTCTTCCCATAGTGACTGTTAAGGGTGTGTCTGGAAAGAAAAAAACAAGATGGTGGCATAAGGTATACACCTGTACATGCTGCCTCTCACAACCACACCAAAACTACAACTAAAAGACTATCACCCAGAACCATGGGAAAGCTGGCTGAGTGGAAGTTCTACAATTAGAAGGGAAAATAAAAGCACATTGAGACTGTGTAGGAGGTGCAGAGCCACGGAAAAGCAGAGGTATGGAGGCGCACACGGAGAGGGCTGGCAACTGAGGACGCGGTTGTCTTTTTCAAGCGGGAGGGAGACACAAGCTCCCGACAGCTCTGAACTCCAGTTTCCAGCGAGACTCTGGGGACCCAGACTCCTACAGGGAGAAACTGGACTGTCTGGCATTGGGCCGGAAAGTGAGGGTGGCTTTCTCGCAGAGGTACGTGCAGGAATCATTGTTTAGTGTGCTGGGGCTAGGGACTCGGAGATGCGGAAATGCTGAGATGCAGAGATGGCTGACTGGCAGCCATTGCTGTTTGCCATGCCCTAGTGATTCCCTGAGACCCCGCCCAGCCCAATTTACAAACCCATCCAAACTGTGTGCAGTGGCTTTTGCATATGAATGGCCTGCCCTATCACAGCTTAACCTAACAAATTGCAGCTAGGTCAGCTCCAAAACTTCCAAACCCCAAGCAAAGAGGAGAAATCTGCATATCTTGCTGTAGCTCCTAATGGGTGGCCTCAGACAGTAGCTGACTTGCACCTCCTTGAAGATCCAGGAGCCAGTGTACCTAGTGGTCAGTGTGAGACAACACCAGATTTCAACTCTTCACATCCATAAGCGACACACTCAAGAGGCTGACTCAATGAGCACCAAAGCCCCACTGAAGCAAGTCCTGCCCCATAAGGGTGTCCCCAGCACAGCACTTCTCCCAGCATAGACACAGCTGATCCTCACAGCCAATTGACCAGGAGGTCAACTCCTCCCAGTGATACCAACAGCAATCAAGGCCTAACTACAACAAGACTGTGCATCCAGCCCACAAAGGGGTGCACCAAGAGTGTCCACCTCAGGTGATTGGGGAGGCTGAGCCACTGGGCCTTATAGGTCACTTACCACACAAAGCCACTCCATCAACACAGGGAACCAGCCAAATGCAGAAACAAAGAAATATGTCACAAATGAAAGAAATGGAGGAAAGCAAACTACTGGATATAGAGTTCAAAACCACAGTTATAAGGTTACTCAAGAATCTTCTAGAAACCTCCGAGGAACTTAGTGAGACCTTCAAGGTTTTAATGAGAATGCCAAAAAAATGGAAAAGGATCAGTCAGAAATTAAGTATACACTGTCTGAAATAAAGACTAATATACAGAAATCCAACAGTAGACTAGAGAACCCCAAGAATCAAACCAAAGATTTGAAATATGAAGAAACAAAAACCACCCAACCAGAAAAACAAAAAGAAAAAACAATCCAAAAATATGAAGATAGTGTAAGTAGCCTCTGGGACAACTTCAAGCATACCAACATCCAAATTATGGGGGTGCCAGAAGAAGAGAGAGAGCAAGATACTGAAAACCTATTAGAAAAAATAATGACAGAAAACTTTCCCTACCTGGTGAAAAAATAATAGACTTAAAAGTCCAGGAAGCGCAGAGAACCCCAAACAAAAGGAATCCAAAGAGGACCACACCAGGACACATCATAATTAAAATGCCAAGGGCAAAAGACAAAGAGAGAATATTAAAAGCAGCAAGAGAAAAACAGTTAGTTACCTACAAGGGAGTACCCATACGATTGTCAGCTGATTTCTCAACAGAAACTATGCAGGCCAGACGGGAGTGGCAAGAAATATTCAAAGTGATGAACAGCAAGAACCTACAACCAAGATTACTCTACCCAGCAAAGCTATCATTCAGAATTGAAGGTCAGATAAAGAGCTTCACAGATAAGAAAAAGCTAAAGGAGTTCATCACCACCAAACCAGTATTATATGAAATGCTGAAGGGTATTCTTTAAGAAAAGGAAGAAGAAGAAAAAGGTAAAGATACAATATTATGAACAACAAAGTGACAACAAATGCATATCTATCAACAAGTGAATCTAAAAATCAAATGAATAAAAAATCTGATGAACAGAATAAACTGGTGAATGGAATAGAATCAGTTTATTGGAATTCCACATGGAATTTTCATGTGGAAATGAAACAGACTGATGATTCTCAGAGGGAAGAGGGTGGGGGGGGGGGGGAAGAGATTAGACAAAGATCTTATATGCATGTTTGCATTACCTATGGACACAGACAATAGGGTGGTGAGGGCCTGAGGTGGGGTGAGAACTGGGTGGAGGGGAGCTATGGGGGTGGGGGAGAAGAGAGACATCTGTAATAATATCAACAATAAAGATCTTTTTAAAAAAGTGGTTAGTGGAGGCAAATTTTATTAAGGGATAGATGACTCCCTGCTGCAGGGGCAGCAGGAAGGGGGCCAGAAGCATGTTACTAATGAAGCTTCTTTGTCTCAGCTTCCAAATCCTATGCCCCTTGAGCAAGTCCTACAAAAGGTGCAGCTGGGGTTCCAAAAGCAGGCCAGTGTCCAGAGCTCCCATTCCATGTTATAGTTGGGTATAGTTCAGCATCCAAGCTCATTGAAGTCTATTAGTCCATGTGTGGCACAGGGGAGCATATCTCCTGCCATAGGAACCCAGTGCGCCAGAGAGGAAGAGAGAGAAAGGAAGGCCAAGGGAAGGGAGAAGGCCAAAGCACTTGTTGCAGCACACTCCAAGACACTAACATCATCAGTAGGGGTCCCTGGGGACATGAGTCTCCCACAATTACTACAACTATGGCCAGCAAGGCCATGTCAGGAGGGACTGCCCGCAGGGAAACAGGAAGCCACCCCCCAAGCCTTGTCCTATCTGCAAGGGGGACCACTGAAAGGCAGACTTCCCAAAGGACGCAGGCACCCACGGGCTGATCGGCATCTCAGATGGTCCAGCAGCAGGACTGACAGGCCTGGGGTCTTCCCACCCGGCTCTGACACCGATTGTCATCTCCATCCAGGAGCCCTGGGTGACCCTGACTGTCGAGGGCAAGAGAATTAGTTTCCTCCTTGACACTGGAGCTGCCTTCTCTGTCCTTTCCAACCCTAGCCTACCCTCTTCCCATAGTGACTGTTAAGGGTGTGTCTGGAAAGAAAAAAACAAGATGGTGGCATAAGGTATACACCTGTACATGCTGCCTCTCACAACCACACCAAAACTACAACTAAAAGACTATCACCCAGAACCATGGGAAAGCTGGCTGAGTGGAAGTTCTACAATTAGAAGGGAAAATAAAAGCACATTGAGACTGTGTAGGAGGTGCAGAGCCACGGAAAAGCAGAGGTATGGAGGCGCACACGGAGAGGGCTGGCAACTGAGGACGCGGTTGTCTTTTTCAAGCGGGAGGGAGACACAAGCTCCCGACAGCTCTGAACTCCAGTTTCCAGCGAGACTCTGGGGACCCAGACTCCTACAGGGAGAAACTGGACTGTCTGGCATTGGGCCGGAAAGTGAGGGTGGCTTTCTCGCAGAGGTACGTGCAGGAATCATTGTTTAGTGTGCTGGGGCTAGGGACTCGGAGATGCGGAAATGCTGAGATGCAGAGATGGCTGACTGGCAGCCATTGCTGTTTGCCATGCCCTAGTGATTCCCTGAGACCCCGCCCAGCCCAATTTACAAACCCATCCAAACTGTGTGCAGTGGCTTTTGCATATGAATGGCCTGCCCTATCACAGCTTAACCTAACAAATTGCAGCTAGGTCAGCTCCAAAACTTCCAAACCCCAAGCAAAGAGGAGAAATCTGCATATCTTGCTGTAGCTCCTAATGGGTGGCCTCAGACAGTAGCTGACTTGCACCTCCTTGAAGATCCAGGAGCCAGTGTACCTAGTGGTCAGTGTGAGACAACACCAGATTTCAACTCTTCACATCCATAAGCGACACACTCAAGAGGCTGACTCAATGAGCACCAAAGCCCCACTGAAGCAAGTCCTGCCCCATAAGGGTGTCCCCAGCACAGCACTTCTCCCAGCATAGACACAGCTGATCCTCACAGCCAATTGACCAGGAGGTCAACTCCTCCCAGTGATACCAACAGCAATCAAGGCCTAACTACAACAAGACTGTGCATCCAGCCCACAAAGGGGTGCACCAAGAGTGTCCACCTCAGGTGATTGGGGAGGCTGAGCCACTGGGCCTTATAGGTCACTTACCACACAAAGCCACTCCATCAACACAGGGAACCAGCCAAATGCAGAAACAAAGAAATATGTCACAAATGAAAGAAATGGAGGAAAGCAAACTACTGGATATAGAGTTCAAAACCACAGTTATAAGGTTACTCAAGAATCTTCTAGAAACCTCCGAGGAACTTAGTGAGACCTTCAAGGTTTTAATGAGAATGCCAAAAAAATGGAAAAGGATCAGTCAGAAATTAAGTATACACTGTCTGAAATAAAGACTAATATACAGAAATCCAACAGTAGACTAGAGAACCCCAAGAATCAAACCAAAGATTTGAAATATGAAGAAACAAAAACCACCCAACCAGAAAAACAAAAAGAAAAAACAATCCAAAAATATGAAGATAGTGTAAGTAGCCTCTGGGACAACTTCAAGCATACCAACATCCAAATTATGGGGGTGCCAGAAGAAGAGAGAGAGCAAGATACTGAAAACCTATTAGAAAAAATAATGACAGAAAACTTTCCCTACCTGGTGAAAAAATAATAGACTTAAAAGTCCAGGAAGCGCAGAGAACCCCAAACAAAAGGAATCCAAAGAGGACCACACCAGGACACATCATAATTAAAATGCCAAGGGCAAAAGACAAAGAGAGAATATTAAAAGCAGCAAGAGAAAAACAGTTAGTTACCTACAAGGGAGTACCCATACGATTGTCAGCTGATTTCTCAACAGAAACTATGCAGGCCAGACGGGAGTGGCAAGAAATATTCAAAGTGATGAACAGCAAGAACCTACAACCAAGATTACTCTACCCAGCAAAGCTATCATTCAGAATTGAAGGTCAGATAAAGAGCTTCACAGATAAGAAAAAGCTAAAGGAGTTCATCACCACCAAACCAGTATTATATGAAATGCTGAAGGGTATTCTTTAAGAAAAGGAAGAAGAAGAAAAAGGTAAAGATACAATATTATGAACAACAAAGTGACAACAAATGCATATCTATCAACAAGTGAATCTAAAAATCAAATGAATAAAAAATCTGATGAACAGAATAAACTGGTGAATGGAATAGAATCAGTTTATTGGAATTCCACATGGAATTTTCATGTGGAAATGAAACAGACTGATGATTCTCAGAGGGAAGAGGGTGGGGGGGGGGGAAGAGATTAGACAAAGATCTTATATGCATGTATGTATTACCTATGGACACAGACAATAGGGTGGTGAGGGCCTGAGGTGGGGTGAGAACTGGGTGGAGGGGAGCTATGGGGGTGGGGGAGAAGAGAGACATCTGTAATAATATCAACAATAAAGATCTTTTTAAAAAAGTGGTTAGTGGAGGCAAATTTTATTAAGGGATAGATGACTCCCTGCTGCAGGGGCAGCAGGAAGGGGGCCAGAAGCATGTTACTAATGAAGCTTCTTTGTCTCAGCTTCCAAATCCTATGCCCCTTGAGCAAGTCCTACAAAAGGTGCAGCTGGGGTTCCAAAAGCAGGCCAGTGTCCAGAGCTCCCATTCCATGTTATAGTTGGGTATAGTTCAGCATCCAAGCTCATTGAAGTCTATTAGTCCATGTGTGGCACAGGGGAGCATATCTCCTGCCATAGGAACCCAGTGCGCCAGAGAGGAAGAGAGAGAAAGGAAGGCCAAGGGAAGGGAGAAGGCCAAAGCACTTGTTGCAGCACACTCCAAGACACTAACATCATCAGTAGGGGTCCCTGGGGACATGAGTCTCCCACAATTACTACAACTATGGCCAGCAAGGCCATGTCAGGAGGGACTGCCCGCAGGGAAACAGGAAGCCACCCCCCAAGCCTTGTCCTATCTGCAAGGGGGACCACTGAAAGGCAGACTTCCCAAAGGACGCAGGCACCCACGGGCTGATCGGCATCTCAGATGGTCCAGCAGCAGGACTGACAGGCCTGGGGTCTTCCCACCCGGCTCTGACACCGATTGTCATCTCCATCCAGGAGCCCTGGGTGACCCTGACTGTCGAGGGCAAGAGAATTAGTTTCCTCCTTGACACTGGAGCTGCCTTCTCTGTCCTTTCCAACCCTAGCCTACCCTCTTCCCATAGTGACTGTTAAGGGTGTGTCTGGAAAGAAAAAAACAAGATGGTGGCATAAGGTATACACCTGTACATGCTGCCTCTCACAACCACACCAAAACTACAACTAAAAGACTATCACCCAGAACCATGGGAAAGCTGGCTGAGTGGAAGTTCTACAATTAGAAGGGAAAATAAAAGCACATTGAGACTGTGTAGGAGGTGCAGAGCCACGGAAAAGCAGAGGTATGGAGGCGCACACGGAGAGGGCTGGCAACTGAGGACGCGGTTGTCTTTTTCAAGCGGGAGGGAGACACAAGCTCCCGACAGCTCTGAACTCCAGTTTCCAGCGAGACTCTGGGGACCCAGACTCCTACAGGGAGAAACTGGACTGTCTGGCATTGGGCCGGAAAGTGAGGGTGGCTTTCTCGCAGAGGTACGCGCAGGAATCATTGTTTAGTGTGCTGGGGCTAGGGACTCGGAGATGCGGAAATGCTGAGATGCAGAGATGGCTGACTGGCAGCCATTGCTGTTTGCCATGCCCTAGTGATTCCCTGAGACCCCGCCCAGCCCAATTTACAAACCCATCCAAACTGTGTGCAGTGGCTTTTGCATATGAATGGCCTGCCCTATCACAGCTTAACCTAACAAATTGCAGCTAGGTCAGCTCCAAAACTTCCAAACCCCAAGCAAAGAGGAGAAATCTGCATATCTTGCTGTAGCTCCTAATGGGTGGCCTCAGACAGTAGCTGACTTGCACCTCCTTGAAGATCCAGGAGCCAGTGTACCTAGTGGTCAGTGTGAGACAACACCAGATTTCAACTCTTCACATCCATAAGCGACACACTCAAGAGGCTGACTCAATGAGCACCAAAGCCCCACTGAAGCAAGTCCTGCCCCATAAGGGTGTCCCCAGCACAGCACTTCTCCCAGCATAGACACAGCTGATCCTCACAGCCAATTGACCAGGAGGTCAACTCCTCCCAGTGATACCAACAGCAATCAAGGCCTAACTACAACAAGACTGTGCATCCAGCCCACAAAGGGGTGCACCAAGAGTGTCCACCTCAGGTGATTGGGGAGGCTGAGCCACTGGGCCTTATAGGTCACTTACCACACAAAGCCACTCCATCAACACAGGGAACCAGCCAAATGCAGAAACAAAGAAATATGTCACAAATGAAAGAAATGGAGGAAAGCAAACTACTGGATATAGAGTTCAAAACCACAGTTATAAGGTTACTCAAGAATCTTCTAGAAACCTCCGAGGAACTTAGTGAGACCTTCAAGGTTTTAATGAGAATGCCAAAAAAATGGAAAAGGATCAGTCAGAAATTAAGTATACACTGTCTGAAATAAAGACTAATATACAGAAATCCAACAGTAGACTAGAGAACCCCAAGAATCAAACCAAAGATTTGAAATATGAAGAAACAAAAACCACCCAACCAGAAAAACAAAAAGAAAAAACAATCCAAAAATATGAAGATAGTGGAAGTAGCCTCTGGGACAACTTCAAGCATACCAACATCCAAATTATGGGGGTGCCAGAAGAAGAGAGAGAGCAAGATACTGAAAACCTATTAGAAAAAATAATGACAGAAAACTTTCCCTACCTGGTGAAAAAATAATAGACTTAAAAGTCCAGGAAGCGCAGAGAACCCCAAACAAAAGGAATCCAAAGAGGACCACACCAGGACACATCATAATTAAAATGCCAAGGGCAAAAGACAAAGAGAGAATATTAAAAGCAGCAAGAGAAAAACAGTTAGTTACCTACAAGGGAGTACCCATACGATTGTCAGCTGATTTCTCAACAGAAACTATGCAGGCCAGACGGGAGTGGCAAGAAATATTCAAAGTGATGAACAGCAAGAACCTACAACCAAGATTACTCTACCCAGCAAAGCTATCATTCAGAATTGAAGGTCAGATAAAGAGCTTCACAGATAAGAAAAAGCTAAAGGAGTTCATCACCACCAAACCAGTATTATATGAAATGCTGAAGGGTATTCTTTAAGAAAAGGAAGAAGAAGAAAAAGGTAAAGATACAATATTATGAACAACAAAGTGACAACAAATGCATATCTATCAACAAGTGAATCTAAAAATCAAATGAATAAAAAATCTGATGAACAGAATAAACTGGTGAATGGAATAGAATCAGTTTATTGGAATTCCACATGGAATTTTCATGTGGAAATGAAACAGACTGATGATTCTCAGAGGGAAGAGGGTGGGGGGGGGGGGGAAGAGATTAGACAAAGATCTTATATGCATGTATGCATTACCTATGGACACAGACAATAGGGTGGTGAGGGCCTGAGGTGGGGTGAGAACTGGGTGGAGGGGAGCTATGGGGGTGGGGGAGAAGAGAGACATCTGTAATAATATCAACAATAAAGATCTTTTTAAAAAAGTGGTTAGTGGAGGCAAATTTTATTAAGGGATAGATGACTCCCTGCTGCAGGGGCAGCAGGAAGGGGGCCAGAAGCATGTTACTAATGAAGCTTCTTTGTCTCAGCTTCCAAATCCTATGCCCCTTGAGCAAGTCCTACAAAAGGTGCAGCTGGGGTTCCAAAAGCAGGCCAGTGTCCAGAGCTCCCATTCCATGTTATAGTTGGGTATAGTTCAGCATCCAAGCTCATTGAAGTCTATTAGTCCATGTGTGGCACAGGGGAGCATATCTCCTGCCATAGGAACCCAGTGCGCCAGAGAGGAAGAGAGAGAAAGGAAGGCCAAGGGAAGGGAGAAGGCCAAAGCACTTGTTGCAGCACACTCCAAGACACTAACATCATCAGTAGGGGTCCCTGGGGACATGAGTCTCCCACAATTACTACAACTATGGCCAGCAAGGCCATGTCAGGAGGGACTGCCCGCAGGGAAACAGGAAGCCACCCCCCAAGCCTTGTCCTATCTGCAAGGGGGACCACTGAAAGGCAGACTTCCCAAAGGACGCAGGCACCCACGGGCTGATCGGCATCTCAGATGGTCCAGCAGCAGGACTGACAGGCCTGGGGTCTTCCCACCCGGCTCTGACACCGATTGTCATCTCCATCCAGGAGCCCTGGGTGACCCTGACTGTCGAGGGCAAGAGAATTAGTTTCCTCCTTGACACTGGAGCTGCCTTCTCTGTCCTTTCCAACCCTAGCCTACCCTCTTCCCATAGTGACTGTTAAGGGTGTGTCTGGAAAGAAAAAAACAAGATGGTGGCATAAGGTATACACCTGTACATGCTGCCTCTCACAACCACACCAAAACTACAACTAAAAGACTATCACCCAGAACCATGGGAAAGCTGGCTGAGTGGAAGTTCTACAATTAGAAGGGAAAATAAAAGCACATTGAGACTGTGTAGGAGGTGCAGAGCCACGGAAAAGCAGAGGTATGGAGGCGCACACGGAGAGGGCTGGCAACTGAGGACGCGGTTGTCTTTTTCAAGCGGGAGGGAGACACAAGCTCCCGACAGCTCTGAACTCCAGTTTCCAGCGAGACTCTGGGGACCCAGACTCCTACAGGGAGAAACTGGACTGTCTGGCATTGGGCCGGAAAGTGAGGGTGGCTTTCTCGCAGAGGTACGTGCAGGAATCATTGTTTAGTGTGCTGGGGCTAGGGACTCGGAGATGCGGAAATGCTGAGATGCAGAGATGGCTGACTGGCAGCCATTGCTGTTTGCCATGCCCTAGTGATTCCCTGAGACCCCGCCCAGCCCAATTTACAAACCCATCCAAACTGTGTGCAGTGGCTTTTGCATATGAATGGCCTGCCCTATCACAGCTTAACCTAACAAATTGCAGCTAGGTCAGCTCCAAAACTTCCAAACCCCAAGCAAAGAGGAGAAATCTGCATATCTTGCTGTAGCTCCTAATGGGTGGCCTCAGACAGTAGCTGACTTGCACCTCCTTGAAGATCCAGGAGCCAGTGTACCTAGTGGTCAGTGTGAGACAACACCAGATTTCAACTCTTCACATCCATAAGCGACACACTCAAGAGGCTGACTCAATGAGCACCAAAGCCCCACTGAAGCAAGTCCTGCCCCATAAGGGTGTCCCCAGCACAGCACTTCTCCCAGCATAGACACAGCTGATCCTCACAGCCAATTGACCAGGAGGTCAACTCCTCCCAGTGATACCAACAGCAATCAAGGCCTAACTACAACAAGACTGTGCATCCAGCCCACAAAGGGGTGCACCAAGAGTGTCCACCTCAGGTGATTGGGGAGGCTGAGCCACTGGGCCTTATAGGTCACTTACCACACAAAGCCACTCCATCAACACAGGGAACCAGCCAAATGCAGAAACAAAGAAATATGTCACAAATGAAAGAAATGGAGGAAAGCAAACTACTGGATATAGAGTTCAAAACCACAGTTATAAGGTTACTCAAGAATCTTCTAGAAACCTCCGAGGAACTTAGTGAGACCTTCAAGGTTTTAATGAGAATGCCAAAAAAATGGAAAAGGATCAGTCAGAAATTAAGTATACACTGTCTGAAATAAAGACTAATATACAGAAATCCAACAGTAGACTAGAGAACCCCAAGAATCAAACCAAAGATTTGAAATATGAAGAAACAAAAACCACCCAACCAGAAAAACAAAAAGAAAAAACAATCCAAAAATATGAAGATAGTGTAAGTAGCCTCTGGGACAACTTCAAGCATACCAACATCCAAATTATGGGGGTGCCAGAAGAAGAGAGAGAGCAAGATACTGAAAACCTATTAGAAAAAATAATGACAGAAAACTTTCCCTACCTGGTGAAAAAATAATAGACTTAAAAGTCCAGGAAGCGCAGAGAACCCCAAACAAAAGGAATCCAAAGAGGACCACACCAGGACACATCATAATTAAAATGCCAAGGGCAAAAGACAAAGAGAGAATATTAAAAGCAGCAAGAGAAAAACAGTTAGTTACCTACAAGGGAGTACCCATACGATTGTCAGCTGATTTCTCAACAGAAACTATGCAGGCCAGACGGGAGTGGCAAGAAATATTCAAAGTGATGAACAGCAAGAACCTACAACCAAGATTACTCTACCCAGCAAAGCTATCATTCAGAATTGAAGGTCAGATAAAGAGCTTCACAGATAAGAAAAAGCTAAAGGAGTTCATCACCACCAAACCAGTATTATATGAAATGCTGAAGGGTATTCTTTAAGAAAAGGAAGAAGAAGAAAAAGGTAAAGATACAATATTATGAACAACAAAGTGACAACAAATGCATATCTATCAACAAGTGAATCTAAAAATCAAATGAATAAAAAATCTGATGAACAGAATAAACTGGTGAATGGAATAGAATCAGTTTATTGGAATTCCACATGGAATTTTCATGTGGAAATGAAACAGACTGATGATTCTCAGAGGGAAGAGGGTGGGGGGGGGGGGAAGAGATTAGACAAAGATCTTATATGCATGTATGTATTACCTATGGACACAGACAATCGGGTGGTGAGGGCCTGAGGTGGGGTGAGAACTGGGTGGAGGGGAGCTATGGGGGTGGGGGAGAAGAGAGACATCTGTAATAATATCAACAATAAAGATCTTTTTAAAAAAGTGGTTAGTGGAGGCAAATTTTATTAAGGGATAGATGACTCCCTGCTGCAGGGGCAGCAGGAAGGGGGCCAGAAGCATGTTACTAATGAAGCTTCTTTGTCTCAGCTTCCAAATCCTATGCCCCTTGAGCAAGTCCTACAAAAGGTGCAGCTGGGGTTCCAAAAGCAGGCCAGTGTCCAGAGCTCCCATTCCATGTTATAGTTGGGTATAGTTCAGCATCCAAGCTCATTGAAGTCTATTAGTCCATGTGTGGCACAGGGGAGCATATCTCCTGCCATAGGAACCCAGTGCGCCAGAGAGGAAGAGAGAGAAAGGAAGGCCAAGGGAAGGGAGAAGGCCAAAGCACTTGTTGCAGCACACTCCAAGACACTAACATCATCAGTAGGGGTCCCTGGGGACATGAGTCTCCCACAATTACTACAACTATGGCCAGCAAGGCCATGTCAGGAGGGACTGCCCGCAGGGAAACAGGAAGCCACCCCCCAAGCCTTGTCCTATCTGCAAGGGGGACCACTGAAAGGCAGACTTCCCAAAGGACGCAGGCACCCACGGGCTGATCGGCATCTCAGATGGTCCAGCAGCAGGACTGACAGGCCTGGGGTCTTCCCACCCGGCTCTGACACCGATTGTCATCTCCATCCAGGAGCCCTGGGTGACCCTGACTGTCGAGGGCAAGAGAATTAGTTTCCTCCTTGACACTGGAGCTGCCTTCTCTGTCCTTTCCAACCCTAGCCTACCCTCTTCCCATAGTGACTGTTAAGGGTGTGTCTGGAAAGAAAAAAACAAGATGGTGGCATAAGGTATACACCTGTACATGCTGCCTCTCACAACCACACCAAAACTACAACTAAAAGACTATCACCCAGAACCATGGGAAAGCTGGCTGAGTGGAAGTTCTACAATTAGAAGGGAAAATAAAAGCACATTGAGACTGTGTAGGAGGTGCAGAGCCACGGAAAAGCAGAGGTATGGAGGCGCACACGGAGAGGGCTGGCAACTGAGGACGCGGTTGTCTTTTTCAAGCGGGAGGGAGACACAAGCTCCCGACAGCTCTGAACTCCAGTTTCCAGCGAGACTCTGGGGACCCAGACTCCTACAGGGAGAAACTGGACTGTCTGGCATTGGGCCGGAAAGTGAGGGTGGCTTTCTCGCAGAGGTACGTGCAGGAATCATTGTTTAGTGTGCTGGGGCTAGGGACTCGGAGATGCGGAAATGCTGAGATGCAGAGATGGCTGACTGGCAGCCATTGCTGTTTGCCATGCCCTAGTGATTCCCTGAGACCCCGCCCAGCCCAATTTACAAACCCATCCAAACTGTGTGCAGTGGCTTTTGCATATGAATGGCCTGCCCTATCACAGCTTAACCTAACAAATTGCAGCTAGGTCAGCTCCAAAACTTCCAAACCCCAAGCAAAGAGGAGAAATCTGCATATCTTGCTGTAGCTCCTAATGGGTGGCCTCAGACAGTAGCTGACTTGCACCTCCTTGAAGATCCAGGAGCCAGTGTACCTAGTGGTCAGTGTGAGACAACACCAGATTTCAACTCTTCACATCCATAAGCGACACACTCAAGAGGCTGACTCAATGAGCACCAAAGCCCCACTGAAGCAAGTCCTGCCCCATAAGGGTGTCCCCAGCACAGCACTTCTCCCAGCATAGACACAGCTGATCCTCACAGCCAATTGACCAGGAGGTCAACTCCTCCCAGTGATACCAACAGCAATCAAGGCCTAACTACAACAAGACTGTGCATCCAGCCCACAAAGGGGTGCACCAAGAGTGTCCACCTCAGGTGATTGGGGAGGCTGAGCCACTGGGCCTTATAGGTCACTTACCACACAAAGCCACTCCATCAACACAGGGAACCAGCCAAATGCAGAAACAAAGAAATATGTCACAAATGAAAGAAATGGAGGAAAGCAAACTACTGGATATAGAGTTCAAAACCACAGTTATAAGGTTACTCAAGAATCTTCTAGAAACCTCCGAGGAACTTAGTGAGACCTTCAAGGTTTTAATGAGAATGCCAAAAAAATGGAAAAGGATCAGTCAGAAATTAAGTATACACTGTCTGAAATAAAGACTAATATACAGAAATCCAACAGTAGACTAGAGAACCCCAAGAATCAAACCAAAGATTTGAAATATGAAGAAACAAAAACCACCCAACCAGAAAAACAAAAAGAAAAAACAATCCAAAAATATGAAGATAGTGTAAGTAGCCTCTGGGACAACTTCAAGCATACCAACATCCAAATTATGGGGGTGCCAGAAGAAGAGAGAGAGCAAGATACTGAAAACCTATTAGAAAAAATAATGACAGAAAACTTTCCCTACCTGGTGAAAAAATAATAGACTTAAAAGTCCAGGAAGCGCAGAGAACCCCAAACAAAAGGAATCCAAAGAGGACCACACCAGGACACATCATAATTAAAATGCCAAGGGCAAAAGACAAAGAGAGAATATTAAAAGCAGCAAGAGAAAAACAGTTAGTTACCTACAAGGGAGTACCCATACGATTGTCAGCTGATTTCTCAACAGAAACTATGCAGGCCAGACGGGAGTGGCAAGAAATATTCAAAGTGATGAACAGCAAGAACCTACAACCAAGATTACTCTACCCAGCAAAGCTATCATTCAGAATTGAAGGTCAGATAAAGAGCTTCACAGATAAGAAAAAGCTAAAGGAGTTCATCACCACCAAACCAGTATTATATGAAATGCTGAAGGGTATTCTTTAAGAAAAGGAAGAAGAAGAAAAAGGTAAAGATACAATATTATGAACAACAAAGTGACAACAAATGCATATCTATCAACAAGTGAATCTAAAAATCAAATGAATAAAAAATCTGATGAACAGAATAAACTGGTGAATGGAATAGAATCAGTTTATTGGAATTCCACATGGAATTTTCATGTGGAAATGAAACAGACTGATGATTCTCAGAGGGAAGAGGGTGGGGGGGGGGGGAAGAGATTAGACAAAGATCTTATATGCATGTTTGCATTACCTATGGACACAGACAATAGGGTGGTGAGGGCCTGAGGTGGGGTGAGAACTGGGTGGAGGGGAGCTATGGGGGTGGGGGAGAAGAGAGACATCTGTAATAATATCAACAATAAAGATCTTTTTAAAAAAGTGGTTAGTGGAGGCAAATTTTATTAAGGGATAGATGACTCCCTGCTGCAGGGGCAGCAGGAAGGGGGCCAGAAGCATGTTACTAATGAAGCTTCTTTGTCTCAGCTTCCAAATCCTATGCCCCTTGAGCAAGTCCTACAAAAGGTGCAGCTGGGGTTCCAAAAGCAGGCCAGTGTCCAGAGCTCCCATTCCATGTTATAGTTGGGTATAGTTCAGCATCCAAGCTCATTGAAGTCTATTAGTCCATGTGTGGCACAGGGGAGCATATCTCCTGCCATAGGAACCCAGTGCGCCAGAGAGGAAGAGAGAGAAAGGAAGGCCAAGGGAAGGGAGAAGGCCAAAGCACTTGTTGCAGCACACTCCAAGACACTAACATCATCAGTAGGGGTCCCTGGGGACATGAGTCTCCCACAATTACTACAACTATGGCCAGCAAGGCCATGTCAGGAGGGACTGCCCGCAGGGAAACAGGAAGCCACCCCCCAAGCCTTGTCCTATCTGCAAGGGGGACCACTGAAAGGCAGACTTCCCAAAGGACGCAGGCACCCACGGGCTGATCGGCATCTCAGATGGTCCAGCAGCAGGACTGACAGGCCTGGGGTCTTCCCACCCGGCTCTGACACCGATTGTCATCTCCATCCAGGAGCCCTGGGTGACCCTGACTGTCGAGGGCAAGAGAATTAGTTTCCTCCTTGACACTGGAGCTGCCTTCTCTGTCCTTTCCAACCCTAGCCTACCCTCTTCCCATAGTGACTGTTAAGGGTGTGTCTGGAAAGAAAAAAACAAGATGGTGGCATAAGGTATACACCTGTACATGCTGCCTCTCACAACCACACCAAAACTACAACTAAAAGACTATCACCCAGAACCATGGGAAAGCTGGCTGAGTGGAAGTTCTACAATTAGAAGGGAAAATAAAAGCACATTGAGACTGTGTAGGAGGTGCAGAGCCACGGAAAAGCAGAGGTATGGAGGCGCACACGGAGAGGGCTGGCAACTGAGGACGCGGTTGTCTTTTTCAAGCGGGAGGGAGACACAAGCTCCCGACAGCTCTGAACTCCAGTTTCCAGCGAGACTCTGGGGACCCAGACTCCTACAGGGAGAAACTGGACTGTCTGGCATTGGGCCGGAAAGTGAGGGTGGCTTTCTCGCAGAGGTACGTGCAGGAATCATTGTTTAGTGTGCTGGGGCTAGGGACTCGGAGATGCGGAAATGCTGAGATGCAGAGATGGCTGACTGGCAGCCATTGCTGTTTGCCATGCCCTAGTGATTCCCTGAGACCCCGCCCAGCCCAATTTACAAACCCATCCAAACTGTGTGCAGTGGCTTTTGCATATGAATGGCCTGCCCTATCACAGCTTAACCTAACAAATTGCAGCTAGGTCAGCTCCAAAACTTCCAAACCCCAAGCAAAGAGGAGAAATCTGCATATCTTGCTGTAGCTCCTAATGGGTGGCCTCAGACAGTAGCTGACTTGCACCTCCTTGAAGATCCAGGAGCCAGTGTACCTAGTGGTCAGTGTGAGACAACACCAGATTTCAACTCTTCACATCCATAAGCGACACACTCAAGAGGCTGACTCAATGAGCACCAAAGCCCCACTGAAGCAAGTCCTGCCCCATAAGGGTGTCCCCAGCACAGCACTTCTCCCAGCATAGACACAGCTGATCCTCACAGCCAATTGACCAGGAGGTCAACTCCTCCCAGTGATACCAACAGCAATCAAGGCCTAACTACAACAAGACTGTGCATCCAGCCCACAAAGGGGTGCACCAAGAGTGTCCACCTCAGGTGATTGGGGAGGCTGAGCCACTGGGCCTTATAGGTCACTTACCACACAAAGCCACTCCATCAACACAGGGAACCAGCCAAATGCAGAAACAAAGAAATATGTCACAAATGAAAGAAATGGAGGAAAGCAAACTACTGGATATAGAGTTCAAAACCACAGTTATAAGGTTACTCAAGAATCTTCTAGAAACCTCCGAGGAACTTAGTGAGACCTTCAAGGTTTTAATGAGAATGCCAAAAAAATGGAAAAGGATCAGTCAGAAATTAAGTATACACTGTCTGAAATAAAGACTAATATACAGAAATCCAACAGTAGACTAGAGAACCCCAAGAATCAAACCAAAGATTTGAAATATGAAGAAATAAAAACCACCCAACCAGAAAAACAAAAAGAAAAAACAATCCAAAAATATGAAGATAGTGTAAGTAGCCTCTGGGACAACTTCAAGCATACCAACATCCAAATTATGGGGGTGCCAGAAGAAGAGAGAGAGCAAGATACTGAAAACCTATTAGAAAAAATAATGACAGAAAACTTTCCCTACCTGGTGAAAAAATAATAGACTTAAAAGTCCAGGAAGCGCAGAGAACCCCAAACAAAAGGAATCCAAAGAGGACCACACCAGGACACATCATAATTAAAATGCCAAGGGCAAAAGACAAAGAGAGAATATTAAAAGCAGCAAGAGAAAAACAGTTAGTTACCTACAAGGGAGTACCCATACGATTGTCAGCTGATTTCTCAACAGAAACTATGCAGGCCAGACGGGAGTGGCAAGAAATATTCAAAGTGATGAACAGCAAGAACCTACAACCAAGATTACTCTACCCAGAAACGCTATTATTCAGAATTGAAGGTCAGATAAAGAGCTTCACAGATAAGAAAAAGCTAAAGGAGTTACCGCCAAACCAGTATTATATGAAATGCTGAAGGGTATTCTTTAAGAAGAGGAAGAAGGAGAAAATGGTAAAGATAAAAATTATGAACAACGAAGTGACAACAAATACATATCTATCAACAAGTGATTCTAAAAATCAAGTCAATAAAAAAAATCTGATGAACAGAATAAACTGGTGAATATAATAGAATCAGGAGAATAAAAAGGGAGTGGAGTGACAATTCTCAGGGGGAACGGGATGTGAGGGGTGCGGGAAGAGATTGGACAATAATCTTACATCTATGGATGGGGACAGTGGTGGGGGGTAAGGGCACTGGGGGGGTAATCAGGTGGAGGGAAGCTATGGGGGGAAAAAGAGGAACATCTGCAATAATTTGAACAATAAATATTTATTAAAAAAATAATTAATAAATAAATAAAAATTTAAAAGGATGTGTCTCGAAAGCTGGTGATGAGCCATTTTTCCCAGCCTTTGAGCTGTAATTGGGACAATTTGTTGTTCTCATATGCCTTCCTGATTATGCCAGAAAGTCTGACTCCCCTGTTGGGGCAAGACATCTTGGTACTTTTTGGCACCACTATAAGCATGGCGCCAGAACAAGTACTCTGCCTACTTCTAGTAGAGACTGAAATTGACCCCAAAGTATGGGCTACACAAGGGCAAGTTGGCAGAGCAGTTAGGGAAGCTCCCATTCAGATACATCTCAGGGATTCAGCTTCCTTTCCCCATCAGAAACAGTACCCCCTCCAGCCAGAGGCAAGGCAGGGATTACAAGCTATAATAGACAATTTGAAGGCCCAAGGCCTGGTAAGACCTTGCAACAGCCCATGTAACACACCTATTCTGGATGTTCAGAAGCCTAAAGGGGAATAGAGACTTGTCCAAGACCTCTGATTAATAAATGAGGCAGTTATCCCTATACATCTGTGGTTTCTAACTCTTATACTTTATTGGCCCAAATTCCAGAAGATACTGAATGGTTTACTGTATTAGACCTCAAGGATGCCTTCTTTTGCATACCATTACATCCTGACTCACCGTTCCTTTTTGCATTTGAAGTTCCCTCAGATGAGTCCACCCAGTTGATCTGGACTGTTTTATCCTAATGCTTTAAAAGTAGCCCCATTTTTTTTTTGTTCAGGACTTAGCTCAGGATTTATGCCAATTTCAACATCCACAGACAAAAGTTAAACAGTATGTTGATGACTGGTACTCACCTTTGGCCCATGCATCCTAAGAGCCCTTCCCTCCTTACTTGTATGCTTTGTTTCCTCCAGAATAGAAGTAGTCACGCTACAGAGAGTCATGGAAATAGAACCCCAAATGACATCTCCCATCTTCTGTGGTCCCTTAGATCATCTGCTTCTGGTGGAGCCTTAACACCCCTTGCTATGTTCCTCTTCAGCTGGAATTAGCTAGAGCAGTCATTGTCCCTATTCCCAACAGTGGTTGGGAATCTCCAAATAGGAGGGGAATGAGTATATAGAAGGTGTTGGGCCCACAGTTCTGTGGACACTGAATATTAGACAGAGAAGATATGAGAAGGCATATAAGAGAGTCTTTATTGCAGACCAACTAGCCATTGTTAACAAGGAGACATCAGACAAAACAGTTCTTCCAAGTAGCCTCACAAAGTAGCCGCAAACATAAGAACCTTTGTACAAACAGCAGACCCGCACCGGCTGATCAACAACACATCTTTATACCAAACTCAGACAAAAGAGGCTTCTTGCCAAATAGTGACATCAGTATTTGGGTTATAGAAAGGTACACCTATGCAGTGTGTACAGTAAGATTGCTGTGTGCTTGCTTTTGCACCTGTATGGCAAATTGACCTTGGACATCCGGCGTACTCTGATTAGGGTTCCCACACTCCACCTATTACATTGGATGGTCTTTTAAGGGTACCCTGGCCTTTTTGCCACCTCCTTGAACATAGAGCCTACAACAACAATACAAATTGTAGCATGTCAGGACCAGTACTCCGGACCTAATAGTAAAACTCAAGAATGCCCAATGTTATATCCCTGACAGTCTATCCCACCAATCTCAGAGGGGGTCATGGGAAAGGGCTTGTACGGCCTGTTCTTCACTGTCCATCTCTCTCAGGGCACTGCTTACATTCCCAGGGCTGGATCAAGGGCTGTGACTGTCACTTACTGGTATAGTAGTACCCGCTTCCCCAGGGGGATAGGAGGGCTACCCATGGCCCTTCCCTAGTAACAGTCTATGATCAGGACTATACTCCCTGTTCCCCCCTCTGCCAAGGCGGGAGGCCTTGGGTCGCAACAGATTTTACCTATAAATGCCGTGTCTGAGGTTAGCTCTGCATATACTCTTCTAGCCTAATTTTTTAGGCTAGGTGGGTCCACCCCTAGGTGGAGCTCACATTTCCTGTCCCCTCATGGGATGATGGACTACTAGCCACTATTGCTTGTGCCACTGTGGCAACCACAGGCCTTTAAAGACAGCCCAGCTATCTATTCTAATGGCCAAAGGGCTACTTTGCCCAGTACTTGAATTGAACTATATAGTTCGTCAGTATCCAAATGGACAGTCACAGCCATCCATGTAGCAGGGCTCTTCCCTACTAGACCCATTCTTATCCCACATGGTCTCCAGGAGGGGTGGCATACCCTCTCCGAACGGACTAAAGAGTACCTCCTCCACAGGAATTTCATCCCTTCACAGGGTCTCATATGTCACAGGATCCAACAGGATTTGTAATTCCTGTGACAGAGGGCTGGTCCTCACCAATGTCCTCATTTCTAAATAGGCCCCCTCACTCTGCTAAAGTTGGGGTTTGTGCCCCTCCCAATATGAGTGTGATCACACAGGCTTGTAAGTCAGCGCACATGGCTGCCAACAAGAGAGCATCAGCTCCCAGTGTTCTTGGACATCCTATAACTGGGACCAAAAACTGATGGGTACCCATTTCTGCCCACTTGGACGACTGCCCTCTTGGCAGCTGGGTACCCTCTACTTCTGGGGTTCAACCCCATGTCACCCCTTTCTAGGACAACTGACACGTGCCATAACAACATTGATATCATGGCCACCCCAGGCAGCCAAAATCCCGTGCCATCAAACCATGTCAAATGGTAGGGCCATACAAACATCCCTGACAGAGGGCAATCAAAGTCCACTTCAAAAGTGACCTTCCCATTCAAAAGCAAACATCCTTGACTCTCTGGAGCCCTGTCTATGGAGAAGGCACCAGCCATATCCATCACATAGGGCATTCTTCCAATGCCAGTGTAAGGCCATCTATGCCATTCACTACAGCCGGCACCTGAAGTGTAGTGGGAGAGTCACTCTACTCAGTTCTCTGCAAGCCATGGTCAGTTGCCAGGTGCCATCAGGCTTCTTGACTGGCTATATCAGAGAACTGGAGGGGCTGTGCCTGGGCCGGATAATCTTCATCTTCTCCAGCCGCAACATCTGGCATACTCTGCACGGGGCCCCCACAACCACAGTAAGTATATTTTTAACCCAGTGATATAATTCCTGGGCATATCTCCCAGTGAAATTCTTCCCTCAGATCTTTAGGGAAAACTTTATAATTATGCCTATTTAAGTAAGTTCAGCATCTAGTTTTAAAACTTAAATCTAATCTTTAGCCCTCTTCTTTTCTCTTCTCCACTTTTCTCATTCCAAATATTACTAATGTGTAAGTTCTGTGACTGAAAAGTTTGAGTATCTGGGCTTAACATGGTCACTAGTTTTGATTTTCAGTCCTTTCTAAACACGATTTTCCCATTCTCATAGCTTTTTCTATTTTCCAGTTCTCATAGCTGTTTTCTTCTTATCTTCTCCTATCAAAATCCTTAAAGAAAAATTTTGGCTTAGGAAATTTCAAGTTTCATAGGTAACAAAAATGTTTTTCCTTCACAAAAAAAATAACTGAAATGTCAATTTCTCTAAGAGCAATACGCCTTTATCCATCCATGCTTGTCAGGAAAGTGTTTAAAAAATATATTTTTGTCATATTAATTTCATATTAGTATCCTCAGAGATCCCTGTAATCAATGAACAATATACAACCCCAAGACCCCTGGGAAGTGTTTGAGCTGGAAAGGTGGTGTTAATAAAAGGGATATATAGCTCAGCCAGTGTCGCTCAGTGGTTGAGCTTCAACCCATGAACCAGGAGGTCACGATTTGATTCCTGCCAGGTTGTGGGCTCAATCCCCAATAGGGGGCATGCAGGAGACAGCCCATCAATGATTCTCTTTCATCATTGACGTTTCTATCTCTCCCTCTCCCTTTCTCTCTCTGAAATCAATAAAAACACATTTTTTATTTTTTTTTAATTTATTTTTTATTGTTTTAAGTATTACAAATAGTAGTACATATGTCTCCTTTTTTCCCCCCCATTGACCTTCTCCTGACCTCCCCTACCCCCCAGTACATGCCTTCACCTGCCCGCCCTCGCCCTCTCCCCCCCACCCCCAGTCTTATAGCCATTGGTTGTGCTTATATGCATGCGTACAAGTCCTTCAGTTGGTCTCTTACAACCCGCCTCGCCCAACCTCCCCTGTCTTCCCAATGTAGTTTGACAGTCTGTTCAATGCTTCTTTGCCTCTGTATCTTTTTCCCACCATTTCTTTCCTTTAAAAAGTTTTGCCTTTGCAGACTAGAAATAAACATATAATAACAAAACAAACAAAATGTTTTAGTCCCAATTTCATTGTCCAACAGTTCTGAGTCCCTGTTTCAATGTCTAACAGTTCCTTATGTGTACATGTCAGCAATGATAACTGGATGGTGGGCACATGGTGGCAATGCAGGTCCGACCCTCTCTGGTTTGGTCCTAGGCAACCTGCAGCGGTGCACAGCTGCTGACTGCTCGCGTGGCAAGGCATTGTCAGCATCTTCCATCTCTGGACTTTTTTTCCTCTTGTCTTCGTGGTTGGAGCACACCTGTCAATTCCTCTCTGTTGCAGGAATCCACATGGTCTTGGAGTTGTTTTCTGAAAATATACAAACATATACTCAACCACAAGTTAATAAAGGAATCTTTTCTATATAATTGATTTGGGATCCTTTTTATTTTTGCCCAAACAATTTTCCTTTGTCTTATTTAGACACCATGTGTGTTTTTCATGGCCGTCTTGCTGTTAGCATTGCAAATGAACCTTAATTTGGTAAAGTAAAAATTTTCTAGATGTAATTTACTTATAGAATATTTTTCTTACATGATATTACCCTACTATCCCCCCCTTTTTTTTATTAATGGAGGTTTTCATAAATTTTATAATGCAGTCTTGATAACTTTAAATTTTAATTTTATTTATTTATTTATTTATTTTTTTTTTGCCCAAAACTATGACTGCTTTAGGTTCATTGCATGTTCAGGAATTTTACCATGAGATGAACTACCAATAGAAATTTTAGTTATTACTTTAGGGTCAGCTTTTTGTCCAGAACAATTAAATTTACTTGAATATTCATTTATTTCAATTAGCCTATTTAAATTAATCTGGAAACTTGATTACTATTTTACTGTCAAATTTAATACTCTACCAACAATCTTAGTTTACCCTGTATATATTAGTGGGAAGGATTATTTGCATTCTTGAGTGGGCCCTGAGCATTCCTGATGCTAGGCTGAATTTAGATATAGGGCAGCTGCTGTCGGCCAAGTCTCTTGTCTGTTACCTGGGTCCCGATCTGAGCTGGGCCAAGTCTCTGTCTGTCACCTGTATCTCGATGTGAGCTGGGCCAAGTCTCTTTCTGTTGCCTGGGTCCTGATCTGAGCTGGGTGTGGGAAGCGCGAAGCAGCCATGAGGGCAGGAGACCTCCCTTAGAAGGGGCGAGGGTTCAAGCCCCTGCAATGTTGGGGGGGTGAGGGTCTGTGCCCCACTTCTGTTGGCCCCCCCAAGTTCTCTCCTGATGGCCCCTCTGCGACTGTGCCTGTCTTAGGTTGTTCCTTCCTTGAGGAATCTTACCCGTCTCTGGCTAACCAGCCATCCTCCGGGGCCAAGCAGGGTGATGTGAGGCTCAGTTCTGTCTCCTTGATAGCCTATCTCCGTGGCCTCCACACCCAGCATCTGCCTTGGGAACCCCTGGCCTGCTGGCGGGGTCCCGGTGCTGATCACATATCTCAGGGAACTTGGGTTTCTTCTCCAGTGAGGGCCCAGCTCACCCAATTGGGTGTGAGACAGATCCATGGTACCAGCCCCCGCGAGGCTTCAAGTTCAGCATGAACAGAAAGCTCAGGCAACAGCTGAGGTCAATTGGATTGTGAGAAGAGGGTCACTCTTGGCACAAAAGGCAAGAGGGGCCAATATAGGATGCTCAAGTGCCTTCCCAGTGCCTTAATTCCTTCTGAAAGGGATTAAATCCTTTCATGTCCTTTTTTTTTTTTAATTGCTGCAAACCATTCAAAGAATTAGTTTGTAAGTTTGTTTGGGATAATTGTACAATATGCTGTTGTAAAATATCTAAAATTATAATGACATTGTAAAATAATATCATGTAAGGATATTCTTTGCCCTAGGCCCTGGCAATTCCATTTCAAACTGGCTGTCAATTTCTTTTTGTAGCTTTATATAAACTTTGTCAGGGAGGCAAAAACACAAATTACTTACTTTAGTTCAAGAGACCAAATATATTGATTTTCAATTACAATCCTTATGACTTTTGAAGGAAACTTCTCTTTGTTTCCTTCCAAAATAATTTTCAGTCTACAGAGAGTTTCATTTAAAAATTTTTGTCACATGAAACAATTTCTCTTAAGGCTATGGTGACCACTAGTATTGATTAGATTTAGTATTTTATTTTTATTTTATAATTTTTTAATTAATTTTTTAATTTTTTTTTTTTACATATGTGTCCTTATTTCTCCATAATCCCCCACTCCCCACTTATGCCCCACTCCCTTGTTGTCTGTGTCCATTGATTAGGTTCATATGCATGTTTTTAAAGGGATATAATTGGATTCCTTCAAGCTGAAAACCCCCAATTTAATACCAACAACAAAAATAATAATAGCCACCAAATAATAAGAGCACAATCTGTTCCAGGCCTCCATGAATAAGTGTTATGTACATATGTTCTTTAAACCACACAATGACCCTGAAATGTGTTATCATTTCCAGTTTACAGGTAAAGAAACTGAGAGTTAGAGAGATCAAATAAGAAGTCTCCAAAGCCATGATAACTCAAGTTTGGCAGCCTGACTGCAAGGCTCTTTAACTATTAAATCATGCCTGCAAGGCTCTGTGAACAAATAAATCATTCCTGCAAGGCTCTGTAACAAGTAAATCATGCCTGCAAGGCTCCGTGAACAAGGTAGCAGTATACAAAATTAACACCCAGAAATCTATGGCTTTTTTAATACATCAATAATGAAATCACATAAGGAGAAACTAAAAAAAAAAAAAAAAATCCCACTTACCGTTGCACAAAAAAATTAAGATACCTAGGAATAAACTTAAACCAAGGAGGTAAAAGACCTATACTCAGAAAACTACAGGATATTGAAAAAAGAGATAGAGGAAGACATAAACAAATGGAAGAACATACCATATTCATGGATTGGTAGAATCAACATCATTAAAATGTTCATACTACCCAAAGCAATCTATAGATTCAATGCAATCCCCATTAAAATACCAATGGCATATTTCACATGCCTAGAACAAACTCTCCAAAAATTCCTCTGGAATAAAATAAAATAGAAGACCCTGAATAGCCACAGTAATATTGAGAAAGAAGAACAAAGTTGGAGGGATCACAATACCAGATATCAAGCTGTATTACAAAGCCATGGTTCTCAAAACTGCCTGGTACTGGCATAAAAACAGACATATATATAGACAAATAGAACAGAAAAGAGAACCCAGAAGTAGACCCAAGCCATTATGCTCTATTAATATTTGACGAAGGAGGCAAGAGCATACAATGGAGTCAAGATAGTCTCATCAATAAATGGTGCTGGGGAAATAGGTCAGATACAGGCCAAAAAAATGAAAGTAGATCATCAACTTACACCATATACAAAAACAAACTCATAATGGTTAAAGGACTTAAATGTAAGATGGGAAACCATAAAAATCTTAGAAGACTCCATAGGAAGCAAAATATCAGACATATGTCATAGCAATATCTTTACCAATACAGCTTCTAGGGCAATGGAAACTAAGGAGAAAATAAACAAATGGGACTACATCAAAATAAAAAGCTTCTGCACAGCAAAAGAAACCATCAACAAAACAACAAGAAAGCCCACTTCATGGGAGAACATCCAAAGTTATCTCAGTTAAGGGTTTAATCTCCAAAATTTACAGGGAACTCATACAACTTAACAAAAGGAAGATAAACAATCCAATAAAAAAAATGGGCAAAGGGCCAAAATAGACACTTTTCGAGAGAGGACATACAGTGTGGGAAGCCACCGCTTTCCCAATACTGTCAAAAGAGTGCACCAAGGAATATGGAAGGCTGATGGGCCTTGGACGATTAGCAGGGCTAATACCATGCACCATTGTTATGTTGAGATAGCGGTGGCTCAAAGCAATTTTATGACCTAATAGTCTCAAAGTAAATGTTTACTGAACCTTGCTGATCTTTACTGACCTTTGAGACAGTCTGTTTGCTACCTATTTGCCAAACTTTACTGAGGGCAGGATGTGTACCAAAAACTGAATAAAAAGCGGATAAGGCCAAGTTCCAGTGTGCCTCTCCAAGAGAGAGGTCTCCACCTGGCCCCACATGCCTTCTAAATTCATATTTCTTGTCTAGTATTTTCATTTGTGCGATGGCCCCTTCTTCAGATCCTGAACCTCTGCTGCAAAAGGTTGCAGCAATACAGAAGGCCAAGAGACATATGAAAACATGCTCAGTCACTAATCATCCAAGAGATGCAAATCAAAATGACAATGAGATATCATCTCACACCTGTCAGAATAACTACCATCAACAAATCAACAAACGACAAGTGCTGCGAGGATGTGGAAAAAAAAGAATCCTCGTGCACTACTAGTGGGAATGCAGACAGGTGCAGCCACTGTGGAAAATATGGAGTTTCCTCAAAAAATTAAAAATGGATCTGCCATTTGACCCAGTAATCCAACGTCCAGTAATATATTCCAAGAAATCAGAAACACCAATTAGATAGGACAAATGCACCCCCTATGTTCATAGCAGCACAATTTACAATAGCTAAGATTTGGAAACAGCCTAAATGCCCATCCACAGATGAGTGGATTAAAAAACAGTGGTACATGTACAAAATGGAATACTACACTGCTATAAAGAAAAAAGAACTCTTATCATTTGCAACAGCATGGATGGACCTAGAAAGCATTATGCTAAGCGAAATAAGCCAGTCGGCGAAAGATAAATATCACATGATCTCACTCATTTGTGGAATATAATGAACAACATAAACCGATGAACAAAAATAGATCCAGAGACAGAGAAGCATCAAACAGATGGTCAAACTTCAGAGGGAAGGCAGGGGATGGGGCGGGGTGGCCTGAGGGAGTAAGAGATCAACCAAAGGACTTGTATGCATGCATATAAGCATAACCAATGTACACAGACACTAGGGTGGTGAGGGCATGTGCTGGGGGCTGAAGGGGGGGGCTGGGAGAGCTCAATGGGAGTAAAAGAAGGCATATGTAATGCTATATGTAATACTTTCAACAATAAAGAATATTTTTTTAAAGTAAAGGGATGGAAAAAGATACTTTATGCAAATGGCACATCAACAAAAAACTGGGGTAGCAATACTCATATCTGACAAAATAGACTTTAAAATAAAGGCCATCCTAAGAGAGAAGGATGTTATACCATAATAGAGGGATCAATCCAACAAGAGGATATAACCCTTGGGAACATTTATACCCTCAACATAGGAAAACCTAAATATATAAAGCAAATATTGATGGTCATAAAGGGAGAGATCAAAGGTAATACAGTCATAGTAGTGATCTTTAACATGCCATTGGCATCAATGGATAATCTTCCAGACAGAAAATCAACAAGGAAACAGTAGTCTTAAATGACACACTAGAACGGAGGGATTTAATGGGGACTTCAGAGCATTTCAACCTCAAGCAGAAAATTACGTATTCTTTTCAATTGCCCAGGGAACACTTTCCAGATACTCCACATGCTAGGACACATTGTTCTCTGCTCCTCAACACCAACTGGGATTATTGGATGCTCTGCCTTTAGCTGGTAGTGGGCTCAAAGGTCCAAGAAGACTTCTTTCTGGTGGACCCTGCTGTGGCTTTCTGTTGACCGTCCTCTCCATGGTTCTAGCTTGGGCCTTCTCACAGCATGGCTATTCATTCTACAGTAGTCAGACTTCTCACGTGGCAGCTTCCAGATGGTAAATTCCAAAAGGAACAAACCCAGAAACTGAAGATGTCTTAAGACTTCTGTAAAGGACACAGCATCAACCCCACCAGTCTTCCAAGACCAACTTTGAGCAGAAATACTGTCCAGAGGGGCTGGTTTACTGAAAGAGAATGTCTTCTGACTCCACCACACACATCTGGTGCTGAGAATCTCTTTCTCAACTTTCTGAGATACAAAGGAAGGGAAGGGGAGGAAAGGGAAGGGGAGGAAAGGGAAAGGAGGGGAAGGGAAGGGAAAGAAAGGGAAGGGAAGAAGGAGCCGGTTGACTTCTTAGAAACCAAGACCTCTGCACTACCAGAATTTATGTGTTCTCTATTGCAGGGGATGGACATCACTTTGCCTCCAAAATTAAAGTAGGCTGGTGGTAGGGCTTCCTTTTCTTCATTTTTTTCAGGCTCAGACTGAAGAAACAAAAATCCTTGTTTAGATTCACATGTACCATTTCTGGTACCTAATAACGGTTCATGAGCAGTTGCTGGTACAAGGCATTCCGTTTGCAGTTTAAAGTGTTTTCCCAGGGACAGTGGAGTCTTGTTCACAAAGCCCTGCTTTTTCCCATGGTTAGTGTCCTCAGGATCATCTGTTCTGGCTAGAGGAATTATACATAAGTTTCTTTTTCTTTATTTTTTGAGCCCTTACTTTGGATTTTCCTTTTAAGAGAAAGGAAGCTGTATTGTAAAATGGTAGTCCAAGTGAAAAAGCTGGTTAAGTTGGTGACTTTTGGAGACGATGAATAATTCTGTTCTTTTTGTCTTCTCTTGTTTCTTCTCCTTGCTGTTGCAGAAATCATGCTTACATTCTAGGTGAGCAGGAAAAGAAGTAATGGGAGCTAGAAGGAGGCACACAGACTCTGTCACTGCAGGAGTGCCTGTGTGGAGCAGCTGGACACCAAAGAATGGTCCCGGAGGCGCTGGGTAATGAGTCACGGAGCTCTGCCTCCAAGCGGTCACCACATTATTGTAATATATTAGAAAATAGAGGCATTTTCTGTACCTTTGGCAAGGCTATTTTTTTGTCAGAAAATATATTCCCTTAACTCTACTATTTCTACAATTTTTAAATTGGATTTTTGTGGCATGCTCAGAATAGTAAATTCTAAACCCAATTTGATACCATTCCTGCGCTTACTTTCTTCCCAGCTGGGTCTGTCCTCTCCAAGGTCTTCTCACCATCCAAATGCCATTATCAAACAAACTTGAAAAGAGCCTGGCTAGCAATAAGTGATAAAGATTTATTCAAGGATGTTTGCAAACCAGAAAAACAACCAGGCAATACCCAGAGCATTCGAAAGAAGAAAGAAAAGCTACGAGTTCCTATAGTAGAAAGTACATTCTTAAGGAACACCAGCCCTGCCTTCTGAGCCTCTGAATTATCCTGGTACAGCTGTCAGTCAGTTGTCAGCCAGTCTAGATGACGGATGTCAGGGGGTTTAGATATATGAGTCCTTCAGAGGGATAACAGAGAGGCATCTGGAGGTCTGATGCATGTCCAGACATTGATGCAGGATTGAGGTTCAAAAATTTAAGTGCCAAAATAGATCCAGAGACATGAGACAGAATGATGAATCTCAGAGGGAAGGAAGGGGTGGGTGGAGAGAGATTAACCAAAGGATTTTCCTGGTATTTACATTCCAGGGGCCCAGTGCTTGAATTCATGCACCTTGAAAGGAACTGTGTGCCGAGAGGCTGCAGAGGCACAGGGGCAGGTCTCAGCCCATCCTCCTTGCCCCCGCCCGGCCCCTCCTGCCATAGGCCCCAGTGCCCTGTCTGCCAAGGCCCAGTCCCCTGTCTGCCAAGGCCCCAGTCCTCTGTCTGCCCCAGCCTGGCTCCCACTGCCGCTGCTCACACCCACTGATGGTGCGGAGCAATGGGGGCTGGCGCCAGCAGCAGGTGTGAGTGGCAGCTGCTGCCCCAATCACCTCTCAGGATCAGGGGGAGGTGAAGAAGCCCTGAGGGGCGATTGGGACCAGCAGCCGCTGCTTGCACCCACTGATGGCGCTGAGCTATCAGGGCCGGCTCAGGGAGCTGGCAGCAGGTGTGAGCAGCGGCTCTGGTGCCGACAGTGGGTGTAGGCAGGGCTGGTGCTGGCAGCAGGTGCAAGTGCCTGGCGGGACCATGGCACATGGAAGCAAAGAATTTTCAGTAACCACCAGAGGCTCACCCTGATGACAGCGACCTGCATCCTGCATTGATCTGGCACCCCTGCTCACCTGCTCCACCATCCTACCACAGCTGATGCCTGCCATATTCTATGCTCTTCTGCCTGCTGCTGAGGCCTGACATGTTTTGCATGCACCCCCTGGTGGTCAGCACACATCATAGCGACCGGTTGTTTGGTTGTTCAGTTGTTCGCTGTTCGGTCTATTTGCATATTAGGGTTTTTTATATATACTAGTGACCTGGTGCATGAAATTCATGCACATTAAAAGGGGATTAATTAGAAGAAATAATTTAATATTGCTATTTGCCTTTTCTCTATAATAGAAGTGTCAGAGATGAAAGAAAATTAGTAAAATGTATATGAAAACCTTCCTCCTGTCAGAGTCTGGGGCTCACCATGGGATCCAGAGTCAAGTCCCCACTCACCCACATGCACCTCAAAATCACGTGAGACCCAGACCCAGCTGCACCCCCCCATTGAGCTAGATCCAGACCCGGCCAGTCCCACACTTGTCAAGCCCTGCCGGGCAGGGGCATAGCTTCAGGTCCCCTGGCCCAGCACCAGGATGGGGGGGCATGGCCTGAGGTCCCCTAGCCCAGACCGGGGTGGGGGGCGTGCCTTGAGGTCCTCCGTCAAGCCCTGCCAGGTGGGGGGCATGACCTGAGGTCCCCCATCAAGCCATGCCAGGCGATGGGGAGCAGCCTCAAGTCCCCCGGCCCAGCACTCGAGGGGTGCACAGCCTCAGGTCCCCCATCAAGCCTTGTTGGGCAGGGATGCGGCCTGAGTTCCCCCTACCCAGCACTGGGGGTGCACCTTGAGGTCCCCCATCAAGCCCCTCTGGGTGGGGGGGCACGGCCTGAAGTCCCCTGTCAAGCCCAGCCAGGCAGGGGGGTGCAGCCTCAGGTCCCCTGGCCCGGTGCTGGGGTGCAGGACATGGCCTGAGGTCCCCTGTCAAGCCCCACCTGGTGGGGGGCGTGGCCTGAGGTCCCCCGGCCTGGCACTGAGGTGAGGGAAGACATCTGAGGTCCCCTAGCCCAGCACCAGGACGGGAAGTGCACCTTGAGGTCCCCTGTCAAGCCCTGCCGGGTGGGGGACGCAGCCTGTGCTCCCCTGTCAAGCCCTGCCAGGTGGGGGACATGGACTGACATCCCCTGTCAAGCTCCACGGGGGCGGGGGAGGGCATAGCCTCAGGTCCCTACTGATTGCTCATTAAGGCTTCTTTATGGGAACTTGGCCTCAGCTGTGGGTGCAACCATCTTTGTGATGGAGTGATCGTCAATTAGCATATTGCCTCTTTATTAGATAGGATAAATATGCATAACCCATGGACACAGACAATGGTGTGCCGAAGGCCTAGGATGGGGAACAGGTGCAGGGGATGGGTGTGGAGTGGAGGGGGTCAATGGGGAAAAAAGAGGGGGCCATCTGTAATACTTTCAACAATAAAGATAAAAGTTTTCTTTAAAAAGAAATTTCAACTTTTATCATTAACAAAAAAAAAAAAATGTTTAAGTTCTCAGACTGGTTAAAACAGAATAGAATCATTTAGTCAGAACTCCACCAACTTGATTTTAGTAATTTAACAGCCTGACTGTAGTGACTCCATTTTATTTTTTCACTCTATTCCTCACCTGGTTTTTTAAACTAGTTTCACAGAAAGTCCCAAGTGGGACTTCGTCCTGTCTTTATTCTTTTTCTCTCTATGGTCTATTTCTCATCTAGGTCACTCTACCTCATCGTCACCAGCTGCCTGGTCCCTGTCTGCTTCTCCAAGCACTTGTGACCTGCAGTTCATCCCTTCCCTCGCCCTGACCTGAGCCTGGGCTTCCCACCAGCAATCCACAAGGCCAGGATCTTCCCCTAAACAATCAAGGAAGTGCTTTGACATTTATGTGCAAAATGAAAACTATTATCTCTCATTTCCAATCATATTGCTACTCTCAATTCCATATCTTGAAAAATATTTCACCCTACAGCTGACTAGCAAGTCTAGAAAAGTAAAAGAAAGAGAAAAAGACACACACACACACACACACACACACACACACACACACACACAAGCACACACGCACACACAGAGACTTAATGGGTTTTACTCCCTTTCTTCTCCTCCCTGCCTCTCTATCCTACATTATCATGATTATTTTGAGATTAACCCCTGTACACCATGATTTGCTTATCCATTTGGGTTGCTTCCAGTTATTGCCTGTTACGAATAAAGCTGATATTAACATTTGTGTACAAATCTCTGTATGCATATAGTTCCTTTTTCCTTAGGAAAATACTTTTTTTTTTAACCCTCACTCGAGGACATTTTACCATTGATTTTTAGAGAGAGTGGAAGGGAGAAAGAGAGGAAGAGAGAGACACATCAATTGGTTGCCTCCAGCATGCCCCTGACCAGGGCAAGAGCCTGCAACCGAGGTACATTCCCTTGACCGGAATCAAACCCGGGACTGTTCAGTCTGCAGTCCGACGCTCTATACACTGAGCCAAACAAGTTAGGGCAGAAAATACTTTTCTTGATCCAAATAGTTAGATCATATGGTTACTATATATTTAACTTTTTAAGAAACTACCAAACTGTTTCAAACTCCAACTGTTTTCCATTACTGTCAACAGTGTATGCCAATTCCATTTCCTCTGCATTCTTGTCAACACTTGGTATGGGTAGTCTGCAAGTGTCCCACATTTGGGCTCCAGTTTGTAGTGTCCCAAGTTGGGCTGCCAGTTGTGAATGTCCCCACGACGACCTGAGTGGTTCAGGGTTCAGGTTCAGGGTTCAGGTTCTGGAGGAGGCCACACACAAATGAAAGAGACTAGGAAATATTAATTTGGCGATATTGGGGGCCAGGTGGAAGCCCAACTCTAGGGAGGAGGACTCCTCTTTGCTCTGGCCTTGCAATCCCTTTTATTAAGGTTTGGGATCCACCCATAGCCAGTAATAGCCAATCAGCAAGGATTTACATAAGACTTAACAGGAAGTTGCTTCAGCTACCATTGTCTCAACTAGACAGTGAGTGGTTGTCTCTGACCTTTCAGAGTTTCAAGGTTGACCAGCCTTCCGGGTTCCTTGTCCACACCTCTCTGCTAGTGAGGACAATGGGCGGCTTCCAACATCTCTCCCGTTTTTTTTTTTCCTTAAGAAATCTTGCATCTGCAGACTAGAAATAAACATATGAGAACATAGATGAGACAAGCAATTGTGGTTATGCTGAGAGGCAAATGAATCAGTCTGTAGTAAATTTCTTTCTGGACCAACAGTTCTTTTGAGTCCCAATTTCAATGTCAACAGTTTTGAGTCCCAATTTCAATGTCCAACAGTTCCTTATGTGTACATGTCAGCAATGATATTTCAGTTCTGGATGGTGGGCAAATGGTGGCAATGCAGGTCCGACCCTCTCTGGTTTGGTCCTGGGCAACCTGCAGCGATGCATAGCTGCTGACTGCTAGCATGGCAAGGCATCTTCAGCGTCTTCCATCTCTGGACTGTTTCTCCTCTTGTCTTCATGGCTGGAGCAATCCTGTCAGCTCTTCTCCAGGATCCGTTGTTGCAGGAATCCACATGGGCTTTTCTGGAAATATACAAACATATTCTCAACCAAAAGTTAATAAATGATTCTTTTCTACAAATTTGACTTGGGAATCCTTTTTCATTTTTTTCCTAAACAATTTTCCTTTGGCTTATTTTGACACCATGTGATTTTTCATGGGTTTCTTGCTATCAATATTACAAATGAAATTTAATTTTCAAAGTAAAAAATTTTCTTGATGTAATTTACTTACAGATATTATTCCTTATAGGATATTTTTCTACTATCCCCCCTTTTTTTGATTTAAATATTATGAGACTTTTTAAAATTTTATAATGCAGTCTTGATAACTTTTAATTTTTGCACAGAAATATCATTGCATGTTTGGCAATTTTACCATGAGATGAACTATCAATAACAATTTTAATTAATACTTCAGGAACAGTTTCCTATCCAGTACAATTAAGTTTTCTTAAATATTCACTTATTTCAATTAGCCAATTTAAATTAATCTGAAATAAGATTTATTTTTAAACTTTACTTGTCATAGGTTATGGGCAGTAAATGACATTAATTAAATTCCTGTAATTAGTCTTTGAGTAACTTAACATAAACTTTGTCAGAGAGGCAAAAACACAAATTATGTACTTCAGTTTATGAGGCCAAATTTATTGACTTTTAATTATAGTCCTTCAGATATTTGAAGAAAACCTCTTTATTTCCTTCCAAAATAACTTTTAGCCTGTCACAAGAAATCTCATTACAGTAAAATTGTCTACTATTTTACTGTCAGATTTAATACTCTAACAACAATCTTAGTTTACCCTGTAAATACTAGTGGAAGAGATTTTTAAATTTTCTAATTTCTCCTTTTTATTAAGCTAGAATATTATTTTTAAAGAGTATCTCCTTTGGCTAATTTGCATTTATAGAGGGATCCTGGGAGGCCTTCAGTAACTTTCTTAGAAGACTTAAATTGCTTACAAAGACATTGGCTTATTCAAAGGTAGGGGTTGGCCTTTGCTGTTTCAAGATGGCAGCCCCCAGGGGAGTGGCAAGCCATGTGGCCATCATGGCAGCTGCCTAATCTGTTCTTTTAAAAGATAGTCAAAATTATATTCCAGACAAACAGAAATTTCACTAGCTGTTTTGGGTGGCTTTATTAGAATTTAATTGTTTATAATTTAAGTAGGTATCTTTAATTAAGAAGCAAAGCAAATTTAGTAAATGTTTACATCTGATTCACAAGGCACAAACTTTGTCCCACCTCCATCCTAATTAAAAATGCAGGTGGCTATGGGCTTTTTGTTATTTTAACTTCTGCTGTTGGATTTTAAGAAATATTTTGCTACTTATTTTACCCTTCTTAGAGGCCAAAACCTTTATAACACTTAAAAGTAAAATACAGTTATTAATTTTTTATTTGATTAAGTCTTCCATGCAATCTCAAGTATATTAAATCGGTTAAATTTCAAAATTATTTCCTTTAAGAAGAGAGAACAAATTTCTTGTATTACTCCAGGCACCCTTAGAGTGAAGTATGGTAGCAACCATACTTGGGTAAAAATTGCTGTTTAATATTTTAACCTTGCTGTTTTGGGTTCTGTACTCATTTAAAAGTTATTTTGATTTTCTGAACTTATGTATGGTTGAATACTCCATTGATGGTGGTTTGACTATCCAATTGATTGTGATCTCACTGGTTACTGAAGCACATTCTTCTGGGAATCAGAAGAGCACAAATTATCCTAAATTGTTTCAGTAGCTACAGATAACTGAGTTTTGGTTGACTCAGTGGTCCCGGAATCTGGACAGCACCATTATTCTAAATTGTCCAGGTAGTCCCAGATAATGTGTTTCTGTTGACTCAGTGATTCATAAATACTTTAGATAACTAACTTGCTCAATTTTTGCTTCTGTAAAGAATGCTTTTCGCAAAACAGGTTCCTCATTCCAGACCCAAAGATGTAATGGATACCTTTGTGATATTCTGCCAGTATAAGCCAGATGTGGCAAGCTATTCGGGGCTTCGAGGTCTGGAGTGCTTTTGCTCCCTTGTATGCTGCCGGCTTTTAATAAATGACTTCATAATTAGACTTTTTGAGGTGTCCTTTGTAAGATGGGGGTTACACTACAACATTTGGAGGCCCCAGCAAGATCCGCCGCTAGGGGGCACTGGTCTGGATGCCAAGGGAGGCCAGTCTCCCCTGGGCCAGTCGTGGAGACTGAGGGGTCTCTAGGGGGTGCACAACCTGAGAAGTCCCAGGGCCCCAGAGAACTTCCCTTTTGAATCCAGCAAGCGGACAGGGAACATTGGCACATCCCTAAAAAATTTGTCTCGGAGTCCTGGAAACCCTCCTGGAGGTGAGTCCTGGTTTACTGGTGGACCGGTCATCTGGGGATGGCAGGAAGGGCTGGAAGCAGCCAGGACTTCCCCATCCTAGAAGTGCCCTGAGACATCAGAGGTCACTCCTGGTTTCTGGGTTGTTTTTTGTCTTTTTATCTCATACTTGGGCCCTATGTGTATTATTTGTTGAGTTTTGATTTGTCAAGGTTTTGTCAGTTTGTTGAAATCCACTTGGGGACATTGAGTGGTTCTTCCCTTTCTGTTTAACCTTTGACTGTGTGGTTGGATTACTGATCTTTTTATCAAGGTTCCTTGCAGGATTTTACCTCTCCTGAAATAACCCTCTATGTCTAACCTGCCCCTCCCTGACTAAGCACTCTTTTTCCCAGGTCAACACCAGAGTGCAGGATGAGTTTCCCCTCACAGTCCCTGGCAGACTCGGGGAGTGGTTTTAACCTCTTTTTTCCTTCACACACACCAGCCCTGCCCACTGGCCTGGGGCAGTGGCTGTGGAGCCAGAAAAAGTGGCTGCAGTGGCAGTGTTTGCATGCCCTCCCCTCCCTCAGGGTGTTCACTCCCTGAGCCCTCAGTCTCCCTATGCCACCCCTCCCTCCTGGTTCCACTCTCATTATGGGAGGCAGACCGAGCTCCTGAGAAACTCCATAGGTTGTATGATGGGGCATTTATCTGTTTGTTGCATCTATTAGTCTTGTTTCCTTTGTCCAACATGAGTGCCATTTCTGTTTTGCTGAAATATGGGTGGAGAATCCTGTCCTGGGATGTGGGAAAGGGACGCCTCCATGTCTGTTCTTGTTAGGCCCCATCAGGGGACTTGGGCAGTGTTCCTGTTATCTGTTCAGATCCCAAGACTGTAAGAGTACTTGTTCACTGAAAGGTTTGTAAGTACAGATTTTTGTTTGTCTGCCTGGGTATAATTATTTGTTCATGTAAGTGTGGAAGTCGGTGAGGAATAAAAAAGAAACATTTAATTGATTTAAGGCTGAGTGCTCTGAAACATAGCAAACCACCCTGAGTGGCCACTGGGATTCCTTTTTCCCAGGGTTGCTTGCTTTCTGTCAGAGGGAGAATCAGACCGCCTAACTAATAAAATTTCTGTCTATTAATTTGAAGGTATGAAGTTGTAACAATTGTGGTTTGAAGAGGTTTAAAGCAGGGACCTAATTCTAAAGTTAACTATTTATAAGAAGGAAGCCAGAACTGGCAAAGTCACCAAGTCTGCCCAGAAAGCTCAAAAACTAAATGACTCTTATTTCTGACACCTGCCATCACCCAGTCTTAATCAGTGGTGGAGGAATGGTCTCAGAACTGTCTGTCTCAATTGGCCATTTAAGTTTAATATGGTTCGTGATTACAATATATTGTAAAACCTTTAGAAGAAAAGGAAAATATTTTGTGGGCCACTTGGTTCTTTTGTGTGTGGCAGCTCTTAAGTTATTAGTTTTAAAATCAGTACTTTTTAATGGAAACACACTCAAGCAGAGGGGCTTTTCAGAGAAGTCAGGGAGTCTCATTGCAGCGTAGGGATCACCGGTTCCCCCACGCCACCTTCATTGGCAGGAGGCAAGCGCTTTTCCCAGTGGGAACAGAGAGAGGTCTGCCAGAGGTTTTCATGCCTTGGTGGGAGCACCTCCATTCACCACCTGGGATCCGCCCTGTGTTCCCTGCCTCTGCCCACCCGGTGCCCATCCGCTCCAGGGGTTGTTTTGAGTAGTTGGAGGCGGTTGCGAGGAGGGAAATTCCCTTGTGACTCCCTGCACCCCAAATGAGACCCAAGAACCCTCCGCAAGTCCTTGGACACTTTTCATGGTGTTCTGTTAGGAGGCTTAAAGGCGGCAGCTAGAAATTCCCCCATTGCCGTTTTCAGGTTTATCAGAAACTGAGATCTTTATCTCTAGGAAAAATTCAAGCCACTAGAGGCCTGGGATGCCTATTGTAGGAAGCAGGAGCACTGAAAGAGAGAATATCCTGGCAGGTTAGCCAAGGAGGCAAAAGGGGAGACTCAGACTCCAAGGGTCTTTAACTTAGAGGGAGAGGACTGTCGGGACCATGGCTCCTTTCCATTAAGCCCCCAGGAGGCCAGGGTAATCTTACAATTGGGGGGCAAACCTGTTAGTTTCCGGGTGGACACTGGGGCAGCCTATTCAGTCTTGACAGAGCCAATGGGACCCATTACCTCTAAGAAGATATCAGTCCAGGAAGCACCGGACAAATTGCCTGTTTTCCTTGGACATCAAAGAGGACTGTGGAGCTCAGAAGGAACACGGTAACACATTCATTTCTGGTCATGCCAGAAAGCCCGTACCCCTCCTTGGACGTGACCTCTTATAGAAGCTACAAGCCACCATATCTTTTGAGGGGGACAGAGCACACTTCACCATGGATCCAAGGAACCCAGCTCTGGGTGCATCCTCTCCTGCCCTTTATTCTTTTATTCCTCTCTCAGAGGAATATCTCTTGCAGGAAATGGAAAAAGCGACACCAGGCGAAGAACATAAGCCCTCTACCTACTTGGAGGAGTTACAGAGTCTCTATCCCATGGTCTGGGCAGAAAACAACACCCCGGAGTTGGCAAGTCATCAAGCTCCTGTAGTAGTCCACCGCCACTCCAGCTCGGCCACTGAACTAGACCAAAGTGGAACAACAGGCCTTTGAGGAGCTAAAGAAGGCTCTCATCTCAGCACCTGCCCTAGCCTTGCCAGACGTCATGAAGCCCTTCTACCTCTACGTGAGTGAGGTAAGGGACATTGCCAAAGGGGTTCTCACTCAGACTCTAGGTCCCTGGAAGAGACCTGTAGCCTATCTGTCTAAGAGGCTAGACCCTGTGGCAGCAGGGTGGCCAGCGTGCCTCCAGGCAGTGGCCACCACAGCATTGCTGGTAAAGGAGGCAGATAAGCTGACTCTGGGCCAGGAACTAGCCCTGACAACACCCCATGCTGTGGAGGCACTCCTTCGAGGTGCTCCAGAGAAATGGATGTCAAACACCAGGATCACCCAGTGCCAAGCTCTTCTCCTGGACCAGCCCCGTATCCAATTCCAGAAGACACTGGCCATCAACCCTGCCAGCCTGCTCCCAGATGATGATCCGGAGGAACCCATTCATGACTGCATAGAGGTAACAGACGCAGTACAAACGGCTCGCCCAGACCTGACAGATGTCCTGCTATCATCACCAGAAGAGGTACTGTTCATGGATGGGAGCAGTTATGGTCAGGATGGCATCCGATATGCAGGGGTAGCAGTAGTCACCCTGGACCGCACCATTTGGGCACAGTCCCTGAATAGGGGAACATCAGCACAAAAAGCCGAACTTTTGGCCTTAATCCAGGCCCATCAATGGGGACACAGTGCCATCCACTGGGAAAGAGGGTTACCAACTTCAGCCTGAAAGGACATTAAAAATAGGGAAGAAATTTTAATCTTATTAGAAGTCATCAGGCTCCCAAGGGCAGTTGCAATAGTGCACTGCAAAGGACATCAGAAAAGGGAGACAATTGAAGCCAGAGGAAATAGAGCCACAGACCAAACTGCCAAGGAAGCCACCCAAAAGTCAGTGGGGCCTTTACAAGTCTTAGTAACCCTGCCGGATCCAGACTTACCACAGACCCCCTCCTACACCAAACAAGAGAAGGAATTGGCAGAACAGAAGCAAGCCATCAAAGGACCACATAGTTGGTGGACCCTACCAGATGACAGACTGTTGGTCCCAGAGGCTCTAGGTCAGATGTTAGTTGCCCAGTTATACCAGGCTACCCACCTAGGCGTCACCAAGACTTCTGAACTTCTGCGAGGCAGGTACTACATACCAAGCTTAGATAAGATAATTAAAAGCATCGTCACTAGAAGTACTATCTGTGCACAGGTAAATGCTAAGCAAGGTAAGAGGGTCCCCCCTGGGAATTCAGGCCTGGGGGAAATTCCCTAGGAGAGCGTTGGGAGGTGGATTTCACAGAGATTAAGCCACCAGCATCAGGGTACAAGTACCTGCTAGTTCTTATAGAAACCTTCTCAGGTTGGATTGAAGCATACCCCACTAAGACAGAAACTGCCTCTATAGCAGTCAAGAAATTACTCCAGGAGATTATACCTAGATTTGGGCTGCCAGTAGTCATAGGATCTCAAAGTATAGCTCAAGCCATAGGCATAAATTAGCAACTCCATTGTGCATACCAGCCACAAAGTTCAGGACAGCCATGAGCAGGACTCTAAAAAATAGTTTAACTAAATTTGTCCTAGAAACCGGTGAAAACTGGATCAACCTCCTGCTCTTCGCCCTCTTATAGGCCAGGTGTACCCAGTGGGTTGGCCTCCCAGTTACCTGAGGTGGACACTTTTGGTGCATCCCTTTGTGGACTGTGTGTACAGCCTTGTTGTAGTTAAGTCTTAATTGTTATTGGTGTCACTAGGAGGAATTGACCTCCAGGCCGATTGGCTGTGAGGATCCACTGTGTCTATAATGGAAGAACTGCTGCACTGGAGACATGCTTATGGGGCAGGGCTTGTTTCAGTGGGGCTTTGTTGCTCATTGAGTCTGCCTCTTGAATGTGTCACTTATGGATGTGAGTAGTTGAAATCTGGTGTCATCTCACACTGATCACTAGATACACTAGCTTCTGGATCTCCAATGGGGTGCAAGTCAGCTACTGTCTAAGGCCACCCAGCAGGAGCTACAGGGAGAACTACTGTTTTCTCCTCTTTGTTTGGGGTTTGGAGGTTTTGGAACTGTCTGACCAGAGCTGCAGTTTATTAGGGTAAGCTGAGATAGGGCAGGCCATTTATATGCAAAAGCTGCTGTGTGGAGCTTGGGTGGGTTTGTAGATTGTGCGGGGCGGGGTCTCAGGGAGTCACTAGGCTAGGGCGTGGCAAACAGCGATGGCTGCCAGTTTCCAAGTCCCCGCATCCTGCACCGCAGCGCAGTAAACAATGATTGCTGGGCGCACCTCTACAAGGAAGTCACCCTCCCCTTCCGACCCAATGGCAGACAGTCCAGCTTCTCCCCGTAGGAGTTTGGATCCCCAGCGTCTCCCCAGAAACTGGAGTTCGGAGTAATCGGGAGCCTGTCTCCCTTCAGGTTGAAAAAAGCAGTGCTCCCAGTCGCCCACCACCAGCCTGATTCACTCGAATCCGTACCTCAGCTTTTCAGTGCTTGTGCACGTCTCAGTGCTCTTTTCTCTTTCCTTCTAGTTGTAGAACTTCCACTCAGCCAGCTTTCCCGTGGTTCTGGATGATAGACGTTTTGTCTTTTAGTTGTAGTTTTGAAATTGTTGTGCGAGGCAGCAGTTTAGGTGTTTACCTATGCCACCATCTTGGTTTCTCCACCGCTTGACCTTTTATTTTATTTTTTTTTTAATTTTATTTTTTTTTATTGTTTACATATGTCTCCTTTTTTTTTCCCCCTTTGATCTTCCCCCGACCTCCCCTACCCCCCAGGACATGCCTTCACCTGCCCACCCTCCCCCCCCCCCCGCCCCAGTGTCTTATATCCATTGGTTGTGCTTATATGCCTGCGTACAAGTCCTTCGGTTGGTCTCTTACAGCCCTCCTCGCCCAACCACCCATGTCTTCCCAATGTAGTTTGACAGTCTGTTCAATGCTTCTTTGCCTCTGTATCTTTTTCCCACCATTTCTTTCCTTTAAAAAGTTTTGCCTTTGCAGACTGGAAATAAACATATAATAACAAAACAAGACAAAACAAAAAAATGTTTGAGTCCCAATTTCAATGTCCAGCAGTTCCTTATGTGTACATGTCAGCATTGATATCTGGATGGTGGGCACATGGTGGCAATGCAGGTCCGACCCTCTCTGGTTTGGTCCTAGGTAACCTGCAGCGGTGCACAGCTGCTGACTGCTCCCATGGCAAGGCGTTGTCAGCGTCTTCCATCTCTGGACTGTTTTTTCCTTTTGTCTTCGTGGTTGGAGCACTCCTGTCAATTCCTCTCTGTTGCAGGAATCCATCTGGTCTTGGGGTTGTTTTCTGAAAATATACAAATATATTCTCTACCACAAGTTAATAAAGGAATCTTTTCTATATAATTGATTTGGGATCCTTTTTATTTTTGCCCAAACAATTTTCCTTTGTCTTATTTAGACACCATGTGTGTTTTTAATGGCCGTCTTGCTGTTAGCATTGCAAATGAACCTTAATTTGGTAAAGTAAAAATTTTCTAGATGTAATTTACTTATAGGATATTTTTCCTTACATGATATTGCCCTACTATCCCCCCCCTTTTTTTTATTAATGGGGGTTTTTGTAAATTTCATAATGCAGTCTTGATAACTTTAAATTTAAATATTTTTTTCCCCACACATATGACTGCTTTAGGTTCATTGCATGTTCAGGAATTTTACCATGAGATGAACTACCAATAGAAATTTTAGTTATTACTTTAAGAATAGCTTTTTGTCCAGTACTTGAATATTCACTTATTTCAATTAGCCTATTTAAATTAATCTGAAAACTCGATTACTATTTTACTGTCAAATTTAATACTCTACCAACAATCTTAGTTTACCCTGTAAATATTAGTGGGAAGGATTATTTGCATTCTTGAGTGGGCCCTGAGCATTCCAAATGCTCAGCTGAATTTAGATATAGGGCAACTGCTGTCAGCCAAGTCTCTTGTCTGTTACCTGGGTCCCGATCTGAGCTGGGCTAAGTCTCTGTCTGTCACCTGTATCTCGATGTGAGCTGGGCCGGGTCTCTTTCTGTTGCCTGGGTCCCGATCTGAGCTGGGTGTGGGAAGTGCGAAGCAGCCATGGGGGTAGGAGACCTCCTTTAGAAGGGGGTGAGGGTTCAAGCCCCTGCAATGTTGGGGGGGGTGAGGGTCTGTGCCCCACTTCTGTTGCCCCCCCAAGTTCTCTCCTAATGGCCCCTCTGCGACTGTGCCTGTCTTAGGTTGTTCCTTTCTTGAGGAATCTTACCCGTCTCTGGCTAACCAGCCATCCTCCGGGGCCCCACTTGACCTTTTAAAAGGACCATGATTTTTCTCTGCCAGGAGGAATTGAGTAGCAAGCCTGCAGGTATTCAAATGCAAAACTTGTCAAATTCTTTAAAGAAGGCTGCTGGCGGGGAAACTGGTTTCAAAGGCTTTAAGAGTTTGCCACGACGGGAAACTGATTTACTTGTCTTGCTGGGGGCGGGGCGTCTACCCCTTCCTCCATTAACAAAGGGCATAGCCAGCCTTTACCTGGGCTATTTAGATTTTTATAATATATTTTTCAACAATTTCTGAGATTCAAATCTAATTCCAATTGTTTTAAAGCATTTTCATTTCTATAACAGAGACAATTTTACTGATTTTCTTGAAGGCCTTAAAACTTAACTTTTAGGTTCATTAGCATTTTAAAAACTACTCTTTATTATGCCAATCCTATTACAGCTTGAACCTAGCCTGTGTCTTTTCCTTTTTGGTTCAATTCCACCATTATTTTTCTTAGGAAAAAAAAACACAGTTCTCGGTTTTTCATTTCTATAGCTTTTGTAGAGAGATTCCAGCTGAAAACAATCTAAATGTCCGAAATTGGACCATGTGTGCATTTTGTCTTACAGCTAGGTTCTCTCACCATGAGCACAGAAATCCCACACACATTTTTAAATTTTAAAGAACTTTTTTCATGGCAAGAAGGAGATTTTAAATTAGTATACTAGGAGAGTGGCCTTCCATATTGGATTGCCAAGTGTCTCCCTTCCCCCACTTCCTGCTTACGCTGGGGGAAGTTTCAGTAACGAATCTGGCAACATATCTTTTCATGCTTAATGGACAAAGACAGATATTAAATTTTTTCTTTCTTTTTTGCTTTCCGAAGTAATAACTAGCACCCAATTTGGCCAAGATTTGCTTTTCCCTGTGAGTTCTTCTATAATTTTTAAACAAAACCTTAAGTAATCTTTTTGTGGGAGAGCAGATAGCCCTGCCCTCTCCTGCCACCTTTGAATTTCTCCACACCAGAGGCAGTCTCAGCAGCAGAGTTTCATTTCTTATTACAGATTTTAAATTCCAAATACAAACTAAGATTTTAATTTGAACAAGAAACCACATTCCTTAGGTATGCAAACCAAAAGTCTGTAATAAAGTTTACTTTATAACTTAATTCTTCCCCATTAGCCTGGCTGAAAAAGACGTTCCCACCCTACTTACAGACTGCAATTTCTGCACCTGGTCGTAGGCTTTGAATGCAGTGAATTTTCCTCACCTTTTCGTGATATTTTCCCCACCTTTTCGGTGAATTTTTTCCCCACCTTTAGGGTGAATTTTTCCCCTCTTCGCTCTAGGCGAAAATATCATCCCCTCCAGATGTCCCATGTCAAAGGCACCAGATGTAGGAACTCACATTTGGGCTCCAGTTTGTAGCCTCCCAAGTTGGGCTGCCAGTTGTGAGTGTCCCCCCCATGACCTGAGTGGTTCAGGGTTCAGGTTCAGGGTTCGGGTTCTGGAGGAGGCCACACACAAATGAAAGAGACAAGGAAATATTAATTTGGCGATATTGGGGCCAGGCGGAAGCCCAACTCTAGGGGGAGGACTCCTCTTTGTTCTGGCCTTGCAATCCCTTTTATTAAGGTTTGGGATCCACCCATAGTCAGTAATAGCCAATCAGCAAGGAGTTACATAAGACTTAACAGGTGGAAGTTGCTTCAGCTACCATTGTCTCAACTAGACAGTGAGTGGTTGTCTCTGACCTTTCAGAGTTTCAAGGTTGACCAGCCTTCCGGGTTCCTTGTCCACACCTCTCTGCTAGTGAGGGCAATGGGAGGCTTCTGACAGTAGTCTTTTAAAATTTTAGCCGCTCTGATAACATTATGGTTTTAATTTGTACTTCCTTAATACCTAGTGATGTTGGATATCTTTTGGTTATTTGCTATTCTTTTATCCTCTTGGTGAAGTCTCTGTTTAAATATTTTGCTTATTTTTAAATTGAGTTTTCTTTCTCTTTTTTTTATGTATATTTTTTATTGTTGATGTATTACAGATGACTCTGGCTTACCCCCTTATCCCCCCTCCTCCAAGCCCCAACCCACCCCCAGGTCTTCACCACGCTATTGCCCATGTCCATGGGCTATGCATATAAGTATATAAGTTCTTTCGTTTATCTCTTCTCATCCCTCCAACCCCACATTAAGGAAACTGGGTTTTCTTTTCTTTTCTTTTCTTTTTCTTAATAAATCTTTTTTTTCTTAATAAATCTGGCCTGCATAGTTTCTGTTGAGAAATCAGCTGACAATCGTGTGGGTGCTCCGTTGTACTTAACTAACTGTTTTTCTCTTGCTGCTTTTAAGATTCTCTCTTTGTCTTTTGCTCTTGGCATTTTAATTATGATGTGTCTTGGTGTGGTCCTCTTTGGATTCCTTTTGTTTGGGGTTCTGTGCGCTTCCTGGACTTGTAAGTCTATTTCTTTCACCATGTGGGGGAAGTTTTCAGTCATTATTTCTTCAAATAGGTTTTCAGTATCTTGATCTCACCCTTCTTCTGGCACCCCCATAATTCTGATGTTGGTACGCTTGAAGTTGTCCCAGAGGCTCCTTACACTATCTTCATATTTTTGGATTCTTTTCTTTTTGCTCTTCCAGTTGGGTGTTTTTTGCTTCTTTGTATTTCAAATCTTTGACTTGATTCTTGTGATCCTCTAGTCTGCTGTTGGATCTCTGTATATTATTTTTTATTTCAGTCAGTGTATGCTTAATTTCTAGTTGGTCCTTTTTCATATCCTTGAGGGTCTCACTAAATTTATCAGCCTTTTCTAGAAAATTCTTGAAAAACCTTATAACCGTGGTTTTGAACTCTATATCCAGTCATTTGCTTTCCGCCATTTCTTTCTTTTGTGACCTGTTTCTTTGTCTCTGCATTTTGGCTGCTTCCCTGAGTTGATAGAGTGGCTTTGTGTGCTAGGTGTCCTATAGGGCCCAGTGGCTCAGCCTCCCCAGTTACCTGAGGTGGACACTCTTGGTGCACCCCTTTGTAGGCTGTGTGCACAGTCTTGTTGTAGTTAAGCCTTGATTGTTGTTGGTATCACTGGGAGGAATTGACTTCCAGGCCAATTGGCTATGAGGATCAGCTGTGTCTACGATGGGAGAACTTCTTGCTGGAGACACTCTTATGAGGCAAGACTTGTTTCAGTGGGGCTTTGGTGCTCACTGAGTCTGCCCCCTGAGTGTGTCCCTTATGGATCTGAGGAGTTGTAATCTGGATGGTCCCACTCTGACCCGTGGGTACAGTGGATCTTGGATCCCCAAGGAGGTGCTAATTTAGCCTTTGCTTGAGGCCACCCAGCAGGAGCTACAGAGAGATCTGAAGACCCCTCTTCTTTGTTTGGGTTTTAGAGGTACCCAGATGAGGCCCAGCTGTGAAGCAATGCAAGCTGCTGAGGGGCCTTGGGCCTTCTTTTGAATGTTCTGGGTCTCACTGACTCAGCTGCAGTTTGTTAGGTAAATTTAGATTTCAAAGGACCAGGTCATTCATATGCAAAAGCCTCTGTGCACAGCTTGGATGGGGCAGAGTCTCAGGGCAGAGCAAACAGCAATGGCTTCCCGTCAGCCCTGCCCCTTTAAGAGCCCCCCAGTTCTCAGTGTCCCTTGGTAATCGCTGTAAGCACCTTTGAGAGAAAGTTGCCCTCGAGTTCTGCCCACTGCCAGACAGTCCAGTTCCTCCCCGTATGAGTCTGGGTCCCCATAGTCTCACCCAGAACTGGAGTTCAGAGCAGTCAGGAGCTTTTGTCTCCCTCCCACTTGAAAAAGACAGCCGTGTCCTCAGTTCCCAGCCCTCTCCACGAGCATGCGCCTCCGTACCTCTGCCTTTACTTCCACACCTCCTCTGAGTCTCAGTGTGCTTTTCTCTTTCCTTCTAGTTGTAGAATTTTCACTCAGCCAGCCTTCCTGTGGTTCTGGATGATGTTCGTTTTGTCTTTTAGTTGTAGTTTTGAAGTGGTTGTGAAGGCAGCAGTTCAGGTGTTTACCTATGCCGCCATCTTGGTTTCTCCTCTAGAAATCTGGAGGATCTTATTGTTGACTTTTAAAGGTTTCTTGTAAATCCTAGTTGCAACTCCTTTATCAAATATATGATTTGTAAAGTTTGTCTCTCAATCTGTGACTTGTCTTCTGTTCTCTTAAACATATTTTACACAGAGCAGAATTTAAAATATTTTGATAAGGTTAAATTTATCAAGTTTTATGCTTTTTGTTATATATATAAAATGTTAGCTTAAGATTTTCTTCTATGTTTTCTTCTAGAAGTTATAGTTTTTTGCTTTACATTTAAATCTATGGTCCAATTTTAGCATCTTTTAAAAATGATCACACTCTAGGCCTAGCTGGTTTGGCTCAGTAGATAGAGTGTTGGTCTGCAGATTGAAGGGTCCCAGGTTTGATTCAGCTCTAGGGCACATGCCCGGGGTGTGGGCTCAGTTCCCAGTAGGGGGCTTGCAGGAAGCAGCTGATCAATGATTCTCTCACTGATGTTTCTATCTCTCTCTCTCTCTCCCTTCTTCTCTGAAATTAATACAAGTACATTTAAAATAAATAAATAAAAATGTTCACACTCTATCTTCAAGTAATTTCATATCACTGTATATATAGTTTTTTAAATTGACTTTAGAGATAGGAAAGAAGGGCGAAAGAAACATCAATGAGAGAGAAACATCGATCACCATGACCTGCAACCCAGGTATGTGCCCTGACTGGGAATTGAACCTGGAACCTTCTAGTGTACGGAATGACACTAGTGTCACACCAGCCAGGGCACTTAATGCGGCCTAAGGACTTCACAACACTTTATCTCCATTTCTCCTCTCCCAGAGTTTGTGCTCCTGTTGTCTTAACAGTTAACTTTCTGACCTGTTATTACCTCACAATAAATTGTTATTATTTGTGCCTTAAACAATAATATTTTAAATAACACCCTCCTCTTACTTAACTATATTGTTAGCATTGCAGTGCTCTTTGTCACATTGTGCAGATCCAGATTTTCACCTGGTGTTACTTCTAGTTCATGTGAAGAATTTCCCCTTACATTCCTACAATGCAGATTTGCTGATGGTGAGTGCTTTCAGTTTTTGTTTATCTGAAAAATTCTTTACTTTGCCTTTGTTTTTGAAAAATATTTCCATTAGGTATAAACTTCCAGGCTGAATTTTTTACTTAGCACTTCAAAGACATTGCTACATTGTCTTCTTACTTGCATTGTTTCCAACAATTTGGGGTTAATTGGAAGTGAAAAGCTCTTTCTACTCCTGGCAAAGGGAAGATAGTTAACCTATTACAATGGTCTTAACACTTTCTGTATTTGTCTTTTTTTTTCCAGCCTCCTCTCATATTCTTCTTTCCTCTTTTACAAGTGGGGTCATTGGGTCAAATTATAATTACAATATAATCTTTTAGAAAATATTAGAGATCAATTATAAAAGATTTTTTTGTTTTTGTTTTTGTTTTTGTTTTCGTCATTTTGGTCACCTGTTGGGGACATCTAGCTTTGCTGACAAAACAGATAAGTGTAATATCAAAGAGGGGGAAATCTAAAGGGACTCCTGTGTTTTTTTAACTTACTCCAGAAAATTTAAAAAACACACAAAACTTTGTTACATGAATGTGAAATATTTTTCAAAGAAACACATTTCCTGAAATTTTTTATGGGCTACAAAATAATTAATAAATTAGGCTATAACGTCTTTTATATTTAATTGAATTCTTTTACTGAATTGGCTCTAGGGACTATTAAGAACCAACATAAAAATAATAATAAGAAAAAACATAAGAATTTTTAGAAGACAAAACAGAATTGGAATTCTGAGACTTTAGTGTGCTATTATTATCCTAATAATTTTTTGAGCTAAGATGTTTTTAACTTTAGACATTTAATATCCTATATAATAAAAGAGTAATATGCAAATTGACCATCACTCCAAGACACAAGATGGCTTCCCCCAGGTGGACACAAGATGGCCTCCACAAGATGGCCTGCAGGGAAGGGCAGTTGTGGGCAGTTAGGGGTGACCAGGCCAGCAGTAGAGGGCAGTTAGGGGTGACCAGACTGACAGGGGAGGGCAGTTAGGGGCAATCGGGCCAGCCGGGTAGCAGTTAGGCATCGATCAGGCTGGCAGTGGAGTGGTTAGGGGGTAATCAGGCTGGCAGGCAGAAGTGGTTAGGGGCAATCAGGCAGAGGCAGGTGAGCAGTTGCGAGCCAGCAGTCCTGGATTGTGAGAGGGATCCCAGATTGGAGAGGGTGCAGGCTGGGCTGAAGGACAACCCCCCTCCTGTACATGAATATCATGCACCGGGCCTCTAGTCCTGTTATAATAAACAATATATTTTGGAAGTTCTCTTTGATAATATCTTTCCAAAATTTGGATTTTAAATTCTGAATATCAAAAACTTTAAGGATGTTTCTTACCTTAAAACTATTTTGGAGTTTCCCAATTAGTTACTGATTCACAGTAAAGATTTGCTTCAGCTCTGGAGTTTCCCAATTAGTTACTGATTCACAGTAAAGATTTGCTTCAGAGGGTGCGAGACATAGCAGCTGTCACCTCATGCTCCACACTACACGGAGCTCAACACAGCAGCCAGGCTGCTCTGTGACACGTTTGGATGAGGAAAACTAAAGAAACAAAACCCCATCAAAAATTTGTTTACTGTTGTATTTGTTTTTTAAATTTATATTTATCTATTTTTTTTTTAAATTTATGGAGGTGACATTGGTTAGTATGGTTATATAGGATTCAGGCCCCTTTCATCCTATTTCCTCTTTCCTCTGACAACCACCACACTGCTGTTTGTGTCCACATCTGAGTGAAATCATATGGCTCTTAGCTTTTTCTGACTGACTTATTTCACTTAGCATAATATGCTCAAGATCCACCCATGTTGTTGGAAATGGCAGCATTTCATCCTTTCTTATGGCTGAGTAGTGTTCCATTGTGTACATGTACCACATCTTCTTTATCCAGTCCTCTATTGTGGGACACTTTGGTTGTTTCCATGTCTTAGCCACCGTGAAAAATGCTGTAATGAACATAGGGTACATATATCTTTGCCAATACATGTTTTCCATTTTTTTGGGTATATACCCTATTGTCTGTGTCTATGGGTTATGCATATATGCATCTAAGTTCTTTGGTTGATCTCTTCCCACCCACACACCGTCTCCTGCCTTCCCTCTGAGATTCCACAGTCTGTTCTATGCTTCCATGTCTCTGGATCTATTTTGTTCATCAATTTATTTTATTGATTAGATTACACATATGAGTGAGATCATGTGAAACTTGTCTTTCCCTGACTGACTTATTTCACTTAGCATGATACTCTCCAGATCCCTCCATGCTGTCTCAAAGGGTAAGAGATCTTTTTTTTAACTGCTGCATAGTATTCCATGGTATAAATAAACCACAGCTTTTTATCCACTCATCTACTGATGGGCACTTGGGCTGTTTCCAGATCTTAGCTATTGTAAATTCTGCTGCTATGAACATTGGGATGCATACATTCTTTTTGACTGGTGTTTCGGGTTTCTTAGGATATATTCCTAGAAGTGGGGTCATTGGGTCAAATGGCAATTCCATATTTAAGTATTTGAGGAAACTCCACACTGTTTTCCACAGTGGCTGCACCACTCTGCATTCCCACCAGCAGTGCACGAGGGTTCCCTTTTCTCCACATCCTCGCCAGCACTTGTTACTACTTGTTGATAGTAGCCATTCTGACAGGTGTGAGGTGTTATCTCATTGTAGTTTAAAAACATTTTTCCCCTTTATTGATTTTTAGAGACAGAGGAAGGAAGAGGCTTAGATGGATAGAAACATCAATGAGAGAGAAGTATCATTGATTGGCTGCCTCCTGCACACCCCCAACTCAGGATTGAGCACACAACACATGCATGTGCCCTAACCAGGTACTGAACCAACCAGTGACCTCTTGGTTCATGGGTCAACACTCAACCAGTGAGACACACCAGGGGCTTTCATTGTAGTTTTGATTTGCATTTCCCTAATTGCTAGTGAGTTTGCACATCTTTTCCTATATCTATTGGTTGTTCGTATGTCTTCCTGGGAAAAGTGTATTTTCAGGTACTCTGGTCACTTTTTGATTGGGTTGTTTGTTTTGAGTTTTATGAGTTCTTTATATATTTTGGAAATTAAACCTTCATCAGAGCTACTGACTGCAAATATCATCTCCCATCTGGTTGGCTGCTTCTTTGTTTTATTGTCAGTTTATTTTGCTGTACAGAAGCTTTTTAGTTTGATATAGTCGCATTCATTTAATTCTGCCTTTACTTCCCTTGCCTTTGGGGTCAAGTTCATAAAATGTTTTCTTCAACCAAGGTCCATATGTTTGGTACTTATGTTTTCTTTTATGTAACTTTTTATTTCTGGTCTTATATTTGGGTTTTTGATCCATTTTGAATTAATTTTTGTACATGGGGACAAACTGTAATCCAGGTTCATTCTTTTGTATGTGGCTTTCCAGTTTTCCCAGCACCATTGATTGAAGAGACTGTCTTTACTCCATGTGTGTTTCTGGCTCCTTTGTCAAAAATTATCTGTCAATGGGGCACAGACCCTCACCCCCCCAACATTGCAGGGGCTTGAACCCTCACCCCCTTCTAAAGGAGGTCTCCTACCCCCATGGCTGCTTCGTGCTTCCCACACCCAGCTCAGATCGGGACCCAGGCAACAGAAAGAGACCCGGCCCAGCTCACATCAAGATACAGGTGACAGACAGAGACTTGGCCCAGCTCAGATCGGGACCCAGGTAACAGACAAGAGACTTGGCCGACAGCAGTTGCCCTATATCTAAATTCAGCTGAGCATTTGGAATGCTCAGGGCCCACTCAAGAATGCAAATAATCCTTCCCACTAATATTTACAGGGTAAACTAAGATTGTTGGTAGAGTATTAAATTTGACAGTAAAATAGTAATCGAGTTTTCAGATTAATTTAAATAGGCTAATTGAAATAAGTGAATATTCAAGTACTGGACAAAAAGCTATTCTTAAAGTAATAACTAAAATTTCTATTGGTAGTTCATCTCATGGTAAAATTCCTGAATATGCAATGAACCTAAAGCAGTCATATGTGTGGGGGAAAAAAAAAAATTTTTTTAATTTAAAGTTATCAAGACTGCATTATAAAATTTACAAAAACCTCCATTAAAAAAAAAGGGGGGGGGGATAGTAGGGCAATATCATGTAAGGAAAAATATCCTATAAGTAAATTACATCTAGAAAATTTTTACTTTACCAAATTAAGGTTCATTTGCAATGCTAACAGCAAGACGGCCATTAAAAACACACATGGTGTCTAAATAAGACAAAGGAAAATTGTTTGAACAAAAATAAAAAGGATCCCAAATCAATTATATAGAAAAGATTCCTTTATTAACTTGTGGTCGAGAAGATATTTGTATATTTTCAGAAAACAACCCCAAGACCAGATGGATTCCTGCAACAGAGAGGAATTGACAGGAGTGCTCCAACCACGAAGACAAGAGGAAAAAACAGTCCAGAGATGGAAGACACTGACAACGCCTTGCCATGGGAGCAGTCAGCAGCTGTGCACTGCTGCAGGTTGCCTAGGACCAAACCAGAGAGGGTCGGACCTGCATTGCCACCATGTGCCCACCATCCAGATATCAATGCTGACATGTACACATAAGGAACTGTTGGACATTGAAATTGGGACTCAAACATTTTTTTGTTTTGTCTTGTTTTGTTATTATATGTTTATTTCCAGTCTGCAAAGGCAAAACTTTTTAAAGGAAAGAAATGGTGGGAAAAAGATACAGAGGCAAAGAAGCACTGAACAGACTGTCAAACTACATTGGGAAGACAGGGGAGGTTGGGCGAGGGGGGCTGTAAGAGACCAACCGAAGGACTTGTATGCATGCATATAAGCACAACCAACGGATATAAGACACTGGGGCGGGGGGGCAGGGTGGGCAGGTGAAGGCATGTCCTGGGGGGTAGGGGAGGTCGGCGGGAGATCAAGGGGGAAAAAAAAGGAGACATATGTACTACTATTTGTAATACTTAAAACAATAAAAATAAAATAAAATTTTAAAAATAAATTATCTGTCCATGTCCATGTGGTTTTATAGCTGGGCTCTCTGTTCTGCTCCAGTGATCTGTGTGTCTGTGTGTCTGCCAATGCCATGCTGTTTCGATTAGCATATTTCTGTAGTATAATCTGAAGTAAGGTAGTGTGATACCAGAAGCTTTTTTCGCCTCAGGATTGCTTTGGTTTTTGGGGTCTTTTGTGGTTCCATACAAAGCTGGTGATTTCTTTTTATATTTCTTTTAAAATGATATTGGGATTTTGATGGGGATTGCATTAAGTGTGTATATTGCTTTGGGTAATATGGTCATTTTAACTATGTTGATTCTTCCAAACCATGAACATAGGATATTTTTCCATTTTGTGGCATCTTTTTCAATCTCTTTTAATAATGCTTTGTAGTTTTTAGTATACAGGCCTTTCACTTTCTTTATTAAGGTTATTCCTAGGTATTTTATTCTTTTGGTTGCAATTGCAAAATAAATTATTGTTTCTCTGAGGCTTTGTTGTTAGTATACAGGAAGGCAGTGGATTTCTGCACATTGATTTTGTATCCTGCAACCTGACTGTATTTGTTTATTGTTTCTAATAGTTTTTTGGTGGGGTCTTTAGGGTTTTCTATACATATAGAATCATGTCATCCCCTATTTTTATTTCTTTCTTCCCTATTTGGATGCCTTTTATTTTATTTTTTCATTTAAATGCCTTTTTAAATAATTTCTTCATGTTCACAGAAGTCTCACTGACTATTTTTATATGTTTAAGGTCCAGATGCAATGCATATTGCATAAAAGAGAGCACTTATTGTTTACCTTGCATGAATTAACCCTACGTACCTTTAACTCTACAAACTTCTGCATAACATTTAGACAAAGCTCAGACACACAGCATGCCTAGCCCTCATAAATATATACATCTCTAATCACAGGTATATAGGGTGTCAATATTCTGTAACTAGTGGCCCGGGGCACAAAATTCGTGCACGGGGTGGGGGGCGGGGGGTAGTGTTCCTCAGCCCGGCCTGCACCCTCTCCAATTTGGGACCACTCAGGGGATAACGGGCAGTCAGACATCCCTCTCACAATCCAGAACGGCTGGCTCCTAACTACTCACCTGCCTGCCTGATTGCTCCTAACTTCTGCCTGCCAGCCTGATTGTCCTTAAGTGCTCCCCTGCTAGCTTGATTGCTCCTAACCACCTCTGATTCGGCCCAGCATCCAGGACCCAGGATTCCCTCCTTCAACCGACCACCGACACCCAGGATCCGGGATTCCCTCCCTCTGGGCAGCCATAGGCGCTGACGCCCGCTGCAGCCACAGGGGATGGTGGGCAGGTAGCTTCGCCTGGGCTGCAACCGCAAGTGCTGGCACCCAGGACCATGGGGTGGGCGGCTTCTCCATCTACCAGGCTGTAGCCAGCCACAGGTGCTGGCGCCTGGACCGCAGGTGGGCGGCTTCCCCATCTTCCCTGGGATGCAGTGTGGGTGACTTCGGCTGGCTGTGGCCTGGGATCATGGGGCAGGCAGCTTCTTTGTCTCACGGGCCGCACCCAGCCTCAGGCACTGGGGACCGGTTTCTCGGTCTCCCCAGGTGGATGTGAGGCTTCTACTGTTGGCTGCAGCCTGGGATCACAGGGTAGGCAGGTTCTTCATCTCCCGGGCTGCAGTTCAGCCTCAGGCACTGGGGCCTGGTTTCTCTATCTCCCCCAGGACATGGGGCGGGCAGACATGAAGCTTCTGCTGCTGGCTGCGGCCTGGGATCACGGAGCAGGCGGCTTCTTGGTCTCCCTGGCTGCAGTCAGCCTCGGGTGCTGGTGCCCGACTTCTCCGACCCCCACAGGCCCGGAGCGGCTGAGAGGTAGGGCTGCCGCCATGTTTTCAGGTTAATTTGCATATTCACTCTGATTGACTGGTAGCGCGGAGTGATGGTAATTTGTATGTTTCTCTTTAATTAGTGTAGCTAATTAAACTCTTGCCTTATTGCTCTGGCTTGGCCTTACAGCACTTCGTTGAGTAAGAGTGGTGAGAGTGGGCACCCTTATCTTGTTCTGATCTTAGAGGAAAAGCTTTCAGTTTTTTACCATTGAGTGAGATTAGCTGAGGATTTATCATACATGGCCTTTACCATGTTGAAGTACTTTCCTTCTATTTATTTAATAATAAATGAATGCTGTATCTTATCAAATGCTTTTTCTGTATTATATCTACTGATAAGATCATATGACTTTTATCCTTTCTTTTGTTAATGTGGTGTATTACATTGATTGATTTGTGTATGTCAAATCATCCTTGCACCCCCTGGAATGAACCCCAGTTGATTAGGCTGTATTATTTTTTTTTATGTATTGTGTTTGATTTACTAGTGTTTTATTTAGGACTAAAGGCCCGATGCATGAAATTCGTGCAACAGTAGGCCTTCCTTCCCCCGGCTGCTGGCACCGGCTTCCCTCTGGCACCCGGGACCTGGGCTTTCCTCCAGCTGCTGGCACCCAGGACCCAGGCTTCCCTCACAGCCCCAGCTTCCTCTAGAAGGTCATCCAGAAGGGCGTCCCATCTAATTAGCATATTGTGCTTTTTAATTAGATTTTTGCATCTGTATTCACCAGAGATATTGATCTGTAACTTCTTTTTTTGTTATCCTTTCTTGATTTTGGTATCAGGATTACATTGGCCTCATAAAATGTGTTAGGAAGTATTGCCTCTTCTTCAACTTATTGGAAGAGTTTGAAAAGAATAGGTTTTAAATCTTTGGATGTTTGGTAGAATTCACTGGTGAAGCCATCTGGTCCTGGACTTTTTTGTGGGGGAGTTTGTTGATGATTGTTTCAATTTCCTCACTGCTGATCAGTCTACTTAGATTTTCCAGTTCTTCATGATTTAGTCTAGGAAGGTTATATATTACTAGGAACTTATCCATTTCTTTTAGATTAGTGAACATGGTAGCATATAGTCTTTAATAATATTCTAGTATGATCCTTTGTATATCTGTGACGTCTGTGGAGACTTCTCTCTCATTTCTGATTTTATTTATATGGGTCTTTTCCCTTTTTTTCCTTAGTGAGTTTATCCAGGGCTTTATCAATTTTGTTAATCTTTTCAAAGAACCAGCTCTGTGTTTTATTAATATCTGTATAGTCTTTTTGTTCTCTATTTCATTCAACTCTGCTCTAATTTTTATTTTTTTCTTTCTTCTGCTGACTTTGGGTTGCTTTTGTTCTTCTTTATCTAGTTCTTTGAGATGTTAGGTTGTTTACTTGGGATTTCTCTTGTTTATTGAGATAGGCCTGTAATGATACAAACTTCCCTCTTATTACTGCTTTCGCTGTATCACAGAAGTTTTTGTGTTGTGTTGTCATTCTCATTTGTCTCTATATATCTTTTGATCTAATATATCTTTTATATATCTTTTACTTCTTTGACCCAGTCATTTTTTAATAGAATGTTGTTTAATCTGGTTGCATGCATATATGTTAAGAAGTGTTATGTTTTCTTGATGTAGTGACGCCTTTATCATTATAAAACATCCATCTTTGTCTCTTCTTAACTTTGTTATCTTAAAATATATTTTGTCAGATATAAGTATGGCTACACCTGCTTTTCTATGGATGCTTCTTGCTTGGAGAATAATTTTCCACCCTTGTACTTTGAATCTACCTTTGTCTTTGCAACTTAGATGTGTCTCCTTAATGTATGGTTGGGTTTGTTTTTTGACTCTGCTACTCTGTGCCTCTTTATTAGTGAATTCAGTCCACTTACATTTAGGGTAATTATTGATTAATGAGGATTTTCAATAGCCACTTATATTTTGTTTACTGGTAGCTCTGTGCCTCCATTAATTCTTTTCCTATGTGTTTCTGTCTGTTGTTTTTATTTGCTAGTATTCACACTTCTTTTCTTCTTTTTTTAAAAGCTATGTGTCTCAGTTGTGTGTGTGTGTGTGTGTGTACCATTAGGTTTATGGAAAAGAAACTTTCATACATACCGTAGTCTTCTTTTCTTTTGAATGCATCTAATTTCCATCCTTCTTTGCAAATTCAGACCTTTACCCACTCCCCTTTTATGTTTTTGTTGTCACAAATTATCCCTGTTTAAAATTAGTTGGTGATCTTATTCATAGTTTCGTGACCTTTTAAAAAATCTTTTTATACATAAATATTTTGTATTGATTTCAAAGAGGAAGGGAGGGAGAGAGAAAGAGAAACATCAATGATGAGAGAAAATCATTGGTTGGATTCCTCCTGCATGTCCCATTAGGGACTGAGCCCTCAAACCAGGCATGTGCGCTGACTGGGAATTGAACCATGATCTTCTGGTTCATAGGTTCAATGCTCAACCACTGAGCCATGCCAGCCAGGCTTGTTTTGTGACCTTTTTGTTCTCTGTTTCAGGTAAAATAACTCCCTTGAGTACTTCTTGCAATGGAGGTTTTCTGGTGATAAATCCCTCATCTTCTTTATCTCTGGAAAAGTCTTTATTTCACCTTCATAATTAAAGGATAACTTTGCTGAATATATTATTCTTGGATGGCAGCTTCTTTCAGTAGTTTGAATATTTGGTTCCATTTTTTTCTGGCTTATAGAATTTCTGCAGAAAAGTCTGATGATAACTTAATGGGCGTTCCTTTATAGGTTACTTCCCACCCCCACCCCCCACTGGCTGTCTTGAGAATTCTTTCTTTGTCATTAATTTTTGACAGTTTTAATACAATGTACCTTGGAGAAGGCCTCTTTGGAAGAAGGTAATTAGATGTTCGCTTGCTTCTTGGATTTGAGGGTCTAGCTCTTTCTATAAGTTTGGGAAGTTCTAATCCTCTATTAATAGATTCTCAGTTCTGTTTCCATTTCTTTTTTTTTTTTTTTTTGGTATGCATATTATTTTGGTACTAGTGACCCAGTGCACAAAATTCGTGCATGGGGGGGAGGGGAGAGGGGGCTTCTTCAGCCCAGCTGCACCCTCCCCAATTGGGGACCTCTTGGGGAATGTCCGACCACTGGTTTAGGCTTGATCCCTGTGCTAAACTGGTGGTTGGACATCCCTCTGGCAATCTGGGACTGCTGGCTCTTAATCGCTCACCTGCCTGCCTGTTTGATCACCCCTAACTGCCTCTGGCTGGCTCTTAATCGCTCACCTGCCTGCCTGCTTGATCACCCCTAACTGCCTCTGCTCCCTGCCTGATTGCCCCTAACCTCTCTGCCTGCCTTCCTGATTGCCCCTAACTGCCTCTGCCTGCCTGATCACCCCTAACTGCCCTCCCCTGCTGACCTGATCTTGCCCCCAAGTGCCCTCCCCTGCCAGCCTGATCTCACCCCCAATGGCCCTCTCCTGCCCACCTGATCTCGCCCCTAACTGCCTTCCCCTGCCAGCTTGATCTCACCCCCAACTGTCCTCCCCTACCGGCCTGATCTTGTCCCCAAATGCCTTCCCTTGCTGATCTGGTTGCCCCCAACTGCCCTCTCCTGCCAGCCTGATCTCACCCCCAACTGCCCTCCCCTGCCGGCCTGATTGCCTCTAATCCCCTCCTGGCCTGATCTTGCCCCCACTGCCCTTCCTTGCCAGCTTGATTGCCCCTAACTGCTTCTGTCATGACCCCCACCACCATGACTTTGTCCAGAAGGAAGTCGGATATCCAGAAGATGGCCAGTTGACCCGCTCTAATTAACATATTATCCTTTTATTAGTATAGATAGATTATATAGGATAGGATTGCTTATATGGGGGGGGGACCTTTTTCAGCAGGAGGAGATGTTCTTGGCAGACAAAAACACATAAACCCTATATTTGGACTGATAGCCATCCATATGCACTATACTGCCAAAGTGGTCATTAAAAAATTGAACCGCTTTTCTTACACCTTACACCAAACAGCTGTTGCCCTTAAAACCCCTCCTCAGCCCTCACCTTAGATTCTGCCTTTGCAGTTCACCCAGATTAGGTTCTGATTGGTCAGTTTCTATGCCGGTCAGTGTCAAAAACTCCACCTCCTAGGCAGCCATTGGCTCCTGGCACTTCACCCAGATTTGGTCCTGATTGGTTGGTTTCTATGCCAGTCAGCATTTCCGGGCCTATCTCTGGGCCTGATCAAAGAGGCATGGCTGATCAGCAGCCCTGTGGAGGCCCGGAGAGAAACAGAGACATGGCTGCTGGTGAAGCCCTGAGAGAAAGAGAGAGGCAACAGTTGATCAACAGCTGCCACTGAGGCTGCAGATCAGACCCAGCCTCTCTCTCTGCATGCCTCTCTCCAGGCCTAATCCACAGTCCCCTCGGCAGTCAGGGCTGGGTTGCCATGGCTTCCAGTGTTAGGTTGAACCTTCCTATGGAGTCAGGTAGTTCTCATAGAGTTTTTTCATTTTTTTAAATGCTCAAGTCTCTCTCTTCTCCTCTCTCTGTAATTTTTAGATTTATATTTTTGATATCAATGATTCTTTTCTCCATCTGGTCTGCTCTATTTCCTATGCTTGCTAGTTTATTTTTGATATTTTCATTGAGTTATTAATCTTCAGAATTTCTGTTTGGTTCTTTTTTATAGTTTCAATCTCTTTGGTTAAATGCTCATTTTCTTCATTTGTTGTCTGAGTGCAATCAATTGCCTGTTAGTTTTTTTCTTGTATCTCATTGAGTATTTTCAGAACTGCAATTTTGAATTCTCTGTCATTCATATCCCATATACCATGTGTTCAAGTTTGCTTCCTGAAAATCTTTTATTTTTCTTCTGAGCTGCCTCACTATTTTTGTTATTCATAGTATTTTATGGATTTGTTCTCTGTCTAGGTACCTGTGTATGAGTGGCATTTCTCTACTACTAGAGAAATTTATACAAAGAGGTCTTTCTATTATTTTCCAGTAGGTGGTGCTGAATCATAAGGTTTTTTTTAGCTCTGTGAATTCCCAGTGGTGACCACCACAGCTTCTCTGGCTGCCATCAGTGTAGCTGTGATGTGTTGGGGTGGGGTGAGCTGGAGTAACTCTGCTACCTTCTTTGTTTTGCCCTCCTGGTAATGATGGCTTCAGAACTCTGCATGGTTTTCCCTGTGTACCAACTGGGACCAGTTATAGAGTATACCCTTTGTTCAGGGAAAATTGTGATTTCTGTACCTGTTTTTGGTTTTGCAGATAATGTGCTCTGCAGCCCAATACTAAAGTTGAAGGGAGTTGGCCACTGGTTGGCTACAGGATGGCAGGACGTTGTTGCTTTGTTTCTATGTCTGGAAGGCCAACTGCCCAACAACCATAGCATCAGCCCAGTGCTGTGTTTTTGCCCAGGTCTCTGGACTCAGCCACAGCTCATATTGCCTACTCCTGCAGGAATGCTCACTGAATCTTTCTTCCTTCTTGGCTGAAGGGAGCACCAGCCACAAACTGATTCCTCCCCTATCTGGTTTGAGGCCTGCCATGAGCCCCTGGCTGATGGGCTGCTTCACTGATCTCAGCCCTTCTTTCTTCTCTTCTCCCCGACTTGTCCCTACTTTCCCACCTTTAGATGATTCAATATGAAGATCTCTCAGGTGTGCCTTTATGTTGAGCATGGAATCCTTTGTTTGAGTCATAGCTGTTCAAATTGTTGAAACCTCAAGGGGAAAGACAAGGGGACCTTTCATGCTGCCATTTCTCTGACATCACTCAAGTTGTTTATTTCTTGTCAGCTATAAATTTCCAGTTGGGACCTCACACCTAGTCCAGTAAGTTTTAGCTCTGGCTTACTGGGTTGTTGAAACACTTAAACAATACAATGAGTTTAAAGCATTTATCTCCATGCTGGCATGTTCATTAGTCCTTAATAAGCAAATATGACATTGAGTTGAACAGAACACATTTCCCACTGTTGTCCCAGAAAAGGTGATGCATGAAATACTACTCTCCTTATGTTTTTAAAACCTTTAAGCAGCAGTGCCAACACTGTGAGAGAGAAAACAAAATCTCTATGTCTTTTGATTGGAGAATTTAGTTTATTTTTATTTAAAGTACTAGAGGCCCAGTGCACGATTAAATCTTGTGTGAGGGTGTGACAGTCAATTTGCATATTACCTCTTTATTATATAGGATTATAGGTAGGGGTATGCTTATTACTATTTTGTTGATCGTTTTCTGGCTGTTCTATAGTTCTTTTTGTTCTTAACGTCATCTCTTGCTGTCTTCCATTCTCATTATCTTTTGTTTATTTACTATAGAGTTTTTTCCCCCTTTGGTGTATCTGCTATATGTTTTTGCCTTTGTCATTACCACGAGGCATATATGGTATATATTCAGTTTATTTTAACTTGATAGCAAGTTAAATGTGAACACATTTTGCCCTGGCCAGTGTTGCTTAGTAGTTAGCATGTTGGCCTAGACACTGAAGGGTCACAGGTTCAATTCCTGGTCAAGGGCACGTACCTGGGTTGCAGGTTCAATCAGTGGCACTGGTCAGGGTGTGTGCAGAAGGCAACCAGTCAATGTGTCTCACATCAATGTTTCTCTCTCTCCTCTCTCCCTTCCACTCTCTTTAAAAAAGCAATGGGAAAAAAATCCTCAGGTGAAGATTTAAAAATATATACTAATAATACTAATAAATGTGAACACATTTTAAAACTCTTCATTTTTATTTCTCCTCCCTGGCTTCATGTTTGTTTTTTTTTATGCTACATTTTATATTTTTATATTTTGTGTATCTTTTTACTAGTTATTGTCATTACAGTTATTTTTACTTCTTTTGTCTTATTGTTTTATTATAAGTCTTTTGTCTTATTATAAGCCTTTTCTCTTATTGTAAGTCTGCTGCTTTCACAAGGTAGGGAAGTTTTCTGTCATTATTTCTTCAAATAGGTTTTCAATATCTTGTTCTCTCTCTTCTCCTTCTGATACCCCCATAATGTGAATGTTGATATGCTTAAAGTTGTCCCAGAGGCTCCTTATATATGAACTGTATAATTGACTAGTCCATCCCTTTTCTACATATTTACCTTTACCAGTGAGAATTTTACTTTGTTGTTTTCTTGTTAGTAATTATTGCCCTGTTTTTCAGCTTAAAGGATTCCCTTTAACATTTCTTTTTTAAAAATATATTTTTATTGATTTTAGAGAGGAAGAGAGAGATAGAAATATCAATGATGAGAGAGAATCATTGATTGGCTGTCTCCTGCACATCCCCTACTGGGGATCAAGCCCACAATCCGGTCATGTGCCCTTGACAAGAATCAAACCTGGGACCCTTTAGTCTGCAGGCTGACTCTCTACCCATTGGGCCAAACCAGCTAGGGCCCCCTTAATACTTTCATAAGGCTAATTTAGTGATAGTAAAGTCGTTTAGTTTTTGCTTGTCCTGAAAAATATTTCTCTGTCAATTCTGAATGATAACTTTGCCTGTAAAGGTTGGAAGTTTTTTGCTTTAGCACTATGAATATATTATGCCAGTCTCTTCTGGCTTGCAGAGTTTCTAGTAAAAAATCTGCCAGTAAGTTTTATGTTGTTGGTTTTTAATTTTTTTGTGTGTGTAATAAGTTGTTTTCTCTTGCTGCTTTTAAGATTCTTCATTTAAAAATTTTGACATTATAATTGTAATGTGTTTGGTGTGGTTCTCTTTGATTTTATTTTATTTGGAACTTTCTGCACTTCTTGAATATAAATGTCTGCTTCCTTTTTACAGGTTAAAGAAGTTTTCAGCCATTATTTCTCCAAAGAAGTTTTTTTATCTTTTACTCTCTTTTTTTGGGGGGGGGGGGGGCTGTAATGTAAATATTGTTTTTCTTGGTGTTAATCTGTTGCTCATGCAGTACCCTGTAGGTCCCAGCCTGCCAAGAACAGCCTCTCAAGTGGTTTCAGTCCTTTGGGGCCCCCCATGGACTTTCAAGGGACATCTCCTGTTTGGACTGCATGCATCTTCTGGGTTAAGTGGATGGGACCATGGTGATAGAGCACTGGGCTTTACAGGGTTGTGCCACAAGGTAGAACTAGGGTGGGACATGTGGGTCTCGCAAGGTAGATAGTGAGCGCCAAAATTGATGTCCACCACCACCAAACTAACAAGGTAGATGGAGTTAAAAATTGACACCTACCAGCATCTTTTCTCTCCAGAGAGAGTTAATGAAACTCCTGTCTCCCTAGCATATGCTTTAAGATTAGTTAATGACTGTCCTTTGCTTATGGTATAAGCACTTTTCAAACTTCTGCCTCTGCACTGGGATTTGGAGTGAGTGAGTCTGCACAAGCTTTTTAAGAGCAGTCTCAATTTCCTACAGTCCTTCGGGTCTTGTGGGTGCTTCCTGGACTTGTGAGTCTGTTGCTTTCATGAGGTAGGGAAGTTTTCTGTCATTATTTCTTCAAATAGGTTTTCAATATCTTGTTCTCTCTCTTCTTCTGAGACCCCCATAATGTGAATACTTAAAGTTGTCCCAGAGGCTCCTTATACTATCTTCATATTTTTTTTCTTTTTTCTCTTCTGATTGGGTGTTTGTTTTGCTTTGGTTTGTTTTGCTTTGTTTTTTTGCTTCCTCATATTTTAAATCCTTGACTTGATTCTCAGAATCCTCTACTCTACTGTTGAATCCCTGTAAATTATTATTTATTTCAGTTAGTGTATGCTTAGTTTCTAACTGGTCCTTTTTCATGTCTTTGACATTATCACTAAGACCTCCTGAAGAGCCTTGAGTAACCTTATAACCATGGTTTGAACTCTGTACTCAGTAGTTTGCTTGCTTCCATTTCTTTAGTTTGTGACATGTTTCTTTGTCTCTTCATTTTGGCTGCTTCCCTGTGTTTGCTTCTATGTACTAAGTAGAGCTGCTATGTCTCAATTGGTAGAGTGGCCTTGTATAGTAGGTGTCCTGTAGGGCCCAGTGGCTTAGCCTCCCTGGTCACCTGAGCTGGGCAACTCTAGGTTTGTCCCAGTGGGGGCTGTGTGCACAGTCTTGTAGTTGAGCCTTGATTGCTGTTGGTGTCACTGGAAGAAATTGACCTCCAGGCCAATTGGCTGTGAGGACCAGCTATGACTACAGTGGGAGAGCTGCTATGTAGGAGACACCCCTATGGAGCAGGACTTACTTCAGTGGGGCTGTGGTGCTCACTGGGTGTGCCATTTGAGTGTGTCATGTGTGGATGTGCAGAGCTGTAATCTGGTGTGGTCTGAAGCTGTCCACTGAGTGCACTAGCTCTAGGGCCTCCAGGGAGATGTAAAGTCAGCCATTGCCTGGGGCCACGCAGCAAGAACTATTTATATTGGTTTTGGGGGTGCCCTGGCAAGGCCCACCTGTGAAGCAAGGCAGGTTGGTGCTAGTGCAGGGTCTTGGGCCTTTTTAAAATTTTATATTTATTTTTAAAATAATACTTTATTATTGAAACTATTACATATATTCCCCTTTCCCCCCCATTGACACCCTCCAGCCCACCCTCGCCCCCACCCCAGGCCTTCACCATCTTATTGTCTGTGTCCATGGGTTATGAATATATGCATACAGTCTTTGGTTGATTACTTCCTACCCACCCACCCACACTCCCCTGCCTTTCCTCTGAGATTCCGCACTGTTTCATGCTTCCATGTCTCTGGATCTATTCCATTCATCAGTTTATTTTGTTACTTAAATTCCACATATGAGTGTGATCATGTGATACTTGTCTTTTTCTGACTGACTTATTTCTCTTAGCATGATACTTTCTAGGTCCCTCAATGCTTTTTCAAAGGATAAGAGATTTTTCTTTTCTATTGCTGCATAGTATTCCATTGTATAAATGTACCACAGCTTTTTATCCACTTATCTACAGATGTGCACTTGGGCTGTTTCCAGATCTTAGGTATTGTAAATTGTGCTGCTATGAACATAGGGATGCATACAGTCTTTCTGATTGGTGTTTCATTTCTTTGGATTTATTCCTGGAAATGGGATCAGTGGGTCAAATAGAAGTTCCATATTTAATTTTTTGAGGAAACTTCATACTGTTTTCCATAATGGTAGTACCAGTCTGCATTCCCACCAGCAGTGTACTAAGGTTCCCTTTTTGCCACATCTTCACCAGCACTTGTCATTTGTTGATGGCAGTCATTGTCATTTTAATTTGCATCTCTCTGATGGTCAGTGACTTTGAACATTTTTCCATGTATCTTGGCTTTCTGTATGTCCTCTTTGGAGAAGTATCCATTTAGGTCCTTTGCCCATTTTTTGATAAGATTGTTTGTCTTCATTTTGTTAAGTTGTAGGAGTTCCTTTTGTTTGCTGAGAGTTTTTTGGGTTTTTTTATTATTATTACTGCTTCTATTTCATCAGTTGCTATTGGACTATTCAGGTTTTCTGATTCGTCCTGATTCAGTGTTATGAGATTGTATTTTCCTAGGAATTTGTCCATTGTATCATCAATGTCCAGCTTGTTGGCATATAGTTGTTCATAGTGTTTTCTTTTAAAATATATATATATTTTATTGATTTCAGAGAGGAAGGGATAGGGAGAGAGAGGTAGAAACATCAGTGATGACAGAGAATCATTGATTGGCTGCCTCCTGCACAGCCCCTACTGGAGATTGACCCTGAAACCTGAGCATGTGCCCTTGACTGGAATCAAACCTGGAACCCTTCTGTCCACAGGCTGATACTCTATCTAATTCTTTATGTTATAGGATTCTCTTTCTAATTCTTTATGTTGTAGGATTCTCTTTCTAATTCTTTATGTTGTAGGATTAAATAGTTTATTATAAATTTTTCTTATTTTTTGAGGTAGGCCTATAGTGCTATGAACTTCCTTCTCAGGACTGCTTTTGCTGTGTCCCAGAGACTTTGTGTTGTTGTGTGTTCATTTTCATTTGTTTCCAGGAAGTTTTTGGTATCTTTCTTGATCTAATTGGTAACCCATTCATCTATATAATAAAAGTCTAAGTGACTGTTATGGTAGAACAACCAGAACGACCAGTTGCTATAATGTGCACTGGCCATAGGGGGCAGACACTCAATGAAGGAGCTGACCCCTGGTGGTCAGTGTGCTCTCACAGGGTGAGCGCAACTCAGCCAGAAGCCAGGCTCACGGCTGGTGAGCCTCTCCCATCTCCACAGCAATGCTAAGGAGTAGCGAGCAGAGCAGTAAGGAGCAGCAAGCAGGCTGGTAGTAAGTAGTGAGGGGTCCTGGACTGCGAGAGGGATGTCTGCCTGCCGGAGTGGGCCTAAGCCGGCAGGCAGACATCCCCTGAGGGGTCCTGGACTGCGAGAGGGTGCAGGCCCAGCTGAGGGATCCCTCCCCAACCCCCAGTGTACAAATTTCATACACTCTTGTTGTTTAATAGCATGTTATTTAACCTCAATGTGTTCAAATGTTTTTGGATATTTTAACTGCAGTTGATTTCTAATTTCATTCCACTGTGATCTGAGAAGATGCTTGATATGATTTCAGTCTTCTTTAATTTGTAGGGACTTGTTTTATGTCCTAACAACTGGTCTATCTTTGTGAATAACCCATGTGCACTTGAGAAGAATGTATATTCTGCAGCTTTGGAGTGAAATGTTCTATAAATGTCAATTAAATCCATCTGATCCAGTGTGTTCTTTAGAGTCACTCTCTCCTTATTAATTTTTTGTCAGGAAATGTATCTAATGAAGTCAGCGGAGTGTTGACTTCACTAGAAGTCCCCATATTATGACTGTGTTGCTGTCGATTTCTCTCTTAATGTCCTCTAGAAGTTTTAAAAAAGATATATTTAGGTGCTCCCTTTAGTATTATGTAGTGATCATTGTTGTCTCTTGTGATGGCCTTCATTTTGAAGTCTATGTTGTCAGATAAGTGTATTGCCAGCCCAGCTTTTTTTTTTTTTAATCTCCATTTGCATGGAAAATATTTTTCCATCCCTTCACTTACATCTGTGTGTGTCTTTTATTCTGAGGTGGGTCTCTTGTAGACAGCATATAATTAGGTCATAATTAGGTCATGTTTTTTTGTTTGTTTTATCCATTCAGCTATATTATGTCCTTTGATTGGAGCGTTTAAGCCATTTACATTTAAGGTTATTATTGATAGGGACTTATTTATTGCCATTTTAATTCTGTATGCCTATGTTTCTCTCTCTATTTCTTCTTCTCATTACAGCAGTTCCTTTAGCATTTCTTGCAGTGCTGGTTTGTTGGTGATAAACTTTAGCCTTTTTTTTTTTTTTTTTTTTTTTGGTCTGGGCAGCACTTTATTTCACCTTCGATTTTGAATGATGGCCTTGCTGAATTTAGTGATCTTGGTTTCAGATCCTTGCTTCCCATTACCTTGAGCACTTCATGCCAGTCCTTCTGTTCTGTAGAGTTTCTGATGTGAAATCAGCTGACAGCTTTATGGAAACTCCTTTGTAGGCAATAGTTTGCCTTTCTCTTGCTGCCTTTAAGATCCTCTCTTTATCTTTAATTTCTGGCATTTTAAATATTATGTGTCTAGGTGTGGGCTTGTTTGGGTTCTTCTTGCTTGGGAGTCTCTGTGCCTCCCACACTGTGTGACTTTTTCCTTCACCTGGTTTGCAAAATTGTCTGTTATTATTTCTGTTATTAGTTCTCTATCCCTTTCTCACTTTCTTCTCCTTCTGGCACTCCTATAATGTGTGTATTTTTATGTTTCACATTGTCCCACAGTTCTCTTAAGCTGTCCGCCTGTTTGTTTGTTTTTATTGTTTGTTTTTTTCTTTTTGGTTCTCTGATTGAGTGATTTTTTTCTACCCTGTCTTCTAATTCACTTATCTGATCCTCGGCTCCCCCTAATCTGCTATGTATTCCTTCCAATGTGTTCTTTGTTAGTGCTATGTCACTCTTTATTTCCAACTGATCTTTTTTTCATAGTTACTATCTCTTTTGTCATGCTTTTGAGCATCTTTAACATCATTATTCTGAACTCTATATGTGATAATTTTATTATCTCCATTTCATTTAGCTCTTCTTCTGGAGAATTCTCTTTTTCTTTCATTTGGGGGTTGTTGTTGTTTTTTTGTTTTTTGTTTTTTTAGGTTTTGTCTCCCCATTTTGGCTGCCTGTTTGGGTTTTTGTCTATGCATTAGGTAGATCTGCTATGACTCCCAATTTCTAGTGCAAGAGAATGTCAGATGCTGTTTGTGACTGGTTCTGAGTACCCTGTTTTGAGCTATCAGCAATCCACAGCTTGTGGTTCCCTCTGCTGGGGCTGGGTGCCTTTGGAAAGAACAAATTTTGCACCAGGGTCTGCTTTTCCTAGCCCCAGGCTCAGAAGCAGATCAGGCAAAGACTCAAAGCCGCCAGAGATCTGCCTCTGCCTGCAGTCCAATTAATAATCAGTCTTGATTTCTTCTTTTTTAAAAAAATATATTTGTTATTGATTTCAGAGAGTAAGGAGAGGGGGAGAGAGATAGAAATATCAATGAGAGAGAAACATTGATCTTCTGCCTCCTATACGCCCCCTACTGGGGATCTAGCCCACAACCCAAGAATGTGCCCTGACCAGGAATCAAACCGTGGCCTCCTGGTTCATAGATCCATTGTCGACCTCTGAGCCATGCTGGCCAGGAAGCATCCATATTCTTTTATTTTTTTTAAAAAAAAAAACAACAAAAAACAAAGTACAAACTTTATTTTTTCTTTATAAAGGCATGGTGGCCTCTTGGTTCCCCCCACACACACTTTCTTAACAAAATATAATAGCTCTCCTTGAACACAAAGACCTCAAAATCATTATAAAAAAAAAACAAAATAAAGAAAAACAAAAAACAAATAAAGGGGGGGAAAAAGAAAAACCCAACAAACAAAACAGAGAGACAAAGACATTTCTGGGAGTCGAAGATGGGAAACCTGGAGGGAGAGGTGGAGGCCAGCTGGTGGCGGAGAGTGGCAAATCCTAGTGCTGAGGTGGGGCAGGGAAGGAAGGGCAGGGCAAAAGGGCAGCAGCAAACCCCAACGGAGAAGCAACTTCCACCCCGGACCCCCAGAGAGTCCTGAACCAGCCAGACCCCCAACCCATTAAGTGCTTAGAGAAAGAAGAAAACCAAAAAGAGGAGGGAAAGGGGGAATTAAAAACTAATGGTCATAGAGCTGGCTCTGGGGAGGGCAGATATATGTTGGGGTTTTGATTTTCCCTGTTCTTAAAAACATGTTTAAATGGAAAAAAAAATGCTTTTTGGCAGAGAGAGGCCAGGCACCTCAAGTGTCAGCTTCCCCAGCCCTCCCAGGTGAGGCCCAGCCCCAGGTGTCCCAGTGCTCCCACACACCCACCACCCCAGCCCCCAGTACCTCAGGTTGGGTGGCCTTCACTCAAAGGTTGATTTACAGTATTGAAAAAGAGGTCATAAAAGAGACCCAAATGACATTGTAATTTTGTAAAAATTCCTCACTCACTGGCCTGCATGTATCCCTGTTGCTGCCCCGGCCCCCTCTAACCCCAAGAAGGGAGAGGAGGGCTGAGGGGGTGGTCAGGGAAGCCCCCCAGTCCCAGCCGGCTCCTCCCAGCTCTGGTCCATGGTGTCGCTGTCCGAGGCCTCCAAATCGGAGGCAGTGTCAGAAGCCTGGGCCTCTGGACAGCTCCAGACTGGCTTCACAATTACAGCTCGCCCGCTGCTCCTCCTCCTGCTCCTGCCTTTCCTAGGTGCCCTCAATGTGCTGGATCGCCTGCACAATGGTGTCCAGATTTTGCCGGGATGTGGAAACAGAGTTGATGACCGAGGAGGGGCCCATGGTGACGACGTTGATGTGGTGGGAGGGAGGGGGTGGCGGTGCCGGCACGATCACCGTGGGGTGGTGGGTGGGGGCCGGAGGGGACAGGAGCTGGGTCCGCAGGTGCTGCTCCCGCTCCAGCTTCTCCTGGTGCAGCAGTCGCACCTGCTCTTGCTGTTGCTGCAGCTGCACCTGTTGTGCAATCACCTTGAGCTTTTCAGGGTACATGTGGGCCTCCAACGATCGAACCTGCTCCTCCAGCATCATGCGCACCGAGTGCTCCTTGTCCAGCTGCTGCCACAGCTCAATCATCTCCCGCCGTAGATCTTCTGCCTTTTCATCCTCCCAGATGTCCGGTGAGCCGATGCCCTCGTCCTTGTCTTCTGCCCGCCGCCGCTTGGGGGATGAGCTGCTCAGCTCCTGGGGACCCCAAGGAGTTGCTGAGTGTGCCTTGACACCCTGGTATCACCACCATCAACAGGGAAGTTGGTGGGCTCCATCACAGACCCCCAAAACTGTCAACCCAGGTGCTCTGTCACTGGGAGCCCCACTCTGCAAATCCAACAATGGCCACAGGCTAGAAACAGAGGCAGAATGGACCTGCTTGCCAAGTCACCCAGTTCCTCTCGGAGCCACTCAACTGCACTTCATGGATGGGTAAACTGAAGCCCAGGCAGGAAGGCAAGTACCTGAAGTAGGCGTGTCAGTGGGGAAGGTGGGACCTGTAGCCTCAGAGTCCCAGGCCAGTGGTGAGCCCAGTCATGCCCATGCCAGGGAGAGGGAGCCAGGAAGAGGACAGGTGTTGAGGTGACGGGAGGCCTCTGCAGGTGCTACCTGGATGAAGCGCTTGAGCTTATTGTTCTGCTGCAGAAGCCTGGTCTTCTCCTGCTCCAAGGAGAAGATGTACTCCGCCGTCTGCTGGAGAATGGCTGCCTTGCTGAGCTTCTCTCCATCTGTGTAGGGGATGAGGGTCTTGAGGGACTGGAAGCCGGCATTGATACTCTGCATGCGCCTCCACTCGTTGCTGTTGGCAATCTCCCTCCGAATCCGCCGCTCCTGGTCCCGCTGAGTCTCGGGGGTCAGTGGAATGTTGGCAAGACTGTTTATCATCACACAGTTCAGGAGGTCAGAAAGCCAGACATGGCATGGCTGGGTTCCCTGTTCAGGGTCTCACCAGCTGAAATTGAGGTGTCGGTTGTGGCTTTGATTTCATCTGGAGTTCTAGTCCTCTTCCAAATTCACTGGATGTCGGCAGAATTCAGTTCCTTTTGGCTGTAGAATGAGGTCTCATTGGCTTGCTGGTTACTGGCTGGAGTTGGCTTTCAGCTCCTAGAAGCCATCCTCAGGTCCTTGTGCCCTGGCCTCCTCCATCTGTGCTGGGGGCGCAGGCACCTCCCCGCGGGCGGCTCCAACGCGCACCCACGAGGTCACGTCCGGGGCGTGCCAGTCGGAAAAAGCCATCCACATTCTTGATTGGTCTTTTGATGCTGGTCCACCATCATCCAGCCAGATTGTTGGTGACTGCCTAAGTCTTATAAAAACTAAGTCTCATGAAGAACCTGGTGTAGTATTGCTGCTTATTGTGCTTCAGGCCTTGGAAGAGCTCTGGTACATGCTGCCCTAGCATTAATTGAAGGTGGAATGAAATATGATGATGCAGTACAATTCATAAGACAAAGTGGCATGGAGCATTGAAGAGCAAGCAACTTCTGTATTTGGAGAAGTATAGTCCTAAAATGCCTTCTGCACTTCAAACACTCTGATGGTCATAGAAACAACTGTTGCATTCAGTAAAACAGGCGCCTGATGCCATTGCCTTAGAAGTGGAACTTGAGATGGGGCCTGATTTATCTTACATTTTAGCCGACATCTTGGCTTGGTGCATAAGTCTAATGAGGCTTCCATAGGAGTATTGAAAAGCAGTTTTACCAGCCACAAGATTGACAGAATTGCAACCTCTGTGTTTGGGTATGTTCAACCTATTTTGATAATTAGTAAAAGATTCTTACTGTTCAGCATTTAAAATGTGCTTATCATTTGTACCAATTGACTTTTCCTAAAATCATGCAGTGTTGAATTTTGTCTTTAAATCTATTCTCATGACAGAACCATATTAATATATTTGAGATTTAGAAAGATTAGGTGTCAAAATACCCAGCACAATACTTGTATATTTTTAGTTTCAATCTCAGGAACTATGGATACTCTGCACCTTATGTGGTTTATCCCTTCAATCATTTCAAACATAGAAAGTAGGGCCTATATGGTTATTTGCCTGCTGACTTTATGTTTACATCTCCTGCATTCATACAAGTATACATCAGGTTTGATTTTTACACCATGTCTTAGTTATTATTTAATGTCTTTCTATAAGCCTCCTCTTGTGCTGTTATGGAAAACCTCCACCTTGAAAATCTGCATTGGACAGAAGCACTTGTCTTTGATGTCTCCAGACAAAAAGCCTCACAGTTCATTTTAATGCTTGCAATTGGGGTGCAACTTACAGGGAGGGCCAAGAAAAAGAATGGGCGGCGGTTATTAAGTATTTTTAGTAAAATGTTGCTTTTATCTTCTGTGTAACATGTAGAATATGCTCTTTAGTAAATATATAGTTTATCTTGCCTATAGTTAACTTTTTGTTTGTTTTTGTTTTTGTGTTTTTAAATAAATCTTTATTGTTCAGATTATTACAGGTGTTCCTCTTTTCCACCCCCCGCCCCCATAGCTCCCCTCCACCTGATTCCCCACCCCACCCCATGCCCTTACCCCCCGCCACTGTCTTCATCCATAGGAGTAAGATTTTTGTCCAATCTCTTCCCGCACCCCTCACACCTGCTTCCCCTGAGAGTCGTCAGTCCACTCCCTTTCTATGTCCCTGATTCTATTATATTCACCAGTCCATTCTGTTCTTCAGATTTTTATTCACTTGATTTTTAGATTCACTTGTTGGTAAGTATGTATTTGATGTCATTTTGTTGTTCATAATTTTTATCTTTACCTTTTTCTTCTTCTTCCTCTTCTTAAAGAATACCCTTCAGCATTTCATGTAATCCTGGTTTGGTGGCGATAAACTCCTTTAGCTTTTTCTTGTCTGTGAAGCTCTTTATCTGACCTTCAACTCTGAATGATAGCTTTGCTGGGTAGAGTAATCTTGGTTGTAGGTTCTTGCTGTTCATCACTTTGAATATTTCTTGCCACTCACTTCTGGCCTGCATAGTTTCTGCCGAGAAATCAGCTGACAGTCGTATGGGTACTCCCTTGTAGGTAACTAACCGTTTTTCTCTTGCTGCTTTCAAGATTCTCTCTTTGTCTTTTGCCCTTGGCATTTTAATTATGATGTGTCTTGGTGTGGTCCTCTTTGGATTCCTTTTGTTTGGGGTTCTGTGTGCTTCCTGGACTTGTAAGTCTATTTCTTTCACCAGGTAGGGAAAGTTTTCTGTCATTATTTCTTCTAATAGGTTTTCAGTATTTTGCTCTCTCTCTTCTTCTGGCACCCCAAAAATTCGGATGTTGGTACGCTTGAAGTTGTCCCAGAGGCTCCTTACAATACCTTCATATTTTTGGATTCTTTTTTCTTTTTGTTTTTCTGGTTGGGTGTTTTTTGTTTCCTCATATTTCAGATCTTTGTTTGATTCTTGGGGTACGTTGATCTACAGTTGAGTTTCTGTATATTCTTTATTTTAGACAGTGTATGCTTCATTTCTGACTGGTCCTTTTCCATTTTTTTGGCATTCTCATTAAGGTCCTTGAAGGTCTCACTAAGCTCCTCAGAAGTGCCATCAAGTTTCTCGGTGGTTTTTAGAAGATTCTTGAGTAACCTTATAAATGTGGTTCTGAACTCTATGTCATCCAGTAGTTTGCTTTCCTCCGTTTCTTTCATTCGTGACATGTTTCTTTGTTTCCGCATTTTGGCTGCTTCCCTGTGTTGATGGAGTGGCTTTTTGTGGTAGGTGACCTATAAGGGGCAGTAGCTCAGCCTCCCCAATCACCTGATGTGGACGCTCTTGGTACACCCCTTTGTGGGCTGAGTGCAAAGTCTTGGTGTAGTTAAGCCTTAATTGCTGTTGGTACGCTGGGAGGAATTGACCTCCAGGCCAATCGGCTGTGAGGACTCGCTGTGTCTATAAGAACTGCTGTGCTGGAGACACGCTTATGGTGCATGACTTGTTTCAGTGGGGCTTTGGTGCTCGCTGAGTCTGCCTCTTGAATGTGTCACTTATGGATATGAGGAGTTGAAATCTGGTTTCTCACACTGACCACTAGGTATACTGGCTTCTGGATCTCCATTGGGGTGCAGGTCAGCTATTGTCTGAGTCCACCCAGCAGGAGCTACAGCGAGAGCTACAGTTTTCTCCTCTTTGCTTGGGGTTTGGAGGTTTTGAAGCTGTCTGATCCGGGCTGCAAGTTTGTTAGGTTAAGCTGCAGTCCATTCATATGCAAAAGCCGCTGCTTGGAGCTTGGGTGGGTTTGTAGGTTGTGTGGGGCGGGGTCTCAGGGCGTCACTAGGCTAGGGCGTGGCAAACAGCAATGGCTGCTAGTTAGCCGGCTCTGTGTCTCCTAGTGCATCCAGTCCCGTGCCCCAGCGCAGATAAACAATTATTCCTGTGCGCAGCTCTACAAGCAGGCCCCCCTCACTTTCCGACCCGGTAGCAGACAATCCGGCTTCTCCCCGTAGGAGTTTGGGTCCCCCGCGTCTCCCCAGAAACTGTATTTCAGAGTAATCGGGGGCCTGTCTCCCCTTTGGGTTGAAAAAAGCAATGCCTGCCGCCAGCCCAGATCCCGCGCCTCCATACCTCAGCTTTTCAGCACTTGTGCACATCTCAGTGCTCTTTTCTCTTTCCTTCTAGTTGTAGAACTTCCACTCAGCCAGCTTTCCCATGGTTCTGGGTGATAGACGTTTTGTCTTTTAGTTGCAGTTTAAATTGTTGTGCGAGGCAGCAGTTTAGGTGTTTACCTACGCCACCATCTTGGATTCCTCTCCCAGACACTATCTAGTTAACTTTTTTTTAGTAAATATTTTTTTAAAGGAAGACATGCTTTGTTGCAGCTAAAACAATCCTTAATCATAAAAATTCTGAAATTCTTGTATTTTTTACACATTCTGAAGTTGTTTACCAATTTTTTTTTGTTTGAAGTGTGGTTTTTTTTCCTTCCCGCCCCCTCTTGAAAAAAAAAAAAAGCGGGTTTCTGCTAATGAATTGAGCAGACATCTAATATTTTATTTGCCTTTTGAGCCATGTAACTCAATATTTGGATACTTGATCATTTGTTTAATATTTTCAACTGTATGTTTATACTGTCTAGAAATGTGTGGTTTTAGTTCTTGGGAGAAATAATTTGTCATTGTTCACCCACTTGTAAAAATGTAGTGTGAGAGCTTAAACATCCAAATAAATAGATGAACTTATCATTAAAAAATGATATGCTTATGTGTAGGGTTTTCTTCTTTTTGGTGTTCTATGAGCTTTCTGGATCTATGATTTGGTGTTTGACATTAGTTTCAAGAAATTTTCAGTCATTATTGTTTCCAATGTTCTATTTCTTTCTTTTCTTTCTTTTTGATATTCCCATGCTATATATGTTACAAATTTTGTACTTGTCCCAGAGTCCTTGGGCAATGTTTTATTTTATTTTTGGAGGTTCTATTGATATATATTTAAGTTCAGAGAATGTTTTCTGAACTTAAATAGGCTACAATTAAGCCCATCAAAGTCATCATTCCTTTCTATTGCTACGCTTTTGATCTTTAGCATTTCTTTTTAGTTTTTCTTAGGATTTTCATCTTTGTACTTACATTACTAATTTGCTCTTGCATGCTGTCCATTTTATTCTTTACTAGAGGCCCAGTGCACAAAATTCATGCACGGGGGGAGGGGGGAGTATCCCTCAGTCCAGCCTGCACCCTCTCCAATCCAGGACCCCTCGAGGGATGTCCAACTGCTGGTCAGACATCCCTCTCGCAATCCAGGACCACTGGCTTCTAACCACTCACCTGCTTGCCTGCCTAATCCCCCCAACTGCCCTCCCCTGCTGGCCTGGTCCCACCCAACTTCCCTCCCCTGCTTGCCCTGATAGCCCCTAACCCCCTGCCAGCCTGATCTCGCCCCTAACTGCTCTTCCCTGCTGGCCTGATCACCCCTAACTGCCTCTGCCTCAGCCCCCACCACCATTGCTTTGTCCAGAAGGAAGTTGGACTTCCAGAAGAAGGCCAGTTGATCCAGTCTAATTATCATATTACCCTTTTATTAGTATAGATATTCTTTAGCATATTGATCACATTTGGTTTAAATTCACAGTCTGAGAATTCCAACTCCCTTGCCATGTGTGGTTCTATACTTGCTCTGTCTCTTCACATTGTTTTTTGCCCTTTGATGTGCATTAAAAAATATTTTTACAGATTTTTTTTTTTTTTTTTTTTGCGAGTGAGAAAGGGAGAGGGAGAGAGAGAAACATCAATGTGAGAGAGAAACATCTGAGAGGGAATATTGGTTGGCTGCCGCCTGCATGCCCCCCACCAGGGATCAAGCTCACAACCTAGGCATGTGCCCTGACCCGGAATCAAACTGGCAACCTTTCAGTGCACAAAACTCAACCAGCTGAGCCACATTGGCTAAGGCTGTACCTTGTTTTTGATAGCTGAATATAACATACAGTAGTCCCCCTACCCGTGGGGTGTGTGTTCCAGTACCCCAGTGGATGCCTGAAATGTTGTGTGGTACTAAGCATGTATATAGTATGTTTTTTCCTATACATACATATCTATGATAAAGTTTAATTTATAAATTAATCAATGCATAAATAGAAGATTTGTTCTTATCTTAGATCTTAGCAATCTCAGCATACAATTATTTTTTTCTTTATTAAGCTGAGAACTTTCACCTTTTTACTTGAAGGAAACACTTAAGACTTCTCGGTGGCATATCTGAAAGTTGCCAGCATTAGGACTCTTGCACTCTGGGGCCATTATTAAGTGAGGTTACTTCAACACAGCGTTCGGACCATGACAACTTATGTGATACTGACTGACTAGTGGATGAGGAGCACCTGCAGTGTGAACACATTGGACAAAGGAAATTCACATCCCAGTGGGATGGAGCAAGATGGTGTGAGCTTTCATCGTGCTACTCAGAACAGCCTGCAACTTAAAACTTAGGAATTGTCATTTCTGGAATTTTCCTATTTAATGTTTTGAACTGTAGTTGACCACCGGTAACTGAAACCATGCAAAGTGAAACTACAAACAAGGACAAGGTGATGGGGACGACCGTTTTGGGTAGAGGAAGTACGTCTGCAGGATGTTAGGAGGTGGTGGCGAGTTTCAAGGGGGAGCATTCTGCAGTCCCAGGATCAGGTCTCAGTCCTTTAAAGACCTTATGCCTCTGGACTGGGAACCTTACAACTGTTTCTCAGCCTTTTTCTCCTCCACAAGAACAGTGGGTGTGTCCCTTCCTCCAGTTCAGGTAGGCTCTGATGCAACACCAGCAAGTTCGCTGTGCTGCAGTAGATTCTCTGGAGGACGGGCCTTCTTAAGAACAACGGGGTGCTCTGCCATGTTGTAAAAGAACTTCACCTCTGTTCTCTCTGCTGGAAGCACGAGGGCATTTTCCAAAATATTTCGATATTTACTATGAGAGCCTGGTCAAGCTCCTAGAGGCAAAACTCACGAAAGTGTGTCCTGTATGACTCCGTTTCCCTGGAGTTATAAGTGTCAGATTTGTCTGCACAGAGCCCAGGAGGCCACGTATCACAGTCCTGGCTCCCCCAGCCCTGAGAGTCACTGACCAGGTAAGCCAGGCAGCACTCCCTTTGCTCACCTGGGTCTCTCTAAGTTTGGGAGCAGTGTGGTTTGCCCTGTGTCCTTGCCTTTTTACAGATCCAAGAAGCAGTTGTTGATTGTTCAGTCTATTCAGTTTACTATTTGTTGTTGGGACAAAGTGGTGACTTCCAAGGTCCTCGCATATAGAACCAGACTCTGAAGTCTGCTGGCTGGTGTTTAGGCTTGTTTGTGCCTCTATGTTCACTAGTGAAATGGTCCTTGGGAGGGTTTTTGGACAGTGACTTGGTCTGTGAAAGAATTAAAAGAAGAGACAAATATGGAGAGATAGTTTATTTTACTTTTCCCAAAGGAAAAGGGCCAGTGCAGTGCTAATCAATACAAAGGCAAGAAGGAAGACTGGCATTCTCGCCTAAAGGCTGCTGTTGCCAGGTGACACGGAAGGGAGGGGGATTTGGGAGCAGAAATTGAGCAGACATGGGGTGGGGGGGTGTCTTTGAAAACTTGGTTTGCTTTTTTTTCAGTCTAGGCAGATGTCCTAGGAGGTATCTTTGTCAGCATCTTCATAAGCCTATAAAACAGTGGATCCCAACCTTTTCTTGGCCATGCCCCACCTAAGTGTCTCTAAAATCCTGAGGGCCCCCCTCCCCCGACATATAATTCTTATTATTTAAAAAGTGGACTCCTAGTCACGTGGAGGAACCCTAAAAGGCAATTCATTTGGTCTAAACAAGCTTCCAAAGACACATGGCATCCATGAAAGAGAAAAATAAAAGAACGAAAGGACAGCTGAAGTACAGAGGAAGAAATCACTAAAAAATTGTTTTAAAAAAAGTAATATGAAGTGATATGAAAAAATAGCAAATAAAGTTTCAAAACAGATAATAGAGAACTGAAATTCATAAGTAATAGGTCACAATATATATTTATATACTGTATATAGAATGACTTAGCCTGAGGGTGATTTACTAGTATCTCAACCTTTCGAACAGAGGGGCTGTTTGAACCAGAGGAGCTAACAATCTTGGGGCTTAGTTGCCAGCTGCCGACATTGTGGGAGCCACAGTGAAGAAAAGGAAATGCCTTTCTTTTTCTGTCCTTTTAATCCTATAATTTTTCTTTCTTATATTTTTTCCATTGAGTTTTTCTGTTAATAGTCATCTAAAATAACCTATAGAGCTTTTCTGTATTCTAGAATATTCTATGTGGCATAGAGGTTATCATTTCCCTTAAGATTTCACAAAGCATACCTTTTCTTAGACTGGAAATACGCTTTATGAAAATTTGTTTAAATTCCTGATTCAATTTATTAAATTGCTGTATATTGAATCAGGTTAGCTTGGATAATTTATACATTTTCATAAATTTTCCATTTTTTAAATAGAATTAAGAAGATTGAAGACAAATGTCCTTATTTCTCACATTTAAAATCTCCTAAGTAGCCACTGAAAATATCTCCTCTTTATTCATTCATCCATCTCTCCACCCATCACTCATTTGCATTTTAACAATGATCCCAATGTACTTCAGTCAGGTGTTACAGTCACTGGGAGAGACCAGGAACCACTCTCGGCAACCTCGGGGCCCAGTCCTCACTCGCCAGGGCACAGAGGGGACTGGGCACACCACACAGTGCATATGCAGGGGATGTATCACAGGATTGCACTGGAAACCCATGTCATCTCACTAACCAATGCCAACCCAACAAACCTAATTGGAAAAAACAAAAACAAAAAGACACGCAGAGGAGTAACAGGCCTGCTAACGCGGAAAGAGCCCTTAGAAGCAGACCCTTCAGACACAAGGAGCCAGCGAGGACGGATGGCTGGGCTGCAGCCAGGCCCCCGTGAGGGCCTAGCCCACACATCTGTGAGACATAAACATGTATTGTTTTCAATCCACTAAAGTTTGGAGTACTAGTCAGCAATAGATGCTGTAGTGTAACCCTCATCTTACAAAGGACGCCTCAAAAAGTCGAATTATGGAGTCATTTATTAAAAGCCGTCGGCATACGAGGGAGCAAAAGCGCTCCAGACCTCACAGCCCTGAACAGCTTGCCTCTTCTGGCTTATATGCAGAATATCACAAAAGTATTGATTACATCTTTGGGTCTGGAATGAGGAAACTGTTTCACGAAAAGCATTTTTACAGAAGCAAAATTGAGCAAGTTAGTTATCTAAAGTATTTACGAATAACTGAATCAAAAGAAACACATTATCTGGGACCACTTGGACAATTTAGAATAATTGTGCTGTCCAGATTCTGGGATCACGGAGTCAACCGAAACTCAGTTATCTGTAGCTACTGAGACAATTTGGGATAATTGAGCTGTCCTGGTTCTCAGAAGAATGTGCTTCAGTAACCAATGAGATCACAATCAATGGGATATTCAAACCACCATCAATGGAGTGAGTATTCAATCATACATAAGTTCAGAAAATCAAAATAACTTTTAAATGAGTACAGAACCCAATATAGCAAGTTTAAAATATTAAAGAGCAATTTTTACCCAAGTATGGTTGCTACCATACTTCATAGATAACACTCGTATTCCTAGAAAGCTGTTTTTTACATTTCTCTTAGGGGAATAATTGTTTCTTAAGAAAAACAATGGTTATCGGTTTCTCTCAAGATTGCAGACTGTTATCAGAAACTACATCCTTGAAAAATCAAACAGCAGCGCTAATTAAGATGTGTGGCTCCTTTGTCACGTTTCTCTTTTCATCTTGAAAAAGACCTGGCCTTAGGAGGCTGCCTAGCGAGTCTTTCCCCGCGAGGGTCCGGACCGACCGTCCGCACGCACGGCCGCGGGTTGGACATACTTCCGGCCACTCCTGGGCTCTGTGAGTGACCTGCCCACGTCCTCAGCGCGGAGGGGAGCAGCCCCTCAACAAGGCGAGATGAGGGCCATGCTGGCACGATCAGGGGGCGCTTCCCGGCCTCCTCTCCACTGTTTCTCCCCCAAAACGCGGGGACTGTGCGCATCCCCGCCTGAGCCCCTGCCGCCGCCTCGCGTTCCAGCATTTTTACGGGGCATCCCTGTCGATTCTTCTAGATTTGCGCACCGATCTCCGTATCCGGGACCTCCCTGGACCAGGCAGGAGCAAAACCTTTTTGTTTGTGCCCCTCGGTGAGGAATGAGTCCCAGGGTCAGGAGAGCCGCCCCCTCGCGGAGAGGAGTGCCCCTGGACCAGGCTCGGGCTGAGTCTTCCTTCCTGCCTGGGACTCAGCAGCCGGTTCTAGTCTCTGGCTGTGATTTACACTCTTTGGGTTAAAAGAAGGCCAGTGGCTGCAGGGTGCAACCCCGCGTCTGTCCCCTGTAGCCCTCCTAGTTTCCAAGAGGAAGGAAGGAGTTTAGTTTTGGCGACAGAGACCCCTCCATTGTTCTTTGCTTTCTAGGAAAAGGTGCGCAGCAGGGTCTGGGGTCCGCAGAAATGGTGAGGGAAATTGGGCTAGTTTGGTAGATTCCATCATTAAGCAGTCATTGGCAAAGCGTTTTTAGTTTTCCTGTAAGGATCTTTGTTTTGTCTTGTTTAGCTTTTGAGAAAAAAAAAGTGTCTGGGAGAATGTTTCTTACTGAGATTTCTGATCCCAGTATATTCTCCTCAACACCGAATATCTGCTAGAGTCAGAATTCCTTGGAAAGAGATTGTAATAAAAATCCTAACTCTCGGTTATGATAGAGCAAATTATATTTACTTTTTTAAATGCAGATTTATGTTTCATTTAAAGGAAGATAGTTTAGATAACCCTACTCACCAGAGGTGGGGATGTAGCTTAGTGGTAGAGCGCATGCTTAGCATGCATGAGGTCCTGGGTTCGATCCCCAGCATCTCCAGGTATTTTTGTTTCCTAACTTCAGAAACATCATCTGATTTACTCGCAAATCACTATTTTCACTAGGGGGGGCTCATGGGATGATAGGGACCCCCTTCTCGGGTCTCACGTTTTTGAGGCTGTGCCAACTAAATACAGAAATAAATCAGCTGCTTTCAAACGGAGTGGGAGCTGCCAGGCCACAGGGGCGGGCTGGTAAGTCTCAGGCCTCAGATGTCGGACAGGGGCAATGGCTTGGCCTGACCCAGAGCAACATTGTGTCCCAAATAACTGCTTACAACGATAAAAAGAAAACGGATATTATGACTACTAAGCTGACTAGTAGACTGAAAGCTAAAAACATTGTTTAGAATAGTGTCATCACGCTGTGTTTCCAGCACTAATATAAATGCCTTCTGCCTACTGATGCAATCATTGCCTTCCCTTTCTCATCAGTACCCCTTGTTTTGTCTCATAATTGGAAAACTATTTGGGCTTCTGCCTGAATTAGTGTGATCAGAGTAGCTATTGTTATTCGTGTGCAGTAAGTGCTTGCAGTCTCTCACTTTGAAAAGCCCTTTTATTTTTAGGTCAGTGAGACTCAATAATAGAAAAGCCGATTTCAGCAGGAGCTCTCTAAAGAAAACACACAGTTCCCAGCCAGAGCTGTGCAAGTATTAGATAAATCTAGCTTCTGAAACCCTGACAATTCTCTCAGAAGCCGAACACCAAGGAGTGAAATAGAAACATTTGGACACAAACATGCTTTCCCTCATTGGTTTTGCCAGTGACTTCACATTCGGAGGACTGGACCCCTTCTATCTTGATCATTTTTGTAATCTCAAAATTTGCCTCCCTGATTCTAACACAAACTCACTTCAATTCTTTCAAACAAACAAAAATCCACTTACGTTTCTAAACCTGACCATTTGAGACCATTCACAATTAGGACAATTTGTGTTAATTTGAGACCATTTAGCCAAGACTTTCTTGGCTAAAATGATGGTTTATTACCTTTCCGAATGAGGTATCCCTTGTATCACAGTGCTTTTGCCTCAATTTCCAATTTGTAACACCCTGTCACATTAACAAATGAAGGAGATTTAGATACCAGTTTTCTGAGGTTTTGGATTTGTTCTCAGCCAGACCTTGAGCAAGGCCCCTGTGGCTGTGGTTAAGTCAGAAACTAGTCTCACAGGCGTGAGAGCTCCTTGTCAAAAAAATAGGAATGGCTACCATCCTATATGTCAGGTCTTTAATGTTTTGGTCTGAAGCTGTACGCATTAATAATGCGGATTTTTTTCAATAGATGGAGTTACACATATGTTGATATACATGTGATTTGATATGTATGCTATTTTGTATTGACAGCAAGCTTCAAAACTTCATATGTCAAATATTCTGAAGGTGTTAACATCATAGATATTTTTACGCTTAAAAATGTTGAATTTCACCCTGACTGGTTTGGCTCAGTGGATAGAGCGTCGGCCTGTGGACTGAGAGGTCCTGGTGTTTGATTCCGGTCAAGGGGTCAAGGGCATGTATGTGGGTTGCAGGCATATCCCCAGTAGGGGGTGTGCAGGAGGCAGCTGGTCGATGTTTCTAACTCTCTATCCCTCTCCCTTCTTCTCTGTAAAAAAAATCAATAAAATGTATTTTTTTTTAAATGTTGAATTTCGTGCCAAAAAAAAAAGCATTTGCGGAAAGTGTTAATTCATTACTTTATTTTGAAGAAAACTGCTGCTGAAAGTTATCGCATTCTTCAGGAAACTTATGGTGAACATGCTCCATCTCAAGATACTTGTGAACGCTAGTTTAAATGCTTTAAAAGTGATGATTTTGACGTGAAAGACAAAGAATGTCCAGGTCAACCGAAAAAGTTTGAAGACCAACAATTACAAGCATTATTGGATCAAGTTATATCTCTGAAATAATAAGTTTTTAAGTCAAACTTAAAAAACAACTTGCAGAAAGATTAAACGTTGCTCAGCAAACAATTTCCGATCGTTTTCAAGCAATGGGAAAGATTTTAAAGGAAGGAAAGTGGGTGCCACATCCACTGAATGAAAGACAAATGGAAAGCTGAAAAATCATCAGTAAAATGTTGCTTCAACGGCACGAAAGAAAGTCTTTTTTGCATCAAATTGTGACTGGCGATGAAAAGTGGATTTATTTTGAGAATCCCAAACACACAAAATCATGGGTTGATCCAGGTCAACCATCAACATCGACTGCAAGGCAAAATCGCTTTGGAAAGAAGACAATAGGCAGATAGGATGTAACTTAATTAGTCCATGCACAGTTCTGCTAGGTAGAGAGAAGCTTTCTCTCTCTCTCTCTCTCTCTCTCTCTCTCTCTCTCTCTCTCTCTCTCTCTCTCTCTCTCTCTCTCTCTCTCTCTCTCTCTCTTTCCCCTACCACAGCTGTCCAAGGGCTGTGGAGTGGGAACTGCCACTAGCTAAACGCCTGGTTTGCAAAGCTGGTCACCAGGAAGAAAGTGGGTTTTGTGATAAGTAGGACTTTTTGCTGGAAGCCAATTCCAGAATGTCAGCAGGGCTGAATCATCCAGAGATGGCTGAGGGCATTTACCCAAACCTCAAAAGGATGTATAAATTGATTGCTTGCTGCCAAACAGCTAAGGGCATTTAATCTACATGTTATTGCCTCCTACTGGCCAAACACCTGAACAGCCGGAGGTAATTCATCAATCTGACAATGGATTCTGTGTACCAAACCCTGGCCTTTGAAGTGTATATATATCTTGCCTTAGGACAATTTGTGTTAATAAAAAGCAAGGGGTCCTGAGACAAGGGAGAACTTAGTTCCTTTAGCTAAGTCTTCTCTGGCTCCCCATAATGCCTTCCAAAATTATGTTTCATCTCTGTACTCTTATTTAATTTACACACAGTGCTTCTCCAGATTCCTGAACCCTTCAAGATGCTGAACCCTTCAAGATGCTGGATCAAGAACCTCACCATTAATTGGCGCTCAAAATATCGACAACTTGGAGAAGAAGAATTCGCCTAAGTGGATAAAACAGCACCAGTGATGGTGATAAGATTAACTGTGCGTAAAGCCCATGTCAGCTTCGGAAACCTGTGGATCCATAAGTGTGTGAGCAATTCCTTTTGTTTAAGTCAGATTATAATGGGGAAGAATTTGGTTAAAAGGCAAAATTATAAACAAATTTTAATATTAAAAGGTACTCTTTTAAATCAGGCTGAAAAAAGAGTGCCGTGGTCATCTTTAATGTGATTTCTTGTTCAAATCATAAAATACCTAATTTGTTTTGAGGATCAAAAATCTGTAATATGTAAAAAGCCACCAAATCCTCCACTTCTGATCTCAAAAGTGGCTGGAGAGGGCAGAACTATCAGCTCTGTCGCAAAGAGATTCTCTAATGCTTTGTTTAAAAATTACCTAAGAACACCTTGGGATAAGCAAATGATTGTTAAAATCACCTTAAGAGCCAGTCATTACTTTGGAAAGCGAAATAGGAAAAATTTTTTAATCTATCTTTTTCTATTAAGCATGTCTTTAACTGGAAAAGGAAATGTGGCCAAATCAGTTGCTAAATTTTCCCCAAAAGCAAGCAGGAGGTTGGGGAAGGAAGACATGTGGTGCTCCTGTATGGACACCCACTCCTCGAGTACACTATTTTAAAAAGTCTCATTCTCACCATGCCAAGTTTCACAAAATTTAGAAATGTGTCTGGGATTTTTGTGCACATGTAAAGAGAAAAAATGGCTTAAAAACAAAGTGTGCACACCATCCGATTTCAGATATTAGATAGATTTTAAGCTAAGCTTAACTCTCTTTGCGAATGCTACAGAATAAAACCCAAAAGATTGTTTTTTCCTCAGAAGATGGCGGATTTGACCCAGGAAAAAATATAGGCTAGGTTCTAGCAACAAGATTCGTATTTCCATAATAAAAGGTAGTTTATTTAAATAATCATGGGCCACATTCAAAAGTTAACCTTAAAGCCACCAAGAAAATCAGTAAATTGTCTCTGTTAAAAAATTTGCCAAAGAAAATGCCTTGGAATAATTATAATTGGCTCTAGAATTTAAAAAATTTGTTGAAACATAAATAAATAATATATTAATTATAAACATCTAAGTAGCCCAGGTGAAGACTGGCTATGCCCTTTCTTAATTAAGAAGGCTGGCTTCCAGGGGACATCTTAAAGCAAAAATGTGGCTCTATTGAAATTTCTCCAGGCAGCAACCAGCAAAAAGAATGTAACTAATCTGCATTTGAGTGGCTACAAACTTGCTTCCAGAGAAGCTACCACTTAAAACTTTGGAAGTTTGCTAAATTAAATAATCTAAATATTTGATTTGCCAGCTCTAAAAGTTTAAGGTTCAAATTAAATTGGGAGAAATTATATAGTTGTGGTAACTAAATGCCTAAAGTATAGAAATTTATTTTTGAGAAAATGATTTTTGTGTTTTCTCTGAAATAATTAGGAATTCAAAATATGTTGCTTATTGGTCTCATTGAAAAACATGATTAATTCTGTGATTTCAACCAAATTTTTAATACAAAAACCAGTTTAAATTTATTTGATATCTTTTAAGATAATTATAAAAAGTATATAATCTTTAAATCACACACACACACACACAAAACACACACACATATATATATATTTGATGGTCTTTCCAAGTTAAATTTAAGGCTTTGAATGAGGGATAACTTTGGAGCATTTCACAGGTGCCTGAAATGTTTTCAAAAAGTTGTTCTCCCTTCTTAAAGGAAATATTTTTAATTAAGCCAATCTACTATACTTGAGATCACATGGAAAGCTTTATCAAATAAAAATTAATCACTATATTTTAGTTATATAAATATATTTTAAATGTTATGAAGGTTTTGGCCTCTAAGAAGGGTAAAATAAAGTTAACAATATATTTCTTAAATACAGCCAAATTTTTCAACAACAGAAATTTAAAAGACAAAATCCTCTAGCCGCCTGCATTTTAAACAGGCTGGAGGTGAGGCAGTGTTTGTACTTAGTGAATCACATGTATAAGTTTACTAAATTTGCTTGCTTTGCCTTTTTAATAAAGCTGCCTACTTAAATTACTTAATAAATTAGATTTTTTAAAATATAACCAAGGTCTCATATAAATCAAGTTGTATGAGAAGCCAATATTTTTATAACCAATTGAATCTTAATAAAGTCTTCTAAGAAAATTACTGAAACCTCCCATAATCCCTCTGTATGTGTAAATAAGCCAAAAGGGATACTCTTTAAAAATAATATTCTAAGCTCAATAAAAAGGAGAAATTTGAAAATTTTGAAATCTCTTCCACTAATATCTATAGGGTAAATTAAAGATTGTTGTTAAAGTACTAATCTGACAATAAATAGTAGTCACCATAAATGTAAGGGTGAAGTATGGTAGCAACCATACTTGGGTAAAAATTGCTCTTTAATATTTTAACCTTGCCCTTTTGGGTTTTGTACTCATTTAAAAGATATTTTGATTTTCTGAACTTATGTATGATTGAATACTCCATTGATGGTGGTTTGAATATCCCATTGATTGTGATCTCACTGGTTACTGAAGCACATTCTTCTGAGAACCAGGACAGCTCAATTATCCCAAATTGTCTCAGTAGCTACAGATAACTGAGTTTCAGTTGACTCAGTGGCCCTGGAATCTGGACAGCACAATTATTCTAAATTGCCCCAGGGGTCCCAGATAATGTGTTTCTTTTTATTCAGTTATTCATAAATACTTACGATAACTAACTTGCTCAATTTTTGCTTCTGTAAAGAATGCTTTTCGCGAAACAAGTTCCTCATTCCAGACCCAAAGATATAATCGATACCTTTGTGATACTCTGCCAATATAAGTCAGATGTGGCACGCTGTTCAGGGCTGCGAGGTCTGGAGCACTTTTGCTCCCTTGTATGCTGCCAGCTTTTAATAAATAACTCCATAATTTGACTTTTTGAGGCGTCCTTTGTAATATGGGGGTTACACTACAACATTTTGAGGCCCCAGCGAGATCCGCCCCTAGGGGCCGCTCGTCCAGACACCAAAGGAGGCCAATCTCCCCAGGGCCGGTCATGGAGACTGAGGGAGCTCTAGGGGGTACAGACCCTGAGAAGTCCCAGGGCCCTGAGAACTTCCCTTCAGATCCAGCGAGCGTACAGGGAACATTGGCACGTCCCTAAAAATTTGTCTCAGAGTCCTGGAAACCCTCCTGGAGGTGAGTCCTGGTTTACCGGTGGACTGGTCATCTGGGGAAGGTGGGAAGGGCTGGACACAGCCGGGACTTCCCCATCCTAGAAGTGCCCTGAGACATCAGAGGTCTCTCCTGGTTACTGGATTGTTTTCTGTCTTTTTGTCTCATATTTGGGACCTATGTGTATTATTTGTTGAGTTTTGATTTGTCAAGGTTTTGTCAGGTTGTTGAAATACTCTTGGAGGACATTGAGTGGTTCTTCCCTTCCTGTTTAACCTTTGACTGTGTGACTGGATTACTGATCTTTTTATCCAGGTTCCTTGCAGTATTTTACCTCTCCTGAAATAACCCTCTATGTCTAACCTGCCCCTCCCCAACTAAGCACTCTTTTTCCCAGGTCAATGCCAGAGTGCAGTGACTTTCCCCTCACAGTCCATGGTGGACTCTAGGAGTGGTTTTAATCTTGTTTTCCTTCACATACACCGGTCCCTCCCACTGACCTGCAGTGGCGAAGAGGGAAATTCCCTTGTGACTCCCTGTGCCCTAATGAGACCCAAGAACCCCCAGCGACTCCTTGGACACTTTTCACCGTGTTCTGTTAGGGGGCTTAAAGGTGGCAGCTAGAAATTCCCCCATTCCTCTTTTCAGGCTTATCAGAAACTGAGATCTTTATCTCTAGGAAAATTCAAGCGGCTAAAGGCCTGGGAACAGGCTGCTAGGCCTGCTCCCTCCTCCCCCTGCCTTTTCTAAATATTTTCCTATAGCAGGAAGCAGGGGCACTGAAAGAGAGAATGTCCTGGCAGGCTAGCTAGGGAAGCAAAGGGGAGACTCAGACTCCAAGGATCTTTAAATTCGAGGAAGAGGACTGTTGGGGCCGAAGCTCCTTTCCATTAAACCGCCAGGAGGCCAGGGTAACCTTACAAGTGGGGGGCAAACCTGTTAGTTTCCTGGTGAACACTGGGGCAGTCTATTCAATCTTGACAGAGATGATGGGACCAGTTACCTCTAAGAAGACATCAGTCCAGGGAGCCACTGAACCAATTGCCTGTTTTCCCTGGACATCAAAGAGGACTGTGGACCTTGGAAGGAACACGGTAACACATTCATTTCTGGTCATGCCAGAATGCCCATACCCCCTACTTGGACTTGACCTCCTACAGAAACTACAAGTCACCATATCTTTTGAGGGGGATGGAGCACACCTCACCATGGATCCAAGGAACCCAGCTCCGGGTGCATCCTCTCCTGCCCTTTATTCGTTTAACCTATCCTCTCTCAGAGGAATATCTCTTGCAGGAAATGGAAAAAGCGACACCATGAGAAGAACATAAGCCCTCCACCTACTTGGAGGAATTACAGCATCTCTATCCCATGGTCTGGGCAGAAAACAATCCCCAGGGGTTGGCAAGTCATCAAGCTCCTGTAGTAGTCCAATTGCAAGCCACCGCCACTCCAGCTCAGCTGCTGAACTGGACCAAAGTGGAACAACGGGCCTTTGAGGATCTAAAGAAGGCTCTCATCTCAGCACCTGCCCTAGCCTTGCCAGACGTCATGAAGCCCTTCCACCTCTAAGTGAGGTAAGGGGCGTGTCCAAGGGAGTTCTCACTCAGATTCTAGGTCTCTGGAAGAGACCTGTAGCTTATCTGTCTAAGAGGCTAGACCCTGTGGCAGCAGGGTGGCCAGCGTGCCTCCAGGCAGTGGCCACCACAGCATTGCTGGTAAAGAAGGCAGATAAGCTGACTCTGGGCCAGGAACTAGCCCTGACAACACCCCATGCTGTGGAGGCACTCCTTCGAGGTGCTCCAGAGAAATGGATGTCAAACACCAGGATCACCCAGTGCCAAGCTCTTCTCCTGGACCAGCCCCGTATCCAATTCCAGAAGACACTGGCCATCAACCCTGCCAGCCTGCTCCCAGATGATGATCCGGAGGAACCCATTCATGACTGCATAGAGGTAACATGCAGTACAAACAGTTTGCCCAGACCTGACAGATGTCCTCCTATCATCACCAGACAAGGTACTGTTCATGGATGGGAGCAGTTATGGTCAGGATGGCATCCGATATGCAGGGGCAGTGGTAGTCACCCTGGACCACAGCATTTGGGCATAGTCTCTAAGCAAGGGGACATCAGTATAAAAAGCTATTCTTTTGCTTTAATCCAGGCCCTTTGATGGGGACACAGTGCCATCCACTGGGAAAGAGGGTTACCAACTTCAGCTGGAAAAGACATTAAAAATAAGGAAGAGATTTTAGCCTTATTAGAGGCCATGTGGCTCCCAAAGGCTGTTGCAATAGTGCACTGCAAAGGACATCAGAAAGGGGAGACAATTGAAGCCACAGGGAATAGAGCCGCAGACCAAACTGCCAAGGAAGCCACCCAAAAGTCAGTGGGGCCTTTACAAGTCTTAGTAACCCTGCCGGATCCCAACCTACAACAGACCCCCTCCTATACCAAACAAGAGAAGGAATTGGCAGAACAGAAGCAAGCCATCAAAAGACCACATGGTTGGTGGACCCTACCAGATGACAGACTCTTGGTCCCAGAGGCTCTAGGTCAGACGTTAGTTGCCCAGTTACACCAGGCTACCCACCTAGGCGTTACCAAGACTTCTGAACTTCTGCGAGGCAGGTACTACGTACCAAGCTTAGATAAGATCATTAAAAACATCGTCACTAGAAGTACTATCTGTGCACAGGCAAATGCTAAGCAAGGTAAGAGGGTCCCCCTGGGAATTCAGGCCTGGGGGAAATTCCCTAGGAGAGCGTTGCGAGGTGGATTTCACAGAGATTAAGCCACCAGCATCAGGGTACAAGTACCTGCTAGTTCTTATAGAAACCTTCTCAGGTTGGATTGAAGCATACCCCACTAAGACAGAAACTGCCTCTATAGTAGTTAAGAAATTACTCCAGGAGATTATACCTAGATTTGGGCTGCCAGTAGTCATAGGATCAGATAAAGGCCCGCCTTTGTAGCCAAAGTATCTCAAAGTATAGCTCAAGCCTTAGGCATAAATTAGAAACTCCATTGTGCATACCAGCCACAAAGTTCAGGAAAGGCATGAGAAGGACTCTAAAAAGTATTTTAACTAAATTTGTCCTAGAAACCACTGAAAACTGGACCAACCTCCTGCCCTTCGCCCTCTTATGGGCCAGATGTACCCTCTACCAGGAGGGGTTCCCCCCTTTTTTGAGATCATGTATGGCAGACCTCCCCCCATTCTTCCCAGGGTCAGGGAGAAACTGAAAGCTGGAATTCATAACCATTCCTTGCTCAAGTCCTTACAGGCTCTGCAGAATACCCAGAGAGCCACCCATAAGCTTGTTTGAAACACACTGCCAGTGCCCACCACGGACCCTGTACATCCCTTCCATCCTGAGGACTCAGTGTGGGTAATCAAGTTCAATGCCCAAGGATTCACCCCAACCTGAAAGGGATGCTACATTGTTATCCTGAGCACGCCCACAGCTGTTAAAGTAGAAGGCGTCCAGACCTGGCTACACCACTTCCAGCTCCTGCACCAGGAAACGGCCTGGATCCTGGCAACCAGCAGCCTCACCTGTGAGATCCCTAGCCTGGGCTCCACGCAGGCCAAGAGGAGACTCGACGCCTGCAGGAGGGGAACTGGACTTCAGTGAGGGCAGTACTAACGGGGACGGTGGTACTAGGGGCCTTGGTAACTGTAAGAACATTTTTGCTAGCCAGTGAGAAAGTCGATGGCCAAGTAAGGCTAGATGTGCTAGGGAACAGGAGAGCAGGAACAGAACAGAGAATGCCCTTAAAGGAGGTGGGGTGAGTAAATAGAAAACTAATTGTGCCAAGCAGGTAGTTTAGAAAAATTAATGCAGTCAAACTACTTGAAGTTAGGGGGCAGTACAATCCCCTAACTAATAAGGATGAGTCCATGATTTGACTCATGCAGATAAAACCAGTGGGGAATGAAGTATGGTAGCAACTATACTTGGGTAAAAATTGCTCTTTAATATTTTAAACTTGCTATATTGGGTTCTGTACCCATTTAAAAGTTATTTTGATTTTCTGAACTTATGTATGATTGAATACTCCATTGATGGTGGTTTGAATATCCCATTGATTGTGATCTCATTGGTTACTGAAGCACATTCTTCTGAGAACCAGGAAAGCTCAATTATCCCAAATTGTCTCAGTAGCTACAGATAACTGAGTTTCGGTTGACTCCGTGATCCCAGAATCTGGACAGCACAATTATTCTAAATTGTCCAGGTGGTCCCAGATAATGTGTTTCTTTTGATTCAGTTATTCGTAAATGCTTTAGATAACTAACTTGCTCAATTTTTGCTTCTTTAAAAATGTTTTTCACGAAACAGGTTCCTCATTCCAGACCCAAAGATGTATTTGATACTTTTGTGATATTCTGCATATAAGCCAGATGTGGCAAGCTGTTCGGGGCTGTGAGGTCTGGAGCGCTTTTGCTCCCTCGTATGCCGATGGCTTTTAATAAATGACTCCATAATTTGACTTTTTGAGGCATCCTTTGTTAGATGGGGGTTACACTACAACAAGGGGAGTTGTTTAATGTGACTACATGGCCTGGCAGTATTGGTAAGCATCCAAAAAGCAACCATGTTTGTTACATTTGTTGTTTGGTGTAAAAAAGGACAAAAACTTTTAAGAGAAACTCTAAAAGCTTGCCTGGAAATTATTCTTGAAGGAAATAAAAAGAGGTTTCCATCATGTGTCTGAAGAACTATAATTAAAATGTTAGGCCTCAAAAAGAGAAGTAAATAATTTGTGGGGTTTTTTTTTTTAGTGCACCAGCTTTTTATTTTAATTTATTTTATTTTAAAGTAAATGTTTATTGTTCAGATTATAACAGATGTTCCTCTTTTTTTTTCCCCAGAGCTCCCCTCCACCCCATTCGCCCCCCCCCCACATACTGTCCTCATCCATAGGTGTAAGATTTTTGTCCAATCTCTTTCCGCATCCCTCACACCCCCTTCCCCCCGAGAATGTCAGTCCACTCCCTTTCTATGCCCCTGATTCTATTATATTCACCAGTTCATTCTGTTCATCAGATTTTTTATTCACTTAATTTTTAGATTCACTTATTGATAGATATGTATTTGTTGTCACTTTGTTATTCATAATTTTTATCTTTACCTTTTTCTTCTTCTTTCTCTTCTTAAAGAATACCCTTCAGCATTTCATATAATACTGGTTTGGTGGTGATGAACTCCTTTAGCTTTTTCTTGTATGTGAAGCTCTTTATCTGACCTTCAATTCTAAATGATAGCTTTGCTGGGTAGAGTGATCTTGGTTGTAGGTTCTTGCTGTTCATCACTCTGAATATTTCTTCCCACTCCCTTCTGGCCTGCATAGTTTCTGTTGAGAAATCAGCTGCATGTCATATGGGCACTCCCTTGTAGGTAACTAACAGCTTTTCTCTTGCTGCTTTCAATATTCTCTCTTTGTCTTTTGCCCTTGGCATTTTAATTATGGTGTGTCTTGGTGTGGTCCTCTTTGGATTCCTCTTGTTTGGGGTTCTCTGTGCGTCCTGGACTTGTAAGTCTATTTCGTTCACCAGGTAGGGAAAGTTTTCTGTCATTATTTTTTCTAATAGGTTTTCAATATCTTGCTCTCTCTCTTCTTCTGGCACCCCCATAATTTGGATGTTGGTACGCTTGAAGTTGTCCCAGCGGCTCCTTACACTATCTTCATGTTTTTGGATTCTTTTTTCTTTTTGTTTTCCTGGTTGGGTGATTTTTGTTTCCTCATATTTCAAATCTTTGGTTTGATTCTTCGGGTCCTTTGGTCTACTGTTGAGTTTCTGTATATTATTATTTATTTCAGACAGTGTATGCTTAATTTCTGACTGGTCTTTTTCCTTTTTTTTTTTTTTTTTTTTTTGGCATTCTCGTTAAGATCTTTAAAGGTCTCACTAAGTTCTTTGGAGGTTTCTAGAAGATTCTTGAGTAACCTTATAAGTGTGGTTTTGAACTCTATATCCAGTAGTTTGCTTTCCTCCATTTCTTTCAATCGTGACATGTTTCTTTGTCTCTGCATTTTGGCTGCTTCCCTGTGTTGATGGAGTGGCTTTGTGTGGTAGATGATCTATAGGACCCAGTGGTTCATCCTCCCCAATCACCTGAGGTGGACACTCTTGGTGCACCCCTTTGTGGGCTGAGTGCTCAGTCTTGTTGTTAAGCCTTGATTGCTATTGGTACATTGGGAGGAATTGACCTCCAGGCCAATTGGCTGTGAGGACTTGCTGTGTATATAATGGAAGAATAGCTGCGCTGGAGACATGCTTATGGTGCAGGTTTTGTTTCAGTGGGGCTTTGGTGCTCACTGAGTCTGCCTCTTGAGTGTGTCACTTATGGATGTGAGGAGTTGAAATCTGGTGTTGTCTCACACTGATCACTAGGTACACTGGCTCCTGGATCTCCAATGAGGAGCAGGTCACCTACTGTCTGAGGCCACCCAGCAGGAGCTACAGCAAGATCTGCAGATTTCTCCTCTTTGCTTGGGGGTTGGAAGTTTTGGAGCTGACCCAGCTGCAGTTTGTTAGGTGAAGCTGCGATAGGGCAGGCCATTCATATGCAAAAGCCACTGCACACAGTTTGGGTGGGTTTGTAAATTGGGCGCAGAGAATCACTAGAGCATGGCAAACAGCAATGGCTACCAGTCAGCCATCTCTGTATCTCTGCATTTCTGCATCCCAGCATCCCACACCCCAGCGCAGTAAACAATGATTCCTGTGCACACCTCTGCAAGAGAGCCACCCTCACTTTCCGCCCCGATGGCAGACAGCCCTGCTTCTCCTCGTAGGAGTCTGGGTCACCAGAGTCTCATCGGAAACTGGAGTTCAGAGCAGTTGGGAGCTTGTGTCTCCCTTCGGATTGAAAAAAAGTGTACCCAGGTGCCAGCCCAATTCCCGTGCCTCCGTACCTCTGCTTTTCTGTGCCTGTGCACATCCTACCCAGTCTCAATGCTCATTTCTCTTTCCTTGTATTTGTAGAACTTTTACTCAGCCAGCTTTCCCATAGTTCTGGGTGATAGACGTTTTGTCTTTTAGTTGTAGTTTTGGTGTGGTTGTGAGAGGCAGGATGTACAGATGTATACCTTATGCCACCATCTTGGTTTTACACTAATTTGTATTTTTGCTTCCCTGACAAAGCTTATGTAAAGTTAATGAAAGACTAATAGCAGAAATTTAATTAATGTCATTTACTGTCCATAACCATGGATAAGTAAAGTTAAAAAATAAACCTTATTTCAGATTGACTTATATTGGCTAACTGATATAAGTGAACATTCAAGAAAACTTAATTGTACTGGGCAGGAAACTGTTCATGGAACATTAACTAAATTTTACTAATGGTTCAAACATTGCTTAACATGCAATGAATCCAGAGCAGTCATATTTCTGTACAGAAAAATTAAAATTCATCAAGACTGCATTGTAAAATTTCCAAAAGCCTTCTAATATTTAAATAAAAAAGGGGGGATAGTAGAATAATCCCCTGTGAGTAAATTACATCAAGAATTTTTGTTTTACTTTGAAAATTAATTTTCACTTGTAATGCTGATAGCCAGAAATCCATGAAGACACACATGGTGTCAAAATAAGCCAAAGGAAAATCATTTGGGCAAAAATGAAAGGATCCCAAGTCTAATTTATAGAAAAAAATTCCTTTATCAACATTTGGTTGAGAATATGTTTGTATATTTCCAGAAAACTGCTCCAATCCCCTGTGGATTCCTGCAATAATGAATCTGAGAAATTAACTGACCAGATTGCTCCAGCCACAGAATAGCCATGGCCCCCAAACAACATGCCCAGGACAAGAGGAGAAACAGTACAGAGATGGAGATAGTGAAGATGCCTTGCCGTACGATCAGTCAACAGCTGTGCATCACTTCAGGTTCCCCAGGACCAAACCAGAGAAAGTCGAACCTGCATTGCCACCATTTGTCCACCATCCAGAACTAGAATATCATTGCTGGCATCTATCCATAAAAAAAACTGTTGGACATTGAAATTGGGACTCAAAGAACTGTTGGCCCAGAAAGAAACTTACTACAGACTGGTTCATTTAATGCCTGACAGCAGTTTAAAGGGACTTGATAGAACTCTATCCTTTCCATTGAATTTTAAAATCCTAAAATATACATTCTTGTTAAATTTATAAAATCAAAAACAGTGAGATGCTGCGAGCCAATTCCAGCATGTCAGCAGGGCTGAATCATCCAGAGATGACTGAGGGCATTTCCCCAAACCTGAAAAGGATGTATAAATTGACTGCTTGCTGCCAGACAGCTAAGGGCATCTTAATCTACATTGCCTCCTACTGGCCAAACACCTGAACAGCCGGAGGTAATTCACCAATCTGACAATGGATTCTGTGTACCAAACCCTGGCCTTTGAAGTGTACATATATCTTGCCTTAGGACAATTTGAGTTAATAAAAAAGCAAGGGGTCCTGAGACAAGGGAGAACTTAGTTCCTTTAGCTAAGTCTTCTCTGGCTCCCTATAATGCCTTCCAAAATTATGTTTTGTCTCTGGACTCTTATTTAATTTACACACAGCGCTTCTCCAGATTCCTGAAGCCTTCAAGATGCTGGATCAAGACCACCAGCATTAGCCTTTGGGGTAGGAGAATCTTCCCTAAGCCTTGCTCCTTAAACTTTAAATTCAGAGGTTATGTCTGTCACCTCAGAGGCTCTGACCCAGAGTTAAAGCAAGGAAAAACTATAATTTTTTTTTCTGAAATAACTTATGTCATGGAAAAGGAGAGTCAATACTGATAAGTTAGGGCTAAGGCTCATTTTCATTTATCATGACTCTGATCCCTGATAGGAAAAGAATAATGTTTTTAACATTTTAAGAGATGACTATTTTAATCAGGTAAATCAGATCTATTTTCTGTAGTTTTTCTACCCAATGAATATTAAGAGGAACAAAGGTAGAAAGAAAAGAGGCTAGCTTTTGTGGACATAGAAATGAGCAGAGAGCTGAAAGCTGAGGAAAATTCTTCCATTTGCTAAGCTTTATTCTTTAGTATTGAACAAAGGTATTAAAGAGATTCCTTTTATTTACCAGCAATTAAACGCTACTGAGCTGACCCGAGTTTAACTTCATTCAGTGAAGTTAAGGCCAGCACTTGTGAAATACCAGTGCCAGCAATCCTTGCTCAGTTTAATCTTAAACTGTTACCAGTGACCTATTGGTAATTTGAAATAAAATATGCCTGGTATGTAGGAAGAAAAGAAAGCTAATCTCTCGTCTTTCCTGGTCACCAAAGACTGATAGGGCCCCACAGACTTACTAGTACATCACCAGTTCAGAGCCTCGGGGAACAACTGTGGTGGCAGGTGAGCCCATCTCCTTTGTTGTTGTTGTTGTTGTTAATCCTCACAGGAGGATATTTTTCCATTGATTTTTAGAGAGAGTGGGAGAGAGAGGGAAATATGGAGAGAAACATCGATGTGAGAGAGAAACACATTGATTGGCTGCCTCCTGCATGAGCCTGGGCCTGGGAGGAGCCTGCAACCAAGGTATGTGCCCTTGACCAGAATCAAACCCTGGCCCTTTGGTCCACAGGCCAACTCTCTATCCACTAAACCAAACTGGCTAGGGCCTGATCTTCTTTTTAATTGACACTGAGACCACTTATTCTGCCCTCCCCAATTTCACTGGGACCTTTGTCCCCACCTCAACTCTATTATGGGGGTTGATGGATACATCTCACAGCCATTAGCCACCTCACCTTTACCCTGCATCTTACTAGACACCCCCTCTAACCACTCTTTTCTCGTTCTACCTCGGAGCCTGGCCGGGGCTACCATATATCCTTCATAAAGCCCAGTTGTCCCAAACCACAGTCACCTGCCTCGATTTCACTCTCACCCCACAAAACTGAGCCATTACCAATGGATCCTAAATGCTTTATCTCCTCCATGACTGACCCCTCCTCTAGACAAGAAATACTCTCCTTTCTCAGGCTCACCGGGTACTTTTGCCTCTGGGTTCCCAACTTTAGTCTCCTCGAAAAGCCCCTCTATGATGAGGTGAAGGGACCCCTCACTGAGCCTTTATATCCCAAGGCTGCACTCTCACCCCTTTAGTGCTCTGAAAAGTGCTCTCACCTCAGCACTTTCTCACCTTTCCCCTTCCCAAAGAACAATTTTCTTTACTATAAAACTGCAAACTCTTACTTACCAGTCCTGCTACTATCAGCTGAACTCATTATCACCCAAACCTTAGTATGTTATCTCTAAGGAAAAATGTGGCAGTTTTAAATCCAAGTGGCAGGAGACCTGGGAACTACAGTCCTAGAACAGGCTGTGGGGCCTGCTTCCACCTCCCCTGCCTTTTCTCCAGCCTCATATGCATAATTGGCAACTTAAAGGCTTTGGAGCATTGCTGGGTTAAATGGTAAACATCTAAATATTTTAAAATAACATAAAATACTGAAACATTGATTGCTAGACAAGTTTTAATTTGCCTGCTCTTAGATTTTATTACAGAAGGTCTCTTGTACTTTGTTGAAGGTATAATTTCTTGAAAGTAGGAAGTGTTTAAAGTGTGTTCATAAATGTCAATCTAAGAAATGCTGGCTGTTTACTTTTTGGCTGAAGCTGGTTATTTGTGAGTGGGTAAAAGGTTTGTGTTGTCCATTGAGTCAGGACCTGATCACCCTGACATCTGAAGGGACCCCTTCTCTCCTAGTGAGCTAAAGTAGCCCCACCCAGGCTCTCCTGTTGCTTTCGTCCTTAAGTTGAAGCCTAGACTTTCTTTATTTCCACTGCTCATTCCCAGTCCTTGACACTATCATTGAAAGCCTCACAGGTCTTCCTGCTTGGCATTTAGGAACCTCTCTCCCCTTTTCTAGTCTTCTTAAAGGTCATACACTGAAAAGGACACCGAGTCAGGAATGATCTTGTAACACAGGGAGATAACAAATCAGACCAGGAGGCCAAGGCAGCAGCTCAGAGGAAGCCCCCATCTCCCCAGCTCTCAGCTAAACCCCATATAACGCCCTAATACACTCCAGAAGAACTTCAGTCCTATTAACTAGTGGGGCCACTCAGGAAGACCCATGGTTAAAATTTCAGGGAAAGTATATCCTTACCAAGAGACAGGCCTGCCATATCTTATGGGCTATTCACAATTCCCTACATATACGGTACAGACAGCTTCTACAACTCCTAAACCCTCTCATCACATGTCCAAGCCAGGCCTCCCTACTACAAGACATCCCCCAAACCTGTTCTACTTGTTACTCACTCTCTCCCCAAGCAAAGGTTAGACATCCTTCTTTCCCCACTCATCAGCAAGGGGCCAAGTCCATGGACAAGACTGGCAGATTGACTTCACTCACTTGTCCCCTATTAGAAGGACCAAGTATCTCTTAACCATCATAGACACCTTCTCAGGCTGGGCAGAAGCATTCCTCACTGCATCTGAAAGTCCTCCAAGGTCACACAAGCTCCCAATTGGCATATCATCCCCAGATTTGGCCTCCCCACCTCACTGCAGATAATGAACCTGCTTTCATATCTCAAATGACTCAACAGGTCTCCTCCACTCTAAACATCCAGTGAAACTTACATACCCTTACTGGCCCCAATATCCAGGCAAGGTAGAAAAAGTGAATTCCTTAATTAAGTCTCAGCTAACTAAATGAACTCTATTTTTTTTAAATTTTTTAATAAATCTTTATTGTTCAGATTATTACATTTGTTCCTCTTTTTCCCCCATAGCTCCCCTCCACCTGGTTCCCACCCCACTCTCTGCCCTTACCTCCCCCCCACCATCCTCATCCATAGGTGTACAATTTTGGCCAGTCTCTTCCCACACCCCCCACACCCCTTACCCCAGAGAATTGTCAGTCCATTCCCTTTCTATGCCCCTGACTCTATTATATTCACCAGTTTATTCTGTTCATCAGATTTTTTATTCACTTGATTTTTAGATTCACTTGTTGATACATATGTATTTGTTGTTCATAATTTTTATCTTTACCTTTTTCTTCTTCTTCCTCTTCTTAAATAATACCTTTCAGTATTTCATATAATACTGGTTTGGTGGTGATGAACTCCTTTAGCTTTTTCTTATCTGTGAAGCTCTTTATCTAACCTTCAACTGAATGATAGCTTTGCTGAGTAGAGTAATCTTGGTTGTAGGTTCTTGCTATCCATCGCTTTGAATATTTCTTGCCACTCCCATCTGGCCTGCATAGTTTCTGTTGAGAAATCAGCTGACATTCGAATGGGTGTTCTCTTGAAGGTAATTAACTGTTTTACTCTTGCTGCCTTTAATATTCTCTCTTTGTCTTTTGCTCTTGGCATTTTAATTATGATGTGGACATAATGGTGTGGTCCTCTTTGGATTCCTTTTGTTTGGGGTTCTGTGCACTTCCTGGACTTGTAAGTCTATTTCTTTCACCATGTGGGGGAAGTTTTTGGTCATTATTTCTTCAAATAGGTTTTCAGTGTCTTGCTCTCTCTCTTCTTCAGGCACCACCATAATTCAAATGTTGGTAGGCTTGAGGTTGTCCCAGAGGCTTCTTACACTATCTTCAAATTTTTGGATTCTTTTTTCTTTTTTCTTTTCCAGTTGAGTGTTTTTTGCTTCTTTGTATTTCAAATCTTTGACTTGATTCTTGCGGTCTTCTAGTCTGCTGTTAGGTCTCTGTATAATGTTTTGTTTTTTTAATTTCAGACAGTGTATGTTTAATTTCTAGTTGGTCCTTTTTCATATCCTTGAGGGTCTCACTAAATTTATTGGCCTTCTCTAGGAAATTCTTGAAGAACCTTATAACCGTGGTTTTGAACTCTATATTCAGTCATTTGTTTTCCTCCATTTCTTTCATTTGTGATCTGTTTCTTTGTCTCCTCATTTTGGCTGCTTCCCTGAGTTGGTAGAGTAGCTTTGTGTGGTAGGTGTCCTATAGGGCCTAGTGGCTCAGCCTCCCCAGTTACCTGAGGTGGACACTCTTGGTGCACCCCTTTATGGACTGTGTGCACAGTCTTGTTGCAGTTAAGTCTTAATTGTTGTTTGTTTCACTGGGAGGAATTGAACTCCAGGCTAATGGCTGTGAGGATCAGCTGTGTCTATGCTGAGAGAACTTCTGTGCTGGAGACAAGACTTGCAAAATTGCAAAAGCCTCTGTGCTTAGCTTGGATAGGGCAGAGTCTCAGGGTGGAGCAGACAGCAATTGCTTCCTGTCAGCCTTGCCCTATGAGGCCCCTGGGTCTGAGGCGCCTCAGTAATCGCTGCAAGCACCTCTGAAAGAAAGCTGCCCTCGAGTTGTGCCTGCTGCCAGACAGTCCAGTTTCTCCCCAAATAAGTCTAGGTTCCCAGAGTTTCACCCGGAACTGGAGTTCAGCGCAGTCTGGAGCTTCCATCTCCCTCCCGCTTGAGAAATCCAGCCACACACTCTGCCACCAGTCCTCTCCATGCACGTGTCTCCGTACCTCAGCCTTTTGCAGCTCCTCTGAGTCTCAATGTGCTTTTCTCTTTCCTTCTAGTTGTAGAATTTCCACTCAGCCAGCTTTCCGGTGGTTCTGGATGGTGTCCGTTTTGTCTTTTAGTCGTACTTTTGAAATTGTTGTGCAAGGCATCAGTTTAGGTGTTTACCTATGCCACCATCTTGGTTTCTCTGATTCTAAATGAACTCTTGAAACTGAAGAACCCTGGACTACTCTCCTACTTCTATCCCTTATGTGCATCAGGGCAACTCCCATGCACTCTCCTTCCTTAGTCTCTTTAAACTCAGGTATGGAAGATTCTTCTTATTAGCAAACTTCCCTTCCATAGGGACCCCTCTAGGGCACTATGTCCCCATCTTAAATCTTGTCCGGCAATACTGAGAGAACATTCTGATCAGGTCCTCCCTCGGCCTTTTACGGAAGATACCCCTTACTCCTCTACAGCCAGAGGACTGGGTTCTCCTAAAGGAAATCCATCCATCAATAATTTATAGCCCCGATGATAAGGTCCTTATCAGGTACTCCTAACTACCCCAACTTCAGCTAAACTATCAGAGCATAACCCATGGTTCCACCCTTCTAGGTAATTATCCTATAGCCAGGCATATCAAGCCTCCCTTCTTTTCCCTACATACATTCTATCTCTTACTAAGGTAACTCCTTCCTCCATCATGATCACAGATCCTATCACTCTATACACCCCTCTAATCTCAAGCCTATTTATGCTTTATAAGGTCACAGGGCCATCTACCATTATCAGCTTGCAACCTAGAACTATTGAACAGCCATTAGTCCCAATGGGTTGACTACCAGGTCTTCCAAGAAGCCAAAGGTTATTTTCTACAGCCGGTCCATTTTACTTCTTATCCAACCATGCAGACCCAAGGCTGAAACTGCTCTTTTCCTTCCCTTTCACTTTTCCCTTGGATAACTTTCACTGCAACAGAAGCTCAACCCATTCATCTGTCACCCCTTATGAGCAGCTCCATGGTGGCTTCCCTCTCTGCTTGGAGTGCAGAACCGGGAAAAGGAGCCTCATACCCTTCAGCCACCTCTTCTCTCTATACCTTTCAACTTGTCTCCATGATCAGGTATTTTTCTTCTTCTCTGGGGTAAACACATACATCTGCATCCCAGTCAACTGGGCAGGAACCTGTACTCTTGTCTCTCTCTCTCACCCAATGTAGTCATGGCCCCCCAATAATCAGTCTTTACCTCTCCCCATAACCTATCATATCCAATACAAAAGGACAGTCCAGATAATCCCTCTCCTCATAACCTTTAGTATCTCAACAGGTGTCAGGACTGGTATAGGAGGCTTAACCACTGCGCTATCATATTTTTTTCTTTTTTAAAAAAAATATATTTCTTTATTGATTTCAGAGAGGAAGGGAGAAGGAGAGAGAGATAGAAACATCGATGATGAGAGAGAATCATTGATCAGCTGCCTCCTGCAGACCCCCTACTAAGGATCGAGCCCACAAACCAGGCATGTGCCTTTGGCTGGAATTGAACCTGGAACCCTTCAGTCCGCAGGCTGATGCTCTATCCACTGAGCCAAGCCAGCGAGGGCTGCTTTATCATATTTTGAAATCCTGTCTCAGGACCTACAAGAAAGCCTGTATGACATTGCCAAAAGTTTAGTTCAAATTCAGGATCAGATAGACTCACTAGCAGCTGTCACCCTCCAAAATCAAAGAGGACTAGACCTCCTAACAGCAGAGAAAGGGGGTCTATGACTCTTTTTGGAAGACAAATGTTGTTTTTATTTCAATCAGGAATGCCATCCAAAAATTAACAGAAAGGGCTGCAAAGATTAGAAAACATCAATCAAATTTATGGGACTACTGGCTAAAAAGTATAAACTGGTATACCTGGCTACTTCCCTTCATAGGACCATTAACATTCCCATTCCTCATCCTTGTTTTTGGCCCGTGTATTCTGTGCCCTTTTTCATCTTTCCTTCAGGACCAGTTTGAGCCTTCACCAACTGGTCTCTCAGGGAACTCATGCTGCTGCACTGCTCACCCCCACCAGGAGGAATCTATACAGTGTTCCAGCTACTATCAAAGTCCATCCCCCTGTGATCTTGACATCCCTCTCAACAGGAAGTAACTATGGAAGCTATGACCTTCACCCCTATTTCATACAACAAAAATGGCTGATCAAAGAATTGAATCGAGGAGAGAATCCAAGATGGCGGCGTAGGTAAACACCTAAACTGCTGCCTCGCACAACAATTTCAAAAATTCAACTAAAAGACAAAACGTCTATCACCCAGGACCACGGGAAAGCTGGTTGAGTGGAAGTTCTACAACTAGAAGGAAAGAGAAAAGAGCATTGAGACGTGCACGAGCGCTGAAAAGCTGAGGTATGGAGGCGCGTGATCCGGGCTGGCGGCAGGCGTTGCTTTTTTCAACCCAAAGGGAGACAAGCCCCCGACTACTCTGAAATCCAGTTTCTGGGGAGACGCGGGGGACCCAAACTCCTACGGGGAGAAGCTGGACTGTCTGCCAGTGAGGGTGGCTTGCTTGCAAAGCTGCACGCAGGAATAATTGTTTACGGCACTGGGGCATGGGACTCCGGGACGCCGTCGGGGACACAGAGCCGGCTAACTAGCAGCCATTGCTGTTTGCCACGCCCTAGCCTAGTGACACCCTGAGACCCCGCCCTGAACAACCTACAAACTCACCCAAGCTCCAAGCAGCGGAGTTAGCATAAGAAAGGCCTGCCCTATCGCAGCTTAACCTAGCAAACTTGCAACCCGGGTCAGACAGCTCCAAAATCTCCAAACCCCAAGCAAAGAGGAGAAAACTGTAGCTCTCACTGTAGCTCCTGCTAGATGGCCTCAGACAGTAGCTGATCTGCACCCCATTGGAGATCCAGAAGCCAGTGTACCTAGTGGTCAGAGTGAGACACCAGATTTCAACTCCTCACATCCATAAGTGACACATCAAGAGGCAGACTCAGTGAGCACCAAAGCCCCACTGAAACAAGTCCTGCCCCATAAGTGTGTCTTCAGCACAGCAGTTCTCCCATTATAGAAACAGTGAGTGCTCACAGCTAATTGTCCTGGAGGTCAATTCCTCCCAGTATACCAACAGCAATTAAGGCTTAACTGCACCAAGTCTTTGCACTCAGCCCACAAAGGGGTGTACCAAGAGCGTCCACATCAGGTGATTGGGGAGGCTGAGCTACTGCCCCCTATAAGTCACCTACCACACAAAGCTACTCCATCAACACAGGGAAGCAGCCAAAATGTGGAGACAAAGAAACATGTCACGAATGAAAGAAACAGAGGAAAGCAAACTACTGGATGACATAGAGTTCAGAACCACATTTATAAGGTTACTCAAGAATCTTCTTAAAACCGCTGAGAAACTTGATGAGACCTTCAAGGAGCTTAATGAGAATGCCAAAAAAATGGAAAAGGATCAGTCAGAAATGAAGCATACACTGTCTGAAATAAAGAATATACAGAAACTCAACTGTAGATCAACGTACCCCAAGAATCAAACCAAAGATCTGAAATATGTGGAAACAAAAAACATCCAACCAGAAAAACAAAAAGGAAAAAGAATCCAAAAATATGAAATAGTGTAAGGAGCCTCTGGGACAACTTCAAGCGTACCAACATCCGAATTTTTGGGGTGCCAGAAGAAGGGAGAGAGCAAAATATTGAAAACCTATTAGAAGAAATAATGACAGAAAACTTTCCCTACCTGGTGAAAGAAATAGACGTTCAAGTCCAGGAAGTGCACAGAACCCCATACAAGAGGAATCCAAAGAGGACCACACCAAGACACATCATAATTAAAATGCCAAGGGCAAAAGACAAAGAGAGAATATTAAAAGCAGCAAGAGAAAAACAGTTAATTACCTACAAGGGAGTACCCATACGACTGTCAGCTGATTTCTCAACAGAAACTATGCAGGCCAGAAGGGAGTGGCAAGAAATATTCAAAGTGATGAACAGCAAAAACCTACAACCAAGATTACTCTACCCAGCAAAGCTATCATTCAGAGTTGAAGGTCAGATAAAGAGCTTCACAGACCAGAAAAAGCTAAAGGAGTTCATCGCCACCAAACCAGGATTACATGGAATGCTGAAGGGTATTCTTTAAGAAGAGGAAGAAGAAGAAAAAGGTAAAGATAAAAATTATGAACAACAAAATGACATCAAATACATACCTACCAACAAGTGAATCTAAAAATCAAGTGAATAAAAAATCTGAAGAACAGAATGGACTGGTGAATATAATAGAATCAGGGACATAGAAAGGGAGTGGACTGATGATTCTCAGGGGAAGCAGGTGTGAGGGGTGCGGGAAGAGATTGGACAAAAATCTTACTCCTATGGATGAAGACATTGGCGAGGGGTAAGGGCATGGGGTAGGGTGTGGAATCAGGTGGAGGGGAGCTATGGGGGAAAAAATAGAGGAACACCTGTAATAATCTGAACAATAAAGATTTATTAAAAAAAAAAAAGAATTGAATCGATGCCCCTCCCCTGGGGACTGACCTTTAGGCCACTTCACAACAGCATTCCCTTTCACTTAGACCACATTCCTCTTGCTAAGACCATTATTATTCCCCTCTGGATCTTCCTAGGATCCAGACCTGCACAGAGAATTCTCCACCCAGAAAAAGCCTGCCCAGAGTCCTCTAAAACCTCTGACTACCTGTTCCTGGGTGCTGGTGCCATTTGGGGCTCAGCCCATCTGATATCCAGATGACCTAATCAATTTATAATCCCTCATCACTTTGGCCTCATGCATTCCTCCTTCAGAAACCCTAACACTTCCAGCCTTTTCATTTGTTATTAAAATTACCACTTTGCTTTACTATTTATCTATGTGCCTTTTTTTCTTTCTTATTTTTGTTTTCCTGTTTCTATATCCCTTCTTGAGTATTCCTCCTCTAGTGTCCTTTCTTCCTGTAATATGTATGTCCCTTTTTTTCATCCTTTTTCACTGCCTGAATTCTTCCTCTTTTTGTTCCTTCCCCCACTTGCACAGACCCTCTGTGACCTGCATTCTTTCTGGGGCTTTCTTAGTCCCTTTCAATTTTTCTTTTTAACTCATTCAGAAATAGCCATCTTTAGACCAACCTGCTTTCTCCCTATTTTCTTCCATAATAACTTAAGTCTTTTAATACCAAAACCATATACTTTTTCCAAACTTAATTAGAAACCTTAATTTTTTGTGACAACTAAAAGCAAATAATGAGCATTCTTTAGATTGGAAAATTTATGAACACATTTTATAACTTTCAGAAATAGGCTCTTTTTCATTGGCAAATACACTTACGTTTTTCAAGAGGCATCATAGAGATAACATGAATCATTCCTTTAATGTGCTTAAAAGTGAGGTTTAGTGTCCTTGGCCAGGTGTAAGAGGCTGGAGAAGGGGGAGGGGGACTTGACTATTTGGCTTAGGCACTACAGTGGCTTGAGTTTAAAAGTACCATCTCCAATAGAAAACAAGATGGTGGCATAGGTAAACACCTAAACTGCTGCCTCGCATAGCAATATCAAAACTGCAACTAAAAGACAAAACAGACATCATCCAGAACCACAGGAAAGCTGGCTGAGTGGAAATTCTACAACTAGAAGAAAAGAGGAAAGCACACTGAGACTCGGAGGAACTACAAAAGGCTGAGGTATGGAGATTCACACACGGAGAGGATGGGTGGCTGTATGCATGGGCATCTGAGTGCATGGCTGGCTTTCTAAAGCGGGAGGGAGAAGGAAACTCCCAACTGCACTGAACTCCAGTACCCAGTGAGATGCTGGGAAACCAGAATCATTCGGGGGGAATCTGGACTGTCAGGAAAAAGAAAGCACACTGAGACTTGGGAGCTGTGGAAGGCAGAGGTCTGGAGGTGCGCATGTGCAGAGAGGACTGAATGCTGAATGCACAGGAGGCTGACTACACAGCTGGCTTTCTAAAGCGGGAGAGAGACAAGCTCCCGACTGCATTGAACTCCAGTTCCGGGCAAGTTTCTGGGAATCCCAACTCATTCGGGGAGAAACTGGACTGTCTGGCAGTGGGCAAAACTCGAGGGTGGCTTTCTCTGAGAGGTGCTTGCAGTGATTACCAAGGGACACTGAGACCTGGGGGCCTCATAAGGCAGGGCTGATGGGAAACCAAGGCTTTCTGCTGCGCCCTGAGACTCTGCCCCATCCAAGCTGAGCACAAAGGCTTTTGCAATTTTGCAAGTCTTATCTCTTAAGAGTGTCTCCAGCACAGAAGTTCTCCCAGCGTAGACACAGCTGATCCTCACAGCCAATTGGCCTGGAGGTCAATTCCTCCCACTGATACCAACAGCAATCAAGACTTAACTATAACAAGGCTGAGCACACAGTCCACAAAGGGGTGCACCAAGAGTGTCCACCTCAGGTAACTGGGGAGGCTGAGCCACTGTGCCCTAGAGGACACCTACCACACAAAGCTACTCTACCAACTCAGGGAAGCAGCCAAAATGAGGAGACAAAGAAACTGATCACAAATGAAAGAAATGGAGGAAAACAAACGACTGGATATAGAGTTCAAAACCACGGTTATAAGGTTTTTCAAGAATTTCCTAGAAAAGGCTGATAAATTTAGTGAGACCCTTGAGGATAGGAAAAAGGACCAGCTAGAAATTAAGCATACACTGACTAAAATAAAAAATATTATTCAGAGACCTAACAGCAGACTAGAGGATCACAAGAATCAAGTCAAGGAGTTGAAATACAAAGAAGCAAAAAACACTCAGCCGGAAAAGAAAAAAGAAAAAAAGAATCCAAAAATATGAAGATAGTGTAAGGAGCCTCTGGGACAACCACAAGCATACCAACATCCGAATTATGGGGGTGCCTGAAGAAGAGAGGGAGCAAGATACAGAAAACCTATTTCAAGAAATAATGACAGAAAACTTCCTCCACCTGGTGAAAGAAATAGACTTACAAGTCCAGGAAGCGCACAGAACCCCAAACAAAAGGAATCCAAAGAGGACCACACCAAGACACATCATAATTAAAATGCCAAGAGCAAAAAACAAAGAGAGAATATTAAAAACAGCAAGAGGAAAACAGTTAGTTACCTACAAGGGAGCACCCATACAATTGTCAGCTGATTTCTCAACAAAAACTATGCAGGCCAGACAGGAGTGGCAAGAAATATTCCAAGTGATGAATAGCAAGAAGCTACAACCAAGATTACTCTACCCAGCAAAGCTATCATTCAGAATTGAAGGTCAGATAAAGAGCTTCACAGATAAGAAAAAGCTAAAGGAGTTCATCACTGCCAAACCAGTATTATATGAAATGCTGAAAGGTATTCTTTAAGAAGAGGAAGAAAAAGAAAAAGGTAAAGATAAAAATTACGAACAACAAATACATGTCTATCAACAAGTGAATCTAAAAATCAAGTGAATAAAAAATCTGATTGCCAAAACCAGTTTGGCTCAGTGGATAGAGCATTGGCCTGCAGACTGGGGGGTCCTAGGTTTGATTCCGGTCAAGGGCATGTACCATGGTTGTAGGCACATCCCCAGTAGGGGGTGTGCAGGAGGCAGCTGATTGATGTTTCTGTCTCATCGATGTTTCTAACTCTCTATACCTCTCTTTTTCTCTCTGTAAAAAATCAATAAAATATATATATTTTTTAAAAATCTGATCAGCAGAAAGAACTGGTGAATATAATAGAACCAGAGGCATAGAAAGGGAGTGGACTGACAATTCTCAGGGGGAAAAGGGTGTGGGAGGTGTGGAAAGAGACTGGAGGACAGTGGGGGGGGAGGGGATGTAAGGGCAGAGGGTGTGGTGGGAACCAGATGGAAGGGAGCTATGGGGGAGGGAAAGAGGAACAATTGTAAAAATCTGAACAATAAAGATTTATTAAATTAAAAATAAATAATAGTACCATTTCCCCCCTCACATTGAGGTGGGTGGTCCTATTGTTCCATCCACAGCCTGTAACGGGGTTTGGGGTGGCATCAATTCTCCTACTTTTCATGGGACTGCAGCAACTCCTGGACTTCCAGGAGGATTTAGAGTGTTTAAAAAAACTTATCTTTTAAAAAATAGGAGCAGAAGCATGGATAAACTGACAACCAATGAATATATGCATATGTGCATAGCCCATGGACACAGGCAATGGTGTGGTGAAGGCCTAGGAGAGACAGGGTCAGGGTGGAGGTGGGGCAAAGAGGGGTAAATGGGGAACATCTGTAATAGAGTCAACAATAAAGCCTAGCTGGTGTGCCCAGTGGTTGAGCATTGACCTATGAACCACGAAGTCACGGTTTGATTCCTGGTCAGGGCACATGCCTGGGTTGCCGGCTCGATCCCCAGTTGGGGACATGCAGGAGGCAGCCAATTGATGATTCTCTCTCATAATTGATGTTTCTCTCTCTCTCTCTCTCTCTCTCTCTCTCCTCCCTCCCTGCTTGATGAACAGAATAAACTGGTGAATATAATAGAACCAGGGGCATAGAAAGGGAGTGGACTGACAATTCTCAGGGGAAAGGGGTGTGGGAGGTGCAGGAAGAGACTGGAGGACGGCGGGGGGGGGGGAGGTAAGGGCAAAGGGTGGGGTGGGAACTGGGTGGAGGGGAGCTATGGGGGGAAAAAGAGGAACAATTGTAATAATCTGAACAATAAAGATTTATTAAATTTAAGAAAAAAGATTTCACAAAATGAATCCTGGTGATTTTTCAGGGTATGTTTATTAAAGCTAGGACAGTGAAAGAAGGAAGAGCTTAAAGTAGGAGAAGCAACAGGAGAGAGAAAGTCAGAGAAAAGGGAACCTTGGAGTCAGGTCAGGGGTGAGTCTGGGATGAGCTGCTGCTGTTCATTGCTCCCCTGGTTGCAGGTCTCCTGGGGACCCATAGAGTTTAGGAGGAAAATAAAATACAAGATACAAGACAAGGGCATGTTCCAGTGAAAGGGCACCATGGATCTTTTGTCTTAAGGCTTTTTATTTTTCGTTGCCTGGCAGGAAAGCTAATATTCATTAGCTTTTCAGGTGTGTCCTTCAATATGCTGATTCATCAAAATGTATATAACAGAGCCAAGGGTATTTTCTGATTAGTTTTATTTTTAAAGAACATTATTGAAGAGGGACTAGACCGAGGCCGCTCTACCCCATGACAATCTGGAATGTGTAAACTATTTGCTCCTAAGTGTCCTTGGTTAGTTTTGTTTTTAAAGAATGCTATTGGAAATAAAACCCCGTGTTTTATTAGCTGGCTGTAAATTGCTCACATTGTTTGGCCTTGTCTAATTGTTTTGTCTCAGTTTCCCTTATTCCACTTGTCTAGGAATTTGCTATCCTGCTTCACTGTGAGTTCATAATTTCCTGGATTCATCATTAGAACAAATTGGGAACACAAGCTTGGTGGCAGGCATCACATAGCTGGTCAGATCTGCGACCTGAGCAGCATTTACTTTCCACAAAATGCTGGTGGTCCCCTGCTATGCAGAGTTGGTCCAGAGTGTGGTGTGGTGGGAATGTGCTGATCAAGTAAAGCAAGATTGGCTTCTGTCTCTTCATGACCAGTCTCTAGGGAACTGGTTAGCTATGAAGAATTAGAGGTTCCTTGTATGATTTGGTGTAGGGGTACGCTAATAAAGAGGAAATATGCAAATTGACCATTACACCCTCACGAGATGGCAGCCTTCATAGCAGAGGTGGGGTTTCCGTAACACAAGATGACAGCGCCCACAGTGTAGGCGGGGTTCCCATAATGAGCTTTAAGGAGCAATCAGCAGGGACTTGATGCCGTGTGGCACCAGGCCGGGGCAGGGGACCTCAGGCCACGCCCCCTACCCAGTGGGGCTTGACAGGGGACCTCAAGGTGCACCTCCCACCTGGCCCACACCAGGGGACCTCAGTCCACACCTCCTGCCCCAGCGCCAGTCCAGGGGACCTGAGGGTGCGTCGGGAGACCTGAGGTTGTACCCCTCACTCAGCACTGGGTCAGGGGACCTGAGGCTGAGCCCCCAACCCGGCAGAGCTTGACAGGGGACCTCAAGGTGCAACCCTCACCCCGGCCTGGGCTGGGGGACCTCGTGTTGTGCCACCCACCCTGGTGCCAGACTGGGGGACCTCAAGTCACCCTTCCGCCTGGCAGGGCTTGACAAGGGACCTCAGGCCGTGCCCCCCAACCCGGTGCCTCCCTGAGCAACCTGATGCTGCGCCCCCCACCCGGTGTGTACTGAGGGGCCTGAGGCTGTACCCCCTGCCCAGCAGGGCTTGATGGGGGACCTCAAGGTGTGCCCCCCGCTCAGGCCCGGGGGACCTCAGGTCACACCACCTGGCCCAGCACCGGGCGGGGGGACCTAAAGGTGCACCGGGGCCCTGAAGCTGCAACTCCCCACCCAGTGTGCACTGGGGGACCTCAGGCTGTGCCCCCTGCCTGGTGGGGCTTGACAGCGGTGGGGCTGGCCATGTCTGGATCTCGCCCAATGGGGTTGGGGCTGGCTGGGTCTCGGTCTCACACAATTTCACGGCATGCACAAGTGGGCAGGGACTTGACTCTGGGTCCTGCAGCATGCCCCAGACTCTGACAGGAGGAAGATTTTCATATACATTTTACTAATTTTCTTTCATCGCTGACACTTCTATTATAGAGAAAGGGCAAATAGCAATATTAAAATATTTCCTCTAATTAATTCCCTTTTAATGTGCATGAATTTTGTGCACCAGGCCACTAGTTGGTTAATAAAATCATGTAGGTTTCAAGTATACAATTCTTTTTTTAAAAAAATATATATAATTTTATTGATTTTTTACAGAGAGGAAGAGAGAGGGATAGAGAGTTAGAAATATCGATGAGAGAGAAACATCGATCAGCTGCCTCTTGCACACCTCCTACTAGGGATGTGCCCTCAACCAAGGTACATACCCTTGACCAGAATCGAACCTGGGACCTTTCAGTCTCAGGCTGACGCTCTATCCACTGAGCCAAACCAGTTAGGGCTCAGATATACAATTCTATACTACAGCATCTTTATATTGTATTGTGTGTTCACCATCCCAAGTCAAGTCTCCTTCCATCACCACTTATCCCCCCTTTACCCTCTTCTGTCTCCCCTACTGCTCTTCCCTCTGGCAATCACCACACTTGTCTGTGTCCATGAGTCTTTCTTTTCCCTGCCCCCCTTAATCTTCTCACCCAGCCCACAAATCCCTCCCCTCTGACAGCTATCAATCTGTTCTCTGTATCCATGAGTCTATCTGCGTTTTGATTGTTGGTTTATTTTGTTCATTAGATTCCACATATAAGTGGTTTTGGGGGGAAAGCTTCTTATTTTTAGAAAGCTGGCCTAGCCTGGTTCAAACTCACAGCCGTTGATTTCTCAGGAGTCTCCAGTGCTTTCTCTCCCTTGAAACAATTTGAAACTTAATAAATGCTGGAAAATAAAAATAGTACCAAAAATACCCATATACATTTTGCCCAGATTGAGCTGTTGTTAATGTTTTACCCCATTTGCTTTGTCATTTGCTTCTCTCTCCCATTTGAGAGTAAGTTTCAAAATACATCATGTTCATTTATTTAAGTACTTTACTACAAAACTTGAGTACATTTAACATTGATTTAATCTATGGTCTGCACTACAACATGAGCAATTTCCCCCTTGAGTACAAGATCTCAGCTGGGGTCATTTAGCTGGCATGTCTTTTTAGTTTCTTTGATCTGGAATACATCTACAGCGCTTCTTTGTCTTTTATAACATTGACATGCTATTTGAACAATACTGCTTTCTCTCTCTCTCTTTTTAATAGAAAGTCATTCTCTTGGGTTTGACTGATGTTTTCTCATTATTAGATTCAAGTTATGCATTCCTCATAGGAAACTACACAGGTGATGTGTGCACCTCAAATCATCATACCTGGAGATAGGGGAGGATGAACTGCTGTTGTTGGTGTGGTTCATTTGCATCACCTGGTTTGTGGGGCAACAATTTAAGACTGCAAATATCATGCTCCTCCTCAGATGTTCCCCAGGAGTTAACATCGCTGCCTGGCCCAGTCTCATGACAGGTGCAAGACAAGTTGGCACAAGCTGCCCCACAGCACAGCCAGTGACCCCATGCTGTCAGCAGGAGTTCCTGCTTTCCCCCATCATTCTCGTTGTTTACCAATTTATTATTTGTATGGATTCCTACATTAATAATTGATTAAAATAATTAATAGTTCCAGATTCGGCCAGTGGAAACTTTTTCAAACTGGCTTATATGTCCGTTTTCAATATTCCCATAATTTTTTACCTTCTCAGGTACTCTTTTGTTCCCAGTCTCCTAGGCTGAGTCTGTCCTCATGTCCAGTAATAAACACCCAGCCAAGGGGTTCTTGCCATCAGAATTGGATTAGGAAGCTGATGATCAGGATGAGAACTTGTGCTGGGGAGTTTCTTCCCAATTGGTTCCCCTCCCCTCCATGCAAAACAAATAAGGTGAGGAGAAAATCACAAACATCTTTCATAACGTCAAGTGAAAAAGACCAACATTATGTATAATCATATTTGTATGAAATTTAAAAATTGTCCAAACTCATGTATAGTATAATCAAGTGAGTGACGCTGGTGTGGGCAGAGGAGCATGGGACAGGAGCTGCTTGTGGCTCATTCTCTTCATCCAGGTGTTGTTGGCATGGATGGATTCACTTTACGAAGAATCACAAGATGATTTGTAACCTTCTTTTGTGTGTTTTTTACACCTTACATATAAAGTTTTCAAAAACAAAAGCAATGTGCAGAGAGGTATTTTGTTTCCATCATGGTGGTTCTTCTTCCTGTTTCTGCCAAGGATTCACCCTCAGAAGACATTTCCCTTCCAAGTACAATATTGGCCAATGACAGCATGATTAACCTTGAAATTAGAGAAAAAGTCATTCCTTTCCTTAGACTAAGATACACTCTATAGTGGTTAAGTAGCACCATAAAGATTCAACAAGAGGAGATAAACCAAGATGGTGGCATAGGTAAGCACCTAAACTGCTGCCTCACACAACAATTTCAAAATTACAACTAAAAGAGAGAATGGACACCATCCAAAACCACAGGAAAGCTGGCTGAGTGGAAATTCTACAACTAAAAGGAAAGAGAAAAGCTCACGGAGAATTGGAGGAACGGGAAAGGGTTGAGGTATGGCAAAGGGTCTTTGTGCACGCAGAGATTAAGGGCGGCTGAGAGCCTGGCTGACTTTCTCTGGCAGGAGGGGGAAGGAAGCCCCCGACTGCACTGAACCCCAGTTCCGACTGCACTGAACCCCAGTTCTGGGCGAAACCCTGTGGACCCAGGCTCATACAGGGGGAATCTGGACTGTCAGGTAGAGAGAAAGGCACTCGGAGACCAGGGGGACCCCCGGCGGGCAGGGTTCTGGAGGTGTCCGTGAGTGTGCACGAAGACTGTGGAGGTTGCCACAGGCTTTCCCTAGCAGAAGGGAGTTGGAAGCTCCTAACTGCACTGAGCCCCAGTTCTGACAGCACTGAACCCCAGTTCCAGGCAAGCCCCTGGGGACCCACACTCTTCAGGGGGACTCTGGACTCTCAGGCAGAGGCTTGGGAGCGGGGAAGGCAGAGGTCTGGAGGTGCGCCCAAGGGCAGGGCTGACGGGAAGCCAAGACTGTCTGCTCTGCCCTGAGACTCCACCCCATCTGATCCACCCTGAGACTCCACCCCATCCAAGCTGAGCCCAGAGGCTTTTGCAATTTGGCAAGTCTAATCCTATAAGGCTGTCTCCAGAACAGAACTTCTCCCACCTTAGACACAGCTGATCCTCACAGCCAACTGGCCTGGAGGTCAATTCCTCCCACTGATACCAACAACAATCAAGACTTAACTACAACAAGGCTGTACACACAGTCCACAAAGGGGTTCCCCAAGAGTGTCCACCTCAGGTTAACTGGGGAGGCCGACCCACTGGGCCATATAGGAAACCTAGCACACAAAGCTACCCTACCAACTCAGGGAAGCAGCGAAAATACAGAGACAAAGAAACAGATCACTAACAAAAGAAATGGAGGAAAACAAACGACTGAATATAGAGTTCAAAACCATGGTCATAAGGCTTTTCAAGAATATCCTAGAAAAGGCTGATAAATATAACGAAACCCTCGAAGATATGAAAAAGGACCAACTAGAAATTAAACATACACTGACTGAAATAAAAAATATTATACAGAGACCCAACAACGGACTAGAGGAACGCAAGAATCAAGTCAAAGAATTGAAATGCAAAGAAGCAAAAAACACTCAACCGAAAAGAAAAAAGAAAAAAAAATCCAAAAAGTTGAAGATAGTGTAAGAAGCCTCTGGGACAACTTCAAGCGTACCAACATCATTATGGGGGTGCCAGAAGAAGGGAGAGACCAAGATACTGAAAACCTATTCGAAGAAATAAGGACTGAAAACTTCCCCCACCAGGTGAAAGAAATAGACTTACAAGTCCAGGAAGTGCACAGAACCCCAAACAAAAGGAATCCAAAGAGGACCACACCAAGACACATCATAATTAAAATGCCAAGAGCAAAAGACAAAGAGAGAATATTAAAAGCAGCAAGAGAAAAACAGTTACCTACAAGGGAGCACCCATAGGATTGTCAGCTGATTTCTCAACAAAAACTATGCAGGCCAGACGGGAGTGGTAAGAAATATTCAAAGTGATGAATAGCAAGAACCTACAACCAAGATCACTCTACCCAGCAAAGCTATCATTCAGAATTGAAGGTCAGATAAAGAGCTTCACAGATAAGAAAAAGCTAAAGGAGTTCATCACCACCAAACCAGTATTATATGAAATGCTGAAAGGTATTATTTAAGAAGAGGAAGAAGAAAAAAGTAAAGATAAAAATTATGAACAACAAATACATATCTATCAACAAGTGAACCTAAAAATCAAGTGAATTAAAAGCCTGAGGAACAGAATAATCTGGTGAATATAATAGAATCAGGGGCATAGAAAGGGAGTGGGCTGATAATTCTCAGGGGGAAAGAGATATGGGGGGGGTGCAGGAAGAGACTGGACAAAAATCGTATACCTATGGATGAGGACAGTGGGAGGGAGGTAAGGGCAGAAGGTGGGGTGGGAACCGGGTGGAGGGGAGCTATGGGGGGGAAAAGGAGAAATAATTGTAATAATCTGAATAAAGATTTATTTTTAAAAAGATTCAACAAGAATATATTTTTATTGATATTTGTTACTTACTGGTATTTCTTATTCTTGGAAAAATCTCTTTTTTGACCAGACTCAGCCTTAAAGGTAGAAGCTCTCAGAGAAGGTAACCTACGTCTCTTGGCAATCTGCTCCTGGCATTTTTCTTTGTTCTCCTTCATTTTTTGGCCAAAAGTTTGTCATATTCTGTGGCTTCTTTTTTTTATTCTTGTTTAAAGTATTATTTATGCCTCCTTTTTCCCAATTGACCTGCCCCTCCACTTATATTCCCCAGGACAAGCCCCCACCGCCCAGTGTGCATCCAATGGTTTTGCTAATATGAATGCATAGAAGTCCTTTGGTTTATCTCCAACCAAACCCAACCCCACCCCCACGCCCCAGCCTTCTCTCTCAGGTTTGACAGTCTGTTCTATGCTTCTACGTCTCTGGATCTATTTTTGTTCATCAGTTTATGTTGTTCGTTATATTCCACATATGAGTGAGATCATATGATATTTATCTTTCTCTGACTGGCTTATTTCCCTTAGCATAATGCTCTTCAGGTCCATTCATGCTGTTGCAAATGGTAAGAGTTTCTTCTTATTTACAGCAGCATAGTATTCCATTGTGTAGATGTACTACTATTTTTTAATCCACTCATCTGTTGATGGGCACTTAGGCTGTTTCTAAATCTTAGCTATTGTAAATTGTGCTGCTATGAACATAGGGCTGCATACACTGGTATCCTTTCTGATGGGTGTTTCTGGTTTCATGGGATATAGTCCTAGAAGTGGGATTACTAGGTCAAATGGGAGTTCCATTTTTAACTTTTTGAGGAAACTCCATATTGTTCTCCACAGTGGCTGCACCAGTCTGCATTCCCACCAGCAGTGCAGGAGAGTTCCTTTTTCTCCACATCCTCTCCAGCATTGGCGTTTGTAGATTTGTTGATGAAAGTCAGCCATTCTGACAGGTGTGAGATGGTATCTCATTGTTGTTTTGGTTTGCATCTCTCAGATGATTAGTGACTTTGAGCATGTTTTCATATGTGTCTCGGCCTTCTGTATGTCTGCTTTGGAGAAGTTTCTATTTAGGTCCATTGCCTATTTTTTTATTGGATTCTTTATCTTCCTTTTGTTAAGTTGTATGAGTTTCCTATAAATTTTGAAGACTAAACCCTTATCAGAAATATCATTGGCAAATATGTTCTCATGCAGTGGGCTTTCTTGTTGTTTTGTTGATGGTTTCTTTTGCTGTGCAGAAGCATTTTATTTTGATGCAGTCCCATTTGTTTATTTTCTCCTTAGTCTCCAATGCCCTAGGAGCTGTGTCTGTAAAGATATTGCTATGACATATGTCTGCTATTTTGCTGCCTATGGAGTCTTGTAGGATTTTTATGGTTTCCCATCTTACATTTAAGTCCTTTAGCCATTTTGAGTTTTTGTGAGGTGTAAGTTGGTGGTCTACTTTCATTTTTTTGCATGTATCTGTCCAATTTTCCCAACACCAAACACTTTTATTGAAGAGACTGTCTTGACTCCATTGTATGCTCTTGCCTCCTTTGTCAAATATTAATTGAGCATAATGGCTTGGGTTAATTTCTGGGTTCTCTGTTCTGTTCCATTGGTCTATACATCTGTTCTTGTGCCAGCACCTGGCAGTTTTGAGAACCATGGCTTGGTCATATAGCTAGACATCTGGTAATGTGATCCCTCCAACTTTGTTCTTTCTCAGGATTGCTGTGGCTATTCAGGGTCTTTTTTTATTCCAAATGAATTTTTGGAGAGTTTATTCTAAATCTTTGAAATATGCTGTTGGTATTTAAATATATTTTTAAATTAATTTCAGAGAGGAAGGAATAGTGAGAGAGAAATAGAAACATCAATGATGAGAGAGAATCATTGATTGGCTGCCCCATGCATGCTCCCCACTAGGGATTGAGTAGACAACTTGAGTATGTGCCCTTGACCGGAATCAAACCTGGGACCCTTTAGTCTGCAGATCAATGCTCTATCTCCACTGAGCCAAACCGGCTAGGCATGTGATTGGTATTTTAAAGGGGATTGCGTTGAATCTGTAGATTGCTTTGGGTAGTATGAACATTTTAATGATGTTGATTCTACCAATCCATGAACACAGTATGTCCTTCCATTTGTTTATGTCATCCTCCATCTTTTTTTTCAATGTCCTATAATTTTTCCAGTACAGGTCTTTTACTTCCTTAGTTAAGTTTATTCATAGGTATCTTATTTTTTTTTGGTGCAATGGTAAATGGGATTTATTTTTTCACTTCTCTTTCTGTGAGTTCATTATTGGTGTATAAAAAGGCCATAAAGGAGAAACCAAGATGGCGGCAAAGGTAAACACCTGAAACTGCTGCCTTGCACAACCACTTCAAAACTACAGCTAAAAGACAAAACAGACATCATCCAGAACCACAGGAAGGCTGGCTGAGTGGAAATTCTACAACTAGAAGGGAAGAGAAAAGTACATTGAGATCAGAGGAGGTGCAGAAGTAAAGTGCAGAGGTACGGAGGCATGCACGCAAGCAGAAAGGGCTGGCAACTGAGGACACAGTTGTCTTTTTCAGTTGGGACAGAGACACAAGCGCCCAACGGCTCTGAACTCCAGTTCTAGGCAAGACTCTAGGGACCCAGATTCATACGGGGAGAAACTGGACTGTCTGGCAATGGGAGGAACTCGAGGATGGCTTTCTCTCAGAGGTGCTTGCAGTGATTCCCAAGGGACACTGAGACCCGAGGGCCTCTTAAGGCAGGGCTGAGGATCAGCCATAGCTGTTTGCTCTGTCCTGTTTCCCTGAGACCCCGCCTCACCCAAGCTGTATGCAGAGGCTTTTGCATATGAATGGCCTGGCCCTTTGCAATCTAAAATTACCTAACAAACTGCAGCTGGGTCAGAGAGACCCAGAACATCCAAAAGAAGACCCAAGGCCCCATAGCAGCTTGCATTGCTTCACAGCTGGGCCTCATCTGGGCACCTCCAAACCCCAAACAAATAAGAGGAATCTGCAGATCTCTCTGTAGCTCCTGTTGGGTAGCCTTAGGCAGAGGCTACATTAGCACCTCCTTAGAGATCTAAGAGCCAGTGTACCCAGTGATCTAAGTGGGACCATTCAGATTACGACTCCTCAGATCCTTAAGGGACACACTCAGGGGGCAGACTCCATGAGCACCAAAGCCCACTGAAGCAAGTCTTGCCTCATAAGGGTGTCTCCAGCACAGAAGTTCTCCCAGCGTAGACACAGCTGATCCTCACAGCCAATTGGCCTGGAGGTCAATTCCTTCCAGTGATAACAACAACAATCAAGGCTTAACTACAACAAGACTGTGCACACAGCGCACAAAGGGGTGCACCAAGAGTGTCCACCTCAGGTAACTGGGGAGGCTGAGCCACTGGGCCCTATTGGACACCTAGCACCCAAAGCCACTCTATCAACTCAGGGAAGCAGCCAAAATGCAGAGACAAAGAAACAGGTCACAAAAGAAAGAAATGGCAGAAAGCAAATGACTGGATATAAAGTTCAAAACCACGGTTATAAGGTTTTTCAAGAATTTTCTAGAAAAGGCCAATAAATTTAGTGAGACCCTCGAGGATATGAAAAAGGACCAACTAGAAATTAAGCATACACTGACTGAAATAAAAAAATAATATACACAGATCCAACAGCAGACTAGAGGATCACAAGAATCAAGTCAAAGATTTGAAATACAAAGAAGCAAAAAACACTCAACCGGAAAAGCAAAAAGAAAAAAGAATCCAAAAATATGAAGATAGTGTAAGGAGCCTCTGGGACAACTTCAAGCGTATCAACATCCGGATTATGGGGGTGCCAGAAGAATAGAGAGACCAAGATATTGAAAACCTAATTGAAGAAATAATGACAGAAAACTTCCTCCACCTGGTGAAAGAAATAGACTTACATGCCCAGGAAGTGCAGAGAACCCCAAACAAAAGGAATCCAAAGAGGACCACACCAAGACACATCATAATTAAAATGCCAAGAGCAAAAGACAAAGAGAGAATATTAAAAGCAGCAAGAGAAAAACAGTTAGTTACCTACAAGGGAGCACCCATAGGATTGTCAGCTGATTTCTCAACAGAAACTATGCAGGCCAGAAGGGAGTGGCAAGAAATATGAAAGTGATGAATAGCAAGAACCTACAACCAAGATTACTCTACCCAGCAAAGCTGGGTCAGATAAAGAGCTTCACAGATAAGAAAAAGCTAACGGAGTTAATCACTGCTAAAACCAGTATTATATGAAATGCTGAAAGGTATTCTTTAAGAAGAGGAAGAAGAAGAAAAAGGTAAAGATAAAATTGTGAACAACAAAGTGACAACAAACACATATCTATCAACAAGTGAATCTAAAAATCAAGTAAGCCCTGACTGGTTTAGCTCAGTGGATAGAGCATCAGCCTCTGGACTGAAGGTCCCAGGTTCGATTCCAGTCAAGGGAGAGTACCTTGGTTGCAGGCACATCCCCAGTAGGGGGTGTGCAGGAGGCTACTGATCAATGTTTCTCTCTCATTGATGTTTCTAGCTCTCTATCCCTCTCTCTTCCTCTCTGTAAAAAATCAATAAAATATATTAAAAAATAAAAATAAATAAATAAAAATCAAGTGAATAAAAAATCTGATGAACAGAATAAACTGGTGGATATAATAGAATCAGGGGCATAGAAAGGGAGTGGACTGACAATTCTCGGGGAAAGAGGTGGGGGTGGGTAGAGGGGTGCAGGAAGAGACTGGACAAAAATCATACACCTATGGTAGAGGACAGTGGGGGGCGGGGGTATAAGGGCAGAGCGTGGGGTGGGAACGGGGTGGAGGGGCGCTATGGGGGGAAAAAAGAGGAACAATTGTAATAATCTGAACAAAGATTTGTTTTTTAAAAATTACCCAATCACTTCACATGGAATGGGAAGAGGTGATCTTTTTCTGTATTCAGGAAGCTATGGATTTGCCAACCCCTCTCCAGTTCTTCAGCCTACACTTTGCAGCAGGAAATGCCTTTGAACTTTCAAAATCTATCGCACAGCTTAGTACACAAATGGAGGGTTAGCACAAAAGTTGCTGAGGATTTGGTGAAGAATAGGCAACTCTGAGTTTTGAAATGATTACAAGATCTTATTCCGATTAAAATGCTGGCAAGCAGAAACAAAGATGCCAACTTCCCAGTTCATATTGGAAGCACAATCTTGATTGCACAATCTTGATTGCAAACGTTGCAAGTGTTTAATTAAAAAGAAAAGGAAACTTTACATCAAATTCAATTATGTGCATTGATACAAAAATATTAATAAATGTCATATTACCATTGAGGAGAGAACAGAGTCAATGATTAGAACACACTCATGGTTCAAAAATAGAAATAGACTTTTGCTAATTTTTTCTACATTGGAATAAGAAATTGGAATAAAATTAAAATGCAGTGATATTTTTATAACTGTATTACATATATATAACTTCTTGATTCAGTTCACAGCATTCAGACCAATGTTTAATATGCAAAGAAATCACTTGGAGATCCTGCCGAAATGCTGGCTCTAGTTTAGTAGGTCTGGAGTGGAGCTGATACTCTGCATTGCTCACAAATTCTCCTGTGCTACCCACTCTGGGTCCCAGGTCCACACTAACCAGAGGTGTCGGAAATTCCACTCTGACAAATGGCATATCTGTCCTGGGTAAAATTATTTCTGTTTAAGTCGTCTAGTTAAACCAATTCTCTAGTTAGAGTAAAAACAATGCCAGAAATTAATCTTAGACATCTTCAGCCGAATATACTTCTCAATTTCGGTTGAAGTGTGGCTTCTGCACATTCATTAATGAAAATAAATTTCTGTTTCCCAATTTGGAAGGTTCAGCTTTTCTTCATTTGTTCAACCTGCTGTGATCACGACCAATGGGGCTCAAAAACAACAAGCAACTGAGACACACTGAGAATCTATGGGCTTTGTTATTGAATTTATTGGCTTGACATTGGTTAATATGATTATATAGGTTTTAAGTGTACGGTTCTATGATACATCCTCTGTACTGTATGCCTGTAAAAGCAAGAGTTAATTGAGGCAGACTCAGGAAATAATGCGTTTTTCAAAAGTAGAACTAATTTTAAAATCTGGATTTTGGAAAGTTTTTATTTTGTTAAATCTTTCCATCCTTATCTTTTCTTTCCTGATTTTTTAAAATAACGCAAAATGGAACCAAAAGTGAGTTTGCTGATGAGCTTGTGTTTCGGAATCTCGAGTCTAGTCTTCATTCACTTATGCTTTCGCTTCCGCAGACACACTGGGTGTGGCCAAACCCGAGGGTTTCTTTTTTAAGAAAAACTATGAAGTATTTTAAAAGAAACACACCTAATGTGGAGGTGCCGGGGATTGAACCCGGGGCCTCGTGCATGCTAAGCACGCGCTCTACCACTGAGCTACACCCCCTCACTGTAAAAGTGGCCGCTCTCGGAAATATACTTAGGCCTGAAATAGCCATTTAAGACCAGGAACCAAACTCAAGTGTACTCGGAGTCCGCTGTCTGCAACCCGAACCCACCAGACTTCCTGCGGCCCCCACAGGGGTCCTGCGGGCACTCCCCAGCTGCTCGCAGGGGCTGCGAGGAAGTCACGCAGTGTGAAGCGGGGTACAAAACCAGAGCCTGCGGCTCCCGAAGCAGCGCGGGGAGAAGAGGGACAGAAGCAGGGCTCTGGCAGCGGGTCGCGGAGAAGAGGGGGCGCGTCCCTCGCGGGAGACACCCCGAGGGGGGAAAACCGCTGGCCTGCAAGGCCCCAGAGCGAGGTCAGGGTCAGGTCCCGGCAAGGTCCGGGCGGGGTCCGCCCGGCGCGGCTCACCGACCGCCTTCTCCGAAGCTCTGACCCTCTCCCTTGCAGCCCAACAAGCAGAGCCGCAGCTCACATTGGGGGAGTCGCTTATATAAGAAAGAACAAAAGCCATAATAAAGCAATATAAATACGAGCTCCAATCAGAGGTTAAAAGGTTAATTTAACAGTGAAAAATAAATGAATCCAATTCATAGCTCAAGATGTTGCAAAATAAGCCAAAGGAATATAAAAACAAGGTTTGATTGAGGCAAACTCAGGAAATAATGCGTTTTTAAAAGAACTAATTTTAAAAATCTGGATTTTGAAAAGTCAACAAAATAGACAAACTTCTAGCCAACCTAATCTAAAAAGGCGGGGTGCAAATACACCAGTTAGAACTGACTGGAGGAAGAAACCATCTAAACATATCCTTTTAGGCTGGTGCCATCTTAGGGCTCAGCCCATCTGGTATCCAGATGACTTAATAAATTTATAAATTTATAATCCCCTACAGACTTTTCAAAGTCAAGAGCAAGGGCCCAGCCTAGAACTTGTGTCGCCGACCCTAACCTTGGTTCAAGGGGCCGTGCTCCGAGGGCCCAGTGCAAACTACCAGGGCTGAGCGTCAGTGATGCTGTCTAATAAATGTTAAGTCTCCCGGATTTGATGACACTGCAGTTAGGCAAGAAACACGCTTTGTTCTTAGGAGGCACACACTGAAGTATTAGGGTAGAGGGCCATAATAGCTGGGACTTGTTCTTGAATGGTTCCAAAGAAACACTGTTGTTGTGTTTAAAGAAAGAAAGAAACCAAATTTGGCTAAATATTAACAATTGGTGCCCCTAGCCAGTTTGGCTCAAATAAACTCACAAAAAATTCTTTGCAAGTTTGAATGTTTTTTACATTAACAAAGCCAAACTTTCGACAATTGTCGGGAAGCAGACTCTCAACACATTGAGATAATGAACTGGAGAATGGTGGTTTTTCACCTGGTTTTATACATTACCATCCAAGGAGGAGGTGTAAGCTGGTGACATGAAATCCACTGGTGCTAGGTGAGGGAGGCGGGAGAAAGCAAAGCGGGGAACCTCTGGGATTGGATAAGGAGTGAAATGATAGACAATGCTGCTTTTACACAGGCGGGTACAGGACAGTTTACAGTCAACAGAACAGACAACAACACAACAAGGGAGTCTGACCTGCACCCTGGCACCATTTGTTGTGGCTGAGGAGCTTGGTACCCTGACGGCTCACAGGTGTGATCTTAGATGCCAAAAGAGAAAGGGCTCAGGAAAGCTGGAAGCTGACCTTTGTCAGGGAAGATGCTGGCCTAGGACATGACTACCCACTAAAAACTGCTTTTTTAATTAAAAGTTTTTAATTTCAGACCATCCTTTCTGGTTACTTTAGGTCTCTGACTTTACAAGGCCTCCATGCAGGCCCTCCCCTGAGCTCATTAGGTCAGCATGTGGTCCCTTTTGTCCACACATCCCCTTTTTGGTCATAAGTCAATCCAAAGGATGCATTGATGACCAACCTTTTGGCTGGATAATGGAGTCCACGGTGCTAGGAAGGTTCATTCCCAGGATGTCTCAGTGTCAGCATGTCTTGCTGAGCAGGTGGACCACTGGGGATGGGGCAAGACCATAACCTTAGATGGCATTTAAGGTCAAATTATTATTATTCAAAAAGGGCAGGTAAATGGGAGGCAGTCAGATCCTATGTCCTTGTTAAAATGTATTCTGGATCATTTTTAATTTTTGAGCCACCATGATCCCAGTCTTTTTGCTACTTGTCTTAAGTTTTGTTTTTCTGCATCCAGCATAACATTTACATACCAGGAACAAAAGTAACAATAAACCAGTAACACTGATTAGAAACAGAAAATGTCTAATACTAGACAAGGAAGGGTCTGAGGGGAACAAGCATCCCAGCCAACCAAAAAACCCTTTACATGTATTATCATAATTTTTTATTAAGCTAATTATATGTTTTCCTCCTTCATCCACTGTCACTTGTACCTTATGATATGTTTGGCCAGATAAATTAAGACTTTCTACTATTTTATTATGCAGAAGCTCTAATTTTTCTTCTGGGCAGTTAGTTTCATCCATTCCTATAGTTAAACAATACTCATCTAAAATACTCAATTAGATTAGAACTGTATATAATTCTATCAGGGGAATTATTAGGGAGTGTTCTTGGAGGGGTTTGCCCAAGATGGGTCCTTTATAACAGATACAGCCTGAAAAAAATGTACCAAAGCTTATATTGATAGTAGAAGACCAGTGTGTGGCCAATAAAACATTAAACTTCAATATCATAGCTGATAATCAGAATGTCATTGTCTAGTAGGTGGGAAAGATTAACAGACCCAAGTTATATGTTTTTCATCTCTAATAAGGGGGGGAGGTAGAGGAAGGCAAATATTGTTCCACTAGGAAACCATAAGGATGATAACAACAATATAAAAATCATTTTATATACATTCAATCAATAATAATTAGGTGATATAAGAACAAGGTTTGAGCAGCATCAATTTGCGAGCATAAAGGCCTTGTTGTCGTCTTGCCTCCTCCCTGGTTGGTGGCTTCTCATCCTTGAGCTGAAGGCAATTGTCAGAGACAGGGGCAGATGTCCATTCGTGGTTAGGTACCTGATAAGGTGAGGTCCCTTTAACACTGTTGGAGAGAGTGTTTAATTAATTCATTTCCCAATGGACAAAAATCTCCAGGTTATAAGTCATGGTCTTTGAATCTTTGCCTCCTGAGAATACTATGAAATGAATGTTATTAATTTATTAGTTTCGATAATACAGAATGCTTTTTTAGTTTTCCTTATATTTAGGAAACAAAAGATTAAAAAACCAACAATATTTTAAACAGAGTCATAAGAATAATAATTATTGCCTCTCGGCGTCCGATCTAAGTTCACGTCGAAATGGCTAAATGCCCAAGAAGGTCGGAATTGTCGGTAAATACGGGACCCGTTATGGCGCTTCCCTCAGGAAAATGGTGAAGAAAATTGAAATCAGCCAGCACGCCAAGTACACTTGCTCCTTCTGTGGCAAAACCAAGATGAAGAGGCGAGCTGTGGGGATCTGGCACTGTGGTTCCTGCATGAAAACAGTCGCTGGTGGTGCCTGGACCTACAACACCACTTCTGCCGTCACAGTAAAGTCAGCCATCAGAAGACTGAAGGAATTGAAAGACCAGTAGAAGCTCCACAGTTTGAAACATTGTGAGCCTATAATAAATGGGTTAATTTATACAACAACAACAACAAAAAAAGAATAATAATTACTCTCAGTTAATTTAGTCTCATAACCATTTTTGTTTATCCTGATAATTTGTCAGTATTTTTTTTATGAATTCAGTTATTCCTTGAAGTTCTATAAATCCTCATCCAGTTCAAAGATCTGACCTGTGTAGAAGCCTGCAATTTAGAGTAAGTCAGAGTCCTTTTCATGGATTTTTCTTAAAATATAACACACCTGCAAATGCATCAAAATAAAACAATGACTATCTATGAATGACAAAACTTAAAGTGGCCTGGTTATAGATTTGATCATAATTTAATTGATAAAAAAACTTAGTTTTTCTATAAGATATAACATTCCAACACAATAATTTCTTGGTAAATAATAATTACTGTAAAATGATATAGAGAATAACATAAAGTCTATATATATTTAGATTCAATATATAATTTCAGCATATAAAGAACAAATAATATGTAAGACTTTAAATGTTGCACATGGCTTATCAGAAGTGTGCATTAAGCATTGAAAATAATTCATAAACCCCCAATATGTGGAGCACAAATATCCAGAGTATCACTGACAGACAGCCACAAGGAACTATCACTCTTGGTTTGCCTGGTATCCCTGAATGGACACATGCTACCCCTAAGAGTTTCCTGTTTGAACTTGGCCCTGAATCTTTGTAAGTTCCTTTTTGGAGCAGACTGAAATTTCTAGAACATCGAGGAGACATCCCAGAGGTGTGTTTTTTTGAGGGGTACAGAAAAAGAATTCTTCATGGTGTAAATTAGGAAGAGGAGGTAAGCAACAAAGCTAGACTGAGGGAGGGCGTCCCAGCCATCTAGTCAGGCTGTGGGGGGAGAAAGACAGTCTGATCCACGTGTTGGGCTTCACCAAGATGAGGAAGAATGTGGGACCTGGTCCCGGCACCAAGGCCAGACTGGAGAGGATTTCTGGCCGAGCACTAGGTCTTTGTCTGAGATGGAAAATGGCAAATCAGAAATCCGGAAGGATGATCCTATTGTTTTGTAGTGGAGATTGAATGAGCTGGTGTTGAGTGCAGGTCAGCAATGCAGAAGGAGAGATCCCTGATCTGGCGGCCTCCTTGGTTGGCTCAGGAGGGCCAGTAAGAGAGAGGCCTAATGGAGGCCAGCAATCGAGTCGCCAAGTAGGATTGGGAGGTAAGTCCAGGTCGAGCTGCTGCTGCCTGCTGCTCTCTGAGTAGCAAACTTGGGGTGACCAAAGCCAGGGCGATGGCTCCCCTTCCTCATGGAACCCGCCTGGGTTTGGCACCAAATGTTAGGGTCACTGAAGGAGGAACACACAAAGTCAAAGTGGTAAAGAATAACTAATTTGTTAGGTCATCTGGATACCAGTTGGACTGATCCCAAAAATGGCACCAACACCCAAGGATGGGGAGTTAGAGATTTTTTTTTTAATATATTTTTATTGATTTCAGAAAGAAAGGGAGAGGGGGAGAGAGAGAGAGAATGATGAGAGAGAATCATTAATCGGCTGCCTCCTGCACACTCCTACTGGGGATTGAGCCTGCAACCTGGGCATGTGCCCTGACCAGGAATTGAACCGTGACCTCCTGATTCATAGGTCGACGCTCAACCACTTGAGCCCTGCCAACCGGTCAGGGAGTCAGAGATTTTAAAGGACTCCAGACGGGCTTTTTCGGCCAGGAATTCTCTGGGCGGTCCGGATCCTGGACAAGTCTGGAGGGGAAAGATAATGGTCTTAGCAAATTGAATGTGGTCTAAGTGAAAGGGAATGTAGGCTGTGAAGTGTCTAAAGGTCAGTTCCCAGGGGAGGGGGTATTGATTCAATTAGGTGATCAGACCTAACAATAGTGTAACTGGACAACCAGTGGGCCCAGGCTGCCTGTCACTACTTGAGCCAATTAAGCAGAGACGGATAGAATCATATATGAGCATTGATTCCAATCCTGCCGGCAGTGTGGGAGAGCAGCAGGTCATCCACAAACATCTGCTCTGCCCTCCCATAAGCCAGCTGCTAATATTGGGTAGAAGGACAAAGATCACGTGGGAAAGTAGGCAATGAGAACTGGGGCAGGACTCCATTGTTTGGAGAAAGATGATTTTTTGTTTGTTTGATTTTTGTTTTATTTTTTTATTGATTTCAAAGAGGAAGGGTGGAGAGATTGAAATATCAGTGATGAGAATCATGCATCAGCTGCTTCCTGCACGCCCCCTACTGAAGATCGAGTCCGCAACCCCGGCATGTTGCCCTGACTGGAATGGAACCCGGGTCTCTTTGGTCCGAAGGCGGACACTCTATCCACTGAGTCAAACCAGCCAGAGTAAGATGATTGTTAATATTTCCATGTTAATAGGCAGTTCTTAAATGAGAATGGACAGCATTACGAGGTTGACTGCCAGGTCCCTGGGGTGTACAACTCCCAGCCAGGTCAGAATGTGCTTTCTTTAGCCAACACAAGGCAATCACGGTTAACAGAGCAGGATTAATATTTCTTATAACTATAGCTGGTCCCCGATATTCTATTTCTGCCCCTAACAGTAGGAGGTGAGAGGAGTTAGCTTGACATGCAGACAGGGCAGGGGTCCAGTGGGAAAAAAAAGCAAGTGGAACATAGGCAGGGCAGATGCCAGCAGTTTGAGCAGCCTAACCATAGGAAACAACCATGCAGAAATCATAAAATGTTTCTGGACTCAGAGCGGGAGGCATGGGAAAACAGGAAGGGCCTGCAACAATAAGGTGAACTGACGCCTAGAAACAGAGAAAGTTCAGATAGGAACAGAGAAAGAACACAGAAACAGGCAAGTTCAGGTCCGCTGCTGGGCAAGAACAATGAGGAAATCAATCAGGTGGTGACACAGGTAGACAAAGAGCAGGCTTGTCACACAGATACACCCCTGGCTACAAGGCTTCACGGGTAGCCCATTAAAGGGCCCCCCTCCCCATGAGGGAAATCTGAATCTGCTTGCGATAAATTTTCCACACTTTTGCTTAAATTTTCTGGTCCATGGAGCTCATTCTTCGGTGTCTGAAGACACGATTCTGGGAAACATCTGGGCCTATCATTCTGGTTATCAGAGGGGCCTCCAGTAAGGCTGGCTAAGTCTGAAGGCAGATAAGCAGAGACACGTCCCTTGTTGCTCAGCCGGCATGGCGCAGTGGTTGGTGAACAGTTGAAAGAAGTTAATTGTTGAGTTGTTGATGTTAGCCAAAATAAATTGGTGAACAAAATAGATCCAGAGACATAGAAGCATAGAACAGACTGTGGAATCTCAGAGGGAAGGCGGCGGAGGGTGTGTGGGTGGGAAGAGATCAACCAAAGGACTTGTACGCATATAAGCATCACCCACGGACACAGACAATAGGGTGGGGAAGGCCTGGGGTGGGAGTGGGGTGAGCTAGAAGGGGTTAATGGGGGAGGGGGGAATATACTAGTATGTAATACTTTCAACAATAGAGAATTAAATTTTTTTGAAAAAAAGAGAATAAACCTCATTTTGGTACATCAGCATAAAGCTGATGAATATTCTATTGAAATCCTTCCCTAAGACCTCCCCTAAACGCCCAGCCTTTAAAATTCCTCAAAACAGCCCAAAAGGCGTGGCTCAGTAGTTGAGCATTGAACCTATGAACCAGGAGGTCACAGTTCAACTCCTGATCAGGCCACATGCCTGGGTTGTGGGCTCGATCCCCAGCTTGCAGGAGGCAACCAATCAATGATTCTTTCTTATCATTGATGTTTCTATCTCTCTCTCCCTCTCCCTTCCTCTCTGAAATCAATAAAAATATATTTAAAAAATAAATAAAACCCCTCAAAACAAAGGCCCAGCCTGGCCAGAGTTGCTCAGTGGTTGAGTATCAGCCCGTGAGGCAGCCAATTGGCATTTCTCTCTCATCATTGATGTTTCTATTTCTATCTCTCTCTCCCTCTCCCTTCCTCTCTCTCTAATATCAATAATAATTTTTTAGAAGGCCCAGAATGTGCTCTTCTGAATAATGAATTTAAAGATCAAGAGTAAACTACAGAGTTAGAATTTGGTTCTTTCCTACTTTGTTAAAAGGACAAGGATTTTCCTCTTGTTTTTCTGATATAAGGAGACCTGTTTATTCTTCAAGCAATTTGGTGAAGTATATGTTTTTCCTTACCTTGTCCCTCCAGAATTTGGCAATTCTTTTTTTAAAATATATTTTTGTTGATATCAGAGAAGAAGGGAGAGGGAGAGAGAGATAGAAACATCAATAACGAGAGAGAATCATTGATTGGCTGCCTCCTGCATGCCCCCCACTGGGGATTGAGCCCACAACCCAGGCATGTGCCCTTGACTGGAATCAAACCTGGGACCTTTAGTCCACAGGCCAATGCTCTACCCACAAAGCCAAACCAGCTAGAGCTTGGCAATTCTTTTTTTTTTTTTTAAATAAATCTTTATTCAGATTATTACAATTGTTTCTCCTTTTTCCCCCCATAGCTCCCCTCCACCCGGTTCCCACCCCACCTTCAGCCCTTACCTCCCCTCCACTGTCCTCATCCATAGGTGTACAATTTTTGTCCAGTCTCTTCCTGTACCCCCCCCCCAATACATCTTTCCCCCTGAGAATTATCAGTCCACTCCCTTTCTACGCCCCTGATTCTATCATATTCACCAGATTATTCTGTTCCTCAGGTTTTTAATTCACTTGATTTTTAGGTTCACTTGTTGATAGATATGTATTTGTTGTTCATAATTTTTATCTTTACTTTATTCTTCTTCCTCTTCTTAAATAATACCTTTCAGCATTTCATATAATACTGGTTTGGTGGTGATGAACTCCTTTAGCTTTTTCTTATCTGTGAAGCTCTTTATCTGACCTTCAATTCTGAATGATAGCTTTGCTGGGTAGAGTGATCTTGGTTGTACGTTCTTGCTATTCATCACTTTGAATATTTCTTACCACTCCCGTCTGGCCTGCATAGTTTCTGTTGAGAAATCAGCTGACAATTGTATGGGTGCACCCTTGTAGGTAACTAACTGTTTTTCTCTTGCTGCTTTTAATATTCTCTCTTTGTCTTTTGCTCTTGGCATTTTAATTATGATGTGTCTTGGTGTGGTCCTCTTTGGATTCCTTTTGTTTGGGGTTCTGTGCACTTCCTGGACTTGTAAGTCTATTTCTTTCACCAAGTGGGGGAAGTTTTCTGTCATTATTTCTTCCAATAGGTTTTCAGTATCTTGCTCTCTCTCTTCTTCTGGCACCCCCATAATTCTGATGTTGGTACGCTTGAAGTTGTCCCAGAGGCTTCTTACACTATCTTCAACTTTTTGGATTTTTTTTTCTTTTTGCTTTTCGGTTGAGTGTTTTTTGCTTCTTTGCATTTCAGTTCTTTGACTTGATTCTTGCGTTCCTCTAGTCCGTTGTTGGGTCTCTGTATAATATTTTTTATTTCAGTCAGTGTATGTTTAATTTCTAGTTGGTCCTTTTTCATATCTTCGAGGGTTTCGTTATATTTATCAGCCTTTTCTAGGATATTCTTGAAAAGCCTTATAACCGTGGTTTTGAACTCTATATCCAGTCGTTTGTTTTCCTCCATTTCTTTTGTTAGTGATCTGTTTCTTTGTCTCTGTATTTTCGCTGCTTCCCTGAGTTGGTAGGGTAGCTTTGTGTGCTAGGTTTCCTATATGGCCCAGTGGGTCGGCCTCCCCAGTTAACCTGAGGTGGACACTCTTGGGGAACCCCTTTGTGGACTGTGTGTACAGCCTTGTTGTAGTTAAGTCTTGATTGTTGTTGGTATCAGTGGGAGGAATTGACCTCCAGGCCAATTGGCTGTGAGGATCAGCTGTGTCTAAGGTGGGAGAAGTTCTGTGCTGGAGACAGCCTTATAGGATTAGACTTGCCAAATTGCAAAAGCCTCTGGGCTCAGCTTGGATGGGGTGGAGTCTCAGGGAGGAGCAGACAGTCTTGGCTTCCCGTCAGCCCTGCCCTTGGGCGCACCTCCAGACCTCTGCCTTCCCCGCTCCCGAGCCTCTGCCCGAGAGTCCAGATTCCCCCCGCAAGAGTGTGGGTCCCCAGGGGCTCGCCTGGAACTGGGGTTCAGTGCAGTCAGAACTGGGGCTCAGTGCAGTCAGGAGCTTCCAACTCCCTTCTGCTAGGGAAAGCCTGTGGCAACCTCCGCAGTCTTTGTGCACATTCGTGGGCACCTCCAGAGCCCTGCCCGCTGGGGGTCCCCCTGGTCTCCGAGTCTCCGAGTGCCTTTCTCTCTACCTGACAGTCCAGATTCCCCCTGTATGAGCCTGGGTCCACGGAGTTTCGCCCAGAACTGGGGTTCAGTGCAGTCGGAACTGGGGTTCAGTGCAGTCGGGGGCTTCCTTCCCCCTCCCACCAGAGAAAGTCAGCCAGGCTCTCAGTCGCCCTTCTGCTCTGTGCGCACAAAGACCCTTTGCCGTACCTCAACCCTTTGCCGTTCCTCCATTTCTCCATGAGCTTTTCTCTTTCCTTCTAGTTGTAGAATTTCCACTCAGCCAGCTTTCCTATGGTTCTGGATGGTGTCCATTCTGTCTTTTAGTTGTAGTTTTGAAATTGTTGTGCAAGGCAGCAATTTAGGTGCTTTCCTATGCTCCATCTTGGTTTCTCCTTGAGCTTGGCAATTCTTAATGAGTGAGTCATGACAATACGTTTCTTTGCATTAATTCAATAAGACCAGTTTCCAATTGTGGTTTTATTAACCAAGACTGTGGCTGGACTGTCATGTCTGAGAAAGACATGTCTAGATTATGGATGTCTCCAGAAGCCTTAAAAAATGAAGACTAACTTTGAAGCCAATAAGAGCCCTTTGGAGAAAGCCTGGTACCTTGCTTGGTCATGTGGTTCACAGCAGTCTCTCCAGGTGAGGAATGAAGGTTGCTTTCCTGAGAGGTGGCAAGGAAGGAGCTTCAAGAATAAGGAATACCCAAGTCTACAGGCATCGCAGGAAACTGATTGCCAGCTGGTAGCTCAGCTTCTTTGTCCTGGGGGCTAATTAAGGCTCAATCATGATATTCCAACAAAGTATATTTTAAAGAGTCTAAACAATCAACTACTACTCTTATTGTGTTCATGCAAACAATCAGGCCAAATTGAAACTGGACTTAATACAGTAGATAAACTGGTCTTAATTTAGCTCCTTAATAAAATTGAGGGTGATTTTAAGGGGGAGGGTGTATTTCAACAGACTATAATACATAGTTGTTAATATTAGTCTCTAATTCAAGTAATTGTCTTCAAACTTTTATTTTTCACCTATGGATTGAACTGGATCCTGATTTTTTCTAATTTTCTTAAATATTTTACTACAACCCTCCAAACTAATGTTTCTTTTTTTTTCCCATCCTTTGATTGGAATTAGTGAGAACTAACATTTTTTTCCCCTTCCACTGGACCATTTGTCATAATTCTTGTCATTCTAGCTTTTGCCCCAATAATACTAAAATTTATAACAGTTTGTCTCCACCAGGTTACAAGCCCTACTCACACTCAGGGAATATGACTTCTAGACACCATCACCATCTCCTTCTGTGCTCAGGCCTTATTGCCTCTCTGACAGAGAGCAGAGATCTCTTGGATACAAAGGAAAACTTCGTCCCTCTTCAGCAGGAAGCAGCTATAGAAAAGACACTGCATCCCCTTTCTCTGAAAGAATCCAGAGCCAAGATCCTTGAGGGGGGGAGTCTAGGAGGCAATTAGACAGACATGAGCAGAGCAAGAATGATGGGCCAAAGAAGGTCAACAGGGTGGAAAGCCCCAGGTGCCTAGCAACAGACAAATAGAGGGTGGAACCTTACCCCCACAGCATATCACTGGTCATGCAGTTTGGAACCCCTGACCTTTCCTCCCTAGAGATAACATCTAGGCTGTGATTGTATTTCAGTTCCAGGAGAGCAACAAAGCCAGCCACTGACTCAGGACCAGCTGCATTGGCCCTGGTGCTGGCCAATCAGTGGTGACCACAACTCTGAAAGGACACACCTGGAAAACTGCTAAGTATTCTATTGAAATCTTCCCCTGGGACCACCCCTAAATCTCCCCGCTAAAAACCCTTAGGACAGAGGACCCAGCGAGCTCTCCCTCCAGGGAGCACACTGTGCCCTTCCCTTTCCCTCCCTCCTACACCGCTGCGTATTACCATTAGCTTCTTCACTCACAAGCTCCAAGGGTCCTTCCTCTATATCTGGTTTCCTAAGCCCATTTCTTCTAGGAATTATTTTTCCTCCTCTGGGATTTACCAAATAAATGTCCTCTTACAGTTTGGGTTTTGGCTCAGAATTCTTTCCAGCCAGAACACAAGTACTGAGGTTGCTGAATCCAGGTTTGGTCTGACTCCACCAGTCAGACACCAGGTGCCCTTCCCACTGCCTACAACATAAGGAAAAAGAATGCGTTCCCATGGAAAGAGCCTAGGATATAGTAAGTGAAAACTTTGTCAGAGAACCATATGTTTGGTATGACTGCAATTCTGTAAAAAAACAAAATATTTTTTAATACATACAAATGCAGAGAAAATAGAACAGTAAGATATACACTAAAATATGGATGGTGGTTACATTTGGAGGAAGGTATAGCTTTCAAATTTTATACAGAAGTTAAAATAGTACTGAATTTTGATTGCGGAGACAAAGCAATAATTTCAGATGGCAATAGAATGTGAATGTACACAAATCAAAAAGGAAATGCTTGAGAACTAGTTTCATGTCTTTTGAAAGCGCAGAAGCAAAACTGATGTGTCAGAAGTGGGATTCGAACCCACGCCTCCACTCGGAGACCAGAATACCCAACAGGGAAGCAGAGCTTGAGTCTGGCGCCTTAGACCACTCGGCCATCCTGACACTGACAGTGAAAGCTGAACTCCTTACTAAAGTAAATGTGGGACTGGCGTCCCCGCTGCGCGCCACAGCGCTGGCGCCCCGGGGCAGGAGGTCAGCGCCAACAGTCACAAAGCCGCCTGCAGTGAAGAGAGGAGGCTTGGCGGGAGCAGAAGTCGGGTGACTGCATAGAAGTGAGCGCGGGCGTCTTCAGGGCCTTCGACTGCCCTCCGCGAGAGTGGTGACCGCCCCGTGCCCGGCGGGGAGGGAGGGAAACCTGGGCGTGCTGAGCCTCCCGGAGGTTCTTTATCTGATCACAGTGAGGAGCAACAACAATGAAAACACGTGACCCCCAGTCTACGGCCCCGTTTTTCTCGTTTGTTTACATTTCTTTTGTGCCCAGAACTGCTTCGCGGCTCTAGAAGTTTCTCGAGCTCGGAAAGCGGCCAGGGCACGGGCACGGGGACAACCAAGGCTTCTCAGGGCGCGGGCGATGCCTGACCGCAGCCTCGCCCCTCACAGATACCCGCCCCTCGCCCCTCCGGAACTGAGCGGCGAGCGGCCCTCGGAGCTGACGGCGCCCCAAGACGCCCGGGCTTCTCTGCTGCTGTATTTGGGTCGTGAGTTCCGGAATAGAAACACCGATTTGGGAATTTTAAGTAGCTTTTGTCCCAATGGGTTATTTTCTGTATTTATGAACACAAAGGTGTTCCCTTCTCTTTCAGTCAGGTAAAGGTTAGGGCTCTTTTCTGCATGGGAAAGAAATAATTAATGTGTTATATTGTAAATCAGCTAGCTGAACAGAAGACGCCTGAACCAGCCAAATTAATTTGGAGTCTTTTATTATGCTAGCGGGCTCAGAGGAATATTGCTTCCAGAGTCTGAGCAAAAACATGGAGGACGCTTTCCCTTTTTATATTTTTCTAATGTCTTTGTCTCCTAAATATGGGGCTTCTGGTCCCTTCTGCAAGTTTTCAAAAGATCCCTGTGTGTGCTTAGCAGGTGTCTCACAGGAAGCCTGTATGTAGCCTTGAGTGCAGATAACAAAAGGCACCTGGTGTAGGGCAGCCAGGGATGGCAGCGAGCGGCTGGCAACATCAGACAGTTGGGTCCCTATCATTAGAGCAAGCGAGTTTTACAGAAGCCAATAACGGCAGAATTAATTCACAGAACAAAGGACTATCTATGCTAGTGGAAATTTCAAACAGCACTTTTTACAAAATAGAGGTTATTATGCTTCAAATGTACTGTATTTCCTTTAAGTTACTCCTGACATTGCCAGAGTAACCTCTTCAAATTTATAATTAGTGGCATTTTTTTCCTAATTGCAAAGTGCTGCAGATTTCCCATATTGAAATGGTTTTGAAACTGGGTTATTTCTAATTTTTCATTTTCATGAGCAATACTCTAAAGAGTATCCTTGCTTGGATAAATATTTTCAAATACCAACAATTATTTCCTCAAGTTTCTCGAAGTGGAATCACTACATCAAAGTTTATCTAATTTTAAATGCTTTTAATAAATACAGTCCAATTACTTACCAAAAAATTTGAAGCTATTTAGGTACCCCAAACTTGATCGGCACAGAATACTATAAACAACAGCAAAACAATAAAACAGGTGAAATTGTGAGGCATTGAAAATGGGTGAAATGGTGAGGCATTGTTATTCGCCTTTATTAATGAGGTTCAACATTCCTGTTTAAAGGATTTTTGTTACCTAATTTGTTTTGAGGTGTTCATCTTCCCTTATTGATCTGTTAAGCTCATTATATGAAAGATAAACTTTTGCGGTAGTTTCCATTTACCAAGAATCCAGACAGAAGTTCCTTTTACTAATAAGAACCCTATTAAGTCCCTTAACCATCTAATAAAAAATTTGAGCTATAAAATTAACAAGGGTCAAATGTCAATCTTTAAAAACCAAACTGTGGCCCACATTTACTGCCCTTATAATGTTATCATGTGATACATTCACTTTTATTACTGGTCATTTTTTGTCCCACCCTTATTTCTCTGTTCCTTTATGCCCATTAAACTCCTGTTACCTTATTTCACTTTATGTTGTAAACAGCTTGAAGTCCTTTCTGGGATAAGTTCAGATGTAATTAAACATGCAAATATTTTACTATTTACTAACAATATTTACTGTGCAATAGGACTCACAGAGGTCATCCTTTTCATGAAAACATTTACAAGAGAAACTTTGAAAAGCCCCCTAAATTACCCTATATAATAAAAGCCTAATATGCTAAGTGTCCGGTTGTGTGGTCATCCGTTCAATCAAAGCGTAATATGCTAATGATATGCTAAGGCTGTTCAACCACTCATTATGACATGGAATGACCACCAGGGGGCAGACACTCCAACCAGTAGGTACACTTGCTGCTGGGGTTTGGCCGATTGGGACTGAGCGAGACTGGCCCTGGAGCTCTCCTGCGGTCCCTCCCCAGCCATGATCATGCACTGGTGGGGTCCCTCAGCCTGGCCTGCTCCCTTTTGCAATCTGGGACCCCTCGGGGGATGTCGGAGAGCCATTTTCGGCCCAATCCCGCAGGTCAGGCTGAGGGACCCCACTGATGCACGAATTCGTGTACCGGGCCTCTAGTTTTCAATAATAGGGCTGGGGTGAAAATTGAGGTGAAGCTGTAGTCAAAATGGGATTGGCATATATTGTTGTTGAAGATGAGACATGGTACGGAATATTTTCTTCCTTTTTATATGTGCTTCAAGATTTCCAAAGTGCAGCTGCAATACAAGGTGGTGTGGGGGGGTCATCCATAACCTCATCAAAAGCATCTGTTACTATCTATACTAATAAAAGAGAAATATGCTACTATCTATACTAATAAAAGAGAAATATGCTAATTAGACCAGGAGACCTTCCGGACAAAGCCAGGGGCTTGGCCAGCCTGCAAACCACCCCCAAATGGCCCTCAGCCCCTCGCCCAGGCTGGCCACGCCCCCCAGCCGGAACCCCCCCAACTCCGAAGGGTGTGTGGCCAGCCTGAAAACGGCCCTCAGCCCCTCACCTAGGCTGGCCACGCCCTCCCAGTGGGGACCCCCACCCTGATGGGGACATGGCCGGCCTGAAAATCACCCCAGGCTCCTTGCCCAGGCCAGCCCCGCTCCCCGTAGGTGACCCCCCCACCCTGATCTGGGACCCCCTTTAGGGCAGACCAGCCAACTCCCACCTGTGCACCAGGTCTGTTATTGAAAACTATCTATACTAATAAAAAAAGGGTAATATGCTAATTAGACTGGGAGACCTTCTGGACGTTCTTCCAGACGTTCTGCCATGGTGGCAGGGCAGAGGCAGAGGCGGTTAGGGGTGATCAGGCCAGGAGGGGAGGGCAGTTGGGGGCAAGCAGGCCAGCAAGGGGGCAGTTGGGGGTGAGCAGGCCAGCAGGCAGAGTGGTTAGAGGTGATCAGGCGTGCAGGCAGGTGAGCAGTTAGGAGCCAGCGGTCCTGGATTGCAAGAGGGATATCTGACTGCCGGTTTAGGCCCAATCCCTGGAATCGGGCCTAAACTGGCAGTTGGACATCCCCCAAGGGGTCCCAGATTGGAGAGGGTGCAGGCCAGGCTGAGGGACACACACCCCCAATGCATGAATTTCGTGCACCGGGCCACTAGTTTTTTATATACTTCTTTAGTTTTTTTTTAATGTGTTGGTTGAAAAATATGAAATCTCACTACACTAAAATAAATTTCCTTTTTAAAAATTTTTTTTATTGATTTCAGAGAGGGAGAGGGAGAGATAGAAAAATCAATGAGAGACAATCACTGATTGGCTGCCTCCCACACACCACCCTACTGGGGACCAAGCCCACAACCCAGGCATGTGTCCTTGACCCACAGTCGAGCTCCTGGACCCTGCAGTCCGCAGGCCTGAGCCAAACTGGCTAGGGCTCTTCTTTTTCTATTACATTATTTTGTGTATAACAAACCCCAAAATGGGTTTGGCATCTATATCCCATACTATTATCCAAATACATCTGTGTGTGCTCTGGGTGAGGAATCTGGGTGAGATGAGTGTACCTCAAAAGGTTACCCTCAAATGCCCTACTTACATTTCAAACTTCAAATGCAAAATGAAGCCAACAAACCAGATCTGAGAAATTTGTAATTGAGCTAAAAATAAAAGGCTTTTCAAAGTGAGAGGCAACTGCATTTCAGATATAAAAAATAGCCTTCAGGAAGCACTAGTTCAGGCAGTAGCCCAGATAAAGAGACAAAGGCCATGGGTATTCATGAGAAGGGAGAGAGAGCCATGGCATCACAGAAGGCATTGCTATTGTGCAGAAAAGCCGGCTACCCCTGTGATGTTACCCTAAACAATGTTTCTAATGTTCTATGCAGTAGTCAGACTGCTTTTTTAAAATATATTTTTATTGATTTCAGAGAGGAAGGGAGAGGGAGAGAGAGAGAGAAACATCCATGATGAGAGAGAATCATGGATCGGCTGCCTCCTGCAAGTCCCCTACTGGGGATGGAGCCTGCAACCTGGCATATGCCCTTGACCGGAATTGAACCTGGGACCTTTCAGTTCGAAGGCCGACACTCTATCCACTGAGCCAAACTAGCTAGGGCCAGACCACTTCTTGTTATGCTGCACACAGCTCCCTGGGACACCGGGTTGCCCTAGGACCAGTACAGAGGGGACTTTGCTTTTTTAACATTTCAAAGGTGTGAGGCATAAGACCCACAGGTAGTTCTGGAATGAGAGCTCTGGCTCATTTTATTGTTTGTTTTTTCATTCTCCAAACAGAAAAACAGAAATGTAACTGCAGCATTACTGTCAAGTTCAAGTACAGCAGATCCTCAAGTAACATCTATATATAATCTATATATAATAAAGAGCCAGGGTCCGTAAGGACTGAAGGCTCGACCTAACACCAGAAGTCAGCACTGACTGCTGAGGGCTGCAGATTCAGCCTGGAGAGAGGCCTGCAGAGAGAGAGAGGCAGAGACTGATCCGAAGCCTCTGTGGAAGCTATTGATCAGCTGTTGCCTCTCTTTCTCTCCAGGCTTCATCAGCAGCTGGCCTCTGTTTCTCTCCAAGCCCCAAGGGGGCTGCTAATCAGCCCCGCCTCTTTGATCAGGCCCAGAGATAGGCCCAGAGATGCTGACTGGCATAGAAACAACCAATCAGAATCTAATCTGGGTGAAGTGCCAGGAGCCAATGGCTGCCTAGGAGGTGGAGCTTTTGACGCTGACTGGCATCGAAACTGACCAATCAGAAGCTAATCTGGGTGAACTACAAAGGCAGAACCTAAGGTGGGGGCTGAGGAGGAGTTTTAAGGGCAACAGCTCTTTGGTGTAAGGTGTAAGAAAGTTCAATTTTTTAATGACTGCTTTGGCAGTATAGTGCATATGGCTGGCAATCAGTCCAGATATAGGGATTATGTTTCATCTGCCAAGAGCATCTCCTCCTGCTGAAAAAGGCTCCCCCTCCCCTGCCCCCTTTAAGCAATCCTATCCTAATAAAAGGGTAATATGCTAATTAGACCAGGTTGACTGGCCATCTTCTGGACATCTGACTTCCTTCCAGACAAAGCCATCTTGGTGAGGGCCGAGGCAGAGGCAGCTAGGGACAATCAGGCCAGCAGAGGAGGCCAGGTAGGGGCAATGAGGTAGGCAGAGGCAGTTAGGGAGGATCAGGCCGGCAGGGGAGGGCAGTTGGGGGCAATCAGGCTGGCAGGGGAGTAGTTAGGCGTCAATCAGGCTGGCAGGGGAATGGTTAGGGGGTGATCAGGCTGGCAGGCAGAAACAGTTAGGGGCAATCAGGCAGGCAGGCAGGCAGGCGAGCGGTTGGGAGCCAGCAGTCCAGATTGTGAGAGGGATGTCCCAGATTGAAGAGGGTGTAGGCTGGGCTGAGGGACATCCCCCTGCAGTGCATGAATTTTGTGCACCGGGCCTCTTGTTTTATTATAACGTTGATGAGATGTCATGTTTCACTTAAAGTTGACCACGTTAGGACTTACTGTATTGTTTGCAGTTTGAAATTTAAGCTCCTTCATTAACATCCCAGCAAAGCCAATTCCCTTACAACAATCTACACTGGTTTGCTTGGGCCTCCTCATTATTCCTCAGACTTCACTTGGGAAGAATGTCTGAGTTAAAGGAGGGGCAGGAGTTTAGTGATTTAAATACATAAACAAGTAAGGTTTTCTGCAGGACCAACACTGGCCTCAGCCTTAAGACAAAGGACACAGTGTAGGCCTAGGGTTTCCACTGGATCCAGGTGTCTCCAGTGCAGTTTTACTTACCTCCATCATCTTTTGTTGTTCACTTTTCATGTTATTTTTTTCTCCTCTTAATTCACTTTAACTTTTTCACGAACATAAGCCACTCCTATGCTCAGGAGCCAAGTTCAGCTAGGGGCACCCAACACTGGTTAATTGTATATCTGAGTCAAAGAAACACATCTTTCTTTTTGGAAGAGCAGCCCACCCCATCCCCCACTGCACACCAAGGACCTTGTGAGTTGTGTCCTTTGCTGGGATCTGCACTCTGGCTGGGATGGGTACCTGCAGGCAGTAGAAGTGGCTCATTTACCACCGGGCAGCTATTTGCTCTAAGTGTTAGGCAGCACCACGTGCATGCTGTGTTCTCGTTGCAGTCCTCATGACAGATGGCAGGGCCAGCTTTCACTCTCTGACCCTGCTCCTGGGCCTGGGGGATGGAGGGAAGGGAGCCTTTCTTGGCCACTAGGCCAGTGTTAGAAAACACAAGAGCAGCTGAAGAGGCAGAGGGAAGAGATTATAGAGGAAATAAATGGTGATGGGAAAAATAAAATAAAATGAAGGGAAAAAATAAAAGATAGGAGGTTTCGAAGCCCTAATGTGTAATTAACCTGAAGAACCAGAGAGGAGCCAAAAAAAAAAATCCAAGAAAAAAATGCTACTGCCTTAAGGAGGCCAAATCCCAATTCAATGAATTCTGCAGGTGAGTACACTTTGTAATCACTTACATGTTCATTTAGATTCATCCCAAATGACAGAGTTTTAGAATATTAAAATTTTAAATACTTATGAACCCATCACAAGAACCAGAGGATAACTGTGGGAGCCTGACCAGACGCCGCCGATGTGCCTTGAACATGTGCACAGGCGATGACACAGCAGTTTGACTGCGTGCACTGCGCCGGCATGCCTTCCTATAACCCAGGTTCTGCCGTCACTGTTTGGCAAGAAGCCCCTGTTGTCCGAGTTGGCATAAAATGTGTAGCTAAGTAGTGGTGATGGGGGGGGGGGGGGGCGGGCGGCTGCTTTGTGGGGCTGCTGTCCGCAATGGCTACTTGGTCTGCAATAAAGTCTCTCCTCTATGCCGGGGCTACTCGCCTTCATCCACTGCCTGGCGTCCACAGAGTCCAGTCCCTCACGAGGGAACTGAGGCCCAACACCAATACACAATAACCTATGCCCCCTCCGCTTCCTTCCACATACCCCACTGGCAACCACAATCCTTTTGTCCATATTATAAAAGGGTATCTTAAGGTATATATGCTTCAGACATTTTTCACTGTCTTCTTAGTACAAATCACGTGTAATAAATCCCCATCCACGTGGAAAGCGTTGAATCCAGCAGCTGCTGCTGCAGGTGCTGCTCCTGAGCATGGGGCCAAGGCGCTCGCTCCGTCATGCCCAGGATCAGGAGTCCATTCCAGGGGCAATTTTTCTTGGACTGCTACAAGCAAGGTGCCCATGCAGAAAAGCATTACATACACATACATATATACACACACATATACATATACATATGGTGGGGCAAGATATGTGACCAATGTGTTCCATTGCAAGGTGAATCCTGGCTCTGCTGCTTCCTTATGCATCTTGCATAAGTCCCTTTCCCTCTATATACCTGTTTCTTCATCTGTAAAATAGGGTAATAATAACCACTTTGTAGGATTGTTATGGACATTAAATAAGTATTATGCATAAAGCACATCATACTTTGTGCATATATATACACACACATACATACATATATGAAAGGCATGTTATGTAATATATTTATGGTATCTCATGTATTTACTAGAGGCCCAGTGCACGAATTCATGCACGGGTGGGGTCCCTCGGGGTGGCCTGTGGAAATTGGGCCCCAGCTCACACCCCCAGCCCCACCTGGCACCCTGCCTTGGCCTAGCTCTGCCCCTCACCTGCTCCACCATCCTGCCAGCAGGGTGATTGGTCGTGGAGAGGGAGGGCCTCCGTGCCCGGCTCCCTCGCCCCCGCTGCTGCCACTGGGTGATCAGGCCCTACTCACACTCGCCTTGGCCTGGCACTGCCCATTCACCTGATCCACCATCCTCCCCACGGTCCCACTCTCATTGGGGCCCATCAGGGCCAGCATGCCTCCAATGCCGCCTGCTGCCAGCACCATCCCCTGGTAGTCCACGGGTAGTCTGCACACGTCATAGCGAGGGAACAATTTGCATATCAGACTTTTATTGTATAGGATATTATATAGAGCATTCCGCAAAGCTCACCTGGCCTCATGGAAGCCCCTCTCTATTGCGCCTGATTATATTATTTCCCTTAAAATCTGGCAGATGAATGAATGAGGACATCACCAACTCATGGTCTCTAGACAGGGAGCCCCAGGCCTGGCACAGGACTCAGTGTGACCACAGGAACTTGTCTCCTGAGGCCACATCCAAAGGCAGAAAGATCCAACCCCCCAGGCTGGAGACTTCTCAGCCTGACCCTCTCCGCCCAACAGCCTGTGTGGTGCTCTAGGTTGGAAATCAAGCTCTGGACGCTGGGATGCTTGCAAAGCGCGGCTGCATGACCCAGAGAAGACACGTTCGTGGTGAAGTGGCAGGTGGCATGATAAGAGCACAGGCACGTGAGGAAGGAGTGGCGCTGCTCCAGCAAATCCAGCTGCATGGGCAGAGCATCGGCCCTCGGACGCAGGGTCACAGGTTCCATTCTGGTCAGGGGCAGGCACCTCAGCTGAGGTTAGATCTCTGGCTGGAGGAGGCAACCAATCAATGTATCCCTCTCACGTTGTTTTTCTCTGTCTGTCTCCCTCCCACTCTCTCTAAAAATCAATGAGAAACTATCCTCAGGTGGGGGCTAACAACGACATAGTGTGGCACTGAGGAAGGAGTTTTTTCACGTAGTTGGAAGTAAAATATTGGCCAGAACTATTAACTATTCCCCTCCCCCAACATCTGTGAGCCCAGTCTCACAAAGACCCGGAAAGCAATGCCAACGGCACCCCTACTCACTTTATTTCAGAAGGAGCAGCATGTGCTTCAAGTACAAGTGAGAGCCACCTTGGGGCCCTGTTTAGTGTAATAACCTTAGCCCTCTGACCCCTGTGCCTTCTGATGCAATGGCCATGTGTATCCCATCAGAATTGCTTTGTCCTGTCCGGTTTGACTCAGTGGATAGAGTGTCGGCCTGCAGACTGAAGGGTCCCGTGTTTGATTCCAGCAAGAGCACATACTCAGGTTGCGTGCTTGACCCCCAGTAGGGGATGTGCAGGAGGCAGCCGATCAATGATTCTCTCTCCCTTCCTCTCTGAAATCAATGAAAATATATTTTTAAAAATTGCCTTTTAAAGGTTGCTTCCCCCAATCCCCAAAGCACATGAAAAAGAGGCAACAGGTCACTGAGTCCCTGGAATACTGCCCCAGAACCCTTCCAGGGATGCAGCATGACAGGCCGTCATTCTCACACCTGACTGGGAGGGTGGTGATGAGCAGAAAACTATGCTCAGTGACGGGCATCCAGCACCAGGACACACTTCTTAGAATGATGCGGGCAGGCACAGCCCTCAGAAAGAACAGCAGCAAAGAGCACTGAGGGACATGACCTCAAAACAGGTGGGGCTGTTCCCACATTACTGTAAACTATCTCATCAGGACACGTGCAGCCTGTTTAATGAGTTAATGAAAGTATGGCAGAGTGGGTGCCAGGGAGAGGAGCCTTTGCCAAAAGGAAACTGGAATAAAGGGACCATGCAGACGGGCCTGCTGGTTCCCCGTGAGGCTCTGAGAGGAGGTCCCGTGCCGAAATGACAGCAACCCCAAAGCCACCGAGTGGGACTGGACAAAAGGCTGCCCCTATTGCTTAGCCCCACCAGCAAAGGCAACACACAAAACCAAACAGTGTGACACACTAGAGGCGGACAGCTGACTTTTATTTCTGAACAATCTTGATGCTTCTCATTGCATCTCATACTGCTCATGAGCAGGGGTGAAGAGTTTGCTGGGAGCGAAGGACAAGAAGCGGCAAGACAATGAGATCTCTTATGCCTGGGGAGGGGCATGGCCAACAGCCCTCTGGCCTGCGCCCCTCCTCACAGGTAGGCCTCCATGGAATGCCCATGACTCCCGACGTGGCCTGAGAACCCATGGATCCCACTCCGGGGGCAGATGATCAGAGGAGCTGCTGCACTCTTCCCTCCCGAGTAACTCAGACTGAAGTAGGGCCGGACAGGCCCGCAGAAGGCAGCGTGAGAGAAAGTGAAGGTGTGACACCTCTCCGTCACGTTGTAGAAGGAGACCTCACCAGCGTCATAGTCCAAGAAAACCCCCACCCGCTGGAGAGGGGTCCGCAGGGGAAGGGCAGTCATCGGGGAGGTGAGCGCCCAGTACTCCTTCCCATACCACAAGGACACTGCCCAGAATCCATTCTGGGGGGCAGAGGTCACCCCACCTTTCCTGCACACTGAGTCCTCACAGACACCAATGGTCCACTTGGCCTTATCTCCCACCTCCACCTCCCAGTAATGTCTCCCCGCCACGAAGTACGGAGAGCCCAGGACACAGGGGCACAAGCTGAAGCGCTCGGGGTTGTCGGGCAGGTCCTGCTGGAGGCAACTGGGCCGCACCTGCCGCAGGTTGTCCGAGAGGACCAGGCTGGGGTAGGCTGTGTCCGGGTCCAGAGTCACGTCCACTGCAGAGACAGTGGGAAGAGGAGTCAGTGGAGGGCCAGGAGGCTCCCTCCAGATGAGCATCCGCCTTCCCTCCTACCTGCCCAACTTCGGAAGAGCGCCCACCACAGGCTGCGCTAGTTCATGGTGAAATACATCTTGAATTTAACATTCAAAAAAATTGTTTGAATTAGCTGGTTGCCTTTGTGAGCTAGGAAATACTGAAAATATTGAAATTTTTACCTCTACTCCCTTTTATATCTTAAGCCACAATGTCCATTATTCACGGAATTCCCACGTACACTCGGTCTTAGAACTGTGGAAGGACTGGGAACCTGTAACCATTTGCCCATCTTTCAATCACGGCCTCCGTCCCATGGGATCTTAGCACGGCCGGCCCTATTCCTCTCCGCCTTGAGTCCGATACACCACCCCTCTTCCCCCGTTGTTTCTAACAAGTCAAGCCGCTCACACCTTCCTGCTTCTCCCTGAAGCCTGCCTCGCCCATCCCGCACGCTGGTGCGGGTGCGGCACTGTGCATCGGAGACGGCCCTGCTCCACAAGTACTGTGCAGCTTCTCTCACTGGCCTTCACGTCTTGTTCAGGAGAAGACTCCGAAAGCCCATCCTTCCAAACCACAGCACAGGCGGGCCCCACGGAGCCCACGGGTTCATGGCAGGGACTTGGCAGAGGTGGCCACGACCTCAGATGGTCAGCTCTTGGTGTGACCACCGGTCCACAGCCACCACTTCTTTCTGCGCCTGAGCATACCCCATCCCGCCGGCCACACTCAACCGGCCAGACACTCAACCGAGGCCAGGACAGCGCCACGCTTCTGTCCTCTCCAGCCCCACACAGTGCTAGCGGAGCGGGCGCACACGCATTCGATGAGCAGCTGAGAGAGCTACACATGGACCTGGGAACTTGCACACTGCAGTGACATGGGCCTGTTCATGCGGAGTCCTCTCCCCACATAGAGGCTCCCCCACAACAGCCAGGCCTGCGACCGTGGAAGGCACGGGGCAGACCCGGTGCCTCTGCCCAACATAGATCCATTCAGTCCCCAGAACATGAGGTGACAGTGCGGCCCAGAGATGGCGTGACTTGGTCCCTAGCTCCCCAGCACTCTGAGAGTTTGACTCAAATCACTCTTTTAGTAAGGATGGTTGCTTTTTACAAATGGCAAGTGCCTGCAGCCCTCTTTTTGGGGAACGGCAGTTTCGCTCTATGACCCTTCACAGCACCTGAGCCTGACTTCCTCCATCCCAAAGGCCCGATGCTTCAGCTGAGTCACTGCAGGAGGCAAAAGCATCGCAAACACACAGACACAAGCCATGATTTTTCAAAGGGTTGTTGTTGATCATTTTTACACATGTAACTTCAAGGAACCCAATTAAGCAATTTCTAAAATTCAATCATGGTCCCCTTCCTAAGGGTTCATACTCCTCCCCTCATGTTTCTTCCATCACCTACCTGAGTATAATTGAGCCTCTCTTAATTCTGAAAGAACAAGAGAAAAGAAGTTATGGGAGTCACAGGAGTATTTCCAGGAAACACCCACACTGACCGGACTTTGGTTAGAGCTGCGGAAAGCAGCGTTTCCCTGAGAAACCCTGTTGTCGGTCATGCACTGATTTTTTCATACAACATGACTCCGCCATCCAGCGTTCAGGGGAGAGGGACTGGATGCCCACGTGCCAGGCAATGGTAGTCTACTGGGTCAAACCGAGCCATGATCAGATCATAGATCCCACCTCAGCGTGCAGCTTGGCTTGCAAGGGGGCACAGCGGAGCCCACAGCACACACACTGGGGCTTCCTGGAGCCACAGCTATTTTAGGGGCTGGTGGCCTGAGACACCTAGGACCACAATGGGACAAATGAGACCATTCACTTAAAAGGCACTTCAGCCCAACCGGCGTGGCTCAGCGGTTGAGCATCAACCTATAAACCAGGAGGTCATGGTTCAATTCCCGGTCAGGGCACATGCCCAGGTTTCAGGCTTGATTCCCAGTGTGGGGTGTGCAAGAGGCAGCTGATCAATGACTCTCTCTCTTCATTGATGTTTCTCTCTCTCCCCCTCTCTCTGAAGTCAATAAAAACATATCTAAAAAAAGAAAATAAAGGCACTTTAGAATTGACGAAGTGTTTACACAGGTATGTGCACACGAAGCCTTTCAAGTGGCAAGAGCAGTAAATGAAAGCCAGAGAGGAAGGTCATGTCTGAACTGACGGCTCTGGTGGTGTTCACTGCGTTAAGTGAAATTCCTCTCCATTTGTTTTGCTTTGAACATGTAACTTTCCCCCCAAATCTCTGTTGGCAGATACCAAGAGTATGTATCTGAAAAGAAACAATGCAAATGAATAGTCAACTAACATAACAGGAAATTATTAGAGATTATGGGGGATTGTAATTTGCAATAAATAATTAAAAAGTTTACCTGTATATAAGGATTTCAGATTCCACCAGATTGCCTAGGAATTTTGGCATTTAATATAGGGTGTCCCCCCCAAATGTATATACACACTTTGAATAATTATCAAGGCAGTGTTTATTAAAATACAGTTCATTTTCAAAATTGAACTATCAGCTGTTAAAGTGTATATACATTTTTGGGGGGACACCCTGTATATACAGCCAGCTCCTAACTGAATGTGAGGAAAAATTTTATACTTGAAAGTTTTCCTTAAATATCTAGAACACTTTATTTTATCTAATAAACATAAATATAGGGTTTATTATGAGTCAGGCTTCATTCTAAAGGCTTTAGAAATGGTGATCTAATTTAATCTTTACAACCTTGTGAGGCAAGAACTATTGTTTTCCTTACAGATGAGGAGATTACAAACACACCTTGATTTACTGCGCTTTGCAGATATTGTGGCTTCTCTACTAACTGAAGGTAAGACCCTCCACCAGCAAAAGGATTACGACTGCCTGAGGGCTCAGATGATGGTATTTTTAAAAATACATGTATTGTTATTGATTTCATAGAGGAAGGGAGAGGGAGATAGAAACATCAAAGATGAGAATCACTGATCAGCTACCTCCTGTAACCCCCGCCCCCCATTGGGGGTTGAGCCCCAATCTGGGCATATACTCTGACCGAGATTTGAACTGTGACTCCCTGGTTCATAGGTCAACGCTCAACCACTGATCCACACCAGCTGGACAATAGTGAGCATTTTTTAACAATAAAGTATTTTTAAATTAAGTAAGGTATATAAACTGGCTTTTTGGTTTTGCTTTGTTTTTTGGACATAATGCAATTATACACTTCATAGACAGTATCATGTAAAATAACTTTCATATGCACTGGGAAAAAACAAAATCCTCGTGTGCCTAACGTTTTTGTGGTGCACTGGAACCTGCAATACCTCTGAGCTATGCCCATATGGTGGGTGCAGATCCTAAAGGCGCGTGGGGCCAGGGCCCAGGTACCACCACCTCTGACTCACTCCTCACCACTTCCCTCAAGGTGCTGCCCCCACAATGGTCCACAGCTAGGCCCACAGCAGTAGTGCCGGAAGCCAATACCAGCATGTCATAATTGCAAGAGTTTCATCAAAAGGTTGATGGAACTTGGAGATTCAACAAGGGCTGAGTCACGTATGTTATCACCTGTTGGGAATGGCTAAAGGCTTTTCCCCAAACTTGAAAGGGATGCATTAAATTGATTGTTTGCTGCCAAACAGCTCAGGGCATCTTAATCTACATGTTATTGCCTCCTACTGGCCAAACACCTGAACAACCATAGGCTATTCCCCAATCTGACAATGCTTCTGTAGGAAACCCTATCCTTTGAAGTGTATATCTCCACCTTGCCTTAGGACAATTTGTGTTAATAAAAAGCAAGGGGTCCTGAGACAAGGAGAACTTAGCTCCTTTAGCTAAAGCTCCTCTGACCCCCAATGCCTTTCAAAATTATCTTTTGTCTCTGGACTCCTATTTAATTTACACACAGTCTTTCTCCAGATTGCTGAACCATTCTAAATGCCATAACAAGAACCCCGGAACAGTAGGCTCTGTAAATTACAACTACCAGGCCAGGTGAAACACTAACGAGGATAGTTTCTGTTAACTCTCTTTCTCAACTCAAGAATAAAAATAAAACCAATCACACTAATTCTGGATTAATTTTGGATTGCCTATTTCTCTCCTCCATCTGTATAGATTGGGAACCAAGTGAATATTGTTAAAAGACTTCAAAGTGAAACAAGAGGATAGTAATTGAAAAAAATTAACAAAGCAAAAAGGAAGGTACAAAATATCAGGCCCACTGGCTGGCCAGTGACTATCTATTGCCCCTGCCCCATTTCCCCACACTTTCAATGCAGGTGTTCATTTTCCCAGGAAACTTTTCATCAATGCCAGTAGGTGTAAAATTTACCTTGGATCTTCTCCATGTCTGACTGCATTTTTTCTAAGGGGAAAAAAGAAGATAATCAGTTTGCATCCCATTATTGGGCTAGAAAAGGGACCTGCCAGGGAACAGATACCCAGAGCACAGCACCCTCCCCTCGCAGGCCACTGCACATCACCTGTGAACTGCTTCAGACTCTCTGTCAGGAACAGACATTTTTGGGCAAAAATATCGATTTTCTCTTGCAGATCTGGAGGTGTGATCCAAGGCTCAGGGATCCTAATTCTTTCAGCCCTGTTAAAAAAAAAAAAAAAAGAAGAGTGAATCCCTTCCCCAACTCCATGGCTTTCCAGGGGCAGGACAGAGCCTGGGCTAGACTGGCTCACAGGGGTCCATAGCTGCCTTTCATAGTCCCTCCAGGATGACGACCCTGGGACCAGAGAAGGGAGATGCCTTACTCATTTTTTATCCCCCAAAGTAGTGGTCAGCAAACTGCAGCTCGTGAGCCACATGCGGCTCTTTGGCCCCTGAGTTTTTAGCAAAGGCCAGCTTAGGAGTACCCTAATTAAGTTAATAACAATGTACCTATCTATATAGTTTAACTTTAAAAAATTTGGCTCTCAAAAGAAATTTCAATCGTTGTACTGTTGATATTTGGCTCTGTTGACTAATGAGTTTGCCAACCACTGCCCCAAAGCATAAAGCCAAGGGCTTTTCAAAAGGGGTACTGGATAAGACTGAAGGCCAGAAAACACTGGAGTCCATGACCAAGACCTAGACATTCACTGTGGCAATGACCCAGAATCTTAGGTTCCCAAATACGGTGAGAATGACACTCGGACAGATGGGGCTCTCTGCCCAATTAGCACACCTTCCGGGGTCTGTGGCCAAGCTGATTGCTGACTGCCTACTCACAGCTACGCATTTGCCTCCATCTCCCAGACGCTGCTGGGTTCCTGGCTGCCCAGTCTGGATGTGACCCTGAGACAGAGTTCCAGTCGAGAGGTTAAGAAGTATCTGTATTAACATAATAAGTCTGCTGAAGAAGAAATATGATGCAACTCCTCTTCCTGATGGCTGACATTCCAGCTTTCCCGGACTAGGAGACTCAGGACCACACTTTTGAGATGGCACAAAGGCGAACAGAAAGCAACTCAAGAATCTGATGCACACTGGAGCCACCACGCAGGTCCTGGGCACATTTCTCATAAGGTGGAAATTTTTAAATTATGTTTAAGCCTGAAGCCAATGAAATTTTGGGTTTCTCCTTTCAACCTTGTTCACCCGTCAGCGCAGCCTCTGGTGCAGTGGTGGAGGCTCTTGTTCCTGCCGCAGCTCCCTCCCCTCTCTGCCTCCTCATCAGATCCCAGAGTCCTCCTGCCAGTGGCTTTACTCACTGTGCCACCAGCTCATCGGAGCCAAGATGGACTTGAGGATCCCAGAAATATGTAAATAGGAAGCCATTAGAAGGCTTTTGACCATTAAAACTAGCAAAACTTAACGACTCAGGACTGAAAATTTCCTGATATCTAAGCAGAAAGACCAGGATACTAAGCCTTTCCGCGCACGGCCACCACCTGCCTTATTACCTGCAGCTTATCTGAATGCATTCTGTCTTGTGCTTGCTGTCGGGCAAGCTAGTGCTTCCTCCGCAAATTTGAAAGACGTGTTGGCTGACCTGATGCCTAAGGAGCAGGCCAGGGTTAAGACTTCAGGCAGCAGCATGGAAAGACAGTGGTGGACTGCGGACAGGATGTATGGTGGCATGAGAGGCATTGGTACACAAAACATCAGTTCTTGATCCTGATGAGTTGTAAAACATTCTTACTCTTCTCCTTCAAGAGCACCCGTTTCCATGGCTATGGTATCCCTGAAAGTCAGAAACTGCTGCCCAAGGCTAAGGGTGGGGGAAAACCCCTGCCGGAGGGCTTATTTTGGTAACTGATAAAATCCCAAAAGAGGAACAGGTATCTTGGCTCTCAAAGGAGTGGCCTTTACCTTCCGAGGTGGTCACCTGCTGGACAACTTTCCACCATCTACACCCATGTCTCAATTCAGTGTAGCCAGTATTGGACCACTGACTCTAAGCTGGACTGGTCCCACAATTTCACCAACATGTTAGGCTATACCGATGCTCAGTTTACTGAGCTCATGCACTTGTACCTCACTATTCAGTGACCAGGAAGGTGGCAATGTCAGTGCCCATACCAGATGCTTGGTCAGTAGTGCCCTTTCTGACCCCTGCCTGTCGTTGGCAGCAGCTATGAATGGGCTGGCAGGGCCCCTACATGAACTGGCAAATCAGACAGTGCTTGTCTGGCTGACACATCTTCAGAAGGAAGTTGGCAAAGGTGTGTCATATGAGAGATGACGAGACTACATCTGGAACACACTCAGCTCAGGGCGGGCTGTCCCAGGCTGTGGCCACACAGTGCTGAGAAGGACTGATCCACGGCATATGTGTCAGCAAGAGTTTGTTCTGAAAGATCTGCTTCATGACCCCATGTTTAAGCGAGTTGCTCAATTGTACAAGATTGTGCCCAATGTCCTCTTAGAGCAGGGCAAGGCCAAGAATCCTTGGCCCAATGTGGATGCTCACAGTGGGTACTGCTCCAGTGCTGTGGCATGACAGGGACGAATACCTCTACAGTGCTGTTTGGGGTGGCACAGGCATTGGATGTACTGGCACAGCTCATCTGGAGCCGAGCCCTAGGCTTCCCTCTGGCGAGGCCAAGTCCATGAGCATGGGTGGTCTGATGAAGTTTGTGGACTCTAAGGGTAAAACTGGAGACTGGGGGTAGGGGTGGGCTGTGGGGGACTGACTACCAGAAGTGAGGGAGCTTTAAAAAAAGTAACTTTTGTTTTGTTTCAGGGGGCTGTTAAAGACTTAAGATTAAGTTGTATCTGAGACACAGATAATAAGTTTGAGGTTAAAATATAAATTAAGACTTTAAAAAATGAAAAGTGAACCCTTTTCCCTAACCAGCTCCTTTCCCCTGACTGGCAGGAGTTATCCATCAGCTGCAGGATGACCAGGACTAATGCATGTGGTGTGAGTGAGGTCTGGCCCCCACGCCATCTCTGGAGTGAGAATCTGGCTCCTCTTTCCCTGGCCAAAGTGGACTGCAGAAAACCTGCAGTTGCGTACTGTGTCCAGTCCTCAGCAGGCCAGCAACTGGCCCCTGCCCCTTCTGTCTCCACAGGAACCGTGATGGACTATTAGCTGCACTAGACGCTTCCTAACAAAACTGATTGGTTGGTTACCCAGGCTTTGGGTAAATTTTTTTTTTTTTTTACGCTACCAGGTGACCATAAAGGCCAGGGCCATAAAACCCAAGGCATTTGTTGTTACTGGTACCCAGTGTTTGATATTTCTTTCTAAAATTACCCCATAAAAATGAAGATCTAGGAGTGTTCTGTCCTCCACTACTTGAATACGTCCTGAGATGTCCTGTATGTGCTGCACCTCCAGCAGAGGATGCTCTGGACCCCCCACTCCCTACTAGAGACCTTCCTGTGGGTTGTAGAAACCACAGGCTAGGGGTCTTGCCCAGTCAGTGCTTGAAATGAGCTCAGGTTTTGGCCATCACCCTCTGACCTTTGCCCCTTTGTTTTCATATACCGTGGGCCACAGCATAGGGACATAGGCGTGACCAGCATGACACCCTCATGGTCCTGAGCAGGAAAATGACTTAAGTTTGGACATATCTCCTTTGAATTTTGGTCCGAGAGCTGAGGGCATTAAGAACGGTAAGCCTCCCTCCTCATCCCCTGACACAGGAAAGCATCCCTTTACTTATCAAGGCCCTCATCCTGCCTGACCCTCCCTACAAGCTCAGGGGATAGTGCTGGCTTCAGAAGCCCCATCTGCACAGGTTTCCAGGGACTCAGACGCTCGACTGCCTTTTCTTTAAGAAAGGGCTGAAACACACTCCTGCAGGCCTCCTTTCTCCCTCAAAACTCTTGCACGTGTTTGTGTGGGTCCCTAATCCCCAGAACCATGCTGTTCAGATGGACACACTGTCTATAAACCCCTGGGTAACTTGTCCAGAAGTGATGCAGACATCAGGTTGTTCAGTATAAAATGCAAAATAAATGTTTTTATTCACAAAACAAAACAAAAAATTGGTTTTCCTATCCCATAGAGCCAAATCCAAACCTAATGGCACAGACAGGAGGGTTGTATGCTGGGTCAGAGCTAGAATGGCATCCAAGCAGCATGAAGGTAACATGGCCCTAGTCAGTGTGGCCCAGTGAATAGCACATCGGCCTGAGGACTGAAGGGTCCTGGGTTCGATTACAGTCAAGGGCATATGCCCAGGTTGCAAGCTGTGGGCTCGATCCCCATTAGGGGCTTGCAGAAGGCAACTGATCAATGATTCTCTCATCATTGATGTTTCTATCTCTCTCTCCCTTTCTCTCTGAAATTAATAAAAATATATTTTTTAAAAAAAGAAGAAGAAGAAGGTAGTATTTGTAGGGGTCAGCTGGCTGGGACAGTTACAAGCACCAATTCATCTCCCTCCAGGGCCCTCAAGAAGCAAGTCTGACACCCTAGATGGTGGCTTGGTTGGTTAGAGCATTGTCCTGACACACCAAGGATGTGGGTTTGATCCCCAGTAAGGATATGTACAAGAGGCAACCAATGATGCACAAAGAAGTGAAACAACAAATCGATGATTCTCTCTCTCTCCCCCTTCTCTCTCTCTCTCAAATTAGAAAAAAAGTTCATTAAGTCAGCTATATAGTGTGAAATGTAACTTTAAAATTATGTAGAACACGCCAATTTTTTCCTAAAATAAAAAAAATGTAACATGTCAAATTTAAAAAAAAAGAAAAGAAAGACCAGGCCAAATGATCCGGTCCACACACAGAGCCTGCCCACCACTGCGTCTGTGAGGCCCTCAGCCATCTCCTCAATGTTCCCACGGAATCAGCGGCATTTCCTCTAGGAGGTGCTCTCTGTTCAGGGTTTTCATTAGCTTCAAACCTCAGCTCCCTCAGGCAGTTTCCATCCTGAGGGCACCCACCAGACCTGATGCGCCTAGGCCAGTGGTCGGCAAACTCATTAGTCAACGGAGCCAAATATCAACAGTACAACGATTGAAATTTCTTTTGAGAGCCAAATTTTTTAAACTTAAACTTCTTCTAATGCCACTTCTTCAAAATAGACTCGCCCAGGCCATGGTATTTTGTGGAAGAGCCACACTCAAGGAGCCAAAGAGCCGCATGTGGCTCGCGAGCCACAGTTTGCCGACCACAGGCCTAGGCCTAGGGGGCTTGCGCTCACCATCTGCCACGAACAAGGCCCCCAGCTCTCCCTGTCGGTCATATTCTCACACCAGGGAGCTCTTTCTCACTCACTGTCCATCTGATGCTAGAGTACAGACAGAATCAGAGCCAGAGCCAGAGACCAGGGTCTGGTCACTATTTCTAGAACTAAGCTGGTCACTTCCTTAGGCCATATGCCCCCCATTACAGGAAAAGGGAGAAAGAATGAGAGAGGATTCTGAAATGTTTAGGAAGCAACAATTATAAACTCCCCTTGCACTTTGCCCAATTCGAGGTCCGACTCCACCCTCCCCATGGAAATGTCCTCAAAAACCACTAACGCCCTCCCAAGGGAGCCCCAAGTTCACCCCTGACCCCCACTCACACTTAGGGTGTGAGTTTTAAAGAAGAGCTGTGGTCACCCACTTTCAGGGATGGCAGCGCAGGGGACCCCTGGGAAGGTGCCACCTCCGGCACCGGCTCCTTCCAGGGATTCTAAGCAGGAAGGAGACAGTATCCCTGCAGACTTAGTACTGAGGAGAGGCATACCTGCTCAGTGTGTCCCCGATGTCCTGTAATAGAAAGGAAAAGGACAGCCATGAAGTCACTCAGACCCCACTGTTCTCTCACAGATGTTCCTGAAAACCCAACCGGAGGCCAGCCCGCCTGGAGAATCTGGGAGACAGGCACACGCTTAGCTAGGGTCCGGGCGGCTGGAGGAGCTGGGAATACCCCACTGGCCACACAGCTTCCCTCGGCGGCAGTACTGCCCACAGACCTCGGCACCACACATGCTAACCCACACTCCCCACTCTTCACCACAAATGTGCAGCTTGCTTCCTTTACTTTCTATTGTGAAATAATTTAAAATACTCAGAAAAGCTGAGTACAAAGAGCTCCTGTCTACTATTTACCCAGACTTACCAGATTATTATGAACATATTTATCCTTTGGACCATTTGAGAGGCCACTGAGTCCATTATACCCTTTGACCCTTTATCCTTTCCATGTGCATTTCCTAAATGCATCCTATATAATAAAGATGTAATATGCAAATTGACCCTCATGCCCTCGCACAAGATGGCTGCCCCCATGTGGTCAAAGATGGCCGCCATAAGATGACTAGCAGGGAAGGGCAGTTGGGGGCGACGATGCCTACAAGGGAGGGCAGTTGGGAGGGGACCAGGCCGGCAGGGAAGGTAGTAGGGGGGACCAGGCCTGCAGAGAAAGGCAGTTCAGGAGGACCAGGCCTGCAGGGGAGGGCAGCTGGGGGTGACTAGGCCTGCAGGGGAGGGAGGGCAGTTGGGGGTGACCAGGCCTGCAAGGGAGGGCAGTTCAGGGGGACCAGGCCTGCAGGGGAGGGCAGTTGGGGGCAATCGGGCTGGCAGGGGAGCAAGTTAGGCATCGATTCGGCTGGCAGGGGAGTGGTTAGGGTGTGATCAGGTTGGCAGGCAGGCAAGCGGTTGGAAGCCAGCAGTTCAGAATTGTGAAAGGGATGTCCGACTACCAGTTTAGGCCCGATCCCGCCTAAACATCCCCGAGGGGTCCCAGATTGGAGAGGGTGCAGGCTGGGCTGAGGGGGGACCCCCCCCTGCACGATTTTTGTACACCAGGCCTCTAGTGTTCTTATATATGTCCAGGATAGTTATCACATGCAGGAAACTGAACAGTGAGGTTTGTCTAACCCATAGTCCACATCTACTGTAACCCACTGTCTTAATGATATTTTTAGAGCTACTCCTCCCCCTAAGTAATCAGGGTCCCCCACTGCATTCAGTTATAATGACATGTGTCTTCAATATTGAAGTTACTTAGCATTGATTTACCTTCCATGACACTGACACTGGTTTATTTTATATAGTAGGTGTACTAGTTAATAATGAGAATTTTGTATCCAACACCCTTTCTCAATAAAAACTCTCAGCAAAGGGGGAATAGAGGGATCATACCTCAACATAATAAAAGCCATTTATGACAAACCTACAGCCAACATCATACTCAATGGGCAAAAACTAAACTCATTTCTCCTAAGAACAGGAACAAGACAGGGATGCCCACTTTTACCACACCTGTTCGATATAGTACTGGAAGTACTAGCCATAGTGATCAGACAATATGAAGAAATAAAAGGCATCCAAATTGGAAAAGAAGTAAAACTCTCCTTGTTCACAGATGACATGATTCTATACATAGAAAACACCAAAGACTCTATCAAAAAACTACTAGATCTAATAAATGAATTTGGCAATGTAGCAGGATACAAAATTAACATCCAGAAATCTATGGCCTTTTTATACACCAATAATGAACTCACAAAAAGAGAAACAACAACAACAAAAAAACCCAATCCCATTTACCACTGCACCAAAAAATTTAAGATACATAGGAATAAACTTAACTAAGGACATAAAAGACCTGTACTCGGAAAACTACAAGACAGTGAAAAAAGAGATAGAGGAAGAAATAAAGAAATGAAAGAACATATCATGTTCATGGATTGGTAGAATCAACATCATTAAAATGTCCATACTACCCAAAGCAATCTACAGATTCAATGCCATCCCCATTAAAATACCAATGGCATGTTTCAAAGATCTAGAACAAACTCTCCAAAAATTCATCTGGAATAAAAAAAGACCCTGAATAGCCACAGCAATCCTGAGAAAGAAGAACAAAGTTGGAGGGATCACATTACCAGATGTCAAGCTATATTACCAAACCACGCACAAGAACAGACATATAGACCAATGGAACAGAACAGAGAACCCAGAAATCAACCCAAGCCATTATGCTCAATTAATATTTCACAAAGGAGGCAAGAGCATACACTGGAGTCAAAACAGTTTAATAAATTGTGCTGGGAAAATTGGACAGATACATGCAAAAAAAAATGAAACTAGATCACCAACTTACACCATACACAAAAACAAACTTAAAATGGATAGAGGACTTGAATATAAGACGGGAAAGATCCCACAAGACTCCATAGGCAGTAAAATAGCAGACATATGTCATAGCAATATCTTTACAGACACAGATCCTAGGGCAATGGAGACTAAGGAGAAAATAAACAAATGGGACCACATCAAAATAAAAAGCTTCTGCACAAAAGAAACCATCAACTAAACAAGAGAGCATGGGAGAACATATTTGCCAAATGATATTTCCACTAAGGGCTTAATCTCCAAAATTTATAGAGAACTCATATAACTTAACGAAAGGAAGATAAACGATCCAATCAAAAAACGGGCAAAGAATATATATAGACACTTTGAGAAAGAGGACATACAGAAGGCTGAGAGATATATGAAAACATGCTCAAAGTCACTAATCATCTGAGAGATGCAAATCAAAACAACGAGATACTACCTCACACCTGTCAGAATGGCTATCATCAACAAATCAATAAACGTCAATGCTGGCAAGGATGTGGAGAAAAAGGAACCCTCCAGCACTGTGGAAAATGGAGTTTCCTCAAAAAGTTAAAAATGGAACTCCCATTTGACCCAGTAATCCCACTTCTAGGACTATATCCCAAGAAACCAGAAACGCCTATCAGAAAGGATAAATGCACCCCTACCATAGCAACACAATTTACAATAGCTAAGATTTGGAAACAGCCTAAATGCCCATCAGCAGATAATGGATTAAAAAACTGGGGTACATCTACACAATGGAATACTATGCCACTATAAAAAAGAAGGAACTTTTAACATTTGCAACAACATGGATGGAACTGGAGAGCATTATGCTAAGGGAAATAAGCCAGCTGGAGAAAAATAAATATCAGATGATCTCACTCATATGTGGGATATAATGATCAACATAATTCAATGAACAAGAATAGATCAATCTAGAGACAAATGGTAGGGGAGGGGGGCGGTTAGGGAGCAACCAAAGGACTTGTACGCATGCATGTTACCATAACCAATGGACACAGACACTGGGGCGGTGGGGGCTTGCCCAGGGTAGGAATGGTTGGGGGTGCGGTGGGGGGGGGGGGGGGGCGGTATCAACTGGGGAAAAAGGAGACATGTAAAACTTTAGACAATAAAAAAAAATTTATTTTTTAATTGAAAAATGTGGATTTTGTAATAAAAGAAAACACGATAATTTCAAGAGAAACATCAAAAGTGTTTTATTCAAAGTAATGTCCATCGCTAGCTGCACATTTCCCCATCTTTCAGGTAATTTGTGGATAGCGTCACAACAGAACTTTTGTTTTGAGGCAAACCATTCAGAGACCAAATTTTCCACTTCTTCGTACGTTTTGAAGTGCTGCTCAGAAAGTGCATGTGCCATCGATCAGAACAAGTGGTCATCTGAGGGAGCAAGGTCTGGTGAATATGGCGGGTAGGTTAATACTTCCCAGGCAAGATCTTTTAACGTGTCTTTAACTGGTTTTGAAGTGTGTGATGGTGCACTACCATGAAGCAAAATTACTTTGCCGTGTCTTCTGGCACATTCTGGTCATTTCATGATCAAAGCGTGGTTCAAATTGATTATTTGTGGTCGGTAGTGATCAGTATTAACGGTTTCACCTGGCTTTAGAAGCTCATAATACACCACACCTTCCTGTTTCCACCAAACGCAGAGCATTGCCTTCTTTCCAAAACGATTTGGCCTTGCAGTCGATATTGATGGTTGACCTGGATCAACCCATGATTTTGTGTGTTTGGGATTCTCAAAATAAATCCACTTTTCATCGCCAGTCACAATTCGATGCAAAAAAGACTTTCTTTTGTGCCGTTGAAGCAACATTTTACTGATGACTTTTCGGTTTTCCGTTTGTCTTTTGTTCAGTTGATGTGACACCCACTTTCCTTACTTTAAAATCTTTCCCATTGCTTGTAAATGATCGAAAATTGTTTGCTGAGCAATGTTTAAACTTTCTGTACGTTGTTTTTGAGTTTGACACGCATCTTCATCCAATAATGCTTGTAATAGTTGGTCTTCAAACTTTTTCGGTTGACCTGGACATTCTCTGTCTTTCACATTGAAATCATCACTTTTAAAGCATTTAAACCAGTGTTCACAAGTATCTTAAGATGGAGCATGTTCACCATAAGCTTCCCAAAGTACACGATAACTTTTTCTTCAAAATAATGAATTAAAACTTCCCGCAAATGCTCTTTTTTTGGCCCAAAATTCAACATTTTTAAGCGTAAAAATATCTATGATGTTAACACCTTCAGAAAATTTGACATATGAAGTTTTGAAGCTTGCTGTCAATACAACAAAATAGCATACATATCAAATCGCATATATATCAACATATGTGTAACTCCATCTATTAAAAAAAATCCACATTATTAACCGGTATACCTAGTAATGTCCTTCCTTTTGGGTTTGTCAGATATTCCCTCATGATTAAATTCAGGCTGTATAAACTTGGACTAATGTATATTGTGTACTAAAGGTGCACAATCTTCGATTGTCCCTCACTAGTGATATTTTCATCACTATATAGCTACTATTTTTCCCTGGTGTAATTAATAAGTAACCAAAAAGCCCTGGCTGGACTGCACAGTGGTTAGAGCACCAGGCCATGGACTGATTCCTGGTCAAAGGCACCTATCTCAGTTACAGGTTTGATCCCCAAACCCAATGGGTGTGCGCGTGGAAGGCAACCAACATGTTTCTCTCATAGTGACATTTCTCTCTGGCTGTCTCCCCCTGCTCCCTCTCTCCCACTCTGAAAAAAACTCAATGGAAAGAAATATCCTCTGGTGAGAATTTAAAAAAAAAATCAATAAATAAATGTACTTTGAAATTATGTTAATAATTTGGTTCTTATCAAATGTTCCCTCCTCTGATTTAGCATCCATCAATCATTATGGTCTGAGATTAAATGGCTGTGGAGTACAAGGATGCTACACAGACATGCTCCAAGGACCAAACTGAAATTACAACTAAAATACAAAAAAAATACCATCCTGAAAAATCAACTGACAAAGGAAGGAGAGTGGAGATGGCATAGAGACTCGCAGGAGGGGCAAGGCGTGAAAGGGCTGGCCGGACTCCCACAGACGGCAACTGAAGTTCCAGAAAGTTATCTTTGGGGGTTCCCACTGAGAATTCTGGGGTCTAAACTCCAAACAGGAGCCCCCAGCCCAGAGCACCAGAACTGAGAAAGATGCCCATCTGGCTGTGAAAAGCAGTGGGGTGCTGTCTGACAGGAAGAGACTGCTGGAAATGCAGGCGCCCTCTTAAAGGGCCAAGGCACACAATTCCCCGTGGAGCCACCCACCTTGTGCTCTGGCAGAGGGAGGGCAGAGTGGACTGGAGCTGAGTAAGCAGAAGCCAGGGTTGGGGCTCTGGGGTTAGAGCTTGCAAGACACCCAGTTTTCCTGTGCTGAGTTATTCCCTCACATTGTGGAGGTCATCTTTCTCACACAGACACTGCTTTCCAGGCAAGGATTGCCAGGGAGGAAGACAGCTGACCCCTCCAATTGGAAAATACCTTGCCCTCATGGTGTGGATTTTCTGAGGCACATTAAGACACTGAGAATAGCCCTAACTGGTTTGGCTCCATGGATAGAGCGTCAGCCTGCGGACTAAAGGGTCCCAGGTTCAATTCCAGTCAAGGGCATGTAGCTTGGTTGTGGGCATGGTCCCCAGCGGGGGGTGTGCAGGAGGCAGTTCATCGATGTTTCTTTCTCATCAATGTTTCTAACTCTCAATCCCTCTCCCTTCCTCTCTGTAAAAAAATCAATAAAATATATGTTAAAAAGACACTGAAAATAACGAATAGCTGTCAGGCAGAAGCCATTGCCCCACCCCGTTGGAAAACCTCTCACCCCAACTGTGGACAATTAGGTTCAAGACTGAATCTAATCTGTCTGCAGGCAGAGGTGGGTCTCTGGAGGCTTTGAGTCTTTGCCTAACCTAATTAGAAACAGTGTTTGACACTGTCCTGCACTAGAAATTGGAAGGCCTAGCAGATCTACCTACTACGCAGTCACAAACCCAAACATACAGCCAAAACAGGGAGACAAAAAAAAACAAGCACCAAACGAAAGAATAAGAGAATTCTCCAGAAGAGAAAATGAAATGGAGGTAAGAAACTTATCAGACAGAGTTCAGAATAATGATGGCAAGGATGCTCAACAGCATGAGAAAAGAAACAGTAATGATAAAGAATGACGTAGCACTAAAAAAGAACACAGTGGAAGGAACACAGATTAGGAGAAGCCAAACATCAGACCAGTGAATTAGAAGATAGGACAGAAAAAAATCATGCAGAATCAGAGAACCAAAAAGAAAAAAGTTAAAAAACAGAAGGACAGCCCTGGCTGGTTTGGCTCAGTGGATAGAGTACTGGTCTGTAAACTGAAAGGTCCCAGGTTTGATTCCAGTCCAGGGCACATGCCCGGGTTGTGGGCTTGATCCCCAGTGGGGGGGTGTGCAGGAGGCAGCCAATTGATGGTTCTCTCTCATCACTGATGTTTCTATCTCTCTCTCCCTCTCTCTTCCTCTCTGAAAGCAATAAAAATATATTAAAAACAAACAAACAAACCAGGAGGACAAACTAAGGGAGCTGTGGGACAACATGAAATGTAACAATAGTTGCATTGTAGGAAAACCAGATGGTGAAGAAAATGAGCAAGGAAGGGAGAACCAATTCCAGAAAACTTCCCTAACCTAGTAAAGGAAAATGTCACACAAGTCCAGGAGGCACAGAGAGCCCCAAGCAAAAAGAACCCAAACAGGACAATGCCCACACACATCATAGTTAAAATGCCAAAAATTAAAGACAAAAAGAACATTTTTCTCTTTCAATATTTTTTTATTGATTTCAGAGAGGAAGGGAGAGGGAGAGAGTGATTAGAAACATCAATGATGAGAGAGAATCACTGATTGGCTACCTTCTGCATGCCCCACACTGGGGATCAAGCCCACAACCCAGGCATGTGCCCTAACTGGGAACTGAACCATGACTTCCTAGTTCATAGTTCTATGTTCAACCACTGAGCCTGCCGGTTGGGCTAAAAGAGAGAATCTTAAAGGCAGTAAGAGTAAAGCAAACTGCTACCTATAAAGGAGCTCCCAAAAGGCTGACACCTGATTTCTCATTAGAAACTCTACAAGCCAGAAACGAATGGCACAAAGTACTCAAGGTAATGGAAAGCAAGAACCTGAAACCAAGATTACTCTTTCTAGCACAGCTATCAATCAAAATTGCAAGTGAAATAAAGAGCTTCACAGACCAAAAAAAAAAAAAAGGCTAAAATAGTTTATCACCACCAAATCAGCAATATAAGAAATGCTAAAGGGACTGCTATAAAGAGAAGAAATAGAGAAACATAGGCATACAGAATTAAAATAGCAATAAATAAGGACCTATCAATAATAAATTTTAAATGTAAATGGATTAACTGCTCCAATCAAAAGATATAGGGTAGCTGAATAGATATAAAACATGACCCAACTATACTGTATACTGTCTACAAGAGACCCACCTCAGAACAAAGGATTCACACCGGATGAGTGAAGTGATAGAAAAAATTTTTCCATGAAAATGGAAATGAAAGTAAGAAAGCTGGGCAGCAATACTGATATCTGACAAATTAGACTTCAAAATAAAGGCCATTGCCCTAGCTGGTCTGGCTCAGTGGATAGAGCATCAGCCGGCAGATGAAGGGTCCCAGGTTCGATTCTGGTCAGGGGCACATGCCTGGGTTGCGGACTGGATCTTCAGTACAGGGCATACAGAAGGCAGCCAATCAATGATTCACTCTCATTATTGATGTTTCTACCTCTTTTTCCCTCTCTCTCTTCCTCTCTGAAATCAATAAAAATAAAAATTTTAAAAATCCTATATAATAAAAGTCTAATATGCTAAGTGTCCAGTCGACCTATCAGCCATTCAACCAATCAAAGCGTAACATGCTAATGATAGGCTAAGGCCACTCAACTGCTCTCTATGACATGTACTGAACACCAGAGGGCAAACAGTCAACTGGTCGACTAGTCACTATGATGTGCACTGACCACCAGGGGGCAGATGCTCTGACTGGTAGCTTAGCTTGCTGCTGGAGTCCAGCCGATCGGGACTGAGCGAGACAGGCCGGACACGCCCTAGAGCCCTCCCACAGTCCCTCTGTGGCTGGCCAACTTCCCTCATCCCTCCCTGCCCCTGATGGTGCACCAGCGGGGTCCCTCAGCCTAGCCTGTGCCTTCTCGCAATCCGGGACCCTTCAGGGGATGTCGGAGAGCCAGTTTCAGCCTGATCCTGCATGCCAGGCTGAGGGACCCCACTGGTGCACAAATTTGTGCACTGGGCCTCTAGTAAATAAATAAAGGCCATCACAAGAGAAAACAAAGGTGACTACATAATATTAAAGGGATTGATCCAACAAGAGTTTCTAACACTTGCAAACATATATGCATCCAATATAGGAGCACCTAAATATATAAAAAAAACTTCTAGAGGACTTTAAGAGACAGACAACAATACAGTCTTAGTAGGGGACTTTAATACCATGCTGACTACTCTGGATAGATATTTCAGACAAAAAATTACCACAGAAACAGTGACTCTAAAGGACATACTGGATCAGATGGATTTAATTGACATTTAAAGAACATTTCACCCCAAAGCTGCAAAATATACATTCTTCTCAAGTGCACATGGGTCATTCTCAAAGACAGACCACAGGTTAGGAAACAAACTAATTCTCTACTAGTTCAAGAAGACTGAAATCCTGTCAAGCATCTTCTCAGATCACAATGGCATGAAACTGAAAACCAACTGCAGTAAAAGCACTAAAAACTATTCAAACACCTGGAGGTTAAGTAGCATGTTATTAAACAACTAGTGGCCTGGTGCACGAAATTCATGCACATTAAAAGGGGTTCTCTATAATTGAAGTGTCAGAGATGAAAGAAAATTAGTAAAATGTATATAAAAACCTTCCTCCTGTCAGAGTCTGGGGCGCACCACAGGACCCAGAGTCAATTCCCCACCCACCCATTTGCGCCTCAAAATCGCGTGAGACCCAGACCCGGCCACCCCCCCCCCCCCCCGCCTCATTGGGCTAGATCCAGACCCAGCCAGTCCCACGCTTGTCAAGCCCTGCCGGTCCTGTAGCCTCAAGTCCCCTGGCCCGGCGCCAGGACGGGGGTGTGTGGCTTGAGGTCCCCCAGCCCAGACCGGGGTGGGAGGCTTACTTTGAGGTTCCCTGCCAAGCCCCGCTGGGTGGGGCTTGGGCAACAGCTTGTTAGAAAGCAGCCAATTTGACAGTCCCCTGTCAAGCCCCACTGGGCAGGGGGCGCGGCCTGAGTTCCCCTGACCCAGGACTGGAGGTGTACCTTGAGGTCCCCCATCAAGCCCCGCTGGGTGGGGAGCATGGCCTGAGGTCCCCTGTCAAGCCCCGCCAGGCAGGGGGGAACAGCCTCAGGTCCCCTGGCCTAGTGCTGGGGCGGGGGTGCAGCCTGAGGTGCCCTGGCCTGGTGCCGGGGTGGAGGGCGCGGCCTGAAGTCCCCTGTCAAGCCCCACCTGGTGAGGGGCGCAGCCTGAGGTCCCCTTACCTGGCACTGGGGCGGGAGAAGCAGCCTGAGGTCCCCTAGCCCAGCACCAGGACAGGAAGTGCACCTTGAGGTCCCCCATCAAGCCCCACCGGGTGGGGGTGCGGCCTCAAGTCACCTGTCAAGCCCCACCAGGTGGGGAGAGTGGCCTGAGGTCCCCGGGCCTGGCTGCTGGGGTGGCGGGAGCAGCCTGAGGACCCCTAGCCCAGTACCAGGATGGGAAACACACCTTGAGGTCCCCTGTCAAGCTCGGTCAGGTGGGGGGCACAGCCTGAGGTCCCCCAGCCTGGTGCTGGGGTGGGGGGAGCAGCCTGAGGTCCCCTAGCCCAGCACCAGGATGGGAAGCACACCTTGAGGTCCCTGGTCAAGCCCTGTCAGGTGGGGGGCATGGCTGAAATCCCCCATCAAGCCCCACAGGGGTGGGGGAGGGCATAGTCTCAGGTCCCTGCTGATTGCTCGTTAAGGCTCCTTATGGGAACTTGGTCTCAGCTGTGGGTGCAACCATCTTTGTGACGGAAGTGATGGTCAGTAAGCATATTCCCTCTTTATTAGATAGGATGAGTGTGTTAACAATGAGCTCAAGAAAGAATCAAAAACTCCCTGTAAATAAATGAAATTGAACACAACAACCTAAAATCTCTGGAACACAGCAAAAACAGTCCTGAGAGAGAAGTTCATAACACTACAGGCCTACCTCCAAAAACAAGAAAAATTAATAATAAACTATTTAACACTACAACTTAAAGAATTAGAAAGAGAGCAACAAGAAAAGCCCAAAGTAAGTAGGAGGAGGGAAATCTATCTACCCTATATAATAAAAGGGTAATAAGCAAATTGACCCTAACGGCAGAACAACCAGGAATGAGTGGTTGCTATGATGCATACTGACCACCAGGGGTCAGATGCTCAATGCAGGAACTGCCCCTGGTGGTCAGTGCACTTCCACAGGGCGAGTGCTGCTCAGCCAGAAGCCAGCTCATGGCTGGCTAGAGCAGCGGCGGTGGCAGGAACCTCTCCCGCCTCTGTAACAGCACTAAGGATGTCCGACTAAAGGCTTAGGCCCACTCCAAGAGTGGGCCTAAGCCTTTAGTCGGACATCCCCCAAGGGCTCCCAGAGGAATGTCTCGCTGCCAGCTTAGGCCCAATCCAACAGGGAGCAGGCCTAAGCCAGCAGGTGGACATCCCCTGAGGTGTCCTGGATTGCTGAGGGCACAGGCCGGGCTGAGGTACACACCTCCGAATGCAAGAATTTTCATACACCGTGCCTCTAAGTCTATATATATTAAACCCTAAGTGACCATTACGACCGGACAACCAGCCAGTAGCTATGACACGCACTAACCACCAGGGAGCGGACGCTCAACACAGGAGCTGCCCCCTGGTGGTCAGTGTGCTCCCACAGCCAACATCCCATGACCAGCCAACCAGGGGGCAGACGCTCTGATCGGCCCTGGCCAGCCCAAATGACCCCAGCTGTGCAGGAGTTTGTACACTGGACCTCTAGTATCTATCCTATATAATAAAAGGCTAATATGCAAATTGTCCCCTCAGGAGTTTGACCCAGAGGCTGGGAGTTTGATTGCTCACTATGAGGTGCACTGACCACCAGGGAGCAGCATGGAACATGGCGGGTGACCAGCGGCGGCAGCAGGACACTGAGGGGGCAAGGGAAGGAGGAGGCAGGGAGGCGGCAAACCCGATTGACCCTGATCACGGGCCAGGCCTAGGGACCCAATTTTATGCACAAATTTCGTGCACCGGGCCTCTAGTGTATAGAAAAGCCTAAGTGTCCATTCAACCATATGACTGGTCGCTATGACTCACACTAACCACCCGGGGACACACGCTCAATGCAGGAGCTGCCATGACGTGCACTGGCCATTTAGAAAGAAATGGCACTGTGGATCTGGCACCAACAAACACTCAGCTTCTCCCAAGTGGGACACAGGCCCCGCCACCACCCCAGAATGACAGCCCACCAAATTGTAGCCAACGCTGCCAAGATCCCATGGCACAAAATGCAGCCCACAGTCCAGCCCCACCCAGAAACAGTGGCTGTGGGCGCTGGGTAATGACATCACATAGCAACGCCCGGCTTCCTCTCCCTAGCAACTAGCCTCCTTGGAGTTTCTTCAGCCCAGGAACACAACTTGCTTTATAGCCAGGTATAAACATTTTACACATTAACTAAATGTCTGTGAAGCATTTTCCCGTGCCTCACCTCATTTGATCCTCACAGAAGTCCTGGAGTATGTACATAGGAAAATCCTATTTACTTTTCGTTAGCCAGAAAACAGATTTAGAAAGCTCAGAAACTTGACCCAACTGAAAAGAAGTAAGAAATGGTGGACCTTGAAAATGACTTCAGGTTTTCTCACTGCGCAGAATATAGTCAAACACTGCTGCAGTTAAATATTTTACCCTTTGTTCTCCCTGCATGATCTATAATAATAATTTGCTTTGTGTTGATATTTACTGCTGTGTTGCTGACAATTACCTGAAAGAGAAGTTGGGGTACTTCACTGGGCTGCAAAAAGTTTAGCTAAGCCAAAACTGGTTTGGCTCAGTGGATGGAGCATCGGTCTGCGGACTGGAGGGTCCCGGGTTCGATTCTGGTCAAGGGCATGTACCTGGGTTGCGGGCACATCCCAGTGGGGGGCATGCAGGAGGCAGCTGATCGATGTTTCTCTCTCATTGATGTTTCTAGCTATCTCTCTCCCTTCCTCTCTGTAAAAAAAAAAAAAAAAAAAAAAAATCAATAAAATATATATATAAAAAATAAGTTTAGCTAAATCAGAAAGCAGGTCTAATTAAGCAAGTTTATTTATGTATATAAAGCTCTCGCTGGCACCACTCGCACACATGTGTTTCCATCTGTCATTGTTGATTATGAATTTGGTTGACACTTCTATTTTAGAGAAAGGGCGAATAGTGACATTAAAATATTTCTTCCAATTAACTTCCTTTCAATGTGCACAAATCTATGCACCAGGCCTCTAGTAATAAATAAATGACATAGAGACTAAGAATACACAAAAAAAATCAATGAACCAAGAGCTGCTTCTTTGAAAAGCTAAACAAGATTGATGAACCTTTAAGCAACATTCATTAAGAAACAAAGAGAGATGACCCAAATAATTAAAATCAGAAAGGAAAGCGGTGAAGTAACAACTGACAGCAAAGAAATAAAGGATTTTAAGAAAATACTATGAACAACTATATGCCAGCAAGCTGGACAACGTGGATGAAATAGACAAATTCCTAGAAAAATACAATCTTCCCAAACTGAATCAGGAAAAATCAGAAAACCTGAATAGGCCAATTAACAATTGAGGAAATTGAAACAGTAATCCTAGCTAATAAAGAGGGAATACGCTAATTGACCCTCACTCCCATCACAAAGATGGTGGCACCCACAGCCAATAAGGAGAGAATATGCTAATTGACGGCCATGCCCTCAACTATGTCAGCGCCCACAGACACAAAATGGCGGCACCCAGTCCTCTCAGCCCCGCCCCAGCCACCCAGGGCCGGCCCAAGGCGCAGGCAAGCCTCAGATGGTGGCTACCCAGCCACCCAAGCCAGCCCGAGGTGCAGGAAAGCTTTGGATGGCGGCTGCCCAGCCACCCAGGGCCGCCCAAGGCTCAGGTAACCAGGGTCAGCCGAGGCTTGTGCTACTGGCAACGGCAGCAGCAGAGGTGTGATGGGGTGTCGCCTTCCTCTGACTGCTGTGTCACCTCCCGGCCCTGAGGGCTCCCAGACCGTGAGAGGGGGCAGGCTGGGCTGAGGGACGCCCCTCCAGTGCATGAATTTTCATGCATTGGGCCTCAAATAAAAAAAACTCACAGCAAAAAAAAGCCCAGGCCTGGACAGCTTCACAGGGGAGTTTTACTAAACCTTCAGTGAAGAACTAACACCTATACTCCTCAGACTATTCCATAAAATCCAAGAGGAAGGAACACTTGCGAGCTCTTTTTATGAGGCCATCATTATCCTAATTCCAAAACCAAGTAAAGACACTACAAAGAAAGTGAATTATAAGCCAATATCCCTGATTAACATAGATGCTACAATTCTCAGCACAATATTAGCAAATCAATCCAGTAATATCTTAAAAAGACCATGCACCATGACCAAGTGGGATTTACTCAAGGGATACAAGGTTGGAACAATATTTGCAAATCAATAAACATAATACACCACATAATGAAACTGAAAGACAAAAATCAATGATCATATCAACAGACATAGAAAAAGCAATCAACAAAATCCAACACCCATTTTTTTATAAAAACTCTCAAAAAGTGGAATAGAGAGAACATATCTCAACATGATAAAGACCATAAATGATAAGCCTACACCAAACATCATACTCATTAGGCAAAAACTAAAACCATTTCCCCTAACAGGAACAAGACAGGGATATCTGCTTTTACCACTCTTATTCAATATAGAGTACTAGACACAGAGATCAAATAAGAAGAAATAAAAGGCAACCATATTGGAAAGGAGGAAATAAAACTGTCCTTATTCGCAGATGACAAGATACTGTACATAAAAAAACCCTAAAAACGCCACCAGGAAACTACTAGATTTAATCAATGAATTTGGCAATGTAGCAGGATACAAAACTAACACCCAGATATTGATGGCTTTTTAAAAATAAGATATTTTAGTTTTGTTGACTTCAGAGAGGTAGTAAGAGGGAGAGAAAGATAGAAACATCAATGATGTGAGAGAAACATTGATCAGCTGCCTCCTGCACACCCCCTTCTGGTATCAAGCCCACAACTTGGGCATGTGCCCTTGACCAGAATCGAACCTGGTACCCTTCAGTCCACAGGCTGACACTCCATTCACTGAGCCAAACCAGCTGGGGCTCAATGGCAATTTTTATACACCAATAATGAATTCTCAGAAAGAGAAATTAAACAATCCCATTTACCATTGCAACAAAAAAATTAAGATGCTTAAGAATAAACTTAACCACGGAGTTAAATGTCTTGTACTCAGAAAACTACAGGATGTTCAAAAAAGAGATAGAGGAAGATATAAACAAGTGGAAGAAATACCATCTTCATGGATTGGTAGAATTGACATCATTAAAATGTCCATACTACCTAAACCAATCTATAGATTCAATGCAATTATATTAAAATACCAACAGCATATTTCACAGTGCTAGAACAAACATTCCAAAGCTTAAAAAAAAAAAAAAAGACCCCCAATAGCCACAGCAATCTTGAGAAAGAAAAACAAAGTTGGAGAAATCACAATACCAGATATCAAATTATACTACAAAGCCCCGTAACCAAAACAGCCTGCTACTGGCACAAGGACAGGCATATAGATCAATGGCACAGAACACAGACCCCCAAAATCAACCCAAGCCACACTCAATATTTGACAAAGGAGGCAAGAACATACAATGGAGTCAGGACAGTCTCTTCAATAAATGATGCTGGGAAAATTGGACAGATACATGCAAAAAAATGAAACTAGACCACCAACTTACACCATACACAAAAATAAACTCAAAATGGATAAAAGACTTAAATGTAAGTCAGGAAACCATAAAAATCTAAAAGATACCACAGGCAACAACATCTGAGACATTTCTCATAGCAATATCTTTATGGATACATCTCCTAGGGCAAAGAAAACTAAGGATAAAATAGACAAATGGGACTACATCAAAATAAAAAGCTTCTGCACAGCAAAAGAAACCATCAACAAAACGAACAGGGAGCCCACTGTATGGGAGAACATATCTGCAATGACACATCTAATAAAGGGCTAATATCCAAAATACATAAGGAACTCATACAACTTAACAAAAGGAAGACAAACAATCTAATTAAAAAATGGGCAAGGACCTAAATAGATACTTCTCCAAGGTGGACATACAAAAGGCCAAGAGACATATGAAAAAACTAGAGGCCTGGTGCACGAAATTCATGCACGGGGTGGGGGGTAGGGGCGGGTTCCTTGGCCCGGCTTGCACCTTCTCCAATCCGAAACCCCTCGGGGGATGTCCGACTGCCTCTTGCTATCCGGGACTGTTGGCTCCTAACTGCTCACCTGCCTGTCTGCCTGATTACCCCTAACCCCTCTGCCTGCCTACCTGATTGCCCCTATCTGCTCCCCTGCTGGCCTGATCACCCTAAACCGCCTCTACCTCGCCTGTACCCAGGACCCAGGATTCTCTCCTCTGGCCAGTTACAGGCACCTGGGACCCAGGCTTCCCTCCCTCTGGCTAGCCTCAGGCACCCAGGTCCCAGGCCGGCTTTGCCCAGGCTGCAGCCACAGGCGCCCAGGACCGTGGGGCATGCAGCTTGTCCCTCCCCTGGGCCACAGGCGCTGGCGCCCGGGACTGTGAGGCAGGCGGCTTGTCCCTCTCCCAGGACACAGGTACAGACACAGCCACTGGTGCCTGGGAGCATGGGGAGGGCAGCTTGTCCCTCTCCCAGGCTGCAGGCTGGCTGGTCTGCATTCCTCTCTCCCAAGTGTTGAGTGTCTGAGCCATGATGGCGTGAGGGCATGATGACCATTTGCATATTAGCTCTTTATTATATAGGATGCTCAAAGTCACTGATCATCAGAGAGATGCAAATTAAAACAAAAATGAGGTATCACTGCACACCTGTCAGAATGGCTACCATCAACAAATCAACAAATGACAAGTGCTGGCGAGGATGTGGAGAAAAGGGAACCCTAGTGCACTGCTGGTGGGACTGGCAGCCATTATAGAAAACAGTATGGAAGTTCCTCAAAAAGTTAAATATGGAACTGCCATTTGACCCAATGACCCCACTTCTAGGAATATACCCTGAGAAACCCTAAATACCAATCAGAAAGAATGCACCCTTATGTTCATAGCAGCACAATTTACAATAGCTAAGATCTGGAAACAGCCCAAGTGACCATCAGTAGATGAGTGGACAAAAAGCTGTGGTACATGTCCATAATGGAATATTATGCAGCAGTAAAAAAGAATCTTTTACCCTTTGAGACAGCATGGAGGGACCTGGGGAGTATCATGCTAAGTGAAATAAGTCAGTCAGAGAAAGACAAGTATCACATGATCTCACTCATATGTGGAATCTAAGTCACAAAATAAAATAATGAACAAAATAGATCCAGAGACAGAAGCATGGAACAGACTGTGGAATCTCACAGGGACAGTGGGAGAGGGTCATTGGGTGGGAACTGACCAACCAAGGAACTTGTATGCATATATACATCACCCATGGACACAGACAATAGGGTAGTAAAGGCCTGGGGCAGGGGGTGAGGCAGAGCTAGAAGAAGTCAATGGGGGGGAAAGGTGACATGTAATACTTCCAACAATAACGAATCTTTAAAAAGTCAAAATAATTATAATAACTAGAGGCCTGGTACATGGATTTGTGTACTGGTGGGGTCCCTCGGCCTAGCCTGCACTCTCTTGCAATCTGGGACCCCTTGGCAGATGTGGGAGAGCTGGTTTCGGCCCAATTCCCACAGGTCAGGCCAAAGGACCCCACAGGTGCACGATCAGGTCCAGGGAGGGACCATGGGAGGGTTCCAAGTCATGTCTGGCCCTCTCACCCAGTCCCGATTGGCCGGACCCCAGCAGCAAGCTAAGTTACCGGTCAGTCAGAGTGTCTGCCCCCTGGTAGTATGCATCTTAGCGACTGTTCAAATGGTCGAATGGTTGGTTGGACACTTAGCATATTCGACTTTTATTATATAGGATAACAGTCTGAATTAACTTTTATTATAATGGTTGCAACTGGTCATTTTCTAACTTCAAAATTCCTTCTATATTACTTAGTCATTCTTCTGGAAAGAAGAATTTTCCCTTCTTATTTATTACTAGAGGCCTGGTGCATGAAATTTGTGCACTGGGGTGGGGTGGGGTGGTATCCCTCAGCTCAGCGTGCACCCTCTCCAATCTGGGACCCCTTGGGGGATATCTGACTGCCGGTTTAGGCCCTATCCCTAAACTGGCATTCGGACATCCCTCTCACAACCAGGGACTGCTGGCTCCTAACCACTCTCCTGCCTGCCTGCTTGATTGCCCCTAACTGCTTCTGTCTGCCAGCCTGATCAACCCCTAACTGCTCCCCTGCTGGCCTGATTGCTCCCAACTGTCCTCCCCTGCTGGCCTGATCTCACCCCCAATTGCCCTCCCTTGCTGGCCTGATTTCACCCCCAACTGCGCACCCCCTGCAAGCCTGGTCCCCACCTACTGCCCCCACCCCGCTGGCCTGGTCATCCCCAACTGCTCTCCCCTGCCGGCCTGATCTTGCCCCCAACTGCTCTCCCCTGCTGGCCTGATCGCCCCCAACTACCCTTCCCTGTGGCCTGATCACCCCTAACTGCCCTCCGCTGCCGGCCTCAGGTCGCCTCCAACTGCCCTCCCCTGCAGGCCTGATCTCACCTCCAACTGCCCTCCTCTGCCAACCAATTTGGTTCTGACTGGTCGGTTTCTATGCCAGTCAGCATCTCTGGGCCTATCAAATGGGCCTGATCAGAAAGGCAGGGCTGATCAGCAGCCCTGGTGAAGGCCTGGAGAGAAATGGAGGCGCAGCTGCTGGCCAGGCCCAGAAAGAGAGAGGCAAGTGCTGATCAACAGCTGCCACAAAGGCTACGGATCAGACCCTGCTTCTCTCTTCAGACTTCTCTCTGGGCCTGATTCGCAGCCCCCTCAGCAGTCAGTGCTGGGTCACTGTGCCTGCAGGCGCAGCAGTTCAGTGCTGACTGTAGGACTGACTTCCGGTTGGTCGAGCCTCCTGGTTGTTGCAGATGTGATGGACCCAGGGTTTTTATATATTAGGATTAGTGTGGACTGATAGATTATTAAATTATTCAATGAGTTATAATCCATCATTGTTTTTAATTATTTGGTGCTCAAAAAGTCTGAATCAATCACCTTTCTCCCATCCCATTCTCTCTATCCCCATATTATCTGCTTTACCCTTAGTATTTCCTTTGCAAATAGATGCCAATACACGTATTTTCTAACAATCTCTTGTTTGTTACACAAAGAGTAATATACTCTGCATTTTCCACTTGCTTTCTTCACTTAGGACTACATCCTGCAAGTGACTTTTTTCACAGGTGCCGTCCTCACTCTTCTTCCCAGCTCCTTACATCCCACTGCACAGGCAACCACTCACATCAAGTATCCAGAGCAGGCCACGCACCAGCACCTGGCAGCCCAGAGGCTGCGGGGTGGCCTTTGGAGGTGCTGAGCGTGCTCTGGAACTAGAGCTGTGATGACTGCACCACACTGGGAGTTGATTAAACGCTACTGAACTATGCACTTTGAAATGGCTGAAATAGTGAATGTATATTAAGTGTATTTTATCCCACCTTTCAAAGCCTAATCCTGGGGGAGCCCATGCCTGTGTTCCCTCTGCCCACAGCCACTGACAGGTAACCAGCAGGCTTTAGTTTGAAATAGTAATTTCAGAACTTTCTCACATTCTTCAAAGCTCGTGTTTCCCTAACTCCTGCTCAGAGATGACCCTGCTTTCCAACCTCAACAGAGAACAAAGGCCACCAGGTTTTATGAAACCTCACACCAGCCTGCACTATCTTCCCCCGACCCTCCTTTCTCCCCCAAACCAACTCCCACACATGCGTCCCTCTCCACCCTGCTGCCTTCCCAGGAACCACCCGGTGATGGTGATTGGTCCCTCACATGACATCCCAGGGACCCTTCTCCTGCTCCTCATCCTCATCTGTTCCTCACCCACTTGCCAGCAGGCACGTGCCTTTCAAGCATGTAGCTTCCTTAAGCCCCAGCCCACCTTGTCTCCCAGGGTCTCCTCAGGTCTGGCTTCTTCAAACAGTCACCTCCTTTTGCCGTCTCCTTGCCATGCCATTCCCCACCCCCTACCCTGCAGTGGCTCCACAGCAGTCATCACACTCTGGGCTTTCACCCTCCTACTATCTCCCCTCAACTCCACTGCCCATACCCTCCTTCTGAGACACCCTGCCTCTGGCCACCTGCTCCCTGCGAGGAAACACATGCCCAGAGTCTCGGGGAGGCCCTCCTGGTATCCTAGAGTGGGCGTTGGTAATCTATTTTTTTGTTTAAAGGCCAGTCTGTCCCAAATACTCAACTCTATGGTTACAGAAAAGTAACAATAGATACTAAATGCACATGGGTATGTTCTGATATAACATATGGATGAAATTTGAATTTTATATAATTTCACGTACATGAAATAACATTGTTCTGATTTCCCCCACCACTTTAAGATGTAAAACCCTACTTACCTCACAGGACATACAGAAACAGGTGGTGGGCCACCGCTTTAAATGGCATTTGTCAACACCTATGATGCGTGTTCATTCGCTCTTTTATGGTCTGATTTCAACATTAGAACATAAATCCCAGGAGAGCCTGTTCCCCACCAAATCCCAGAGCCCAGAGCAGGGCCCGACACTGAGCAGACCACCGCATGCTGCCTGCAGATGAGACAGGCACCACGCCAGCCCTGATAATACTGACTGTAGGACTGACTGTAGGCCCACCACTTCTGCTGCCCTGTGACTGCTCCGTGGGTGCCCTGGCGCTGCCTGGCGTACCTGCAAGAGCTCACAGGTGGGCTGCTGCTGCTTCTCCTCCAGCTGGGCAATCAGGCTGCTGAGCTGAGAGATGCTGCAGGAGAACTGGGTGATGGCACCATTGATGCTGTTATAGATGGCCAAGTCCAGCTCCTCCAGGCGGGCCAACAGGCGGTACTCCTGCTCCTTCAAGGAGTGATACAGCTGCTCAAACTCCCAAATGATCTTCTCCCGCTCCATCTGGGTCAGGCTCTGCGCACACAGGGAGGGGTGGTGAGGCGGCAAGGTTCATTTCCACAGCCCTCCTGTCCCCCTCCCCCCCGCTCCCCGACTCTGAGGCCTCATTGTTGCCGGAACAAGCAGCTTGGCCTGGCCGAGTAGCTCAGTGGGTGAGAGCCTTGTCCCCGATAGCCAAGGTTGTGGGTTTGATCTCTGGTCAGGGCACATACCAGATTCAAGCAATGAGTGCATCAACAAGTGGAACAACAAATGCGTGTCTTTCTCTCTCTCTCTCTCAAAATTATTAAATAAAATGGTTTTAAAAATAAATACATAAAATAAAACGAGTATCTTGTTCACTCAGTTTTTTCCCCAATCTCTACAGACTGAATTACCACAGTGACAATAAGACAGTCACTGCCCTCAGGGAACTCAGAAGAGAGTGGGGTTCGTGTGATGCACGAGTCATGGATGATCCGTAACCCTGGGTGAGAGCCGTGGCAGGAGAAGGTGTACATTCACCACAAAAGCAGTGCTCACAGCTTCCTGCAGGGTGAATGGGAGCTCACCATATGGTCAAAGACCAGGGAGCTTTCCAGGCAGAAGACATGGCACAGGCATAGGAGTGGAGAGAGAGCAACTGGTCTCTGTGGATGCAGCAACCTGTGCATTGTGGGTGGAGGCCAGCCCCCCCTGCATGGAGGGCTAAGGGCAAGGACTATGCTGCAATGGGCCATGGAGCTGCAGGAAGCGACTCAGGCAGATGTGTGACCTGTGGAGGATGGTCTGGAACATGCAAAACCCTATTTCTGCAGCAACCCTCATATCAACTGCCTGGCTCCGGAGGCCCTCCACTGGCATCTGCACCCTCTACCTGAGCTTCGAGGTCACTGATGCCCGTTTGTCTACTCAAGTTCCCCTGCCCTTCCTCTGTACTCCACCTCCCACCCAAACAAAAAGGGTGGGAGCAAACTCCCTTTGTTTACTCCAGTGCAGTAAAGTTTTATTGGGACATAGCCACACCCATCACTTACATATTATCTTGAGCAGCTTTTGAGCTAGAGCTGCAGAATCGAATACTTGTACCAGATGACAAGGCCCACAAAGCCAGAACTGTTTACTGCCTGGTCCTTACAGAAAGCTTGTTGACCATTTAAACCCAACTCCTGAGAACCCTCCCTCCCTAACCATCCCGCCACCACCCTGCCTAAGCAATCACTGAGCAACACCGTGATGCACCAACACCCTCATTTGTAAGTCCATTTTAAGCTCAGAATTCTCCTCAGCTGGATAAATCTTCCCAAGAAAAACAAAATAACATAACCTTAGAAATGGGAAATTAAGAGATCTTAAAGATCAGCTAACTTGGTGCTTCTCAAAGGGGATGCGATTGGCACTCTGGTGTGTGTATGGGGGCGGCGGGGGGGAGCAATTCTGCTTGGCCTGGGACTGTTTCTATGTTGCAGGACACTCGGAGTCCCTGCCCCACCCTCCCAATCACAAAGGCAGTGACAACCAAGGAAACACACCTTGGGAGGAAAGAGAGGGGGGCATTGCTGAAGAACAAGTCTAGCCTAGCCTACCCATTTCACATATGAGAAAACCGAGGCCTCAAGAGATTATATTACTCTCTCCAACTAGCCAATTGGCTAGTGTCCCAGATACCCTATCAGAGAAGGGCTGTCTCCCCTTTGACAACCCTCCCACAGAGGACAAGATATGTGTGTAATCTGACTCCACTCAGGCTCACTAGAACATTCTCCATTCATCAGACCTATTTTCAAGCAAAGGGAGCTGAGGTCTCAGAGGATTGTGTGGTGGCATCTAAGGGACATGGGAATCAGTTCCCTGTCCAAAAGTTCTCGCTACACCTTGGCCAGGACTGACAACATTTCTCACAAGATGGTGTTAGACACTAATTAGTAACAGTTTGCTTTTCACATGCAAATACTTGTAATGGGTGGGAATTTTTAACATTTATTGTTAAAAAAAATGCTTAAAACCTAGATGGTGGATTTGTAAGTAACTATAATAATAAAAGGGTAATATGCTAATTAGACCGGATGGCCAGATGTCCTATTTCCTTCCAGATAAAGCCAGGGCCTAAAGCCAGGGCCTGCCCTGGGGGAAGCAGCCCGAGGTCTCGGTCCTGGGTGCCTGCGGCCAGCAGAGGGAGGGAAGCCTGGGTGTCCCAGGTGCGGAGGCTGAGGGTGGTTAGGAGTGATCAGGCAGGCAGGCAGAGGCAGTTTAGGGCAATCAGGCAGGCAGGCAGAGGTAGTTAGGGGCAATCAGGCAGGCAGGCAGAGTGGTTAGGGGGATCAGACAGGCAGGCAGAGGCGGTTAGGGGGATCAGGCAGGCAGAGGTGGTTAAGGGCATCAGGCAGGTAGGCAGAGTGGATAGGGGGATCAGGCAGGCAGGCAGAGGCAATTAGGGGGATCAGGCAGGCAGGCTAGAGGTGGTTAGGGGCAATCAGGCAGGCAGGCAGAGTGGTTAGGGACATCAGGCAGGTAGGCAGAGTGGTTAGGGGCATCAGGCAGGTAGGCAGAGTGGTTAGGGGCATCAGGCAGGCAGGCAGAGGTGGTTAGGGGCATCAGGCAGGTAGGCAGAGTGGTTAGGGGGATCAGGCAGGCAGGCAGAGGTGGTTAGGGGCATCAGGCAGGCAGGCAGAGTGGTCAGGAAAGTTCAGGCAGGCAGGCAGGCCAGCAGTTAGGAACCAGCAGTCCCGGATTGTGAGAGGGTGCAGGCCGGGTTGAGGGGACCACCCCCCACTCCCATGAGCGAATTTCGTGTACCGGGCCTCTAGTCTATAATAATAAAAGTGTAATATGATAATTAAAAACCCTCAAGACAAAGGGCCCAGCACATGCTCTCCCTCCGGGGAACACAACGTCACCTTACCTTCCCCTCCCTCACCCACAGGCAATCAGGGAAGCAATGCATAGTGGCTAACCTCCTGACCTTGTCCCAAAGGCCCCTTTTTCTCTGACGTCCCAGTAAGCCAGAGCAGCCCCACCTGGGCTCTCCTGTTGCTTCTGCTATGCTAAACCCTTCCTTACTCCACTGTCCCTATGTTTGTTTTTTTTAAATATTTTTATTTATTTCAGAGAGGAAGGGAGAGATAGAAACATCAGTGATGAGAGAGAATCATTGATCGGCTGCCTCCTGCACATCCCCGACTGGGGACCGAGCCAGCAACCCAGGCAGGTGCCCTGACTGGAATTGAACTGTGAACTGCTGGTTCATAGGTCAACACTCAACCACTGGGCATAGCTGCTGGGCTCTGTCCCCACCTTTAATAAACGTACCCTCATAATCACCTGGACTGATGTTGTGAAATCCTTCCTGCATGAAGTCAAGAACTGACATGCTACCAGCTGGCCTAAGGCAGACCTGCTCAGGGCCAGGTCCCCATCTGGTAACAATAGTCTCTGTGAACTCCAAAGAGCCTTACCAAGAGTTCAGCTCGCGCCTGCTCCCCCTGTGCCCGACGCCTCTTCTTTAAGTCTTTCACTCGTTTTAGGTGGTCCAGCTGGTTCTGGATTTGCTCCTAAGAAAAGCAGAATCAGTTGGGCCTTCCAAGATTTGGCAGATTTAAAGTCAGCATGACTATTCTGCTCATCACACATGCAACTGTCTCTGATACCAAATCTCTGATGCCAAAGTCAGGGTTAGACCTGTCCTCAGCCACACTGCCCTCCAGGCTCAGGGGTGGCCACGCCTCTCCTGGGGCAGCCACTGTGACTGACAGGAGGCAGCCACCTGCCCCCGGGGATACTGCATGGCTTCGGGCAGCCATTTTCAACCTTTTCTGTCTCCTGGCACGCATAAACTCAATACTAAAATTCTACGAAACCATTTTTTGTCTATCTGACAAAAAGAATAGGTATGATTTTGATTTGTCACATCTGGTGGCTATTGCTGTGTTGGCTCCTGTCATTTTTCAATTTGACAACCTGCGGGGAAAGAGGTCAGTGCCCCTGACTAGTCAGGTACTGCAAGTTTTAAAACTTCTTGTGCGCAGCGCAGGGTTGACAGTTGCTGGCTAGTGGGGCCGCCTGGCCCAGGCCTGAGCTCCGCTGCAGCAGCCCCTCCCCCGTGAGAAAGTGACAGCTCCTGCGCAATCTGTCTGCAGGACCCAGAGGTCACAAAGCGCTCCCCACATCACTGCATTTCACTTCATCTTTATAGTAAATGTTACCTTCTACGAGTCTAAGTGGTTAAATAACTTAAGCGGTAAATAGTTGTGTTCTTTTCCTTGAGCTTCTAGAACAGAAGAAAAAGCCCTGGGAGGCGCTCGCAGGCCTGGCGGGTGTCGGCTGGTGTGCACACGCCCGTCTCCGCGCGGCGTCTGGGATCCGCTAGGAGCCAACAGGTGTGGAGACCTACGTGGTTTTACGGAAATCGTGTATGTCAGGGGGTGCCCGTGGGCGGTGAACACACAGGCGCTAAGAAAGGAGAGAGGGGACGGGGGACTTGCAGCTCCCTCACCATCCACAGGTTTACCCCCAATCTGCCTGCCGAACTCCGCTCAGGCATCTTCCAGGCGGAAAAAGGAAGACCTCAGAGGCGCCCCGCCCCCCTCACCTGGAAGCCCTGCACGGCCTCCTCCAGCGGCAGCACGCCGTGGCCGCGGTGCTCGCGGGAGCGGTCGCACACCACGCAGATGGGCGTCCTGTCCTCCTCGCAGTACAGCTTCAGGGGCTCCCGGTGCCGCTCGCACACGCCCACCTCGGCCCCGGGCGCCGGCGGCCGCTCCGCACGCAGCTGCCGCACCAGCTGGGTCACGTGGGCCAGGTGCCTGTTGGGCAGCAGGTGCGGCAGCGGGAAGGGCTCCCGGCACTGCGGGCACGACACGCCGGCCTCCGCGGCGCCCCAGCAGCGGGCGAGGCAGGCGCCGCAGAAGTTGTGGCCGCAGTCGAGCATCACGGGCTCCACGAAGTACTGCAGGCACGCGGGGCAGGTGGTCTTCTGCTGCAGGCGCTCGGCCGCGCCCCCCGAGGCCATGGCCCGCGCCGAGCGGCGCCTCCGGGGCCCAGGTCCCAGCCGCGCCCGCGCCCTAGGCCAGCGGGGAGGCCGGATCGCTGCCTGCGCCGTGGCGCCGCGCTGAGCGGGCTCGGGAACAGCGTGGCCCACCGAGCCCGCGGCCACGCCAGGGGGCTCTCCCGTGGGCCTCACGTGGCGGAGACCGCAGGGCGACGTGGCCGCGACGGCGCAGGTCAGGGCTGCGAGGGCCCCACCCGGCGAGAGCGGAAGGGGCAGCTCCGGAGGCGGGAAGGGGCCGGGCCTCCCGCCGCCGCGGGGTTTCGTGGCCGTGGGACCTGAGCGCTGCCTGCGGGGCGAGCGGCCTCAGGCCTGGCGCTGGCTTGGTCGAGTCCTGTGCGCCTGGGACTCGGCTGAGAGGATGCGGGCTCCACGCCAGGGTGGGAAGGGCGGGCTCTGACTTCCCGTAGGGGACGGGGAGACCCAGCCCACCCGGCCCGTGCGGCGCTTTATTAAACGCCATTCACAGGCACTTGCCATTTTGTTTCAAAAAAAGAAAGGCTTACCTATGGGACCGAGACCGGCCGGCCGTTCGCGCGGTGCCGGCTCAGACTTGACCTCCTGAGCCTCCGTCTCCTATCTGGCCAAACGGAACAGTGAGACGCTGTGAATAAGGAAACCTTATTACATTCTATAACCATAAGGGTGTTTATTTAAAAAAAAAAAAAAAAAAAAAAAAAAAAGATTGTCCTCCCGATGGGCAATGATTCTCCCCCTCTCTAAAATCAATTTTAAAAAAAGAAAGAAAGAAAGAAATCAGCTACATAGAGTTATGCTGAATAGGGCCTGCTCGTGCTTGCTGCTTTCAGAAGAACTGACTTGGGTTTTGGGTTCTTTCCATTATCCAGTAGATTTACAAATCTTTTTATCTTTTGGGGTGCTCCCTCGTCCCTACCATATTTCTTAGTTTCCTTTGCTATTTTCTCAGTATTGTCCTTTATCCTTTAGATTTAATCTGGGGCAGCCTTGCCTTGCTTATCACTCAACTTGCCTCTGTTCATTTTAATTTACATTACTACACTTAGACCTAAATTTTAAAAAATTGATTTCAAAGAGGAAGGGAGAGAGATAGAGAGATAGAAACATCAATGATGAGAGAGATCATTGATCAGCTGCCTCCGGCACGCCCCCGACTGGGCATGTGCCCTTGGCCATGATCGAACCTGGGACCTTTTAGTCTACAGGCCCACGCTCTATCCACTGAGCCAAACCGGCTAGGCCAGTGGTTGGCAAACTCATTAGTCAACAGAGCCAAATATCAACAGTACAACAATTGAAATTTCTTTTGAGAGCCAAATTTTTTAAACTTAAACTATATAGGTAGGTACATTGTTATTAACTTAATTAGGGTACTCCTAAGCTGGCCTTTGCTAAAAACTCAAGGGGCCAAAGAGCCGCATGTGGCTCGCGAGCTGCAGTTTGCCAACCACTGTCCTATACTAGAGGCCCCCGATGCATGAAAATTCATGCACTGGAGGCGGGGGTCCCTCAGCCCAGCCTGCCTCCTCTCACAGTCCTGGAGCCCTTAGGGGCGGGAGGTGACCTGGTGATCAGGGGAAGGCAATGCCATCACACCTATGCTGCTGCCCCTGCCAGCAGAACAAGCCTTAGGTGGCTCTGTGCTGCTGGGCAGCCACCATCCGAGGCTTGCCTGCACCGTGGGCCCGCCCTGGGCGGCTGGGTAGCTGACATCAGAGGCTTGCCTGTGCCTAGGGCCAGCCCTGGGCAGAGGGGACTGGGGTACTCTGGAGGCAGGCGTGCGGAGCAGCCAGACCTGCCTGAGGGCGGGCCTGGCCGTGCTGGGTGCCTGCCACCTCAGTGAGGTTGAGGAGAGTGGGTGCCACCCTCTTGTGGCTGTGGGCGTTGCCATCTTTGAGGGTGTGGCAGTCAATTAGCATATTCCCTCCTTATTGGCTTGGGCACTGCCATCTTTGTGAGGGTGTGATGGTCAATTAGTATATTCCCCTCTTTATTAGATAGGATAATAAAACCCTAATACATATACAAATCGACCTAGGCAGAACTACCACGCACTAAGATGCACACTGACCACCAGGGGGGCAGACGCTCAATGCAGGAGCTGTCCCCTGGTGGTCAGTGCGTGCCCACAGGGGGAGTGCTGCTCAGCCAGAAGCTGTGCTCATGGCTGGCGAGCACAGTGGCAGTGGTGGGGGCCTCTCCTGCCTCCGTTGCAGGGCTAAGGACCCTTTGGGGGATGCCCACCTGTCAGCTTAGGCCTGCTCCCTGTCCCAGACTGCAAGAGGGCACAGGCTGCAGGCCTGGCTGAGGGAGCCCCCCCAGTATACAAATGTCATGCACCAGGCCTCTAGTTTTTAAAGTAAATTAGTAACTGGATCAATACAACCAGTTCTGCTAGATTCCCTATTTCTAGTCTTTCCCCATAACCTATTTACATACATAACCTCAAGGGAGAGAATCATCCTAAAATCCCCCTAAAAATGCTTCTTTCATTCTGTCACTTTTCACTCAGAAATCTTCAAAGCTTCCTTTTTTTTTTTTTTTTTTCTCTTCCAGAACACTGTCCCTACCCTTGAGCAAGGGGTTCAGTCTGAGCTCTGTCTTCTAACATCGGCTGCCATCCTCACCATCTTCTCACACCACTGCCAGCCAGGGTGGCTCGGTTGTGCTCTCCACACACAGTCCTCCACAGGGCCTGCTCGCCAAGCCCCACACACAGTCCTCCACACAGCAAGCATGTCAAACTCAAAAGCTAACATGGGCCAAATAAACAAGGTGTAAGTTTATGTGGGCCACAAAAACAAAAGCTTTAATTTTCATAGAAATGTCGGTTTATTTTGATAGAGACATGCTGAATGCAAAGGGTTGAAATAAATGAATAATCGTTAACATAAAATAATAGAACATTTTAATAAAAATTAATATTTTTCTTGAACATTAACTTACCAGACACTGAGAAACTGCACAAATTAACAAGCATAACACAAGTAAACCTATTTTTCTTGTTATCCAAAAGCGAAATATTTCCTGTTGCACACACCAAACAAGTCAGTCCAAGATTAATGCTGTGGCCATTGGTTGCTAAAATATTTGCTGCTAGTATTAGTGGAGACAAATGATGTACCTGCGTATAAGGCATGTAAAGGAAATGAATGCAACACGATTATAGTATTCAATCATTAGTGAACATTGTAGTTTGTTATTAATAATTATGTATAACAGGATATTATAAAATTTAAGTTATGAAATTTTTATTAAAACATTTCTTACATACCTTATATTGGCTAGGCCACAAAAATATTTGTTGTGGGCCGCATGCAGCTCGCGGGCCGCGAGTTTGACATGCTTACTCTACAGGGCCTGCTCACAGCTCCCCACAATCTTTTGGGCCTGCTCACCAAGCCTGTCCCTTCCTGGCTCTGAATCTCAACAAGCAGGATACATCAATCTGATTTTGATACTGTTAGGGGCAGAAATAGACTATTGGGGACTAGCTATGGTTAAGGGTAATTGCAGGGGCCAGATGTGGCAGGGATCTCCCTTTTCCACGTCCAGCATGGAAAGAGAGATGAACGAACCAGTTCTAAGTGGAGGCAGCCAGGGATTGGGAAATAAAAGAAAGAAAGAGACTAGACAGAAAGATAGAAACAAAGCTGGGAGCCAGGTGGGACGCCATCCTCTCTGATGGAGAGGCAGGGACCCCGAGCCCACGCAGCAAGTTTATTTTATACCCCCAAATACCAGGAAGTATCACCAAAACTTAGGATCAAAGGAGCTTATTTGTATTCTTGAGTAGGCCCTAGCATTCCTGGTGCTTGCCTGGATTTACATATTAAAAGCCCGCTCCCTGACACCTGGACAAAGGTAAAAAGTCAGTACTGATAACACCCCCCACCTTCTTGGGGAGGGTGTAACCAAGACTCGCCTCTGCCAATCGCCTCAGGCTCAGCTGACAACAATTTAAAGAAATGTCCATGTGCCTTCTCAGGCAGCCCTCTACAGGTAATATTAACTGTGCTCTGTTAACCATGATTGCCATGTGTTGGTTAAAGAAAGGACATTCTAACCTGGCTGGGAGTTATACGCCCCCGGGACCTGGGAGCCAACCTTTGAATGCACTCCATTCTCATTCAAGAACTGCATATTAACATGGAAAGATGAACAACCTTGTTACCCAAACAATGGAGTCCCACCCCAACCTGCATAGCCCATGCCTGTAACCCCTACTTCCCCATGTAATCTCCCTCCCACCCTATATCAGCAGCTGGTTTGTGGTGGTGACAGAGCAGATTTCTGTGGTTGATCTGCTGCCAGCAGGATTGGAATAAATGCTCATATATATATTCAACCCTGTCTCTGCTTAATTGGTTCAAGTAGTGACAGGCAGCTGGATCCATTGATTATCCGATTCCATATTCTGCTTATTTTCTGTCTTAAGACTTTCTTTGACTTGGTTCTGTGTGGAACTCTTACCTGAGGTCAGGGCCTTAAGTAACTCTGTGAGGATAGGAGCTCCTCTGCAAACCTATGTTCACCATTATGCCTTGCACATAGCTCTGATCATAGTGGTGGGAATTAAATACTTGTTGAATTATTAGAATAATATCTAATTAACTTAGTGATTTCACTGTCACATCAAATACAGTATATATATATATATATATATATATATATATATATATAAAAATAATATCCTATCTAATAAAGAGGGAATATGCTAATTGACCCTCACACTGTCCCAAAGATGGTGGTGCCCACAGCCAATAAGGAGGGAATATACTAATTGACTGCCCCAACCTCAAAGATGGAAGCGCCCACAGCCAATAAGGAGGGAATATGCTAATTGACTGCCATGCCCTCAAGGATGGTGACACCCACAGCCACAAGATGGCAGTGCCCAGTCCCCTCAGCCCCACCGTGAGCCTGCCTCTGGAGTCCCCTAGTCCCCTCAGCCCCCCAGGGCCAACCCGAGGCACAGGGAAGCCTCAGATGGCAGCTGCCCAGCCTCCCAGGGCTGCCCGAGGCTCAGGTAACCAGGGCCGGCCAAGGCTTGCGCTGCCAGCAGTGGCAGCAGCAGAGGTGTGATGGAGGCATTGCTTTCCCCTGATTGCTGGGTCACCTCCCACCTCTGAGGGCTCCCAGATTGTGAGTGGGGGCAGGCTGGGCTGAGGGACTGCCCCTCTAGTGCATGAATTTTCATGCACCCGGCCTCTAGTATTCTTTATAACCATTATCATTTATTCAGTTTTATATTTGACAGGTGCAGACACAAATTGCTGTGACCTGCATGGCGGGGTTCAGGATCTGCAGGAGGGGCCAACACACAAAGGAAAATACAAGAAATATGAATTTGGGAGGCATTGGGGGGCCAGTGGAAACCTCTTGTGAAGCGGCACTCCGAGACCAGTCTGTCTCCTTTTTATTCACTTTGAATACACATTTGCCCTTCAGCAATGCATACAGGCAGATCAAAGGTAAAGTTTGGTAAACAATGTAAAGATTATCAGATCAGGAAACTGCCTCGAGCCATTGCAATCACAGCAGGGCAGTCGTGTTGATATTCAGCCCTGCTGAATAACAAAGTCCATTGGCCTTGCTGAATATCAAAGTCCAAATGTCTCTTTTGCACTTTTATGCTAATTGCTGTTTGCTTTAGCCTCTGGCAACAAATGCCTGTTGGAGGTGAGACGGTAACCTGACTTTGTAGGCCAGGCCAGGAGGAAACAATGGGGACAGTGACTGGGGGATGGTGTCCCTCCTGGAAGCAGGGAGGCAGCTATTTCTCATCTTTAGCTGAAGATAACCATTGAGAATGTGGCCCCAAAATATAGCCAAATTTTTCGATTTTTCAAGAGAAGGCAAAAAATATGGAGTTTCATAAGAAATATATATATATATATATTTAAATATATTTTTATTCATTTCAGAGAGGAAAGGAGAGAGAAACATCAATGATGAGAGAGAATCTTTGACGAGAAAGAATCTTTGATCAGCTGCCTCCTGCTTGCCCCTCACTGGGGATCAAGCCCACAACCTGGGCATGTGCCCTTGACCAGAATCAGACCCCAGACCATTCAGTCCACAGGCCAATGCTCTATCCACTGAGCCAGACCAGCTCAGGCATTGAGAAATATATTAACTTTTAACTATTAAAATCTAACTAAAAATTTGTAAAATTATCTCTTCAAAATGAAATTGGCCTCCTGACCTCCAGTTTGAGACTTCTGGTACAGCTGTTTATTTTAATACTAGAGGCCTGGTGCATGAAATTCATGCATGGGGGTGGGGGTCCCCTCAGCCCAGCCTGCACCCTCTCCAATCTGGGATCCTGGGATCAGGCCTAAACTGGCAGTTGGACATCTCTCTCACAATCCTGGACTGCTGGCTCTTAATAGCTCACCTGCCTGCCTGCTTGGTCACCCCAACTGCCCCCCTACCAGCCTAGTTGCCCCTCAATGCTGCCCCTGCCAGCCTGATTGCCCCTAACTGCCCCCTTTGCTGGCCTGGTTGCCCCCAAATGCCCCCCATGCCAGCCTGGTCGTCCCTCATGGCCCCTCCGCCGGCCTAGTAGTCCCATGCAGCCTGCTTGTTCAGTCATTTGGTCGTCCCTCACTAACTCCCCCACCGCCGTGGTTGCCCCACGCAGCCTGCTTGTTCAGTCATTTGGTTGTCCCTCAGTAACCCCCCTGCCAGCCTGGTTGTAGGCAGCCATCTTGTGAGAGTATGATGGTCAATTTGCATATTACCTCTTTATTATATAGGATATGCTTATATATGGACTGTTGTTTACTATTTTATAGCCAATCTCTACTCCTTCCTTAAAATTTTATTCCAGATAGTGATATATCCAACTACAAGGTACCTTCCAGGCCCATCTGCTGCCAGTGTTATAGTAAACTCATGAAGGCAATGCTACAATATGAAAGCTTGTCCAGCTGGTTATGGGTGTTCCCAGGAACACCCTCAAGTCACCCAGCACTTCTTTCACCTCAACACCGTCCTGAGCTTGTAGATGGCCAATGATATCTCTGTGGAACTTTTTGGGATGGGAATTCTGAGAAAGCTTCTAAAAGCCTACTCAGCTGGGAAGTATGCCCTTTGCACCTTCCCCTTCTTGATTATTCCAGCCTGGAATGTGCACATGATGGCAGGACCTCAAGCAGCTGTCCTTTACCATGAGACAATCTTGCACATGGAACCAGCACTAAGATGTGTGTGAAAGGTAATAAGTCTGGGTCCTTATTCACTGCAGAATGACTGCATCCCAACTTCATCGATATGAGAGAGATGAAAGCCACTGTCTTGTGTAAGCACTTATTTGGATTGTCTCCATATGTAATAGAAACCAAACCTATCTGATAAAATACAATTTTATTAACAGTTTTTATTTTAAAATAAATTCCTACCTACTGCCTCTACACAACCTGTGTACCTGAAGAGTACCAGTGGTTTCTAATAGTGTTGACTAAGTCCAGAGGATACTTTTCCATCTTCCTCTTAATGTTTCCAAGGCATTTGACACCGTTGACCCTACCTCCTCAGACTGTTTCACTTCCAGGCACTAAGCTGAGAGGCCCTGATTAGACCTAATGGATATCTGCTTCCTCTATCCCTTCTTCTCTGCCTTTACCAAGTGATACTAAAGTTAGTCTGGAAAAATAAAAATTAATAGTCACAAAGCCACTAGTAAGAATAAGCTGATAGATCAACTGAGGAGGCCCAAATGTAAGAATTTAATACAAGATGAAGGAGAAATTGCAGGTTGGTGGCCTAAATGATGCTACAACAACAGGCTAGCTGTGTGGGGGAAAGATAAAAAGATCCCCTATTTACTTCTTACACCAAAATACAGTCTACATCAATGAAAGATTTAAATTTTTAAAAATGAATCCATAAAAGCTCTTTAAAAAAACTGATTTATTTTTTAAAATCTTGTCTGGAAATTCTTTCTAAATGTGACCCCAAACCCTAAAGCCACAAATAGATAAATTCGATTACATAAAATTAAAAATTAAATGACTTCTAAGTAATAAAGGAAAAATGAAAAAAGTTATTTTTAGCAAATAAGACAAAAGATGAATTTCTTAGAGAGACAAAATTCTTTCACAAATCTAAGTAAAAAGCAAAAAAGAGAAAGAGTGCAAAAAATTTGAACAAAAAACGGGGAAAGAACAAGTGGTTCATAAACATATGAAAAGAGGTTCAACTCACTATCTTTTATTGATTTATTGAAGAGAGAGAGAGAACCATCAATTTGTTGGTCCACTTATTTATGGATTCATTGGTTGCTTCTTGTATGTGCCCTGACCATAGATCGAACCCACAACCTTGGTATATTTAGACAGTACTCTAACCAACTGAGCTACCTGGCCAGGGCTTCAATTCACTATAAATAAAATAAAATAAAATAATGTGATGTTGCTTTTAATTTATGAGATCAATAAAGAGTAAAAAGCTTAAGAATAGTATTGGTGAGAATGTGAGAAAATAGGTATTTCAGTACAGTGTAGAAATGTAAATTGGGAGAGCATTATTAAGAGCAATATGGCAATAGCTAATTTTTAAAAAATGCACAAACTCTTTAAACCATTTACTCCACTTCTCTCCCATCTGCACAAAGATTATATATATATATATATATATATATATATATATATATATATATATATATATAAAACCCTAATATGCAAATAGACTGAATGGCGGAACAACTGAACAACTAGTCACTATGACGTGCACTGACCACCAGGAGATGAGCGCAGAACATGGTGGGCATCAGCCACAGCAGGATGGTGGAGCCAGTAAGCGGGGGCGCCAGACCAAGGCGGAGCACTGGTCACTGTCACTGGGGAGAGCCTCTGTTGGTTACTGAAAATTTTTTGCTCCCGTGCACTGCAGTCCCATCCAGCGCCGCACCCGCTTTCGGTGGCTGGTGCCAATCCCAATTGCTTGGCACCGTCAGCAGGTGCAAGTGGTGGCTGCCAGCCCTGATCACCCCTGAGGGTTTCTCCACCTCCCCCTACTCCTGAGGGGCAATCAGGGCAGCAGCTGCCACTCGCACCCACTGACGGTGCTGACCCTGCTTGCACCTGCTGCTGGTGCTGGCCCCAATCACTCCACACTGTCAACAGGTGTGAGAGGGGCCGGTGCCATCAGTGCATGGGAGTGGCAGTGGTGGGAGCAAGGCTGCTGGCAGACAGGGGACTGAGGGCCACAATGGGAGGGGCCAGGCGTGGGTGTGGAGGATGGGCCGAGACCTGCCCCTGTGCCCATCACATCCTCGCAGCCCACAGTTCCTTTCAAGGTGCAGGAATTTGTGCACTGGGCTCCTAGTTGATTGTATAAAGCATGTCATTATAGCGTTGTTTAGATTTGTAAAGTACTGGAACTAACATAAATATGCTTCTATAGGGGACATGTTAATGAAAATGCTATGTGGGCATAAGGTGGAATACTTTGCAGGTACCGAAAAGAAGGAACTAGGTCTGTGTACTAATATCAAAAGATGTGTGGGATTCATTCATTCATTGAACATGTGTTTGTTGAGTGTTCACTATGTGCCAGGCTCTCTTTAGGCTTTTGAACAAAAAAGTTCCTGGGCTAAAAAAGTTGCTTTCCAAAGGGGACGATGGACAACAAGCAAACCAAAAATTCCTATATAGTTAAAAGCTAATATGCAAATTGTCCCCTTGGGAGTTCAACTGATCCAGAGTTCAACTGATGGAATTCAACTGCTTGCTATGATGTGTGCTGACCACAAGGGGGCAGTGTGGAACACAGGAAGGCCCCAGCTGGCAGCAGGAAGGCTTTGATTGGCCCTGATCGCTGGCCAGGCCTAGGAACCCTACCCATGCACGAATTTTGTGCACTGGGCCTCTAGTAAATACATAATATGAAAGATGCCATGAAGAAAAATGAATCAGAATATGGAGGATGTGTTAGGGGGAAAAATAGAATATTGGGAACTAGTTATGGTTATAGAAAATATTAATCATGCTCTGTTAACTATGATTGCCTTGTGTTGGTTAAAGAAAGGATATTCTAACCTGGCTGGGAGTTGTACACCCCTGGAACCTGGGAGTCAACCTTGGAATATGGTCCATTCTCATTCAAGAACTGCCTATTAACATGGAAAGATTAACAACCTTGTTGCCCAAACAATGGGGTCTCACCCCAACTTCCTACTTCCCCATGTAATCCTTGTCCTACCCTATATAAGCAGGATGGCTTATGGCGGGGTGGGGGAGGGGGGGGCTCTTATCAGCGGCTGCAGGCAGATTTTAGTGGATGCCCTGCTCTTCCACACTGCTCTGCTGAATTGGCTCAAGTAGAGACAGGCAGCCTGGATCCATTGATTGTCCAGTTATTGATGGAGAGTAATTGGGGTATCCATAATAATAAAAGGGCAATATGCTAATTAGACTGGACATCTTCCAGATGACCTTCCAGACAGCCTTCCTGACAAAGCTGGGCCTGACAAAGCCACCCGGGTTCCCAGGAGCCTGTGGCCAGCCCAGGCAAAGCCACCCATGGTCCCAGGAGCCCATGGCTGGCCCAGGCAAAGCTGGCAGTGGTCCTGGGCACCTGTGGCTGTGGCCAGCCTGGGAGAAGCTGGCTCGGGTCCCAGGTGTCTGTGGCCGGCCAGAGGGAGGGAAACCCAGGTCCCGGGTACCTGTGGCCGGCCAGAGGAGGGAAGCCTGAGTCCCAGGTGTGGGGGCTGAGGCAGGCAGTTAGGGGTGATCAGGTTGGCAGGGGAGCAGTTAGGGGTGATCAGGCCAGCAGGAGAGCAGTTAGGGGCGATCAGGCAGGCAGGAAGAGGGGTTAGGGTGTGATCAGGCAGACAGGCAGGTGAGCAGTTAGGAGTCAGTAGTCCCGGATTGCGAGAGGCAGTCAGACATCCTCTGAGGGGTTCCGGATAGGAGAGGATGTAGGCTGGGCTGAGGGGAGCCCCCCCCCCCCATGCACAAATTTTGTGCACAGGGCCTCTAGTGTTTTTATATTGAGTGGTCAGTGGAGATCTCTCTGATGAGATAGCCAATGGCTACTGTAATTTTGAGTCTTTTTCTTTTTATCTTTTCAATTTTCTCTCCTTCAGTTACCCAATTAATAATATAACTTTTTAAAATATATTGTTATTGATTTCAGAGAGGAAGGGAGAGGGAGAGAGAGATAGAAACATCCATGATGAGAGAGATCAGCTGCCTCCTGCAAGTCCCCCACGGGGGATCGAGCCCACAATCCAGGCATGTGCCCCTGACCAGAATTGAACCTGGTACCCTTCAGTTTGCAGGCCGACACTCTATCCACTGACCCAAACCGGCCAGGGCAATAATTATTATTTTTTAATCCTCAGCAGAGGATATTTTTCCATTGATTTTGTTTTTAGAGAGAGTGGAAGACAGAGAGAAAAATCAATGTGAGAGAAACACATTGAGTGGTTGCCTCCTCCAACTGTGGATGAAAGGAGCCACACGTTGACCTGACAAGCTCAGGGGAGGTCTGCATGGCAGCCTTGAAAACTCGGAGACCTAAAGTCACCACAGAGGATGGTCTGAAATTAAACTTTAATTAAAAGCTATTATGGTGGGCAGTTACATCCTAGGCTGATATCTTCACTGATAAGGTCAACCTTTACCTTAACTGAGCCTATTTGTCTTTTTGCAGCTATGATAACATGCCCTTGAAATGTCTGGGTAACTTGTAACTTCTCTTTTTCTGGACCCCTTGGGGCACAACCTAATGTGCCTGGGCACCAGGAATTTACCACAAATTCCTTCACTGTTATTATGTTAATTGTTCCTGCACCCACCTAAGTATGCATCTATCATTTTGCTTTTTATCCAATCTCAGGGGTTTCCTCTCCTCCCCTCCACCTTTGCTTTGTCCCACCTCTCTAGTCTATCACCAATGTGTGCCAAGCCCAGTTCCCTATTCCCTGTCCCACATTGGGCGCCATATGTGTCAAGCTGGCACGGCCATGGGGGAACCTGGGGGTGGGGGTGAAGGATGGAGAAAACAGACAAGAGAATAAAGCTGGGGCTAGGTAGGACGCTGCTTCTCTGATGGAGAGACAGCACCACACCCTGCAAGTCGAGTCTTTATTTTATAGCCAGATTCCATGAGACAAAGTAAGGGCGTGGGTACAACGTTCTCATGGGTTTCTAATCTACTCAATTACATGCACCTGATCAAGCTTTGTTTACTTGCTGCTCCTCCCCCAGCCCATATCACCCAGCCACAGGTTTGGACTGTAAGGTCAAGCTTACAACTATAGCCTTTGGCTATAATTGTGCTGGGACTTGCATGTGGCTTTGCCACAAGAGGATTGTGCCCTCTCCTTAGTCCCAGGCTTGAACCTGCCCAAATGCTGTAGCTGCTCTCCACACCAATGGATTTCATGTAACCCACCCACATCCCTTCCTTTGATTGCAATGCATAAATACAGATGTAACCCGCCATTCTCTGGAGCATTATCTCAATCCCTTAAGGTTCTGTTTCCTGGCAATTGTCTACTGTTTGGCTCAAATAAACACAAAATTCTTTACAGGTTTGAATCTGTTTATGTTAATACAACTGAGGTATGTGCCCTTGATTGGAAATGAACCAGGACCCTTGGGTGGATAGGCCAATGCTCTATTCACTGAGCCAAGACTAGATTCTGTAGTTTTGTTTCTGTTTTATTACTTTTCTTTTTTTTAAATTAAATCTTTATTGTTCAGATTATTACAGTTGTTCCTCTTTTTTCCCCCCATAGCTCCCCTCCACCCGGTTCCCACCCCACCCCATGCCCTTACCCTCCCACTGTCCTGGTTCATAGGTGTAAGATTTTTGTCCAATCTCTTCCTACACCCCCTACACCCACTCCTTGAATCCAAGAGCCAGTGTATCTACTGATTCTATTATATTCACCAGTTTATTCTGTTCATCAGATTTTTTATTCACTTGATTTTTAGATTCACTTGTTGATAGATATGTATTTGTTGTCACTTTGTTGTTCATAATTTTTATCTTTACCTTTTTCTTCTTCTGCTGCTTCTTAAAGAATACCCTTCAGCATTTCATGTAATCCTAGTTTGGTGGTGATGAACTCCTTTAGCTTTTTCTTATCTGTGAAGCTCTTTATCTGACCTTCAATTCTAAATGACAGCTTTGCTGGGTAGAGTAATCTTAGTTGTGGGTTCTTGCTATTCATCACTTTGAATATTACTTGCCACTCCTTTCTGGCCTGCATAGTTTCTGTTGAGAAATCAGCTGGCAATCGTATGGGTACTCCCTTGTAGGTAACTAACTGTTTTTCTCTTGCTGCTTTTAATATTCTCTCTTTGTCTTTTGCTCTTGGCATTTTAATTATGATGTGTCTTGGTGTGGTCCTCTTTGGGTTCCTCTTGTATGGGGTTCTCTGTGCTTCCTGGACTTCTAAGTCTATTTCTTTCACCAGGTAGGGGAAGTTTTCTGTCATTATTTCTTCAAATATGTTTTTAATATCTTGCCCTCTCTCTTCTTCTGGCACCAGCATAATTTGGATGTTGGCATGCTTGAAGTTTTTCCAGAGGCTCATTACACTATCTTCATATTTTTGGATTCTTTCCTTTTTGCTCTTCCAGTTGGGTGTTTTTTGCTTCTTTGTATTTCAAATCTTTGACTTTATTCTTGGGATCCTCTAGTCTGCTGTTGGATCTCTGTATATTATTCTTTATTTCAATCAGTGTATGCTTAATTTCTGATTGGTCCTTTTACATATCCTTGAGGGTCTCACTAAATTTCTCAGAGGTTTCTAGAAGATTCTTGAGTAACCTTATAACCGTGGTTTTTAACTCTATATCCAGTAGTTTGCTTTCCACCATTTCTTTTATTTGTGACATGTTTCATTGTCTTTGCATTTTGGCTGCTTCCCTGTGTTGATAGAGTGGCTTTGTGTGCTAGGTGTCCTATAGGGCCTAGTGGATCAGGCTCCCCAGTTACCTGAGGTGGACACTCTTGGTGCACCCCTTTGTGGGCTGTGTGCACAGTCTTGTTGTAGTTAATCACTGGGAGGAATTGACCTCCAGGCCAATTGACTATGAGGACCAGCTGTGTCTACAATGGGGGAACTGCTGTGCTGGAGACACCCTTATGGGGCAGGACTTGCTTCAGTGGGGCTCTGGTGCTCACTGAGTCTGCCCCTTGAGTGTGTCACTTATGGATGTGAAGAGTTGTAATCTGGTATGGTCTCACACTGACCACCGGGTACACTGGCTCTTGGATTTTCAAGGAGGTGCCAAGTCAGCCACTGCCTGAGGCCACCCAACAGGAGCTACAAAGAGATCTGCAGATTCCTCCTCTTTATTTGGGGTTTGGAAGTACCCAGATGAAGCCAAGCTGTGAAGCAATGCAGGCTGCTGCTGTAGGGCCTTGGGCCTTCTTTTGGAAGCTTTGGAGCTCTTTGAGCCAGCTGCAGTTTGTTAGGTTTTAGGTTGCAAAGAGACAGGTCATTCATATGCAAAAGCCACTGCACACAGCTTAAGTTGGGGTTGTAAATTGGGTGGGGCGGAGTCTCAGGGAATCACCAGGGCAGAACAAATAGCAATGGCTGCCAGTCAGCCCTGCCCCAGAGAGGAACAATGTGTCCCACAGCCCCGTGTAGGGACAATGATCACTGCAAGCACCTCTGATAGAAAGCCACCCTCGTGTTCTGGCCAGATGCCAGACAGTCCAGTTTCTCCCCGTATGAGTCTGGGTCCCCAGAGTCTCACCCGGATCTGGAGTTCAGAGCAATCAGGAGCTTGTATCTCCCTCCCAATGGAAAAAAACAACAGTGCACCCAGTTGCCAGCCCGTTTCGTGCGCACCTCCACACCTCCACACCTCTGCACCTCCTACCTGTCTCAATGCGCCTCTTTCTTTCCCTCTAGTTGTAGAACTTCCACTCAGCCATCTTTCCCATGGTTCTGGATGATAACTGTCCTGTCTTTTAGTTGTAGTTTTGATGTGGTTGTGAGAGGCAGCAAGTACAGGTGTTTACCTACACCGCCATCTTGTCGCTCTAGAGCCTGTAGTTTTGAGTCTTAAATCTGTATGTCATCCAGTATTTATCCTATGTAATAAAGAGGTAATATGCAAATTAACCCTCACGCCCTCACAAGATGGCTGCCTACAACCAGGCCAGCAGGGGGGTTAGTGAGGGGCAACAAAACGACTGAACAAGCAGGCTTCATGGGGTAACCAGGCTCACAGGGGGGTTAGTGAGGGACAACCAAACGACTGAACAGCAGGCTGCATGGGGTGACCAGGCTGGTGGGGGAGGGCTGTGAGGGGCGACCAGGCTGGTGGGGGGGGGCAATTGGAGGCAACCAGGCCAGCAAGGGGGGGGGCAGTTGGGGGTGACCAGGCCAGAAGAGGGGGGGAAGTTGAGGGCGATCAGGCTGGGAGGGGGACAGTGAGGGAAACTAGGCCAGCGGGGGGTGCAGTTGGAGGTGACCAGGCCAACAGTGGGGGCAATTGGGGGCAATTAGGCTGGCAGGGCGAGCTGTGAGGAGTGACTAGAGCAGTGGGGGGGGCAGTTAGGGGATACCAGGCTGGCAGAGGGGGGCAGTTGGGGGTGGCCAGGCCAGCAGGGGGTGCAGTAAGGGGTGGCCAAGCTGGCAGGGGGGGCAGTTAGGAGTGACCAGGCCAGCAGGGAGGGGGCAGTTGGGGGTGACCTGGCCAGCAGTGAGGGGCAGTTAGGGGCTATCAGGCTGGCACATAGAGGCAGTGAGAGGCTAACAGGCAGGCAGGCAGGTGAGCTATTAGGAGCTGGGCTGAGGGGACTCCCCCCACCCTGTGCATGAATTTCGTGCACCAGACCTCTAGTCTGAAATAAAGGAAAGCTTATATTAACACAAATCTACATAAAGCATTACTCATAATAGCCAAACAGTTCAACTGTGGCACACCCACATCACGGAATACTTGTAGCAATAAAAAGGAGTGATCATTGAATTGAAACACACAATTTGATGGTTCTCAATGGAATTGCCTTGAGTGAAAAAAGTCTATCTCAAAAGGTTACATTCCTGTGCCCCCAGGCAGGCCTGCTCCCAGCCGTGAGGCTGGCACACTATCAGAGCCTGCCACCCCAGCCCAGCCGCAGGGTGAAGTGCCAGCCCCCATGGCCTGAGACCCTGGCCCAGGATCCGATCCACACTGCTTCACCAGGATGAGCTGCACAGCAATAAGCAGTGGCTGGTGACCAATAGGAAGGTGTACAACTCCATGGGCTGCCTGAAGGTTCCGGGTTATCAGCCCTTAGGCGCAGGAGGCTGGGTCCCTTTGTGCATTACACATCAGCATGGGCCTCGGGAGGAAGTGCAAGAGGATGTGGAAGGTGACCCTGATTGGAGAACTGTCCATGGCGCTTTGGGCCACTAAGAATAAAGAGCTGGCTAGTGTTCTGGAGGCTGTGGACATGGAAGATGTGGGGCCAGGAAGGCAGCCATTTCTCCTCCTGCTGTACCTGCTGCGCCTTCTGCACCTGATGCTCCTACTGCGCCTGCTGCTGCTCCTGCTGCTCCTGTTGCACCTCCGGCACCTGCTGCACCTCCTGCGCCTGCTGCTCCTCCTGAACCTCCTGCTCCTGCTGCTCCTGTTGCAACTCCTGCTCCTGCTGCACCTGCTGCACCTCCTGCACCTCTTGTACCTGCTGCTCCTGCTGTGCCTGCTGCTCCTTCTGAACCTCCTGCTCCTGCTGCTCCTCCTGCACCTCTTGCACCTGCTGCTTCTACTGTGCCTGCTGCTCCTGCTGCACCTGCTGCTGCCCCTGCTGCACCTGCTGCTCCTTCTGAACCTCCTGCTCCTGCTGCTCCTGCTGCACCTGCTGCACTCACTGCTCCTTCTGCACCTCCTGCTCCTGCTGCTCTTCCTGCACCTCCTGCACCTGCTGCTCCTCCTGCACCTCTTGCACCTGCTGCACCTCCTGTGCCTGCTGCTCCTGCTGCTGCTGCTCTTGCTGCACCTGCTGCTGCTCCTGCTGCACCTGCTGCTCCTGCTGCTCCTCCTGTGCCTGCTGCACCTGCTGCTGCTCCTGCTGCACCTGCTGCTCCTTCTGAACCTCCTGTTCCTGCTGCTCCTGCTGCTCCTGCTGCTCCTGCTGCACCCGCTGCACCTACTGCTCTTCCTGCACCTCCTGTGCCTGCTGCTCCTGCTGCTGCTGCTCTTGCTGCACCTGCTGCTGCTCCTGCTGCACCTGCTGCACCTGCTGCTGCTGCTCTTCCTGCTCCTGCTGCTCCTCCTGCACCTGCTGTTCCTGCTGCACCTCCTGTGCCTGCTGCTACTGCTCCTGCTGCTCTTCCTGCACCTCCTGCTCCTGCTGCTCTTGCTGCACCTGCTGTTACTGCTGCACCTGCTGCTGCTGCTCCTGTTGCACCTGCTGCTCCTCCTGCACCTCCTGCTCCTGCTGCTCCTCCTGCACCTCCTGCACCTGCTGCTCCTCCTGCACCTCCTGCTCCTGCTGCGCCTGCTGCTCCTCCTGCACCTCCTGCTCCTGCTGCGCCTGCTGCTCCTCCTGTACTTCCTGCTCCTGCTGCACCTGCTGCTCCTGCTGCACCTGCTGCTCCTTCTGCACCTCCTGATCCTGCTGCACCTGCTGTGCCTGCTGCTCCTGCTGCACCTGCTGCTCCTCCTGCACTTCCTGCTCCTGCTGCTCCTGCTGTGCCTCTGGCACTGTGGGTGCTGCTACCTAGCTCCCTCAGGCCTCCGGGATGCCCTCCGCACCCTCTCCCTTTGTGCAGTGCCACTCAGTGCACTAAGGCCCAGGCCTGCCACAGCATGACCTGGCAACTCTGTGTGGTGCCACCCCTGCTGGCTGGTGGAACCACATACACTTCCAGCACCAGACCTAGCCCAGCTGCTTCCACAAGGCCAGACATCAACCCGCAGGCCCTTCTTCTTTGCCTTGGTGGAAGATTATCTCTGTGGAGCTTGGAAAACAGAAAGAAAAGCACATGCTATACAACCACCAGCACAAACACTTCTACTGGACTGAGCCCGGGCCTGCTGCCACTCTACTCCCAGTGGTCTAGTTTCTCTTTTATTATGGGGCAGAAGTGGGTGGGCTTGGCCTGGGTGATCACCTTCTGCATCTGCATCTTCCTCACTTAGGTGCCATTGCTGGGAGTGAAGGGCCTCCTGTGCCTTCCTTCATGATCAGGTTCCTTGTGGGTGACACGGATGAACCCTATCCCCATGCACACTGATCATGACAGAGCAGGGCTGGTCTCCACCAGCTCCAGGGACATCTTAGCTCCCCAGGATGCCTCAGCACATGGTGGCTCCCCTGGCACAGTCCCTGTGTGCCAAGCACGACATGGAAGACCACTCCAAGCTCTGCTCTCAGCCTGCGAGACACTGTCTGCTCACTGAAAGGGTCCAGGAAACTCTGGCCAGATGACCATCTTCACCAATAGCAACAGCTCCTCATCTGGAGGAGGAGCCTCTGGAGCTAGAGTAGAGGGAGCGTGAGGGGCAATGCCACTGCAATTCTGTTCAGAGGGGGCTGGTTTGAGGAGATCAAGGCTCTGGCTTAAACCCTCCCCTTTATCTTCTGGGCAGATCTATGACCCACAGAGGGAGGGAACATGCAGACCCCCGAGGAAGGTATGGAGCTGTTGGGGCGGGTGTGAATTGTGTTTCTTTTTCTAGTGTCAGATGCAGATGATTGGTGAGTGGAAAGGGAGGCAGGACTGTGTTAGAAAAATAGGGGGGACCAACTAAGCCCAAAAATCAGGAGAAGATTAAGAGTAAATTTCTTCCCAGAAAAGGGGTGAGCTCACCTCATGGGTCTGCCTCTCAGTGCCTCCCCACCTTGCTTGCAAACCTCAGAGGTTCACAGGCTGGAAGGAGCTGGAGCAGCTGAACCTTTGCAGCAGGATTTTGAAAGGAGGCCATCATGATTGGCAAACACAGAGCCTGTGGGCTCAGCTCACTTTAGGACCCCAACCTCCCTTTGCCTCATTCTCCTGGAGAAGCAGTTTCTCCACTTTTAGCAGCAGACAGAGCAAGGCCAGGGCTGTGGAATGGAAGACATCTAGCCTAAAGGATCCCGCCACTACTGACACAGGTCCCATGTCCCATCAAGGTCCCAGGGGAGCACTGGGTCCTAGGTCCTGCCAACATGACTGGCAGAGAGCTGCTGCCATCACAATTCCCTCAGCTTTTGATCCACCTCTTCTAACCATACCCAATGACAGGACACGCCCAGTACAGGGTGCAGCTCTGCTCAGAAGGCAAGTGAGCAGATGGGCAAACAATCTTCTCCTCCTGAAAAACAAATGGGGGTTTTTAATTGGTTCTCTTTGCTTCCCTCCTATAATTCCAAGTTTAATACAACAGCAGTCAAGAAGCACAAGTGGCTAAGCTGGGAGTTACTGAACTACCAGTCAATGGGAAAACGTGTTCGATCATGAATATAAGGACTGTAAGAAAACTTCTTCACATCAGTTATTTGTAGCACTATGCTGAGCAGGAGCAGTTGGGAAGTATAAACCAGAAACAGGAAGTTCGTGATCATCTGGGAAGCATCTTATTCCATCAACGCTGTTCAAGTATTTATTTTATTTTATTTTTGCTGGAGACCAGATAGGAATTTAGGACAATCTCTTATTAGTCTAATACTGAAATGCAATTTTTAGAATTTCTTGGTTTTTAAAAGATAAAAACAATTTAGCCCATCTCTAGAGAGTAAACGTAGGATGTGCCCAAGTCTCACCGTAACTCTAGGGCTGTTCATCAGCGTCCACACCCTCTCCCCTCCCATACCTGTGGCCTTTCTGTCCAGGTGAGAGGGCTACTCACCTGTCCCACAGCAACTGCCATAAGCCTATGGAGCCTTTGGGACATGGAGAAGGAACCTCAAACTAGAAGGACAAGGCAGAGCCCTGGGAGAGCTCTCATTTGGGAGAGAAAGGTAATGGGGAGATGAAGCTCTCCGGCTTTGGGCCCAGGCTGAGCAAAACCAGAGGAGCTTATTGAGCCATGTCCAGATCCTCAAAGCACCTCACACACATGTGGTCTCACCTGGCCAAGAAGGGACACCGGTGACAAAGGCTCAGGCTGTTGCCATGGCAACACAGTGATCTCAAATCCAAGGACAGATGAGAAGGCAGGCTGAGAGTGGAGTGCCTCTGGGCACAGGTTTAGGAGAACTAACATTTGAACTCACTGTTTAGAATGCCAGCTCCCGTGTTTACAAATGTCATCTTCACACTTCACAGCACATGTCCTTTGGTTGAGCGGCATCAGTGTTCTCTCTGTATGTGCTGATTTTCTTACCACAGTCCAATAAAGTAAATCAAAAAGTAAAGTTAATTTTGACAAAAACAACAACAAAAACAAAGAAGTTACATTCTCTATGATTCCATTCATAAATCAATAATTGCACTTCGGATAAACCTCGTTGGCTGCAATACCGCCACTGTGCAAAACTCATTCATAACCCCCTGGAACTGACACCATTACAGAGCACAGCCTGGTGGTTGTCCTGGGGTAGGAGCAGAGGGGCGAGGCGGCTATTAGAGTAGCATGAGGATCCTTGTGCTGATGGGAAACCCAAAGAAGGGGCTTAAATATCACAGTTTTTTTCTCTTTCATCTACAGGAAGATGAGGAGCAGGCCATTCAAGGCTACTGTGGTAGAGTCACCGTCCCCAGGGGCTCAGTCTCTCTGTTTTCTGCTCCGATATTCTCCAGCAGGTGTCTCCCCTCAGTCACCTCATGTCCAAGGTGGCGGCTGGAGTGGCCTCGTTCAGACAGGAGGAAGGAAAGGCAAAGGCCACCTTTCCCAAGTGAGCAAACCGCCCCTTTTTCAAAAGGGTGGCCATGGAGTTCATTGGCCAAACATGAACACCTTTGAGATAGAAAGGGGAACTTCTAATAATTGTACAAGGACAACAGGTGGAAATAAGAAGTGCTGTAGATAAGTTGAGACAAATCATTTGTCTTTAAGATCCTACTCAGAAGGCTCTTCTGCTGCTTGTGAAGGAAGTCGGGAAGTGCGCTCTTCCCGCTGAGCACGGCTAGCTAACCAGGATAAAAACCTGGGTTTCTAAGCAAGAAAGGGAAGTGAAGATGAGGCAGCCTGGTCAGCCAGGTCAAGTGGAACGAGGAAACTGAGACAGAAAGTTAACCGGCCAAGCAGTTCGCAGCCATCTAGTAAATCTCAAAAGCCTATCTTTCCTAAACCAAGGACACTTCACAGTAAATGGTTTGCACTTATTCTCCCCAACCAGAGGGTAAATAGCTTAAATCTCCCCACTCAGGGAGGCAGACAGCAGAAATCCAATTCCTTCCTTTGCCAACCACACAGGAGGATGAATGAAGTTAAGGGACTAAATCTCATGTTGGGGCATCAGCATAAAGCTGATGAATATTCTATTGAGATGCTCCCCTAAGACCTCCCTTAAACTCCCAGTCCTTAAAAACCCTAACAATGAAGGTACCATTCTGTGCTCTCCCTCTGGGGAGCATGCCTGTGCCTCTCCTCCTCCCCCCTCTCTCCAGATGTGTGTCTCCTAAACTCTTAAGGGACCCAGCAGGACTTGTGACCGGAAGTCATGGGCGGCGACTCCTCCCAAGATAACCCCTGAGCCTGTCCCCAAGGCCCCCTTTTCTCTGACTCTTCAGTGAGCCAGCCACCCACCTTGGCTCATTTCCCCGCCTAGTCCCTCCTGTTGCTTTTTCTATCCTAGGCCCTTCCTTGTTTCACTGTTTCCAGCTTTTTTGTTTCTTTCCAGCTTTAATAAGTGTCCTTTAAAAAAATTATAAAATAAAAAAGTCCTCTAAATATCACCTGGATTCAATTTGTGAAATCTTCCTGCATGAAGTCAAGAACCCACATACTATCGGCCAGCCCCAGGCAGACCCACTCAGGGCCAGGACCCCTTTCTGGTAAAAAAATATCTATGGGATTTTTAAAATTTCATTTTATTGTTGACACTATTACAGATGTCCCCCTCTCTCTCCCCTCACCCCCTGCCCCACCCCAGGCATTCACCACACTGTTGTCTGTGTCCAGGGGTTATGCATATATGTATATGAGTTCTTTGGTTAGTCTCTAACCACCCCCACCCCCACCCAGATCTGTCAGTCTGTTCCATGCCTCCATGTCGCTGAACCTATTTTGTTCATTAGATTCCACTTTTAAGTGAGATCATGTGATATTTTCTTCCTCTGACTGGCTTATCTCACTCATAATATACAGGCCGTCCTCGGGTTACATCGGACTCGAAGTATGTCATTTCGTGGTTACATCACCATCTCCCATTTATTTATAAAAAAAAGTTCCGTCATTTCAATGTATGTACATAATGTGCTTTATATTTTTTATTATTTACTGTATTTACCACAAGTAAAGGCCAGGAATTGTTATCTTTCTTTTAAATTTTTTTACTGTTTCACTTCATTACTGCTGTGTATGTGCTCCATCTGAGTGACGTAGGTGCTTATGGAGGTGGGTTCTGACTTACGGCAAAAATCGCGTTATAGGAATGGATCTCTGACGTCACCCGAGGACCTACTGTATCCCAGATCTATCCGTGCTTTGACAAAGGGTAGGTGCTGCGACCTGCATGGCTGGGTTCATGATCTGAAGGAGGGGCCAATGCACAAATGAAAATACTAGACACAAAAATGAATTATAAAGGGGTGGGGACCAGGTGGAGCCTCTCTCTTGGAGAGGTACTGAAACCTGGCTTTGTCTGCTTTTTGTTCAGTTTCAGATACACATCCTGCCCTCAGTAAAGCACGGCAAACAGGTAGCAGACAGACCGTCTCTAAGGTCAGTAAAGGTCAGTAAGGTCCAGGAAACATGTACTTGGAGACTATCAAGTCAGGAAATTGCTTTGAGCCACCCCTATCTCAGCATGAACAATCAGTGCTTAGCATCAGCCCGGCTAATGCTCAAGGTCCATCAGCCTTCCACGTTCTTTGGTACATTCTCATGACAGTATTGGCAAGCGGTGGCTTCCTGCAGGTAAGAAATCCTTTTTTTTTTTAACAACTGCACAGTGTTCCAGTGTATAATTGTACCATGCCTTTTTGAAAACATTTTTTTATTGGTTTCAGAGAGGAAGGGAGAGGGAGAGAGAGAGAGAGAAACATCAATGATGAGAGAGAATCATTGATCAGCTGCCTCCTGTACGCCCCCTACTGGGGATCAAGTCCACAACCTGGGCGTATGCCCTGACAGGGAATCAAACCGTGACCTCCTGGTTTATAGATCAATAATGCTCAACCACCACACCAGCTGGGTTGTACCACAGCTATTTCTTTTTAAATATTTATTGTTGAAAGTATTACACATGTTCCCTTTTATTCCCCATTGACCCTTTCTAGCCCGGCCCCACTCCCCACCCCAGACCTTCACTACCCTATTGTCTGTGTCCAGGGGCTATGCTTATATGCATATTGAGCAACACCAGCTGGGCTGTACCACAGCTTTTTATCCACTCGTCTACTGATGAGCACTTGGGCTATTTCCAGATCTTGGCTATTGCAAATAATTCTGTTATGAACATAGGGGTGCTTATATTGTTTCAAATAAAATTAAATTAAATTTAAAAATGCCTACTGGTCCTGGCTAGTTTGGCTCCGTGGATAGAGTGTCAGCCTGCAGATCAAAGGGTCCCAGTTTTGATTTCAGTCAAGGGCACATGCCCAGCTTGTGGGCTCGATCCCCAGTGAGGGGAGTGCAGGAAGTAGCCGATCAATGATTCTCTCTCATCACTGATGTTTCTATTTCTCTCTCCCTCTACCTTTCTCTCTGAAGTCAAATATATATATATATATATCTCCTAGATATATAATATATATATAAATTATATATATGTATAAATGCCTACTGAATTGTCATTAGCAGTTCCTGCATTAGCACCATTTGCAACCTGAATTCCACAGTTTTTGTGACACGACTCCTTTGACTCTTGGCTTTCACCCTGTCTCCAAAGGCACTCAAAATAGCATGTGGAACCTGGCCAGGGACCAGCGCTCCCAGTCCTCATCTTTCCCTCTGTCCTTTGCTTTCCAGCATCTTCCCAGCCCAAATTCAAAAGGCCCCTGAAGCAGCCCTGAGAAGTGTGTGCCCCATGCTGAGTCATCTGGTTATCGGAGGGTTGCACAGGTGGGGTTTTTTGGGTGCCAGTGGGAGTGGGGTCCTTAGGATATCTTGAGAAAAAGAACTTTCTAAGACTCGCACAAGAGGATGAGATGTGGTAGAAAGCTTTATTTGCATGAAATTAGATCCCTCGGTGTCCAAGGTCCCATTTCCCTTAGGTCTGTCCTGGAAGCTGTGCAGCTGGGGCTCCAGCACAGCCAGGAGCCCTGCCAGTGTCCAGAGCTTCCGTCCACGTGGAGTGGCACAGCATCAAGCTACTGTCACCCATAAGTCCATTGTGTGTGGGGTCCACGTGGCTGTGGACCAAGTAGGCAGATGCAGGGGAACATGCCCCCTGCAACGAGAGCCAGGAGTGCAAGAGGGCCAGGGACCCACATTCCCTTGTTTAGGAGTTCATCAAGTCTTCCCACACTTGCAGTGGCCATGCTTACACACTTACTCTGGTCAACGCCCTGTCTCCAGGTATGACCAACAGGCAAGCACCTTCTTACGTCACTGTTGCTAGGCTTCCCTTTGCTCCTTTCTGTTATTAATTAACAACCAGGTTATTACAATGGTATAAATCTCATTAGCATAAACTGTCAGGTGTGCGGAGGGATCACCAGGAATATCAGATGCCCCTATAACTAGTGAGATCCCGTGTTTAGAGGTTTCCTCCCAGGAGAAGACAAAGGCTCCAACTCTCTTGGTGAGGCCACATCCCTCACCAAACATGTGCCATTAGCACAAGGTGAGGAAGCCTTCCTAGAAATGTTAGAAATGCCTCACATTTGTTAGGTAAAAAGCCTGGCCTGCCATCCAGCTTGGAAGAACGTTTCAGGTTAGCTTGTATCAACCTAAGAAACTTCCAAACCCATAAGAATTTTTATGAGTTTATTTGAGCCAAACTGATAACAATTGCTAGGAAGCAAAATCTCAAGAAATTGAGAAAATGCTCCAGAAAAATGGTAGTTTTACCACTTATTTTATACTCAGAATCAAAGGGGAAGAAGACGTAAGGGGGATACATGAAATCCAGTGGTGATAGATTCAGAGGCAGGAAAAAGCAAAGTGGGGACATCTCTGGGGCTGGATAAAAAGTAAAATGATAGACACATACTTCTTTTATATAGGTGGGATAACAGTACCAAGGAGGGGGTTCTGTGGTCTCTGCTCTGGTGTGGTGGTCATGCTTTGAAAGGTCCAGAAAAAAAGAAATTACATTGCTGTTCCAAGCTTATGTAGATGCAAAAAGACAACAGACAGGCTCAGTTAAGGTGAAGACTGACTTTTTTTTAGGAAAAACACTGCCCTAGGACATGACTACCTGCCTTGAGCTGCTTTTAGTTAGAAAGTTTTAATTCCAGACCATCCTCTGTGGTTCCCTTGGTCTCTGAGCTTGTAAGGCCACAGTGCAGCCCTCACCTCAGCTTGTCAGGGTTAGTATGTGGCCCTCCCTTTTTTTTTGTCAGCATTTGTAGAAGGAGACAAAATAGGAAACACTATAGTCCCTTTCTTTTCACCTTCTTGCCTTTGCTCCCTCATGGATAATGGAGGTGATGGTGGCTGGGGGTGGGGGTGGGGTGCAGAAAGCCACTAGGTCCACAATTAAAGAAACTTGAAGAGAAGTGATCAAAGGACCACCAGTAATCTAGGAAGCATTTCTGCTTTGGGGTGAAAAGTTAGTTGAGCCCTGACCGGTTTGGCTCAGTGGATAGAGCTTCGGCCTGCGGATTGAAGGGTCCCGGTTCGATTCCAGTCAAGGGCATGTACCTGGGTTGCAGGCACATCCCCAGTTGGGGGGGGGGGGGGGCGGTGCAGGAGGCAGCTGATTGATGTTTCTAATGCTCTATCCCTCTCTTTTCCTCTCTGTAAAAAAAAAAAAAAATCAATAAAGTATATTTAAAAAAAAAGAAAAGTTAGTTGACCTTTGGTATCTCTTGAATTTTGTACCATGTGTTTGTCCTATTTATACAAAACAAATTAAAATTATTTAAAAGAACACAAATATATTTGGAAGTACTTAAAGCACTTCTCTCTGTGCCGAAAAATGAATATCCTATTTTAAATTTCAAACTTTAAAAATGGTTTTGCTTGCCCAGCTGGCATGGCTCAGTGGTTGAGCATGGACCTATAGACCAGAAGGTCAGGGTTCGATACCCAGTCAGGGCACATGCCCAGATTGTGGGCTCGATCCCCAGTGTGGGGCGTGCTGGCAGCCAATCAATGATTCTCTCTCACCAGTGATGTTTCTATTTCTCTCTCTCCCTTCCTCTCTGAAATCAATAAAACATATTAAAAAATAAAATAAAAATTGTTTTGCTTGAATAAAGGAATGAGCTTTGTTTCAGAAATTTACTTTTTAATTTTGAGAAATATTGATATATTTATAAATGAGAGGCCGGTGAGCCAGGGCAAGTGGAATAGGGAAACTGAGACAAGAAAATTAAGCAAAGCCAAACAGTTGGGCAGCTTGCAATCAGCTTGTGAATCCCAGCCCCACCAAGACAGGACCCAATTGAAAACTCTCAGAATGGACTACTATGGATCCAGAGGAGGACTGAGAATAAGTAGGAGAAATAAATCAGCAAACTTTTAAGAATAATTGATTTGAACCAATTCTTCCCCTTCTCATTCTGTTTATTTAACTGGTCCCTATTTAGAAGCCATTATATACGGGCCTCCATTCATTAAGGCACAAAACCCTTCTAGATTCTGGCTGGGTAAATAAAGTGAATTGTCTAAGGTCACAATATCAGTGAGAGGCAGAGCCAGGCCCAGAACCCAGGGGGCTGGCTCCAGAGTCTGGAGCTGACCACCATACAAATGCCTCTCTTAATCTAACTCAGGTTTCTGCCAGACGCATTTTAAAACTTTTTGTTGTTGTTGTTGATTTCAGAGAGGAAGGGAGAGGGAGAGAGAGATAGAAACATCAATGATGAGAGAGAATCATTGATCGGCTGCCTTCTGTACACCCCCTACTAGAGCAGGCTGATGCTCTATCCCCTGAGCTAAACCAGTTAGGGCCACATTTTATTTTTTTTAATCAGATATTTTTATTGCTGGGTTTATTTAGTTCTTGGGACAACATTATCAGGCACAGGTTATTACTTTAGAGAACAGTGTGAAGAGCCTAGATTATAGCGCAATCTAGGACAAGATACAAGATATAAGACCTCAAGTCAAGATCTTCCAGATAAGAATCAACAAGGAAACAGTGGCCTTAAATGACACACTAGATCAGATGGATCTCACTGCTATTTACAAAACATTTCACCCCAAAGCAACAGAATATATATTCTTCTCAAGCACACATGTAAATTCTCAATGATAGACCACATGATAGGACACAAAACAAGTCTATACAAATTCAAGAGGATTGATATCATGGCATGAAGTTAGAAATCAACTACAATAAAAAAAATCCAAAACACTCAAATACATGGAGGCTAAATAGCATGTTATTAAATAATGAATGGGTTACCAATGAGATCAAGCAAGAAATTAAAAACTTCCTGGAAACAAATGAAAATGAACACACAACCACCCAGAACCTATGGAACACGTAAAAGCAGTCTTGAGAGGGAAGTTTATAGCGCTACAGGCCTACCTCAAGAAACAAGAAAAAGCACGAATAAACTAACTAACCCTAAAACTAAATGAATTCGAAAGAGAACAGCAAGAAAAACCCAGAGGAAGTAGAAGGAAGGAAATAATAAAGTTCAGAGCAGAAATTAATTACATAGAGACTAAACAAACAGTACAAAAGATCAATAAATCCAAGATCTGGTTTATGAAAAGATAACAAGATTGATGAAACCCTAGCCAAATTCATTAAGAAACAAAGAGAGAAGACCCAAATAAATAAAATCAGAGATGAAAGAGGTGATATAACAATGGACACCACAGAAATGCAAAGGATCATAGGCAAATACTATGAATAACTATATGCCAACAAGCTGGAAAACCTGGGTGAAATGGACAAATTCTAGAAACATACAAGCTTCCAAACTCAAACAGGAAGAATCAGAAAATCAGAATAGGCCAATAACAACTGATGAAATTGAAGCAATAATTTAAAAACTCCCAGCAAACAAAAGTCCTGGACCAGATGGATTTACAAGTGAATTTTACCAAACATTCAAAGAAGAACTAATACCTATCCTCCTCAAACTATTCCAAAAAATTCAAGAGGCAAGAACACTTCGAAGTTCTTTTTATAAGGCCAGCATTAACCCTAATTCCAAAACTAGATAAAGACACTACAATAAAAGAGAATTACAGGCCAATATCCCTGATGAACATAGATGCTAAAATCCTCAATAAAATATTAGCAAATCAGACCCAACAATATATTAAAAATATCATAAACCATGATCAAGTGGGATTTAAGAACAGGAACAAGATAAGGATGCCCACTTTCACCACCCTTATTCAACATAGTACTGGAAGTCTTGGCCACAGCAATCAGACAAGAAGAAGAAATAAAAAGCATCCAAATTGGAAAGGAGTAAGTAAAACTGTCATTATTTGCAGATGACATGATATTGTACATAGAAAACCCAAAAGACTCCACCAGGAAACTACTAGACTTAATAAATAAATTTGGCAAAGTAACAGGATACAAAATCAACATCCAGAAATCCATGGCATTTTATTTCTATTTGTTTTTATTTAAATATTAACGCTTCATGAATTTACGTGTTATCCTGGCACAGGGGCTATGCTAATCTTCTCTGTATCGTTCCAATTTTAGTATATGTGCTGCCAAAACGAGCACAGATGGCATTTTTATACACCAATAATGAACTCTCAGAAAGAGAAACTCAAAAAGCAATTCCATTTACCACTGCAACAACAAAAAAATAAGATACTTAGGAATAAACTTAACCAAGGTGGTAAAAAACTTGTACTTGGAAAACCATAGGACACTGAAAAAAGAAATAGAGGAAGATATAAAGAAATGGAAGCGTATACTACATTCATGGATTAGAAGAATTAACATCATTAAAAAGTCTATACTACCCAAAGCAATCTACAGATTCAACACAATCCCTATTAAACTACCAATGGCATACTTCACAGAGTTAGAACAAATACTCCAAAAATTTATATGGAATCATAAGAGACCCCAAATAGCTGCAGCAATCTTGAGAAAGAAGAACGAGGTAGGAGGGATCACAATATTGGATATCCAACTATACTACAAAGCCATTATAACCAAAACAACCTGGTAGACACAGGAAAAGGCATAGAGACCAATGGATCAGAACAGAGCCCCCAGAAATTGACCCACACCATCACGGTCAATTAATATTTGACAAAGGAGGCAAGAGCATACAATGGAGTCAAGACAGTCTCTTCAACAAATGGTGCTGGGAAAATTGAACAGACACCTGCAAAATAGATGAAACTAGACACCAACTTATACCACACACAAGAAAAAACTCAAGGTGGATAGAAGACTTAAATGTAAGGCATGAAACCATAAAAACCCTAGAAGAAACCATAGGCAGCAAAGTCTCAGACATTGCTTGTAGCAATATGTTTACAGATACATCTCCTTGGGCAAAGGAAACTAAGGAGAGAATAAACAAATGGGACTACATCCAAATAAAAAGCTTCTGCACAGCAATAGAAACACCATCAAATTGAAAAGGAAACCCACTGTATGGGAGGACATATTTTGCCCATAATGATACATCTGATAAAGGGCTAATATCCAGAATATGTAAAGTACTGATACAACTCAACAAAAGGAAGACAGACAATCCAATTAAAAATGAGCAGAAGGCAGAAGCCCCAGGAGCACATGGCCGCTGGATCCTGTGGGTGTGTGGCCAAGGCAGCTCGGCCCTGGCTCTGAATCCCCGGGAACTGGCACTGCAGGCGACCTGACCAGCTACACCAGCAACCGCTCTGCAAGGGCCAGGGTGGCGCACGGCGCTGCTCACGCTGCTGCAGGCCTGGCGCCGGCGCCAGGGTCCTTCGTGCACTTGGAGGTGAGGTCACCTAGGTGGCCTTCGGGCCTGGGCCACCGTGGAGCAGGGCATCCAGATGGCGCGCCCGCTGAGCATGCGGACCGGATCCACCGCGGGCCTGCATCTGAGCAGGCACCGTCGCTGCGCCCAAGGACATGCCTTCACACAGGGCCTGCATCGGCGCCTGGTGGCACTGGTCAGGTCCCCGGAGATGCGGCCGTCGCTGGTCCACCTGCCGGTCAAGGGCATGACGGTGCTGGAGGTGATGATGGAGGTCCCGGGCAGAGACCACCTGCGCTGGCTCCTGAGCCCTGGTATGTCCAAGGAGACAGTGGACAAGCAGCCCACCTACGCCTTCCTGGACCAGTACATGCTGGAGGAGGAGCAGCCCCGCCACCCTCCTACTCCAACCAGGCTGTGGGTAGGAGCCACAAACTCCTAACCCCGTCTCCCCCCATTGCCTCCGAGGGCCCTGGTTAGGAGCCCCAGGGAAGGGATCTGGGGCCTTGGGGAGATGCAAAGTCCCCTAAGGGGCTGCCCATCTGTTCTTGAATTTCTTACGGGCAGCCACCCTCACCTAGTTTTTGAGGAGCCCAGAAGAATAAGGTGTCCTTGCTCCTAGTTACTTAATGGTGTCACTGGCTGGAGCTGGTGGAGGGGAGCTAGCTGTCTGGGCACAGTGGTTCCGTAGAGACCCCAGCAAGCCTCTTACATTTCAGCCCAAATAGCATATGGGCCCCCAAAGGACTGCAGGCCCAGTGGGGAGACCCCATAGCCCACAGCATGAAGTTTGTACTGTTTTTTGTTAAGTTTTATTATTTGTTAGTGTATTGTTTTCACTTAATACTTGAAGCATATACATCACTTTGGTTTTAAACACTAAACAAATAAATAATAAATAAACAAACAAATAAATAAATAAATAGCAGAAGACCTGAATAGACACTTCTCCAAAGTGGACCTACAGAAGGCCTAGAGACACATGAAAAAGTGCTCAGTCACTAATCATCAGAGAGATGCAAATTAAAATGACAATGAGGTGTCACCTTACACCGTCAGAATGGCTACCATCAACAAATCAACAAATGACAAGTGCTGTGGAGTGCACTGCTGGTGGGAATGCAGACTGGTGCAGCCATTATGGAAAATAGTATGGCGTTTCCTCAAAAAATTAAAAATGAAACTGTCATTTGACCCAGCGATCCCACTTCTGCGAATATATCCTAAAACCCCCCAAATAGCAACTAGAAAGAATATATGCACCCCTATGTTCATAGCAGCACAATTTACAATAGCTAAGATTTGGAAACAGCCCAAGTGCCCATCAGTAGATGAGTGGATAAAAAGCTGTGGTACATTTACACCATGGAATACTATGCAGCAGTTAAAAAGAAGAATCTCTTACCCTTTGGGACAGCATGGAGGGACCTGGAGAATATTATACTAAGTGAAATAAGCCAGACTGAGAAGGACAAATATCACATGATCTCACTATTTGTGGAATCTAATGAACAAAATTAATTGACCAACAAAATAAGACCCGAAGCAGGGAGGCAAAGAACAGACTGACCTACCTCACTATGGGGTTGGGGTGATGAGAAGAGATAAACCAAAAAACTTATATACTTATATGCATAGCCCATTGACATGGGCAATAGGGTAGTGAAGACCTGGGGGTGGGTAGGGGCTGAGAGGAGGAGGGAAAGGCGGGAGAAAATGGGAGATATCAGTAATCCTATCAATAACAAAAAATACATTAAAAAAAAAAAAAAAAGAACTCAAGACTTATTCAGCCTGGCCTGCATGGTTGAATGGTTGAGCATCAATCTATGAACCAGGCGGTCACAGTTCAATTCTGAGGTTGCAGGCTCCATCCCCAGGGTGGGGCAAGCAGGAGGCAGCCAATCAGTGATTCTCATCATTGATGTTTCTATCTCTCTATCCCTCTCTGAAAGCAATTAAAAAAAATACTTTGGGTGGATAAAAACAACTCAAGGCTTATTTAAGTAATAGTGTCACTGAAAAAATGTGAGCCACTTAAGTATTATTTTTTGAAGTAGTAATTTGCTTGCCAACATTGTGTGTGTGTGTGTGTGTGTGTGTGTGTGTGTGTGTGTGTGTATTTCAGAGAGGAAGGAAGAGAGAGAGAGAGATAGAAACATCAATGATGAGAGAGAATCATTGATCGGCTGCCTCCTGCACGCCCCCCACTAGGGCTCAAGCCCGCAACCCAGGCATGTGCCCTTGACTAGAATTGAACTTGGGATCCTTCAGTCCGCTCTATCCACTGAGCCAAACCAGCTAGGGTTGCTTGCCAGCATTTAACTGTATTTTATATTCCTGAGGATCAAATCTTTAAAAACAGTTGGGGGGTAGGGAGCTAATTGGACCCATTCTTTCAAACAGCAAGGGTTTGAGGGACTTTGTTGAATGCAGGCACTTGGGTATGAGCAGAGTGCTTGGTAAACACTCTAGAAAGATTCCTGCTCTCAGGAGCTCCTGCCTGGGGAGGCCCAGTGCAGGAGGGATGATTGCTCTTTCCGAGGGCCTCCCAACACCCTGAGCAGGAGAGTGTGGTGGAGTGAACCCACCAGGAGCTGGCCTGGCCCCAGAAAGGACCACCCTCCTCGCCTTGGTCTCAGAGTCCTTAGCCACCCGAAGGTGTCTGTACCTGTCTGCTTGGACTGCACAACAAAATACCAGACAGTGTGGCTTAAACAACAGAAATTCATCTTCTCAGCTTATTTGCTGGAGGCTGTAAGTCCAAGATGAAGGCATCACAGGGTTGCTTTCTCCAAGATCTCTCTTCTTGGCTTGCAGAGCTCCGCCTTCTCTCTGTGTGGTCACATGGCCTTTTCTCTGAGCACACTCACCCTGGTATCTCTTCCTTTTTTTATAAGGACACCGGTCCTGTTAGATTAGGGCCCCACCCTTAGGACCTCATTTACACATAGTTACCTCCATAAAAACCCTCCAATACAGTCACATTGGGGGTTAGACACAACTGGAGGAGACACAGTTCAGTCCATAACAACATTCCACTATTCCACTGTGGGGTTCTATTGGGGAGAGGACTCAACTGAACCCATCCTTTCTGCTGCTCCCTGAAATGGGCATCAGGTATGTGAAGGAAGAACAGCCCAACTGCCAGATGGATACATCTGTGGGGGGCAGTTAGACAGACGTGGGCAGAGCAAGGATGCTGGGCCAGACACAGGTTACTGGGCAGAAAGCCCAGGTGTGGGGGGGATCTTGCCCCAGGGTGACCTTCCTCCCCTAGCATACGCTGGTCATGCCGCTTGGACTCCTGACCTTTCCTCCCAGAGATAACACGAGGCCTCAGTTGTATTTCAGCTGCAGGCCCAGAAAAGCAGCAAAACCAGACAAGTGACCCCATAGCTGATGTCAGGACCAGCTGCACTAGGTAAGGGCCTGCCTTGGCCCTGACCAATCAGTGGAGACCTAGACCCTGAGAGGACACACCTGGAAAGTGTTGAATATTCTATTGAGATCTTTTCCCCTGGGCCTGGCTGACTCGGCTCAGTGGTTGAACGTCAACCTATTATAAATTAGGAAGTCACAGTTCGATTCCTGGTCAGGGCACATACCTGGGTTTTGGGTTCAATCCCCAGTAGGGGGTGTGCAGGAGGCAGCTGATCAATGATTCTCTCATCATTGATGTTTCTATCTCTCTCTCCCTCTCCCTTCCTCTATGAAATCAACAAAAATATATTTAAAAAAATATTTTCCCTGGGACCTCTCCTAAAATCTCCCCCTTAAACCCTTAGGACGAAGGAGCCAATAAGCTCTTCCCAGGAGCATGCCTTTCCCTTTCCCCTCCTCACAAGCATGTAACCTTTAGCTTCCTCACTCCCAAGCTCCAAGGGCCCTTCCTTTATCTCTATAATTTGTTTCCTAACCCCATTTCTTCTAGGAATTACTTTTTCAACCTCTGATTTTATAAATAAACTAGTGGCCCAGTGCACAGATTCATGCCCATTGAAAGGAAATTAATTAGAAGAAATATTTTAATATTGCTATTTGCCCTTTCTCTATAATAGAAGTATCAACCAAATTCATGATCGACAATAACAGGTCAAAATACACACGTGCAATTGGCGCCAGTGAGAGCTTTATATGTATTACGCATGTGCAAGTCAACTTAGTCTTTTATCCTATACTAGAGGCCCAGTGCACAAAATTCATGCATGGGAGGAAGGGTTCCCTCAGCCCAGCCTGCACCCTCTCCAACCCAGGATCCCTCTCGCAATCTGGAACCACTGGCTCCTAACCACTCACCTGCCTGCCTGCCTGATCCCCCTTACTGCTCTCTCCTGCTGGCCTGATCTCCCTAATTGCTCTCCCCTAACTGCCTATCTGCTCTTCCTTCCTCTTCATGCCCTTCAGACCCCCAGTGCAGGCCTGCTGAGAGCTCTCGCCACAGCCCCACCCCCATCCTGATTGGTAATTACATGACGGCATCCCGGACAATAATAATAAAGGAATATGAAAATTGTCCGGGATGCCATCACAGTAACTAATGACCAAACGGCAGGCTGTGTGGGGTGACCAGGCCAGCAGGGGGGTTAGTGAAGGAGGATCAAACAACTGAACAGCAAGCTGCATGGGGAGACCAGGCCAGCAGGGGGGTTAGTGAGGGAGGATCAAATGACTGAACAGCAGGCTGCATGGAGCGACCAGGCCAGCAGGGGGGTTAGTGAGGGATGACCAAATGACTGAATAGCAGGCTGCATGGGGCAACCAGGTTGGTGGGGGGGGGGGGGAGGGCATGGGGGGGGCATTGGGGGCAACCAGGCCAGCAGGGGGGGAAGTTGGGGGTGACCAGGCCAGCAGGCAGAGGCAGTTAAGGGTGATCAGACTGGCAGGGGGGACAGTTATGGGTGATCAGGCTGGCAGGGGGGCAGTTAGGGGCAATCAGGCAGGTAGGCAGGCAGGCAGGTGAGCAGTTAGGAGCCAGTAGTCCCAGATTGTGAGAGGGATGATTGTGATCAGGCCTAAACTGGCAGTCAGACATCCCCTGAGGGGTCCCAGATTAGAGAAGGTGCAGGCTGGGCTGAGGGGGACCCCCCCCACCCGTGCACGAATTTTGTGTACTGGGCCTCTAGTAGATAATAAAAGCTTAATATGCAAATCAACTGAATGGCAGAAAAACAGGCAGAATGACCGGTTGCTATGATGCACACTGATCACCAGGGGGCAGATGCTTCATGCAGGAGCTGCCCCAGCCCACAGGCCCCAGGCCAGCCTAGGTGGGTATGAGCAGAGGTCCTCCCTGATCTCCCCTCCAGTTGCCCCACAGAGGGAGGTGACCGGCAGCAGCAGCCGGGGGGGGGGGGGGGAAGGACCTGTAAGCAGGCAGCGCCAGCTGGTCAAGGCAGGTATGAGCGGGGGCAGGGGGGAGGGCAATCACCCTGCCGGTTACCCCACAGATTGGCCCTGATCACCCACCAAGCCTAGGGACCCTACCGGTGCACACATTTCATGCACCAGGCCTCTAGTATATATTGAATAAACTTGCTTAATTAGACCTGCTTTCTGGTTTAGCTAAACTTTTTCCAGCCTAGTGAAGCACCCCAACTTCTCTTTCAGGTAATTATCAGCAACACAGCAGTAAATATCAACACGAAGCAGATTATTATTGTAGATCACGCAGGGAGAATTAAGGGTAAAATATTTAACTGCAGCAGTGTTTGACTATATTCTGCGCAGTGAGAAAACCTGAAGTTATTTTCAAGGTCCACCATTTCTTACTTCTTTTCAGTCAGATCAAATTTTTAAGCTTTCTAAATCTCTGTTTTCCAGTTAATGGAAAGAAAATAGGATTCTACCGATTTTCTTATCTACCTACTCCAGGACTTCTCTGAGGATCAAATGAGATGAGGCACAGGAAAATGCTTCACAGACATTTGGTTAAAGTGTAAAATGTTTGCACTTGGCTATAAAGCAAGTCGTGTTCCTGGGCTGAAGAAACTCCAAGGAGGCTAGTTGCTAGGGAAAGGAAGCTGGGCATTGCTATGTGATGTCATTACCTGGTGCCCACAGCCATTGTTTCTGGGCTGGGCTAGGCTGTGGGTCGCATTTTGTGCCATGGGGTCTCTGCAGTGTTGGCTGTGATTTGGTGGGCTGTCTCTCCAGGAGGTGGCAAGGCCTGTGTCCCACTTGGGGGAAGCCGAGTGCTGCTTTGTGGGTGCCAGGCCCTCAGTGCCATTTCTCTGTAAATGGCCAGTACACATCATGGCAGCTCCTGCATGGAGCGTCTGCCCTGTGGTGGTCAGTGCACATCATAGCGACCGGTCAGACGGTTGGAGGGACACTTAGCATATTAGCCTTTTACATATATAGATGTTTTCTTACAGTTTGGGTCTTGGCTCAGAATTCTTTCCTAGCCTGAATGCAAGCACCAAGGGTGCTGAGCCCAGGTTTTGTCTGATCCTACAGGAAGACACCTGATGCCTTCCCAACACCTACAACACATCTGAGTTGCCAGTCATTGCCACATGGAGTGGGAGGATCACACCATCAAGCTCTAAGGTTGGGGCAATTTGTTACCTAGTTTGATGTAATTAGAATAAGGAGTGGCATTACCTTATTAAACACATCAGTATAGGTTACTCACTGCCATGGAGGAAGAGATGGGTGCTAGGAAGAAAGAATAGCACTGCAGGGGGAATGGCGTCCTGGACTGCAGGGAGAATCATTCATGGACCTGCAGGCCTAAGATTACAGGCCTCTGAGTTCTGGGCCATTGCTCCCCCTCCCGGTGCTAAACTTCACACGCTTTCCTGGCAGGTGACCCACTCCCTCCAGAATCAGCTTCTCGTAAAACTTCCTCTATCTTCCCAACATTACAATTTCTCCCTTCTTTAGTATCTTCAGAACTTAAATGGTATAGCATCTAACTGACATTGAATAAGAAATTGGTTTACCAGTATATAGTAATTTTAAACTTAACTAGGTAAAATACGCATGAAGGGCAGTGTTTCAGTGTAGAGCTTACAGATTAGCTACATGTGTGTAGTAGCTATTCTTCAGATAACAATAAAGAATGTTCTCAGCTTCCCAGAAGGCCCCCTCTTGCTTCTCTCCATTAATACCTACCCAGAGGTTATTCAGAAGAAATTGCTATTCATATTTCTTAAAACATTCATTATTTCACCTGTTCTTGAACTTCATATAAATAAAATCATACAATAAGCACTTTTTTGTCTGACTTTTTTTTAACTCATTATGTCTGTAAGAATCATTCTTATCTATAGCAGTAATTTAATTTTCTTCTATTGAATAGTGATTTACTGTATCAATATATCACCATTTATTTAAGAATTTTGCCATTGATGAGTATTGAGTTGCCTTCAGCTATTGTCTATTATGAAGAAAGCTGCCCTGAACATTCTTATAAATGTCTGTGAATGGACAGGTGCGCTCATTTCGTAGAGTGGGATGGGTAAGTTACAGCATAGGCATATCTTTAGTTTTTTAGATATTGCCAAACAATTTTCCAAAGCAATTTCCTCCTGTTCCTTTGCTTACTTTTTAAACTTTTTTCTTTTCCATTGCTACATTTTTATTTCCTTGTATGAATATGCCATAACTTATTTGTGCATTCTGTTGGTGAGTACTTAGTTAGGCTCTTTAAAAAAATTTTTTTAAATCTTTACTGTAGAGAGTATTACAGATATCCCCCATTTTTATCCCCATTGCCTCCTCCATCCCATTCCCACCTCACTCCAGGCCTTTACCACCCTATTGTCTGTGTCCATAGGTAAGATCTTTGGTTAAACTCTTCCCACCCCTCCTCCCTCCCCTGTGAGATTCGTCAGCCTATTCCATGTTTCCATGCCACTGATTCTATTTTATTCACAAATTTATTTTGTTCAGTAGATTTCTTGTTCATTTATTTTGATTTTTAGATTAAATTGTTTTTTAATAAATCTTTATTTTTCAGATTATTACAGTTGTTCCTCTTTTTTCCCCCATAGCTCCCCTCCACCCGGTTCCCACCGCACCCTCTGCCCTTACCTCCCCCCACCATGCTCATCCATAGGTGTACGACTTAGTCCAGTCTCTTCCCACACACCCCCACCCTTTTCCCCTCTGAGAATTGTCAGTCCACTCCCTTTCTATGCCCCTGATTCTATTATATTCACCAGTTTATTCTGTTCATCAGATTTTTTTATTCACTTGATTTTTAGATTCACTTGTTGATAGATATGTATTTGTTGTTCATAATTTTTATCTTTACCTTTTTCTTCTTCTTCCTCTTCTTAAAGAATACCTTTCAGCATTTCATATAATACTGGTTTGGTGGTGATGAACTCCTTTAGCTTTTTCTTGTCTGTGAAGCTCTTTATCTGACCTTCCATTCTGAATGATAGCTCTGCTGGGTAGAGTAATCTTGGTTGTCGGTCCTTGCTATTCATCACTTTGAATATTTCTTGCCACTCCCGTCTGGCCTGCACAGTTTCTGTTGAGAAATCAGCTGACAATCGAATGGTTGCTTCCTTGTAGGTAACTGTTTTTCTCTTGCTGCCTTTAATATTCTCTCTTTGTCTTTTGCTCTTGGCATTTTAATTATGATGTGTCTTGGTGTGGTCCTCTTTGGATTCCTATTGTTTGGTGTTCTCTGCGCTTCCTGGACTTCTAAATCTATTTCTTTCACCAGGTGGGGGAAGTTTTCAGTCATTATTTCTTCAAATAGGTTTTCAGTATCTTGCTCTCTGTCTTCCTCTGGCACCCCCATAATTCGGATGTTGGTACACTTGAAGTTGTCCCAGAGGCTCCTTACACTATCTTCATATTTTTGGATTCTTTTTTCTTCTTGCTTTTCTGGTTGAGTGTTTTTTGCTTCTTTGTATTTCAAATCTTTGACTTGATTCTTGTGATCCTCTAGTCTGCTGCTGGATCTCTGTATATTATTTTTTATTTCAGTCACTGTATGCTTAATTTCTAGTTGGTCCTTTTTCATATCCTTGAGGGTCTCACTAAATTTATTGGCTTTTTCTAGAAAATTCTTGAAAAACCTTATAACCGTGGTTTTAAACTCTATATCCAGTCATTTGCTTTCCTCCATTTCTTTCTCTTGTGATCTGTTTCTTTGTCTCCACATTTTGGCTGCTTCCCTGAGTTGATAGAGTGGCTTTGTGTGCTAGGTGTCCAATAGGGTCCAGTGGGTTGGCCTCCCCAGTTAACCTGAGGTGGACACTCTTGATGCACCCCTTTGTGGGCTGTGTGCACAGTCTTGTTGTAGTTAAGCCTTGATTATTGTTGGTATCACTGGGAGGAATTGACCTCCATGCCAATTGGCTGTGAGGATCAGCTGTGTCTACGATGGGAGAACTTCTGTGCTGGAGACACTCTTATGAGGCAAGACTTGCTTCAGTGGGGCTTTGGTACACACTGAGTCTGCCCCCTGAGTGTGTCCCTTATGGATCTGAGGAGTTGTAATCTGGATGGTCCTACTCTGACCCCTAGGTACACTGGCTCTTGTATCTCCAAGGAGGTGCTAATTTAGCCTCTGCCTGAGGCCACCCAACAGGAGCTACAGAGAGATCTGAAGATTCCTCTTCTTTGTTTGGGTTTTGGAGGTGCCCAGATGAGGCCCAGCTGTGAAGCAATGCAAGCTGTTGTGGGACCTTGGGCCTTCTTTTGGATGTTCTGGGTCTCACTGACTCAGCTGCAGTTTGTTAGGTAAGTTTAGATTTAAAAGGAACAGGCCATTCATATGCAAAAACCTCTGTGCACAGCTTGGATGGGGCAGAGTCTCAGGGTGGAGCAAATAGCAATGGCTTCCTATCAGCACTGCCCTAAGAGGCCCCCAGGTCTCAGTGTCCCTTGGTAATCACTGCAAGCATCTCTGAGAGAAAGCAGCCCTCAAGTTCCGCCCGCTGCCAGACAGTCCAGTTTCTCCCCGTATAAGTCCCCAGATTCTTGCCCAGAACTGGAGTTCAGAGCAATTGGGAGCTTTTGTCTCTATCACACTTGAAAAAGACAGCTCTGTACTCAGTTGCCAGCCCTGTCTGTGCACACGCCTCTGCACCTCTGTCTTTACTTCTGCAGCTCTTCTGAGTCTCAGTGTGCTTTTCTCTTTCCTTCTAGTTGTAGAATTTTCATTCAGCCAGTCTTCCTGTGGTTCTGGATGATGTCCGTTTTGTCTTTTAGTTGTAGTTTTGAAGTTGTTGTGAAGGCAGCAGTTCAGGTGTTTACCTATGCCACCATCTTACCTTCTGTCTAGATTAAATTGTTGATGATATATATTTATTGCTATTTTATTGTTCATATTTTTTCTCTTTTTGCTTTCTTCTTCCTCCTCTTTTTAAAGAATACCCTTCAACATTTCATGTAATACTGGTTTGGTGGTGATGAACTCCTTTAGCTTTTTCTTATCTGTGAAGCTCTTTATCTGACCTTCAACTCTGAATGATAGCTCTGCTGGGTAGAGTAATCTTGGTTGTAGGTCTTTGCTATTCATCACTTTGAATATTTCTTTCCACTCCCTTCTGGCCTGCATAGTTTCTGTTGAGAAATCGGCTGACAGTCATATGGGTGCTTCCTTGTAGGTAACTAACTGCTTTTCTCTTGCTGCTTTTAATATTCTCTCTTTGTCTTTTGCTCTTGGCATTTTAATTATGATGTGTCTTGGTGTGGTCCTCTTTGGGTTCCTCTTTTTTGGGACTCTGTGCACTTCCTGAACTTGTAAGTCTATTTCTTTCACCAGGTAGGGGAGGTTTTCTGTCAGTATTTCTTCAAGTAGGTTTTCAATATCTTGCTCTCTCTCTTCTTCCGGAACCCCCATAATGCGAATGTTCCTATGCTTAAAGTTGTCCCAGAGGCTCTTACACTATCTTCATATTTTTTTATTTTGTTTTCATTTTGCTCTTCTGATTGGGTGTTTTTTGCTTCCTCATATTCCAAATCACTGATTTGATTCTCAAACTCCTCTTCCCTACTGTTGAATTCCTATAGATTACTCTTTATTCCAGTTAGTGTATACCTAATTTCTGACTGGTCCTTTTTCATGTATTTCACATTCTCACTAAGTCCCTTGAACCTCTCATTAAGATCCTTTAGTAACTTTATAACAATAATTTGGAACTCTGTGTCCAAAGGTTGCTTGCTTCCATTTCTTTCATTTGTGACATGTTTCTTGGTCTCCGCATTTTGACTCCTTCTCTGTGTTTGTTTGTATGTATTAGGTAGAGCAGCTATGTGTCTTTGAATTGGTAGATTGGCCTTGTGTAGTAGGTGTCCTGCAGGGCCCAGTGGCTCAACTTCCCCAGTCACCTGTGCTGGGCACTCTAGGGGCACCCCTGTGTGGGCTGTGTGCACAGTCTTGTACTTGAGCCTTGACTGCTGTTGGCATCACTGGGAGGAATTGACCTCAAGGCCAATTGGCTGTGAGGACCAGCTGCGACTACAGTGGGAGAGCTTCTGTGCAGGAAACACCCCTATGAAGCAGGAATTGCTTCAGTGGGGCTTTGCTGCTCACTGAGTCTGCCTCTTAAGTGTGTTGCTTGTGGATGTGTAGAGTTGTAATTTGCTATGACCTGAAACTGTCCAATGGGTGTACTGGCTCAAGGGTCTCCACAGAGGTGCAAAGTCAGCCACTGCCTGGGACTACCCTGCAGGAGCTACAGAGGGATCAGCAGATGGCTGCTACTTGCTGTTTGTATTGGACTTGGAAGTGCCCAGGTGAGGCTCAGCTGTGAAGCAAGGAGGCTGGTGCTAGTGCCAAGTCTTGGGCCTTTTATTGATAGGCTTAGGGCACACTGTCACCAACTGCTGCTTGTTTGAGAGATTTTAGCAAAATCTGAAACTTGAGCCAGGACAGGCCATTCATATAGAAAAGGTTCTGCAAAGAGCTTGGGTAGGGCTGCAAATTGGATGGGGTGGGGTCTCAGGGAATCACCAGGACTGAGCAAACAGTGTGCTCCAGGCTGATGGAGACTCATATATGGCTGCCAGTCAGCTCTGCAATATAGCGGGTCCCAGCACAGGAACAATGACCCTTGTGAGAACTCCTGTCTGGGAGAAAGCTGCCTCTGACTTCCTGACCTGATGCCAGACAACCCAGTTCCTCCCCATATGTGTCTGGTCCCCCAAAGCCACCTGGTGCTGGGAATCTGAGTAAATTAGTGTGCCGCCCTTTAAAAGAAACACCTGGATCCCCAGCAACCTCTATGTCACTTAGCCACAATCCTGGCTGGTTTTTATAGCTCGTAGTGGTGGGGACTCTCTTCCCAGCTTTGGAACCCTGGGCTGGGGGTCTGGTGTGGTGCTGGGACCCCTTGTCTCTCACAGGAGACTATCTTCCTCCCAGTTAAAAAAAAAATTGGCACACATGGGTGTTGGACCAGCCTGTTCCACACCTCTGCCCCTCCTACCTGTCTCAATGTGCTTTCTTCTTTACTTCTCTAGTTGAAGGACTTCCATTCAGCCAGCTTTCAGGAAGTTCTGAATGATGGTTGTTTTGTATTTTATTTGTAATTTTGATTTGGTTGTAGGAGGTGGTGAGTACAGGCATTTACCTACACTGCCATCTTCAATCAATCACTTTTCTAAACATTTATTCCTAATTCAACACCAGCCTTTGACACTCTTTTGTGGTCAAACATGGAGCCTTTTTTTTTTTTTTTTCCTTTTGGAAATATTCCTCTTGTAGTCCTTCTTCTGTGCTACTGTAGACTGATTGCTTTCTAAGTGAAATTAGACAACCAAGGGGTCGGGGCTGCTGTCACTACCTGAGCCAATTAAGCAGAGACAGGGTTGAGTCATACGAGTGTTTGTTCCAATACTGCTGGCAGTGTGGGAGAGCCGCAGGTCAGCCACAGACATCTGATCCTGGCCCTAGTCAGTTTGGCTCAGTGGCTAGAGCATCGGCCTGTGGACTGGATGGTTCTGGGTTGGATTCTGGTCAAGGGCACATGCCCAGAATTGTGGGCTCGATCCCCAGTGGGGTGTGTGTGTGTGTGTGTGTACAGGAGGCAGCTAATCAATGATTCTCTCTCATCATTGATGTTTCTATCTCTCTCTCCCTCTCTTTTCCTTTCTGAAATCAATAAAAATATATTTTTAAAAATCTGCTCTGCACCCCACCATAAACCAGCTGCTTATATTGGGGAAAGGACAAAGATTACATGGAGAATTAGGCAATGTGGGCTGGGGTGGGACTCTGTTGTCTGGACAACAAAGTTGTTAATCTTTCCATGTTAATAGGCAGTTCTTGAATGAGAATGGACAGCATTCCAAGGTTGACTCCCAGGTCCCAGGGGTGTACAATGTCCCAGGGGTTAGAATGTCCTTTCTTTAATCAGAACAAGGCAATCATGGTTAACAGAGCAGGATTAATGTTTCTTATAACTATAGCTGGTCCCCAATATTCTATTTCTGCCCCTAACTCAGCAGCAGGCACCCTGGAACTTGTCTTCACCGTTCTCCCATGTTCGGCCCCCCACCACTGGATTACCCATCTTCCTTTTTCTTAGTTTAATCGCCTGTTTGGTGTAACTATTCCTCAGAAGCTTTCTGAGAAAGGGGACATGAGAGGCAATTTATTTTTGAGAGTTTTTAAGACTGGTAGTTTGGTGGGACCAGAAATGTAGTATGGAAATTATGTTCCTTTATGGAAAGATGTAAAAGGCGTCACTTTCAGTGTTGCTGTTGAGAAGAAAGATGCCTTTCTGATCCTCAGTCCTTCATAGACAATCGTGTTGCTTTCTTTCGGGGTCTTCACTTTATCCCAGGGTCCTGGTATTCACAGCACCGTCTTTGGGGCTCTGTCACACGAGGCAGCGGAATGGGGAGCCTCTGTAGTGGGAGATGTAAGGTCTTCAGTTTTGCAAAATAGTCCCGTCATCGCCTCCCTTTCTCTTCCTGGAGGCGCGGGAAACGGGTTTTTTTCTTTCCTCCTAACGCTGGGAGAGCAGGAGGGTCGCAGCCAGGCGCTGGAGCAGTCCACGTGCCTGACTGCTGCGTGGTTTTAAATGGTGAAAAGTTAAGGTTCCACCGAGATTTGAACTCGGATCGCTGGATTCAGAGTCCAGAGTGCTAACCATTACACCATGGAACCCCTCTGGGTGTCTTTTGCTGGCTACCCAAATAACTCATTTCTCCTAAAACTCCCATTCGATATAATTATAGAATATAATTGAAAAAGAGATGGTATTTTCTTTTCTTTTCTTTTTTTTAAGAAATACTAGTTTAAATGAAAGCTCTGCTGCTTCCTCCTAATTGATTTTTTTTTTTAATTTACAGGAGTATTTTTTAAAATTAGATCTAAGCCGTTTGAAGGAAACGCCCAACACAAGGGTGGGAGGTGGGGTTTCTCTGAATGTTTTCACCGACCTCCTTTCCCGGTTTCTTTCCCTGGCTGTCAGGGGCAGGGCAGGGTCCTGATCGGAGAATATTGTTACTTCTGGCGCTTTTGATTTTGCCTTCATTTTCAACCCACACAAGGACAAATTGGATTTTAATCTCTCCGTTCAAAAGGGAGATTTTACCCTAGCTAAATATTAATTATTGACCATGTACCCTTAATGTATGTCTAGTAGTCCCCCAAGGCTGAATTGCTAAGAAATCCCTGAAACATTTTCAGTTATTCATCCTTTTGTTATATCTCCAACCAAGCAAAATAGCTGCTCAATAAATGTGGGTTGAAGTGAATATATCTTTTGAAAGGTCAGGAGGGAAGCAGAAAAATTCAAAGCCTTTTGGCCAGGTGACAGTAAAGCCCCTTCCCTACACACACACACACACACACACACACACACACACACACACACACTCCTGCTCATCTTCAGGAACCTCCTAGCTTAAAGGTGGTCTAAGCTAGCTAGCTTTGATGTAGCTGGATCAGGGGCAGGTCTCCCCCGCCTCCCCCACCCCCAACCAAGGTGGCATGTGTATTATTCCATGAGCCACATCCTTTTTTCTTAAAGAGAAAGAAAAATGTTCACTGGTTTAAAACAATACCAGAACTTCAAAAGCCCATTCACTATTCAACTATTGGCTTTAAACTGCTCTCTGAGGAGAGGCCAGGGAGAACTGTTTTTCGACCTTTGCACATTTACCTCCCCTCACCTGCCCCCAGGAAAGTGGGTAACGACCAGAAAAACAGGGCAGATGGCCATGGGTTGGTTGGTTTATTTTTTGTCCTACAGTTTTTGGTCACCTCTTAGTGTGATACTGATTTTTGTGCATGTCTGTGTATTGGGATTAACAACTTTAATGGTGCAGAACATTGTAATATGTTCTATTTTTACTGAGATACAATTATATTAGCTTCAGGATTGCAACATAATGATTCAGTATTGTATATATTGAGAAATGATCACTGTAATAAATCTAGTTAACATCCGTCACCACAGTTACAATGTTTTCTTGTGATGATAGCTTTAAGATTTCCTCTCTTAGCAACTTTGACATACACAATACAGTATTTTAACTATAGTCATCACATTCCAATACTTTTTATCTGATAGCTGTGAGTTTGTCCCTTTTGATGACCTTCACTCATTTTCCCACCCCAACCTGGAGGCTTGTTCATTCTTGACTCTGGAGTCCATCAGGCTGCACCTTCTCATTGGAATTACCCGAGGTTGGTTTACAAACGTTGCAAGGTAAATGCAAACAATTGACAGCACGGAGGGAATGAGCAGAGGACGAGATGACTGGGTTCCACAATCCAGGGGCAGGCTCTCTGGTAATCCACAAAGGATGGTTCGCAGTCACCTGGTAGGTAGCAGGGCAACCCAGAAAGAGCAAGTCCGCTGTCCAGAGCACATTTCGATGCAATGTCCTACAGAAGGGGCTTCAGAGCCCTGGCCCCTCCCTAAACTGACGGTCTTGGCGGCGTCCTGGCTCCTCAGCTGTGTACCTCGCTCACTTCATAAATTAGAAAGCCATTCTTTCATGTGCATATTCACTGAAACTTCGCACAAATATGTATCTGTCTCTATGATGTGGGGAAGCAAGAGAAACATGGTTTTGCATCTGGCAGAACTTATGATGCATGGGGAGAAGCAGACAATTACACAAGCATCTCCAAAACTTTCAGTAACTGCTAGGTGCCGGCGGAGGGATAACAGCACCCCGATGCTCTGCGGCAGGAAACCCCAACCAAGGGCCGCCTGCAGCAGGAAAGCCCGTTCGCCGCACTCTGCGTTTCTCCTTTGCTGTATTTATCCGTTTTCGACTTTTAAAGCTTCATTTATAAATTGGTGAATTCACGTATTTAATTTATGAAACAAATACCCACTCATTGTAACAACTCAAACTGAAGTATCTAAAATAAAAGTTACAATCGCCCCTTTTTTTTCTCCTCTGACATTGTCACCTCTGGGAGCAATGTAAAGTGTTCCCTATGCAGTGTATGTCCGGTCACATGCGATGACATTCTTTATTCTGCTGCCGCCCCATCTAAATGCCATTACAGCCCAATCTCATTCCCTGCGGACGTGGTGTCGCCTCGGGGCCACCGTGCATCCAGGGCTGGTCTTCGCACGGGGCACGGGCGGGCCCTTCCTCTTCACGCTCGGTGCCTGACGGTAACTGCAGGGGAGGCCGGGGCGGGTGGGGGGCTACCGGGAGAACGCCGCTTCCCAGCTGAGACCCGGGGTGGGAAGAAGCCTCCACGGGCGGACAGAGGAAACCGAGAGAAGACGCGGAGACGCGCGCGGAGGGCAGAGGCCTCTCTCTCGTCGGTGGGACTCGTCCGCTGAGTGGCCAGGCCCGGCCTCGGGCAGAGTCCCGGCAGCTCCAGCCGCGTCCTTCGGCTTCACAGGTGAGAGCGCAGGCGCGGCGGGGCTGGGCACTGCGGTGAGGACTGCGCGCCTGAGGTCCCCAGTGAGCGCCAGTGCACGGGAGGCGCCGGCTAAATTCTAAAAACACGAATGATTACCCGAAGGTCTGTTAAGTATTGGATGCTTCGAAAATACGTTGATGAAGGGAGTAAATGTAACACCCACGGATGCTCATAACGATTTGTTAACTGAAATAATTGAAGGCCTGTGGGGTGTCCGTTTGAAAAAAGGTGAGTACCGCGGGAGTAAAAAGGGGTGTCCACTGGAGCCGGGGAAAAGCACAAGGCAGCGGTGGGATCCGAACCCACGCCTCCAAAGAGGCTGGAACCTTAATCCAGCGCCTTAGACCGCTCGGCCACACTACCACCTATCTGAGATTTCTAACCTGCACTTTCCTGGAACTGAATATCACTTCTCCCTGATCTTTCTCTTCTCCAACCGTCAAACACCGTCCTGCAGCGCCACCAGCCCCACCCTACCTCGCTGCCTCCCCGCTCCCGGAACGGGGGCGCACAGGTGGCCGGGAGGAGGCTACTGCCCTGCGTGCCATCAACAGGAAAAGGGGTCCTGCCAACCGGGGGAGCTGAGGACGCGGAGGGGAACATCCGGGCCCGGGAGAGAGCCAGGCCTGCCCCTCTGGGTAGGTGGAGGAGAGTCCCTGGCCGCTGGCCGCCCCCACCCTCCTCGGGCCGGAGCGCCTCCCAGAACCGCAGGGCTGGCAGCGCGGTCCCGCTAAATCCGGTTGCGGTCTGACGGCGGGTCCGCAGCCCGGCCCCTCGCGGAGCTGCCTCCGTCCCCGGCCGCCCAGGGAGGCTCGCGGGGCACGGGTCGACCCTGCTTTGTTCTGCACCGCTTTAGGTCGCTGTGGATACTTCACGTCAGTTGCACTTTATTTTCAAATACTATGACCCAGGGATTTTGAGTCGCTGCATCTTATAATGATGCTGGTAAATTTTCCGCGAGCTAAGGTGTGCAGCTGCCTCCTCAGCGCAGTAGGCGGCGCGTCAGTCTCATAATTTGAAGGTCCTGAGTTTGAGCCTCAGAGGGGGCAGTAGTTTATTTTCGTTTGGCTTTTTTCCTTCTTAAATCTGAACCTAAAAGACAATGAAGGGAGTTGACAAAAATCTTTTTCTTTCTCTATTTTCTTTTCCTGTAGGAAGTGTACACCATCACCTTAAAAAATCCCAATGAGGCCAAACGGTAATTTGCTGTTTAACCCAACCCCCTCCGCCCCTCTCCTGCTTCAGGGGCCTCTCCCCGTCTGGTCTGCCGACTCACCAGAGGTCTGGGGCCACTGTCCTCAGCACCTGTTTTCCGCTCTGAAGGATCATTCCGTGACCTCATTCAAACAGAGCAACCCCTTTAGTCCAGCGGAGTCTCCTGAGGCCACTGGCTGCAGGGAACCCCTGGTTGTACCTCCGATATCCCACACTCAGCCCTCAGCTCTGCATGCCTCCAGCCCCTCTCAGTCTTAGGGCTACTCTCGTAGTGAATCCCAGCAGCCCAGTCTTCCCAGTGAGGAGGCTGGGCATCACCTGGCACTGCCTTCTGATGTAACTGCCCCATGTAGTCAGTGCACAAGCCCTCCAGGTTTCCTCTGACCTCCGTTCCTTATTGCTGGGTTTCCAGAGATCCCTCCTGTCTGGCTCCTTGGCCACCTCCCTCCAGCGTATCCACATGTGTGCCAGAGTGATCTTCCTAAAACGCAAGGACAATCGTGTCGCATGTCTCTTGAAAACCTTTAACACCTCACACTTTTAAGAAAACGTTCTATGTGTTAGAGCACACACACCTCCTAATCTGGTGTCTGCTCACCTTTCCTCTGACCTCACCTTGCTTCCCCATCTGTCAAGCCACAGGCCTGTTCAGGTGTTCCAGGCTGAAGTGATGGGAACCCAGGAGCCAAACATGGCAGCTTGCTCCGGGCCTATGTTAACATAACACTCCTCTCCAACGCCCCACAGTGAACAATGCAGTCTTTGTTCCACTGGCCCTTTGTACTGCCCTTGCCTTATAGAAAACCATCTTTGGTTATTTTATGTGAAAATCAAAATCCGAACTCAATGGAGACTTCTCTGTGTAGCTGTATTAGTTTGCTTTGGCTGCCATAACTCAATACCACAGACTAAACAACAGAAATTTATTTCTCACAGTTCTGGAGGTTACTAGTCCAAGACCCATGTGTCAGCAAGTTGGATTTCCTCTGAGGAGTTTCTCTTTGGCGTGCGGACGGCTGCTTCCTGCGTTGTCCTGGTGCGGCCTCCTCTGTGCACGCGCAGCCCTGGTGTGTGTGTCCATATTTCCTCTTCTTCTCAGGACCTGGTCAGATGGCAGTAGGGCCATCCCAATGGCTCCTTTCTAAATCACCTCTTATCATCAATGCAGTCACATTCGGAGATGCTGGGTTGGAGCTTCAACATATTAGCTTGAGAGGGGAGATAATTCAGCCCATATATTTCCTTAAATTCCCCTTCCTTCCTCCCTTTCTACGGCAGCTGCCAGTTACTGTAACACTTCACACTTACTTGCCACCTGTGTGTGTGCCAGGTCTGTTGTAGATTTCCAGGGTCTTACAGGGTTCATAGATTTCTTTTCCTCTGATATTATCTTAGTCTTCTAATTCTCCCCCTTCTTTATTCTGATTTCACTCCATTAAAAGGATCCTATTTTCTTATATTTTAGTCTTTTAGCACCCAAATTCACCCTATATAATAAAGAGGTAATATGCAAATTGACCATCACTCCAACACCCAAGATGGCTGCCCCCATGTGGTCAAAGATGGTCGTCCCCATGTGTCCACAAGATGGCTGGCAGGGGAGGGCAGTTGTGGGCAATCAGGCCAGCAGGGGAGGGCAGTTGAGGGGGACCAGGCCTACAAGGGAGGGCAGTTGGGGGTGGCCTGCAGGTGAGGGCACTTGGGAGTGGCTAGATCTGCAGGGGAGGGCAATTGGGGGCAACCAGGCCTGCAGGTGAGGGCAGTTGGCGGCGACCAGGCCAGCAGGGGAGGGCAGTTGGTGGACCAAGCCTGCAGGGGAGGGCAGTTGGTGGTGACCAGGCCTGCAGGGGAGGGCAGTTGGGGGGGACCAGGCCTCTAGGGGAGGACAGTTGGGAGTGACCAGGCCTGCAGGGGAGGGCAGTTAGGGGCAATTGGGCTGGCAGAGGAGCAATTAGGGGTTGATTAGGCTGGCAGGGGAGTGGTTAGGGGGTGATCAGGCTGGCAGGCAGAAGCAGTTAGGAGCAATCAGGCAGGCAGGCAGGCAGGCAGGCAAGCGGTTGGGAGCAAGCAGTCCTGGAGTGTGAGAGGGATGTCCCAGATTGGAGAGGGTGCAGGCTGGGCTGAGGGACACCCCCCTCCCTCCATGCACAAATTTCATGCACCGGGCCTCTAGTTTTAAAATAATAGTATAAATAGATGTGCATGTACAATGTGCCAATGATTGTTCTAGGCACAACCATCTGAGGAAGAAATCATTTGTTCATAATGACACAACCCAAATACAGTATTATTCTACTTTCATAATAGTAATAATATCTGACATCTATTGAATTGTTACTATGTCCCAGGCACCATTCCAAGAACTTTGCTTGCATTATTTCATCTAACTTCAAGACTCAGATCATGGGGTTGTATTCGTCCTTACATTTCTTGAAACCTGGTATGGCAGGCAGGTGGACTATCACGCCCTCCAGTGATCCCGACTCCTGGTCTTCATCCTCCTGTGTGATCCCCTCCCTGCTGTGTGAGCTGGATACGACGACTAACTTTTAACCAACAGAACATGGCAAATGTGCTTCCATGATCAGATTTCGTAAGACTGTGATTTCCGTCTTGTGGGCAGATGCTCTCTTGCCTTCTTGGCCTGTGCTCTCTGCGAAGCAAGCTGCCGTGTCCTAGAAAGAAGCCCACATGGCAAGCAACTGGGCCATGTCTAGCCAGCACCCTGCTGGGTCCTAAGCTTAGGAGTCCTGGAGGAGCTAAATTCTGCCAACAGCCACGTGAGCTTGAACATGAACTTTCTAGAAGTTCAGCTTCAGACAAGACCTTCAAGGGACCTGAAGCAGAGGATCTAGTTGAGACAGGCTGGGCTTGGAAGTGGTAAGAGAACCAATATATATTGTTTTAAATCACTCAGTTTGCCATTCTTTGTTGCATAGCAACAGACAACTTCACATACTTGGATTTCTAAATTTAACGTACAGCAGAATCACTTCAGAGTCTTAATTAAAAATCAGATCCCTTGGCATCCAGCTTAGAATATTCTCACTCATTGGGTCTGAGGTGGGATCTACAAACCTGGATTTTTAACAGTGACCTCAAGAGATCTGCTGTGATCAGCTGGACGACATTCTGGACCCTGGGCCTCGCACCTGCTCCACCTGTATCCATTTACCTCTGCTGACTGTTGCTGGGAGGTGGCTTCCTCCCAAGAGTTTCCTTCTTTTTCATTGGATCCTCGGGGCTCACTTGCAGGTGGAACTAGCAGCACACAGCTCAGGCTTCCTCAAAGCAGAGCAAAGGCTCCTTGTTTTCCACACTGATTTATGAACGAGCTCTGGCTTTCCACAGAACCACTAAGAGACAGTGAGGCGAACATGACAGCTGCGTGTGGAAAATAACATGCTTTCAGAAAAGAAGGTATGAAGCATGGAGATTCATTTTGTTGAGAAGATAAGGAAAATAGACTGTGTTTTGTGGATAAGAAAAGATATGTGCCATTTATTATTTATGTATTTATTTTTGTTGTAAAGGAAGAAAAAAGAAAGTAATTTTTCCTAAAATAAAATGGTTGTTTTCAGAATTAGAAGGCAAATCATAGGACAAAAACTGGAATGTATATGTAAGTTGCAGAAGGTTTGTGGAGGAGAGATATTAAGAAAATAATCCTATATAATAAAGAGGGAATATGCAAATTGACCATCACTCTGCACATAGATGGCTGCACTCACAGCTGAGGCCAAGTTCCCATAAGAAGCCTTAACAAGCAATCAGCAGGGACCTGAGGCTGTGCCCTCCCCTGTCCCCATGGGGCTTGACGGGACCTCAGGACACGTCCCCCATCCTGGCGCCAGGCTGGGGGACCTCAGATTGCACCCTCTGCCTAGCAGGGCTTGATGGGGGACCTTAGGCCGCACCCCCACCTGGCCCCAGGCTGGGGGACCTGAGGCCGTGCCCCCCACCTGGTGGGGATTGACGGGGGAACTGAGATTGCACCTCCCACCCCGGCGCCGGGCTGGGGGACCTGAGGCCATGACCCCCGCCCTGGCACTGGGCCAGGGGCTTGACAAGGGTGAGACTGTCCAGGTTTGGATCTAGCCCAATGTGGGGGGGTGGCCAGGTCTGGATCTTGTGTGCATTTGAGGAGCATGTGGGTGGGGCAGGGACTTGACTCTGGGTCCCGTGGTGCGCCCCAGACTCTGACAGGAGGAAGGTTTTCACATACATTTTACTAATTTTCTTTTTAAAAAATATTTCTTTATTGATTTCAGAGAGGAAGGGTGAGGGATAGAGAGATAGAAACATCAATGATGAGAGAGAATCATAGATTGGCTGCCTCCTGCATGCCCCCTACTGGGGATCAAGCCCACAACCCAGGCATGTGCCCTTGGCTGGAATCGAACCTGAGACCTTTCAGTCTGCAGGACAACACTCTATCCACTGAGCCAAACCAGCTAGGGCAGTGGTTGGCAAACTCATTAGTCAACAGAGCCAAATATCAATAGTACAATGATTGAAATTTCTTTTGAGAGCAAAATTTTTAAAACTTAAACTATATAGGTAGATACATTGTTATTAACTTAATTAGGGTACTCCTAATCTGGCCTTTGCTAAAAATTCAAGGAACCAAAGAGCCGCATGTGGCTCGTAAGCCGCAGTTTGCTGACCACTGGGTTAGGGAGATGTCAGGATTCTCGAGGAACAGGAGATGGAGTTCCTGCATGCGAGAGGGGGCAAGGAGAGAGATAAGGATTGGTGGGACAGAAGATCCTGTAGTCTATCGGTGGAGAAGACCTGTAAGGGTTGCTGGAGGCAGATCTTCTGGGCCTCCTTAGTGAGAGCAGCGGCTGCAGCTGGAGCCCAGAGGCAGGGCTGCCATCCCAGAACCATGGGATCAAGCTGTCTAGACAGGTAGGCTACGTGGGTTAAGGCTGACCCTAGAGGCTGGGTGAGGACCCCAATAGCTATTCCCTGTCTTTCATCAATAAATAGTTGGAAAGGCTTAGAGATGTCCAGGGGAGGGGGGGGGAGGGGGAAGATGCCAGAAGAGTATCCTGGAGCTTAGAAAAATCCTGGTGAACAAGGGAGGGTGAGGAGAGGGGGCCTACTGGTGTTTCTTTAGCAGCCTGGTATAGGGGCTTAGCTAGGAGAGCAAAGTTTGGGACCCAATGGTGGAAGAATCCTACCAGCCCTAGAAAGGACAAGATCTGTTCAGCAGAAGTGGGAGGCTGTAGGTCTCGTATTGTTTGCACTTGGTCAACTGTCAGTCCTCAGGAATTGGGTGTCAGACAGATCCCCAAGTAAGTGATGGTGGGGGCTGACAGTTGCACCTTGGCAGGGGACACACGGTATCCTTTGTCCCCTAGAAAGTTGAGGAGGCCAGCTGTATGCCTCTGAGAAATGTCTAAAGAGGAGCTGCAGAGAAGGAGATCATCTACATACTGGAGAAGAGTGCTGGGTCCTAATGAGCATTGTTGGAGGTCTCTGGGTAAGGCCTGGCCAAACAGATGAGGACTGTCTCTGAACCCCTGGGGCAGGACCATCCAGGTGAGTTGGTGGGATACCTGCTCGTCTGGGTCCTCCCAAGTAAATGCAAACAGATGGTAAGAGTCTGGATCCTTTTACAATTCTTGTCAACAGTTAACTTTAGAACTTCTTTCTTTCAACATACCTTCCATTAAATATTTCTAAACATGTCTAGCAATTAATGTTTCAGTATTGTATGCTATTTAAAATATTTAGAAAAGGCAGGGGGAGGAGGGAGCAGGCCCTGCAGCCTGTTTCCAGGCCTCTAGCCACTTGAATTTTAAACTGCCGCATTTTTCCTAGAGTAAAGATCTCAGTTTCTGATAAGCCTATGCCAGCAAGAAAGTTGTTCTTTAGGAAGGGTGGAGTGGGGGAGGGCGTGGGGTGAGACAGAGCTGAGGCCAGAGCAGTTTTCAGAGCATTAAAGGGTGATTTGCCGTCAATACCCATGACCGAGATCGTGGAAGGGAAAAAGGGGCCCTGAAAAGGAAGGCAGGACAGAGAAGGTAGCCCCCGTGTCGACCAGGAGGGAGACTGGCTTACCTGCTACCTTGAGCATTACCCTGGGCTTGACGAGGGTGATGGGGGTCATCGAGTCTGGGCATCTTCAGTCTTCGGCCAGTCCCAATATGGCCAGCGGTGGGTCGTGACCTGGAAGGGTGGCCCTTCTATGCTGAGATGCAGAGGGCCCATCACTTTTCCAGTGGCCATTTTGCACGCCGGACAGGGCTTGGTTGGAGCCCAAGGCCAGGGGCACTGCTTTGCCCAATGGCCTTCATTTCCACACTTGAAGTATCCTCCAGGTGGCACTTGTCCTCTCATTGCACCCTCACCATGCACAGCCCCCTTGGGACCATGCGTGGCTGCCGTCGGCCATGCAGGGCCACAACCAGGGCTTGGGTCTACAGGTTTACCTTCTATCAAAGGTGGGCTTCCCAATCCAACTCTGCCTGTTCCTCACGGGCATTAAAAACCATAAAGGCCATGTTCACTAGATCTCAGACTGGGTCTGAGGACCATTTTCTTTAAATAACTTCAACATAAACTTCATTAGGGAGGCAAAAACACAAAGTATTTACTTCAGTTTATGAGTCCAAATATATTGACTTTCAATTACGATCCTTATGACATTTGAAGGAAACCTCTTTATTTCCTTCCGGAATAATTTTCAGGCTACAGAGAGTTTCACCTAAGAATCTTTGTCTTTCTTTACACCAATAATAAGTACTGGGTCATACGTCCAGGTAGCCATATCACAAGCATTTTTACGTTAAAGTTGACTACTAATTAACTGTCAGATTTAATAATCCAACAACAATCTTAGTTCACACTGCAAACATCAGTGAAAGAGATCTGAAAACTTTCAAATCCCTCCCCTTTATTAAGCTAGAATTTTATTTTTAAAGAGTATCCCCCTAGGCCTATTTGTATACACAGAGGTATCATGGGAGGTCTCAGTAACATTATTCGAAGAGAGGGGTTGGCCTTTGTTTCAAGATGGCAGCCCCATGGGAGTGGCAAGCCATGCGGCCAACATGGCAGCTGCTCACAATACACAAGGGAAGACACCCTAGAGGTGTGCTCAGACCAGGTTTAGATTTTTGATTACCCATGCTGAAAACCTGAGGTCAGTAGCTGGGGCTATGGACCAGCGTCCCAGTCATTCAGCCAAGGCTATGGATGGGGAACCAGAGGGATGGCAGGGGACGTCTCCCCTACCTCCCGGGGTCCGGACGGAGGCCAAAAGGCCAGAGAACTAAGAGGCGGTAGGAACATCTCCATTACTTCCCAAGGTTCAGAACCCCTTGCAGACAGCGCTTGGGAAGGCACATGGGCATTTCTTTAAATTATTGTCAGCTGAGTCCAAGGCAACAGGCAGAGCCGTGTCTTGGATACACATTCACCAAAAAGGCGGATGTGTTATCAGTAGTGACTCTTAACTTTGCCCAGGTGTCGGGTAGTGTGACTTTGATATGTAAATCCAGTCAAGCACCAAGAATGCTCGGGCCTACTCAAGAATGTAAATAATCTCCTTTGATCCTAACTTTTGGTGATACTTCCTGGTATTTGGGAATAAATAAACATGCTGCGTGGGCTCTGGGTCCCTGTTCCTCCATCAGAGAGGATGGCAGTCCCACCCGGTCCCAGCTTTTTTCCTTCTATCTCTGTGTCTTGTTTCTTTCTTTCTTTTATTTCTCAATCCCCAGCCGCCTGCACTCAGAACCGATTCATCTCTCTTTCTGTGCTGCACGCCGAAAAAGAAGATTCCCGCAATATCAGGCCCCCCGCCACAACCCCTCCTGGAGGGGTTCAGAGGGTTATGCCCAGAAGGCCAACTCTGACACGGGCTGCGGTTTATGGACAGAGACACCAGAGGAGACTGCCAGGGATCAGCACGGGCCGGAACATACCACTGACGCTGCCAAGCGGGGGGAGAGGTTGGAGGATCCTGAGCCACAAGAAGGGAGAGGGGGGCATCCTGGACTGTGGGGGGATGGTCGAATGGAGCACTTGCCCCTCCTGGGTTTCAGCACCAAATGTGAGGTTTGTGATGCAGGAAGCAAGGTCGGGGAACCAGGCAAGTTAAAAGGTGGATCTTTATTCTGCGCTCCCAGGCAAGGTTCACAAGTCCAAAGGCAGAGCCTGTCCATGTCTGTGCCTCGACCTAACATCAACTAACTTGCTCAATTTAGCTTTTGTACAAACTACTTTTGCAAAATAGTTCCTCAATGCAACCTTAGGGATGTAATTACTGCCTTTGTGAGTTTTGTCTTTATAAGCCTAATGCTACTGCCATTCGGGGCTGCGAGATTTGGAGAGCTAATGCCCCCTCGTAGCCCCTGGCTTTTGAATAAAGACTCCTTAACTTGACTTCTTGATTGGGGTGTCCTTTGTGTAATTCGAGGGGTACATTACAACAAAGCATGGTCTGAAATTAAACTTGAACTAAACGCAGTTATGGTGGGCAGTTACATCCTAGGCTGGTATCTTCACTGACAAGGTCAGCCTTTACCTTAACTGAGCCTATCTGTCTTTTTGCATCTATGATAACATACACTTGAAATGTGTGGGTAACTTGTAACTTCCCCTTTTTCTGGACCCCCTGGGGCACAACTAAATGTGCTGGGTGCCAGGACAGATACCACAAATTCCTTCATTATCATGTTAATTGTTCCTGCACCCACCTAAGCATGTGTCCATCACTTTACTTTTTATCCAATCCCAGGGGTTCCTTCCCCCCTCCTCCCTTCCTCCCCCTCCCCCCCCCCACTTTGCTTTATCCCATCTCCTTAATCTATTACCAATGGATTTCACGTAACCCACCTACGTCCCTCATTTGATTGCAATGTATAAATACAGATGTAACCTTCTCCAGGGCATTATCTCAATTTGTTGAGGCTCTGCTTCCTGGCACATGTCGACAGTTTAGCTCAAATAAACTCACAAAAATTTTTTACAGGTTTCAATGTGGTTTTTTTTTTTTCGTTAACATTACAAAACCTGAAACACCAATCAGAAAGAATGTATGCACCCCTATGTTCATAGCAGCACAATTTACAATAGCTTAGATCTGGAAATAGCCCAAGTGCCCAACAGCAGATGAGTAGGTAAAAAAGGTGTGGTACATTTACACAATGGAACACTATGTAGCTGTAAAAAAGAAGAAACTCTTGTTGTGGAGGGAAACGCGAGTAAACAACCACTGGAGTCCAGACCAAATTAAAATTTAGGGAGCCTTTTTAATAACTGGCCAGCTGACTGCTCTCTCTCCATACAGCAAGACCAGCGAGCAGCCCCGACCCTTTGTGTCTCACCATATTTAAACCCATTCACTACATCCTGTTTTTGCAGAGCAAACAGACTAAAACAATTTAAAACAAAGCAGTTTTCTTTAATTAATGTCAGTATGTAATTTACAGGGTCCTGGTGCCTGGTGGAGTAAGTCACTGCATCCTATTATCAGGAAAGTTGACAGTGATCTATCTTGTAAGGTTTACTGGCATTCTGTTCTCAAGAAAACTGACCATAATTTATCCTGTAAGGCTATTTAGTTAGTTGCACCTGGGATTTATGGCCAAGTCGACTAGTGTTACAGAGAACCAGACTAATCAAATGATGCTGGAGAGTTTGGAGTCACACTCTATTTACCGGTGGGCTTAGCATTGAAATTATGGGCATATCTAGTCTCTGGCCTACAAGGTCATACAGCTAAGTTTATCTTCCTCATTATTCAGGCAGGCTAAAGCAGGCTAGAAAGCAAAGTTAATTTTAGAATAAGAATCCATATAAAAAACAGCAGAGAATTCCAAACAGTAGTTTTACAAAATAGGGGTTAGCCTGTTACAGAGAACCGGAATAATCAAACAATGCCGGAGAGTTTGGAGAAACACTTTATTTACTGCGGTGGCTTAGAGAAAATGAATTCAAATTCTAAGCCCCGGCTACAAGCAGAACTTCCCTTTTTATTAAAGAGCCAGCCCTTTGTGCACTTAGTGGTTATCTTGCTGCTGGCCTTGAAAACACACAGTTCTATCCAATTAAAAAATGCACCTGGCATGGCATTGAGAGTATGGGCATATCTAGTCTGCAGCCTACAGGGTCAGACAGTTAAGTTTATCTTCCTCATTATTCAAGCAGGCTAAAGCATGTTAGAAAGCAAAGTAAGTTTTCTTAGACTAAGAGTCTGTCTAAAAAGACAGAAGAGAATTCCAAACAGTAGTTTTTACAAAATAGGGGTTTGCCTCTTCAAGCCTTCTCACTAGAAGGAAGCATGCTCAAAAATTCCCACTCTCTAACACTCTTATTATTAGCAACAGCATGATAGACCTGGAGAGCATTGAAACAGGAATTTTAGGGGTAAAATAGGACAGATTTAGGAAATTTTGGAAATTAAGGGGACCATGTAGGAAGCACAGGGCTTCAAAACAGCAGAAGGTATATTTCTGTATATTTCCATAGAATGGGGAAGCTGAAAAGCTGCAATAGGTACTTTCCATAGACTGAGGGAGCTGGAAACAGCAAAAGGTCTATATTTACAAAATAAAGAGAAGGAAGCCCTTCATCCAGAAGGAGAAGAAGAAAGCCCAGAGGGAATAGGAAAACAATAAGGAAGGAAGGGGGAGGGGGAGAAGATCCTCACATGCCCCATGTGAGGTTCAACCTTTGAGCTCAGGAGTTACTATAGTGACCAGCCTAAGGGAATAGTGACCAATCAGAGGGGATATCAGGGCACCAGGATCTGCAGCCTTTATAAGCCGCGGGGAAAAGGGACTCAGGGGGACTCTTTCCCTCTCCCCACATGGGAGTCTGTACTTGTTCTTCAATAAATCTCCATCTTTGCTATACCACTTACTGTTCATGGATTCATTCTTCCATTCTGGCAGACAAAGAATCCAGATTCCAGTCCAAAAATTCTGTTTCAGTATTATGCTAAGTGAAATAAGCCAGTCAGAGAAAAATAAGTATCACATTGTTACTGAAAACCGAAGAAGAACAAAGCAATACTTAGAGAGATGGAGTTACATTTATTATGCGCGGGTCCAGAGGAAAATGTCTCTCAAATTCTGGGCCCCAACATGCAGGAATTTTCCCTATTTATATGTTTTTACCTTCTTTGTCTCCCAAACATGGGGTGTTTCCGGCCCCTTTTGCAAGTTCTTAAAGATCCTGTATGTGCTGGGGCCTTGAGACCTCAACCAGAGGCCTGGCCTGGTGCCAGCACTGATGACCTTGTCTGGGGAAGGTTTAATGGCCTCTCTGAAGTGGGAGTAGCCTTAGCAAGCAAGAATTTACAGACGCCAAATGCAGGGTTAAAATTTCAAACAGCAGTATTTATATAAGATGGATGCTTCAACATGACCTCACTCATATGTGGAATTTAATGAACAAAATAAACTGAAGAACAAAATAGATCCAGAGACATAGAAGCATGGAACAGATAGAAGAACTTCAGAGGGGAGGTGGTGGTGGGTGGATGGATGGGAAGAGATTAACTAAAGAACTTGTATGCATATATGCATAACTCGTGGACACAGATAATAGGGTGGTGAAGGCCTGGGAGTGGCAGGTGCAGGATGGAGGGGGGTCAATGGGAGAAAAAAAACACTCCACAAAGGGGACAGCTGTAACACTTTCAAAATTTAAGATAAAAATAAATAAATAAACACATAAATAACAAGTGCTGGCAAGAATGTGGAGAAAAGGGAACCCTCAGGCATTGTTGGTGGGAATGCAGACTGGTGCAGCCACTATAGAAAACAGTGTGGAGGTTCCTCAAAAAATTAAATATGAAACTGCCTGTTGACCCAGCGATTCCACTTCTGGGAACATATCCAAAGAAACACAAAATACTAATTCAAAAGAATATATGCATCCCTATGTTCATAGCAGTGTTATTTACAATAGCCAAGAGATGGAAGCATCCCAAGTTCCCATCAACAGATGAGTGAATAAAAAAGCAGTGGTACATAAATACAACGAAATATTTCCCAGCCACAAAAAGAATGCAAACTTACCATTTGCCAACAACGTGGATGGACCAAGAGGGTATAATGCCAAGTGAAATAAGTCAGCCGGAGAAAGACAAATACTACATGATTTCACTTAGATGTAGAATTTAAAGAGCAAAAAACCCCACAAGTAAACAAGATGGAAACAGACTATGGCTATGGCTACAAAGGTCAGACTGATGGTTGTCAGAAGGCAGGGTGTTGGGGCTGTGTAATAAAGGTGAGGGGCTGGGGGCTGGTGGAGGTGAGCAAAGGAGCGGGAAATGGGGACATCTGTAATAGTGTCAATAATAAAAACAAAGTTAAAGTGTAAAAAAATTAAAAAGAAGGTATAATGTTTTAAAAAAAAAAGGTTATAAATAGATGGGCACAAAATAGCCACGGGCTGTAAAGTACAGCCCAGGGAATTTGTCAGTAACCCTGTGAAGGTGCCAGATGGGCACTTGAACACCTGAGGGAGCCCGTGGGAAGTACATGGCTGTCTAACCAGCATGCTGTGCACCTGGAATGGATACAAGAGAAAAGGGAATGTAAACTGTGATTGAAGAATTCAGAGAAAGGGCAAAGCTCTGCTTCTGTTGTATTGCAAATCATTGGGCTGGACAAGAGGCCTAATGAGCCATTCGTTAGGAGTCATCTTCATTGCACGTAGGTTCAGAGCAGATTACCTCTGTCACATTCTGAACACCCAAAGGAGGAAGCATTCTCTTTTTATATCTTTTTAGGTCCTTATGTAAGTTATTTTTACAGACAATTTGTAACCTTGAGTACATATCATATCTAACAAACACCTGTAACCTTGAGTATATATCATATTTATACCGACACCTGGCATCGAGTATTATCAGTATCAGCCTATCAGGCTTTACCTTAGATGGCTACCTTGTAAGGTCAGACAGTTAGGTTTATCTTTTCTATTACTTAAGCTAAGAAACAAAGTTATTTTTCAGAATAAGAGACTATCTAAAAATAACAGAGTTGACCTACAGAATAAGAGACTAAGATAACAGAGTAGTTCAAACAGCAGTTTTCCAAAGGAGGGACCACTAAGCTCACTTCCTGCAGGAAGGCGCCGGCCGCCGGCGCGGGCAGGCCATCTGATCAGCGCATGTTTCTCCTTGCAGTTGGCTCCACTCATCAGGCTGGTTCTTGCCAAGCTCACCCTGTTGACAGTTACGTGTGCAGAGACTGGGCTGCATTTGAACCTCAGGAATAAGAGCGTTTAGGAAGAGCTCCCAGACCCGGAGACCCAGCTCAGTGATAATGCTAGAGTGTTACAAGATGTGATTATTTCGTATGACTGCATGAGTGAATCTACAGTTATCTAAAAATTTAAAATGTAATTTTAAAAATCGGGAGGTCAGGACAATGAGCATTAGCCATTTCTAAAGAGTTCTTAGAAGTGAAAGAGAGGGAAGACCGACTGAACGGAGCAGCCGGAGAGCACAGGGAACAGGGGGTCCTAGGTGCTATTACAGGCCACTCTCACTGGCCAGCGTAGGAGAGGCTGTCCCCACCTTGGTTCTTGCCAGTGTCATAGGAACAAATTCAAACGAGTGCCCCTGCTTGTGTTGGAGAGTGGGAATTTTTGAGCACTACTGAGGCCATGGACTATGCCCCAGATAGAGTTGTCAGTGCTGACACCAGGCCAGGCCTTGAGATACGGTCTCATGGCCCCTTCCCAGCACGTAGGCTTTCTTTCATAGAACACTGTCAGCTTTCTGAAGAATAAGATGACCCTGTAAATAACATGGTTGTCAATGGCATGACTCTGACATTGCTTGGGAAAAACTGTTTTGTCTAGGGTTACTTGCTCTGCAAGAACAGGATGTGGTTAATGTGCTTAAAAAGTGGTCCTGCACAAAGGGTGGGGGCTGCTGCTCTCTGGACTCCCTGCGTGGAGAATGGCAGAGCAGTCACCTGGCTAGATTGAATAAAAGCTTTTTGCTATTGCATCGGACTCGGCTCCCTGGTGGTCTTTGGGGATCACGAAATCTGGGCATAACACTTGCATTGTGATTAAGGACAACTTATTAAAGCAAGGAAAGCAGCCGGGCAAGGGAGGCTATTTCCTGTATTGGGCCCAGAGAGCAGGGGGCTGTCCTGCTCACCTGGGATAGGGGTGCCTGGTGAGGCGCCGAGTGGCACACCCTCCTGCCTACAGGTCTTACATTTCCTCTGCTGAATGCCTTGGCACAGGCAGCTCCAAGGTCCCTTTGCACCTTGCTGTGGTCTTCCCAGCATTCAGGCGAGGCACCGAGTAAGTTTTATGTTAGGGAGCCTTGAGACTGCGGGCTTCTCTGCTTAGGGAGTAAAAAAAAATATAAAACTGCCCCGCCCCCTTCTTTCCGCATTCTCTCTCTTAGGGAGGCTTTTAACCATTTGCTCTCCAGGGTCCTTGGCCGGGAGAAGAAGGGCTTGTGAGTTACAAGCTGGCTGTGGGCTGTCCACACCGCGTGGCCTTGTTTAATTTTCTTGTCTCCTCTTCCCTATTCCTCCCGCGCTGGAGATTTTCTAGCTTCCCACTCTCCTGTAACAACCGCGCGAAGGAAGGGCTCGTTAAGAGTTTGCATCCTGCACAAAATTAGTTTTAGTGCCAAAACAGAACCCAGGCATTTGGAAGCTGGGAAGTTGGTGATGATGGCTCCTGGGACTGGAAGGCAGACCTCCGCGTAGGAGGCAGGAGGGGAGCAAATCCTGTTCTTGCAACAAGTTTGGTGATGGGTGAGGAGGAGTCTGGGAGAAGCGCGCGGGGGGGTTGGGGTAGGGGTGGGGGTCAGGAGGGCATGTGCCGCCTTTTGTTGTTCCAAGCTGGAGAGCAGGCACTCCAGCTGAAAGGAAGGCCGGCAAGGGACAGGGATCAAAGGCGCAGGGCGCAATGGGACGGGAGGAGTCAGACACTCAGGGGAAGGGAATTCGCCTAGGAAACACTTCCACTGAGTGGAACGATGAGATTAGGATATGCAAAAAGCTAGCAAACAAGGAGGCAGGCAGGGAAATGAGGCTCCGGAAACATCTTTTGCTCTCTTCGCTCCTCAATGCTCCTTAATGGCTCCGCTTCCCTCCTCCCCTCCAGGCGGGAGGGCGCCGCCTCTCAATCCGCTCTGTTCAGGGACACCCGTTCCCGGCCTGGCCTCGGGCAGGGTTGCATAGGCGCCCACTTACGCAATAGATATTAAAGGGCATGGAACTGAGAATAAAATGAATCGGTGCCCTCGTATTAAACGTTCTTTTCCGTGTCTATCTATCGGGCGGGGCTCCTTTGCATTATACACCCGCAGAGAATTCGACGAGGGAAAAGAGGGCCAGGAAAGAAAACGGGCAGGAGAAAGAGGAGGTCCCGGGACCCTGGACTTGGGCTCACCCGTTGGGATGACGCCATGGGAAGGAGGGGCAGGTTTGGAGAAAGGAGCGCAGTGTGAGTGGGAGAAAGCCCGAGGCAAGGCAGGAGACACGGGATACCACAAAGAAAGAGGGCAGTTTCCCTTCGCTGCCGGCTACGCCTTCCTCCGGGGAGCAGTCACCCCTTGGCGTTTCCAACTCGCACAGTCGTTTTCTCACACGATTCTCTGTGCTTTCCTTTATGAGTCTGAGAAAAATCATGGTCTCCTTTTTTATTGTTGTTTGTTTAACGAATGTTTTCACGTTTGTAGTGGGTAGATCCACTATTTTAACCACTAAGGCGCTCTGCGATGGCGGAGTGCACCCGGGGCCTCCGAGACCTTCCGCCCCCCGCGCGCCCCCCGCGCGCCCGCCCCCGAGCCCCCGGCACGCCTCCCCGGCCCCGCTTGCTGCTCTCTTCACGTAAGGCGGAATGGCCTTGTCATTTAAGTTTTTTACTCACTAGATATTAAATATTTTTTAAATAAACACCATGACAAACACTTTGAGGAGTCCAGAGATATATTTAAACACGTCTTGGAAAGGCTTACCAGTTTATGAGGAGAAAGACAAGGAAACAATTACAAATTAGTGAAGCAGGAGCTGCCGCTCTAGCTAAAGCTGCACTGTACTCGGTGGACTCCCCACGCCCAGAGCAGAGCTGCTTCCCCAGATTCTCCTTCGGGTTGGCACAGCGCCCCTCTCTAGGTCTTATTGGCTGGTGCCCAGCGATCCATGCAAAAATAAATAGCATTATGCACTAGTTCGGGAAATCAAGCCATTGTTGCAGGATTGGAGTATTTGACTGGTAAACTTTTGTCTAAACGTCACTAGCAGTCTCCCTGGTGGTCTAGTGGTTAGGATTCGGCGCTCTCACCGCCGCGGCCCGGGTTCGATTCCCGGTCAGGGAAGACCCCTTTTTTCCCCCCCTTCGGACTCCTTCCAAGTTAAAGAAAACCTATAAAGAGTAAATTCTAAATTGCATAGTTGCACTTTAACAGTCATATGAAGCGTATTTTACTTAGAAATTTTGTGACAGTTTTTGAATTTTAAGTGCAAAATGACAAAGGATGCACTTTTCAATAAGTTCTAGAATTTTGTTAATGAGCTCCGCACTGTTCTAAGTGTTTTTAAAATATAACTCATTAATTGGATAATTCACTGAGCAGGAAATTTTGGAGACAGTTGATTAACTTTAGGAGTTGTTTGCTATTAGCATAACGCGTTGAAAAGGTAGTTATTAAGGTGAAAGAAGACGTTGGGAAGTCATTTACAGATGTCTCAGCTGGCTGTGCGTGAGTTTCTGACGGGGAGAGCTGCTGGAGTTGTGGAAGGCCCTCCCTCCCGCCCTCCCTCCCTTCCCCCATCCTTCCCTCTCTCCCTCCCTCCCTGGCTTCCTCGCCCCTCTGTCCCATTCTGGGAGCGCCCCGAAATGCCGACACGGAACTTCCTCCGGGACCGAGGCGGTTCCGGGATTGCGTGATCCCTCGGGAGCCTGGGGTTTCCCAAGACCAGGAATAGGAGAAAGCCGTGGCATCACAGCAACACCGCGAAGCCCCGCACGAGTGAGGTGCACCTCGGCGCGCCCGAGGAATGAATGACCACGGCCTGCGGAAGGCAGGCCGGGACCCTCCTAGAGGGGCTTCTGACAGTATTGGGAATGAAGCTTTGTCACTAGGCTTGTCTAATAGCAACTACAGATATATTGCTTATTCTTCCCTTCTCATTTCTTATCAAAGTTCTTTGCACAGATGACCTCTTCCCAAGCTTCTAAACAAAGGCCGTGCTGACCCTGACCTTACTGTACTAAGAGATGGTGTGTGGTGTTTTTGTGATCATGTTAAATGAAGCAGAACTTTCTCTAACTAATTGCATATTCCCTGCTCTCCCCCACGCCCACCCCCACATGTAAATTCATAAATTCCAAAACCTCTTTGAGCTGGGACACTCCTTTTGCCATTTTGCCAGTACTCTCCTTGAGTGAATAAACTCTGACACATACGTAAGATCAATTTGTCTAATAAATTTTGTTTGGACATAAGCATAAAGCAGTATAGTTTATCCATTTCCAGTGTATTCTGAGGCTCTTCCTTGTCTTTCTGCTTAATGTTTCCCAGGAAGCCAGCCCAGTAGGCCTGATGGCAATCACTTCCTGAACACCACCCTCCTCATGACGTCATAGTTCATCTCCTCTGTGTATAGCAAGAATCCTTTGCTTCATTTCTTTTCACAGCCTCTGTTTTTAGGAAGTACTCAGGATGGGACCCCTAAATGTGCTCAATGTTTTTTGTTTATTTGTTTCTTTTTTAAACTTTCCATATAAAGCTAATGAGACAGGGACTCTTCTTTGAAACCTATGTGATTTTTTTCCTTCTTCTGTTATGAGCTATTACTCATTCTCCTTGGAGAAAAAAAATGTTCTAATCTGTATTTTAGCACAATAGGTTCTGTTCACTCACTTGTCAACTCAGAGAACAAATGGCAAAAATATAACAAAACCAAAACCCATCTTAAGGCAAGAGGAAGAAGGAAGAATGTGAATGAGTAAAAACAAAGGACAGCCATTGAGGCCAACAGTTCATCCTGAGCACTGAGGCCAGCATGGACTTGCATGACATGGTTACACTAGTCCTTATGGAAGGTGAAAAACGAGCAGGACACAGCCATATCTCCTAACACCCCAAACCCAGCTTGCTCATCTGTTAAAAGGAGTAAACACATTTACTGTGTAAAATTACTACAAGGAATAAATAAAACAATGCACAAAAGGGTTCAGCCATACTGTTATCCGAATCCATATGTTTTTGCCATTATCATCATCATTATTACTCTTGTGGTACTTATGCTGAGTGGAGGAGACAGATATTATAAACAAGTTTTGTATTGGTAGAAAGATTAATCTGTTAAAATCGAGTGTGGAAAAAGCATAGTGGAGAAAGAGAGAGAGAGAGAGAGATCCCAAGGCAGGGTGGAGAAGTGACTTATTTGAAGTGGATTTGAAAAATGAGCAAGGTTTCTGAGCGGGAACAAATGGAGACCTGCATTCCAGGACGAGGGACCAGGGCTAGCGCAGCACAGGACTGTGGAGGTGCATGTATGTGAGGAGTTCTGCACACTCAGGACTTAGAATTCGAAATTCTTTGAAACTTGGAAAATCTCTGCTACTGATGAGATTGCACAAGTTTTCAATGTTGAGCTTTCTGGCCATACACAGTAAAGTTAGGACTAGAATTCCATGTATATTCCAATGGCAGTTTCGGACATATCCTAAAGATACATACTGTAGTTGCTTCTGTTGTGGAGCGAACGTGAGTGAATGACCACTGGAGTTCAGACCAAATTAAAATTTAGGGAGCCTTTAATGCCGGCCAGCTGACTGCTCTCTTTTCTCCTCACAAGGAGTCCAGAGAACAGCCCCGACCCTTTGTGAATGACCGTTTTTAAACACATTCACTACATCCTGTTTAAAACAATTTAAAACAAAGTAGTTTTTCTTAAGTAATGTCATGTACAGGGTCCTGGCACCTGGTGGAGTAAGTAACTGCATCCCGTTATCAGGAAAGTTGACAGTGATCTATCTTGTAAGGCTTACTGGCATCCTGTTCTTAAGAAAACTAACAATAATTTATCCTGTAAGGCTATTTTTTAGTTGCAGCTGGGATTTATGGCCAAGGTGACTAGGAGGAAGCATGCTCAAAAATTCCCACTCTCTAACATTCCCCACTGGTTTTATGTACATGAGTCAAATCATTGACTCCTTTGGGTAATTGTTGGCGAGGGAGTTATATTGACCTATGAGGACTATAAGCTTGATAGAATTAATTCTCTGCTGAATAAAGTCAGTGGGCCTGTTTATAAGATAAGGGCCCGGAATGAGGTCCAGGAGTAATCTTTAGAGGGTCTGAAGTGTCCTGGACTCTCTATTTTGCCTGGGCTGTCTTCAGCCAGGTGTGATGAAGCCACGTTGGGATCCCGTCGACCTTGACTGCTGTGGGGGTGGCCCTTTCCAGGTAGGAGTCAGTCCTTGTGTGGCAAATTTCTTTACCCAAACAGATTCACCAGGTTGGAAGGATGGATCTGATCAGAAGTTGGTATACATGCTTCTGGATTGCTTCCTGGGTAGACTGTAAAGCCTGTAAGAACTTGAATAAAGATTGGTTATGGATTTCAGCTTTTCTAGATTGGGTAGATCAGGGTCTGGAAGAGTCACTAGAATCTGTAGAGGCCCCACTGGTTTAGGGCAGCCTCCTGGGCAACTTCATCTGTGGCCCGGTTCCCTCTTGCTTCTATGGAGATCCCTTACCTTGTAAATAGCACTATGTATGTGAGCCATTGTAAATGCATACCTGCTATCAGTATAAATTGTTACTGATTTTTCTTTTGTCTACCAGAAAGCCTTAAACTGAGTGACTCAAGTGTTTGACATCCAGTGCTCCAGTGTGTTCCAGAGTAAAGCCTCAACCTCATTTGGGCAGTTAGGGTTACTGCCCTAGGGTTAACTTATTTACTTTTTTGATAAGCATAACTGTGGCTGCTATCACCTGGAGGCAAGTATGTCACCCAAATCAAACGGGTCAAGTCTTTTGGACAAATAGGCTACGAGCCTTTTCTAAGGGCTGAGACTTTGGGTGAATACCTCTTTGGCTATGCCCCTTGTCTCACATACATAGAGGTGGAAAGACTTAGTTACATCCTGTAGCGCTAGTTGGCCCATCGTCCTTGCTCTGCTCATGTCTGTCTAACTGCCTAATATATTACCTCAAGGATCCTGGCTCTGAATTCTTTTAGGGAAAATGGACGTTGAATTTCTTCTGTAGCTGCTTCGTGCTGAGATGGAACGAAGTTTTTCCCTCAGAGCCAAGAGATCCTTGCTGTCTGTCAGAGGGACGATGAGGCCTGGGCACAGAAGGAGGTGGGCTTGTGACCTGGCAGAGACAAACTGTAACAAATGGTCCAGTGGAAGAGAAAGAAAACATTTCAGTTTTAATAACCTCTATTGAAATAGAATTTTTCTCCTCAAAATTACCTCTATGCTTATCAAAAGAGCCAGATCAAGACCAATTTATCTATTGTATTTAATTTGCCCTGATTGTTTGCATAAACACAACAAGAATGGTAACCAACTACCTTTGCCGGAATTTCATGATTGAATCTTAATATGCCTTGTAAGGCCAGGAAGCCAAGCCATCCAGCTGCCATCAGGCCTGCCTGTAGTATATGCTGAGTTAGGTGAATCCTCACCTGTAGTGGCTCTACCCGGGCCCATGCCCTAGGCTTCAAGGCCCATCTCAGCCCTCCTACTCGCCACGGCTCAGAGTGAGTGGGGGTCCCGCAGGGACGTAGAGGCGCCCTTATTGCTCCCCTTCTACTCTGACCAACTGCCAGTGATGGTAGGGTATGGGCCTGATGCTCCAGCACCAGCTATTTTTAGGGCTATCAAGCAGGATACCAGACTTTCTCCATGGCACTCTTATTGGCTTCAAGTCTTCAGACTTCAGGCAGGGCTCTTTAAAACATGATACTCCAGTCAAAGTTTCTGGTTAATAAAACCACTATTGGAAACTGGTCTTATTGAATTTATGCAGAGAAATGTATTGCCATGATTCATTTATTAAGTATTGCCAAATTTCGGAGGAATTGTATAAGGAGAAAAATATACTGACCTGCTTTAAGATCTTCTGATTTTCCTTGTCAATCCTTTCTATGGATTCTTCAGAGTAATATAACTGTCATCAAATGACAAGGAGGAATTCAAAATGTGTCTATATTCAAGTAGACAATTATAGCTGTCCTTGCAGTAGGGTTCCCCCTACTTGACTTGTCCTTAAAATTTCATATGGTGTCTGGGAGGGGTGACATGCCCTCTGAGAGGACTAAGGGAGCTTCACTGCTTTACATGGTCTCATATGTCACAGGACCTCACGGGGTCTGTAGTTCCTGTAACAAAGGACTGGTACTCACCACTTCCCTCTGTTCCAAACAGGCCTTCGCCGGTTTCCTAAAGTTGAGTTTTGTGCTATACCTGACATGGCCATGGTCACACAGGCCTGCAAGATAGTATACAGGCTGCCAACTGTCTTTTAATAGAGACCAAAATCAGATGGGTATTTTCCTTGCCCATTTGGACACCTGCCCTTTTGGCAACTGCATTCAAATCTGTAAGGTTAATGCAATATTATTAACACAATGAAGTACAATATTGGCACTGTGGCCACCTTAGGTAGCCAAATCTTCTGCTACCATATATGACACATGGTAGGGCTACACAAATATCTTAGGGAGATGACTAAGGTCTATTCTTGACCTTCCACATAAAGCAAAATTGTCCTTGTCTTTCTGGAGTCATGTCCATGAAGACACAGACATTATCTAAGTCTATTATACAGTTTTCTGCAGACCACTGTCAGGGCTGTGCATGGTGGCCAGTTCTTTCTAGCCACAAACTCAGCCTGTCTAATTTCCCTAAAATTTATTCTAGCACGGGAGAAAGTTGTTTTGCTGTAAACAAGCAGCTTAATCCCTACATAACTGTGCTTGGACATCTGCCTAGAAAGCCATAATTTATAAGTTTAACATGTGGCCTTAGTTCCTTCCAACCCAACAGGGTCTCTGCCATCCCTCAGTCAGACTCCTCCTCTCTTGGAGAATCTCAAAGTCCTGATGGCTCCCCGGTCTAGGGAGAGTGCTTTTCCTTTGCTCTTTGACTTTTAAGCTGCCAGTCCAAAACAGCCAGAGTTGCAGTTAGAAACAGCTTTGCATATTGCAAAGCACTTCTGTGGCAGTGGCTTGGGTATTAGGCTCCTTGTCTTCCCGCCAGTCCCCTTTGTGGCAGAGCAGCCACCAGGCCTTTCCCAAGGGAGTGTACTGGAAGGGGATCTCCGCCCCACCTCTTCCAGCAGTAACAGGTACTGAACCCTTTCAGTACATTTGCAACAGGGAGCTTTCACTAGCTCTATCTGCTGCTTTTACAGATCCCAGGACTACTGCTCTATTCCTGGGGCTGCCGGAAGGCCAGTAGCAGTCACTGGCTTCTAGTTTAACTGCTGCAGCCAGCAAGCCAAAGGCCTAAGTCTTGTATTGCTTGTTGTAAAACACTCATTACTCACTGGGCAGCAGTGGGGTAGCTCTAGTATCAGGTAAATGTCTGCTGTCCCCCGCTTTTCTCACTTTTCTTGCTGCTGCTGCTTCTTCCAGGCCCACTGTGAGTAGCTCGGGCATCCAGCCCCCCTCACCCCCTTCTTTCACCTGGCTATCGGTGGCTGAGTCTGCCTAGCAACCAGTTTCAAATCACCAGGGGAGCTGCGGACTTCAGCTCCGTTTCTCCTCCACTTGGGAGCCTAGTTGTTGTTTTGTTGTTTTCTTTTGTTTGTTTTTGTTTTTGTTTTTTAGAAACCTCAATTCTTTAATGATTATTAAAAGTGAACAGTTGGCATTTTTAGATTAATTTTTATGAACACATTTAAAATGTACTTTTTCAAGAAAATATAACTAGACCTTCAGTGATAAAACCCAGAGTAGGTAAAAATATTTCTTTTTGAGAGACAGAGATTTTTTAAAACTTAAACTAGTTGTCAGCCTTAAAGATATTATATCTTAAAGTTCCTTTGTTGAATAGTCCACAAAGGAATAAAACAGGCCAGAGGAAGTAATAAAACAGGGCAGAGGAAGGTCCACTGTGTTTTGCAAAAAATCTTGAGTCTAGCATAGTTCAGATAAGTAAGAAACCAAGGATGCCAGCAGAACGGGTTGTAACCCATCTCTCCCTGCTCTCCCCATCGACGCCCCCTTTTCTGCATTAACCATTTACTCTGTCCTTAGCAGGGGAAATAAGGCAAGTGGTCTGAGATCCTGTATAGCCAGGCTTTTTACATTTAAGGATACTTTTTTTCTTTCTGTAACCTTTGTTTTCCCTCATAGATTTTTACTCTAAGGCCCTAGACTCCTAGAGGATCTTAAATCCTTATCCTTTACCACTCTTGATTTCTCCGACCATTCCCGTTCCCCAGTCCAGTTGCTTGTCTCCCTTTCCTATTGAGTCAGAGGAAGACAATTCCTACAGAGGGGAGAAATAGAAACAGTGGGAGTTTCAGAGAAAACTACAGACTACCGCTGTAGCAGTCCTCCCTTTCAAAGACTGAGGTCTGACCTGTGGGGAAAAATGACTCTTAGTCAGCCTGGAAAGATAGTGGAGGAGGATAAGGGTGTGTAGGGAGATTTCTTGCGAACTGAAAGCCTGGATGGCCTCCTGAAAGAAAAGCTCTTTAATCCAGTTACAGATGTTATTAGAATCAGGATGAGAGAGGAAGGGAAAGACCAGGTTATGTCCTCTATGAGGATCCTAATAACTGAAAACAGCAAGTCAAACAAATGTTGGACTAGGATGTCACAGGCAGGGACAGGGCCTGTAAATCTCTCCGCCCTTCGGAGCTGTAAGCCCTGCCCCTGGAAGTCTCTGACCACCAAAAGAGATAAGAAAGCTATAAATAAAAGTTCTTTGTTCTTTGAAATGTCACAAATTTATACCTTTAAATTAACCCTAGGACTTTAAAATTTCAATTTAATACAGCAAATTCACAAATCAGAGCAAACTGAAACCCTTATACAAACAGAGAGAATTTTTTATTAGCTAAATGGGCTGATTCCCTCCCACTGAGATAGAAAGCAAACATCTCTGAGAAAAATAACTCAGCAGAGCTGCTTAAGACGTTTGCAGACCATCACAGCAGGTCCGCCCTATCTTTAAACAAAGTAAACAATAAAAAGAGATAACAAATACTCTCCTGTGTACAGCCAGAAGGCACTAAGTGGCTTTCGCTTCACACAGACCAGTTAATGAGCAGATAATTATGCCAAGACAGACAAACATCCCTACTCACACTCTCTCAGTAGACTAGCTCAGACTGGAGCTGAGCAGATAAAGGAAACAATGCCCAACCCCCCAAATGGGCATGGGGGCACTCCCGGCACCCATGCCCCAGAACAGAATTCTCAACCAATGAGCAATGAATTGGTGAGAACCTACCAGAGGAGTTAAGACTGCGTCCAGTCCCCCTTCTCAGTAGCAAATTGGCTAGTCCCACACAAACAAACAGCAGAGTGAACTCACAATTCCTTCATTCACCTCCAGAGTCCTACATTTATATACTAGCTAGTCTGCGTTTTTTACTTCTACCAGATATTTTCTCAGAGTTTAAACAGTCCACCTGATTCCTGATTAACTTGCCTGAGGAAAGTATGGCTTCTGGGGAGGTGATCACGCTCCCTCTTCCACTTACTTGGATATGGGAAAGTTGGCCATTCCCACTCACAAAATTTCTGTAAATCAAAAGCATTAACAGAGGCTCCGTAGTCATCCGCTTGCCGCTTGAATTCCTGAAAATTTTTCAAAAAACATTGCAGGGGAGTACAGACAGAGGAACATGAAGTAGACTGACCCATTCTAATGATAGAGACAATTAGACCACAATAACACAAAATAAGAAAGACAATGACAACTAAACAGGATCGCCAGGCACCATCGTGCACCAGAATCTGGTCTCGGAAGTAGCGCTGTGTCCTGCCTTCCAGAGACCCCAGATGGGTGCCCACAGAACCAGAAGTAAGTTTCTTACTGGTAAGAACCAGATCCAGGCAGCTCCGATCAGAGTCAATCAAGAAATTTAGCATGTGGGGTCTCCGACCTCTACCAGTCCTGGGGCTGAGGGATGTCTCTCAGAGATCTCCCCCTAGATTAGAGAGTCTGGGAACCCCGGTGGGCTCCGGTCACAGGACCAGGCAAAGGCTGGTTATCTTGCGGGGGCCTCCAAATGTTGTGGAGCAAATGCAAGTGAACGACCACTGGAGTCCAGACCAAATTAAAACTTAGGGAGCCTTTAATGCTGGCCAGCTGACTGCTCTCCTTTCTCCTCACAAGGAGTCCAGAAAACAACCCCGACCCTTTGTGAACGACCGTTTTTAAACACATTCACTACATCTTGTTTAAAACAATTTAAAACAAAGTAGTTTTTCTTAAGTAATGTCAGCATGTCATTTACAGGGTCCTGGCACCTGGTGGAGTAAGTAACTGCATCCCGTTATCAGGAAAGTTGACAGTGATCTATCTTGTAAGGCTTACTGGCATCCTGTTCTTAAGAAAACTGACAATAATTTACCCTGTAAGGCTATTTTTTAGTTACAGCTGGGATTTATGGCCAAGTCAACTAGGAGGAAGCATGCTAAAAAATTCCCACTCTCTAACACTTCCCAGAAAAATTCTGAAGTCTGTGGGCCCTGGGGAGCTGGTTTTATTATTTATTTATTTTTTAAAAAATATGTTTCTATTGATTTCAGAGACGGAGGGAGAAACATCAATGAGGAGAGAGAATCATCAATCCTGCTCAGATGCCTCCTGCAAGCCTTGTACTGGGGATCAAGCCCACAACCTGGGTATGTGCCCTGACCAGGAATTGAACTGTGTCCTCCTGGTTCATAGGTTGATGCTCAACCACTGAGCCACGTGGGCTGGGCTTAAGTGCTTAGAATCAGACTAATCTCTAAACAGAGGATCATCAGAGTTCTCTGTTCAATTTCCAGGAATCTGTGCGGGTGGCTGGGACTCTCACTCTCCTGCCCAGCTTACCCAACAAGGCGAACCAGGTGAGCAGAAGATCTGCAGCCCTCCTGGCGGGAGCAGAAGCAACAAGAAGTGTCTTGAGTAGGAGTAGGCCGCAGGCCCAGCCTCTCCCCGGGCCAGGAAGAGGGGTGCATTTGTGCTATTTACTAGTAAATCCTGTTCTGACTGTGCCAGCTTGAGGAAATGTTCAGAGAGTGGCATCTGCAGGAACCCCTGCTCCATCCCCAGCACCCCTGCTGACCTCCTCCAATTTTAATCCTCCTTTACCGCCTTCTGCTTTCTCCCTTTCCTCACCCCTGGCTCCTTCAGGAACCTTGGGTTTCTGCCCAGGAGGCTGTAAGGGGAGAAGGATTGAGGATGCACCCCTCCCCCCAGTCTTGTCACTGCAGCCCTAACCGCAGCCCACTCCTGGGCGCATTTGTAAGTTCCTCCAATCAGGTCTTTCCAGATACACCCCGCGAGCTCCCCCAACAACTGTGACCCATCCCGCCTGCAGCCACACGCTGAGCTGGAAGAACCAGGCAGATGCCTGCCTTCCCAGCCTTGGTTCCCAGGGCGAGGGCAGCACCTGCCAGGGTCTCTGCTGGACACCCAGTGGCCTGCGGATGCCAACTTGTTGACATCACTTTCTCTCAAATTATTTCTTCATTTTCCTATTCGTTTCCTTCCCTCTTAGTCCACTATGCAGGAGTGTACTAGTCAACACTAGAGACAACATCGGTCCCTGGCTCGAAGTCTTTGATGGATGAAATGGAAACTGATGGAGCATTGACCAATCAACACCCAGCGAGAGGGACTCTGCTCTGTGCGTCTGGGGGTTAGAATGTCACCAGGCTGCCGGTCTCCATCCAGCTGGGCCCGTTTGCCCTCAGAATCCGGCAGGAGGGGCCTGCCTGCCCTGTGGGCAGCTGCGAGCCAGGCGGAGCTCGGACCCGGGGAGCAAGGAAGCTCCGGGCAGGGGCTGCGGAGGAGGGAGAGTGAGGAGACCACGCTCTCGCCGTCCTTGAACATCAGTTTTCTTGGTCATTTTTCTGAAGTAATCTCCCAAGGAACTAGCACTGGTCATTGGTAAAGTATTGCAACGACAGATGATGAGATAATACTGAATCCGTTTTTGACATTTTTAGGAGGACGAGGTCATGTGAAGACAAAGTCGAGATTTGAGACGCTGGCTGAAGACTGAGGAGATGTGGCCACAAGCCAAGGGGTGCGAGCGGCCAGCTTTAGAGGGCGGGCCGCCCAGGCCGCCCCGGTTTAGCGGGACTTCTGGTCCCCAGGCTGAGAGAAGGCACATCCTGACGGGTTGCAGCCGCACCCTGTTGCAGGGGCCGCAGGAAACCACTGCCGGCAGATGCAGCCGATACTATGGGAGCGGTTCCAGTGCTGTAGGAATTTGTAAGAAAGCCCACTTTTCATGAAATGGTCGACACAAACACTTATCAGCTTCTAGTTTCTTGGAGGGGAATGGCAAAACCAATAGAAACGCCGCGCGTTAGTGACTTTCTTTCCTAGGGCCTCCTTCCCTCATGCTCTCAAGTGAGTGCACCGGCTGCTCGAGACTTCTGGGTCTCAACGAGGAAGAGACGCGGGCAGCGCCATCACCAACGCGGGCGTCACCTCCGGACGACAGCTCTGCTTGCAAACCATTTGCCGGTTCTACCGGAGCGGACCACGCCTTTGGCTCCCCCGAGGGGCATTTCTGGGAGACAGAGGCCTCCGTAAATTTTACCTCGAAAACTCCGCAGCGACGGCGGCCTCCGGGGGCCCCACGACCCCCAGGGCGCGCCCAATCTCGGGGGCTGGTGACAAAGGGGCGGGCGTCGGGTTCCTGGGCTCCTCTCGCAGCCCCCCTTCCCCTCCCTGCGGAGCAGGGCTCTGGGGCCAGGCCGGAAGGGGTTCCCTGCGGGCTGGCAGGAGCCACGGAAAGGGAGTCGGAGGGGACGGCATTGCTCCTGGAGAAAATGCAGGAAAAGCAGCATTTAGTGGCCGAGTGGCCGAAGCCTTGGCTAAGGTCTCGGCCATGGATGTCCACGCCGCGCTGCTCAGAAGGTCTTCCTGAGGACGGGCCTCGCCCACACCCTGGGCGCCTCCAGCCTGGTGGGGCCAGAGGTGACAGGCTCCTCTCCCACCAGCTCCTGCCTCGCAGTGGAGGAGGGCTTGCAGGGTGGGGCGGAGGGGCAGGCAGGGTCCCTGTCCTCCTGATTTAGAGCCTAGTGAGCTCTCAAGCATTAGGTAAATTATTGCCCAAATGTGGTAAAGTGTTTACCAAAAGCTGTACGTGTGGACCAAGGTCACCCGATTTCACCGGCGGGTTAGGGAGTGTGCACTGCGCAGGGAGGGAGTAGGCCGGGCCTGCAGCTATGCTGGGGGACCTTTGTTCAGATCTCAGCGTCAGGTTGTGTGGTGAGTCTCTGTGCTGTTTTTACTCACTAACAACCAGTTATCTGATTCTCCACAGTCATCAACTGGGTGTCCAACTGGTCAACTCAGCCCTAACACCAGCAGAGTTACCGCTGATCCCCGCTCAGCCCACAGACGTTCCACCTCAGGCACCTTTGCAAGTCCCAGGCCTCCGTACTCACCAGCTGTAAATCAGTTGGATAATTTGCTAGAACTACTCATAGAACTCAGGAACACACTTACTTGACTTTCATTTAATGGTTTATTATAAACAGACTAGAGGCTTGGTGCACGAATTCATGCACCAGTGTGGTCCCTTGGCCTGGCCTGTGGGATCAGGCCGAAACCAGCTCTCTGACATCTCCTGGTCCCAGATTGCAAGAGGGTGCAGGCCAGGCCAAGGGACCCCACCAGTGCATGATTGGGGCAGGGAGGGATGCACAATGTTGGCCATCCAGAGAGGGAACACAGGAGGGCTCTAGGACATGTCCGGCCCATCTCACTCAGTCCCCATTGGCTGGACCCCAGCAGCAAGCTAACCTACCAGTGGGAGCGTCTGCCCCCTGGTGGTCAGTGCATGTCCTAGCGAGTGGTTGGGTGGCCTTAGAATATCATTAGCATATTATGCTTTGATTGGTTGAATGGACTATAGGCTGACTGGACACTTAGCATATTAGGCTTTTATTATATGGGATACTAGAGGCCCAGTGCACATAATATGTGCATGGGGGGGGGGGTCCCCTCAGTCCAGCCTACACCCTCTCCAATTTGGGACCCCTTGGGGGATGTCTGACTTCTGGTTTAGGCCCAATCCCGGGGATCGGGCCTAAACTGGCAGTCGGATATCCCTCTCACAATTGTAGACTGCTGCCTCCTAATCACTCACCTGCCTGCCTGTCTGGTCACCCTTAACTGCCCTCCATGCCAGCCTGGTAACCCCTAACTGTCCCCTGCTGCTGGCCAGGTTGCCCCCTACTAACCCCTCCCCTGCTGGTCTGGTTACCCCTTATTGCCCCCCCATACCAGCCTAGTCACCCCCAACTGCCCCCCATGCTGGCCTGGTTGCCCCATGCAACATGCTGTTCAGTCATTTGGTCATCCTTCACTAACCCGCCTGCCAGCCTGGTTGCCCTAGCAGCCTGCTTGTTCAGTCATTTGATTGTTCCTCAATAACCCCCCTGCCATCCTGGTCATAGGCAGCCATCTTATGAGAGCATGAGGGTAAATCTGCATATTACCTCTTTATTATCTATACTAATAAAAGGGTAATATGCAAATTGGTCAGGGCTCCCTCATTGTAACGATTGAACAGCAGGCTGCATGGGATGACCAGGTTAGTGAGGGAACACCAAAAAACTGAACAGCAGGCTGCATGGGGTGACCAGGCTGGCGGGGTGGGGGGGGGGCAGTAAAGGGAGACTAGGCCAGCGGGGTGGGGAGGAGGACAGTTAGGGGTGATCAGGCTGGCAGGCAGAGGCAGTTAGGGGTGATCAGGTTGGCAGGGGGGGCAGTTAGGAGCCAGTGGTCCTGGATTGTGAGATAGATGTCTGACTGCCAGTTTAGGCACAGTCCCCAGAATTGGGTCTAAACTGGCAGTCGGACATCCCCTGAGGGGTCCTGGATTGGAGAGGGTGCAGGCTGGGCTGAGGGGACCCTCCTCCTGTGCACAAATTTCATGCACCAGGCCTCTAGTATAGGATAAGTCAGCAAGAGCCAAGCGGAAGTGACACAGAGGGCAAGGCATGGGTTGAGGCATCTGGTGCTTCCATTCCCTGCCTAGATCCCCACCCTCCCAGCACCTCTGCTCCTCCTCTAGTCAGCTCTGAATCTCTCCTAGATCAGTCATTTTTTTTTAATGAAGCTTTCATCATGTGGGCATGACAGTTATTAACTCCATCTCCAGTCCTTTCCCCTCCTGGGAAGGTTGGGGGTAAGGAGGGCAAGCTGGAGCATGGCTTGGTCTTTCTGGCAACCAGCCCTCATCCTGAAATGATGTGGGGACCCACCAAGCATGGCCTTATTAGGACAAAAGGGGCTCCTAGCATCCAGAATTTAAAGAGATTTAGGACCTGTGTCAGGAACTAGGAACAAAGACTAAATATGTATTTCTTATTATCCCACAGTCACTAACTGTCTTATGTCTGGACTATCTTTCAAGAATATTTATCTAGAGTGACATCAGAGGAATGGTGTTGTGGATGCCCTTGGCCTCTCCCCCTGAAACTTTAACAACTTGATCTACTATAATTCAACAAAGAATTCCCTACTCAATGCAGAGGCAGCCTGAGACCCAGCATTGAAGCATCTAAAAGTGGGCAAAAGAGAGCTGAGAAGGGAGGAGAGTTCAGATCCGCCCAGAGAGGGGAGAAAGCAGGCAACAGCAGGCACTTCCTTTTCCCTTTTCATTTGCATGGACAGAGAGCCTCAGTGGGCACTGCAGCAGGGCAAGCTGTGTGAACCATGGCTGAGGCAGCTGAGAGACTGGGGAAAAGACTCAGGGCAGAGGTTCTGCCTAGTGGCCAGAGTTTCAGACAAAGAAACGGAGTCACAGAGCCATGCCATCCCCTTGAACTCCCAACACTCATTTCCTATTAACCTGGGTATCTGCTAGAGGAGCACATTATCTGTAAGCCAAGAGCTATTGCAGCAGAATCAGTGTTCCCTCTGTGACTGTTACCAAGGTAGGTGCATGAGGGGTGGGCCCAGTGGGGGTTGGGGGGTCACCATTACTTGATGAGTCTGGCTCAATCAATCTTCTTTATCTTTTCAGAGAACCAGATCTTGATTTCATTGATTTTTTTAAAAATTTTTTTTGTCTCTATGTCATTTATTTGTGCTCTGATCTCTATTATTTCCTTCCTTCTACTTATTCTGGACTTTTCTTGCTGTTCTCTTTCTAAATATTTAATGTAGGCTTGGATAGTTTATTAAAATTTTTTATTGTTTTTTTGAGGTAGGCCTGTAGTGCTATGAACTTCCCTCTCAGGACTGCTCTTGCTATGTCCCATAGGTTTGGGGTTGTTGTGTGTTCATTTTCATTTGTTTCCAGGAAGTTTTTTATTTCTTTTTTTTATCTCACTGGTAACCCATTCATTATTTAATAACATGCTATTTAGCCTCCATGTGTTTGAATGTTTTTGATGTATTTACTGTAGTTGATTTCTAATTTCATGCCATTGTGGTCTGAGAAGATATTTGATATGATTTCAATCTTCTTGAATTTGTAGAGACCTGTTTTGTGCCCTAACATAAGGTCTATCTTTGAAAATGTTCCTTGAGAAGAATGTATATTCTATAGCTTTGGAGTGGAATGTTCTGAAGATGTCAATTAGTTCCATCTGATCTAGTGAGTCATTTAGGATTGCTGTTTCCTTATTGATTTTTTGTCTAGAAGATTTATCCAGTATGTCAGTGGAATGTTACTAGTGAATTCCTATACTATAAGTGTATTGCTGTCGATTTCTCCTTTAAAGTCCTCCAGAAGTTTTTGAAAATATTTTTAGGTGTCCTATATTGGGTGCATATACTGTATGCTTACCAGGGTTGTATTCTTTTGTTGGATTGACCCCTTTAATATTATGTAGTGACTTTATTGTCTCTTGTGATGGCCTTCATTTTTAAGTCTATTTTGTCAGATATGAGAATTGCTACTACAGGTGTTTTTTTTCCCTTTTCATTTGCATGGACAAATTTTTACCATTCCTTCACTCTCATCTTGTGTGAGCCTTTTGTTGAGGTGGATCTCTTGTAGATAGCATATAGGTGGGTCATGTTTTCTTATCCACTCAGCTACCCTTTGTCTTTTGATTGGAGCATTTAAGCCATTTACACTAAGGTTGTTATTGATGGTTACTCATTTATTGCAGTTTTAATTCTATATGCCTAGCTTTCTCTCTCTGTTTCTTCTTCTCATTACAACAGTCCTTTTAGCATTACTTGCAGTTCTGGTTTGGTGTTGACAAACTCCTTAGTCTTTATTTGTCTAGATAGAAAGCTCTTTATTTCACCATCTATTTTAAATGATGGCCTTGCTGGCGTGAGGGCGTGAGGGAGGCCCGGTGCACGGGATTCGTGCACTGGTGGGGGCGTGGCTGCAGGGATCAGCCCAACTGTGAGAGGGCTGCTCATCCCGTTGAGCTGAGCAGTGCTCCCACTGTGGGAGTGCACTGACCACCAGTGGCAGCTCCTGCATTGAGCGTCTTCCCCCTGGTGGCAATGCGCATCATAGCGACTGGTCAATTGGTTTTTCTGGTCTTTCCACTGTTCAGTTGCTGGGCTTTTATTATATAGGATTACCTTGAGTACTTCAATGCCATTCCCTTCTGGCCTGTAGAGTTTCTGATGAGAAATCAGATGCCAGCCTTATGGGAACTCCTTTGTAGGTAACAGTTTGCTTATCTCTTGCTGCCTTTAAGATTCTCTCTTTGTCTTTAATTTTTGGCATTTTAATTATGATGTGTCTGGGTGTGGGCCTATTTGTGTTCTTCTTGCTTGGGGCTCTTTGTGCCTCCTAAACTTGTGTGACTTTGACCTTCACCAGGTTAGGGAAGTTTTCTGCCATTATTTCTTCAAACATTTTCTATTGCTCACTTTCTTCCCCTTCTGGCATTCCTATGATGCAAATATTGTTACTTTTCATGTCCCATGGTTCCCTTGAACTATCCTCCTATTTTTTAATTGCTTTTTCTTTTGATTGAGTGACTTATTCTACCCTGTCTTCTAATTCACTGATTTGATCCTTGGCTTCTCCTAATCTGCTGTGTGTTCCTTCCCACTGTGTTCTTTATTAGAGCTATGTCATTCTTCATAGTTACTGTATCTTTTCTCATGCTGTTGAGCAACTTTGCCATCATTATTCTGAACTCTATGCCTGATAAATGTATTATCTTTATTTCATTTATTTCCTCTTCTGGAGAATTCTCTTGTTGTTTAATTTGGGGCTTTTTTTTTTTTTTTTGTCTCCCCATATGGGCTGCCTGTTTGGGTTTGTGTGTATGTATTAGGTAGACCTGTTATGACTCCCAGTCTCTAGTGCAGGACAATGTCAGATGCTGTTTGTGACTGGCCCTGGGTACCTGTTTGGAGCTATCAACAATTCACAACATATGGCTCCATCTGCTGGGGCTGGATGCCTTTGTAAAGGACCAAGCTGTGCACTAAGGTCTGCTTTACCTAGCTCTGGGCCCAGAAAAAGATCAGACAAAGACAAAACTCTAGAGATCCACTTCTGCCTGCAGTTTGATTGTTATTCAGTCTTGATTAGCCTCAGGCTATTGACCACAGATAGACATAGATGCCAGAGGATGGGGCCATAGGTTTTACAACAAGGTAGGATGATTGCTTTCCCTCAGGCAGGAGCTGCCTGGATGGTAAAGATATGCTGGAGGAAGATGCCCTCTGCAGTTTGGGGGACTGACTCAGCACAGAAGGCCAGGGCAGCTGCTTTCCAGCCTCTAACCCCACAGCCCCCAGCCCTAGATTTTCCTCACACAGCTGTAGTTCACTCTGCCCTACCTCTGCTGAACCCCAAGATGAGTGGCTGCATGCCAGCCCCAAGTATGAGTGCATGTGGGAGGCAACCAATCAATGTGTGTCTCTCATATTGATGTTTCTCTCTCTGTGTCTATCCCCTACCCTTCACTCTCTCTAAAAAAATAAAAAATAAAAATCAATGCAGGGAATTCTTTGTTGAATTATAGTAGATCAAGTTGTTAAAGTTTCAGGGGGAGAGGCCAAGGGCATCCACAACACCATTCCTCTGATGTCACTCTAGATAAATATTCTTGAAAGATAGTCCAGACATAAGACAGTTAGTGACTGTGGGATAATAAGAAATACATATTTAGTCTTTGTTCCTAGTTCCTGACACAGGTCCTAAATCTCTTTAAATTCTGGATGCTAGGAGCCCCTTTTGTCCTAATAAGGCCATGCTTGGTGGGTCCCCACATCATTTCAGGATGAGGGCTGGTTGCCAGAAAGACCAAGCCATGCTCCAGCTTGCCCTCCTTACCCCCAACCTTCCCAGGAGGGGAAAGGACTGGAGATGGAGTTAATAACTGTCATGCCCACATGATGAAAGCTTCATTAAAAAAAAATGACTGATCTAGGAGAGATTCAGAGCTGACTAGAGGAGGAGCAGAGGTGCTGGGAGGGTGGGGATCTAGGCAGGGAATGGAAGCACCAGATGCCTCAACCCATGCCTTGCCCTCTGTGTCACTTCCGCTTGGCTCTTGCTGACTTATCCTATACTAGAGGCCTGGTGCATGAAATTTGTGCACAGGAGGAGGGTCCCCTCAGCCCAGCCTGCACCCTCTCCAATCCAGGACCCCTCAGGGGATGTCCGACTGCCAGTTTAGACCCAATTCTGGGGACTGTGCCTAAACTGGCAGTCAGACATCTATCTCACAATCCAGGACCACTGGCTCCTAACTGTTGGGCACTTGAGGTGTTTCCAGATCTTAGCTATTGTAAATTGTGCTGCTATGAACACAGGGGTACATGCATATTTTCTGATTAGTGTTTTGGTTTTCTTAGGATATATTTCTAGAAGTGGGAACACTGGGTCAAATGGCAGTTCCATATTTAATTTTTTGAAGACACTCCATACTTTTTTCCACAGTGGCTGCACCACTCTGCATTCCCACCAGCAGTGCACCAGGGTTCCCTTTTCTCCACATCCTAGCCACCACTTGTCATTTGTTGATTTGTTGATGGTAGTCATTCTTACAGGTGTGAGGTGATACCTCAGTGTCATTTTAATTTGCATTTCTCTGATGATTAGTGGCTTTGAGCATTTTTTCACATGTCTCTTGGCCATCTGTATGTCCACTTTGGAGAAGTGTCTATTTAGGGCCTTTGCCCATTTTGTAACTAGATTGCTTGTTTTCCTTTTGTTAAGTTGTATGAGTTCCTTATATATTTGGATATTAACCCTTTATCAGATGTAAAGGGTTAATCAGATATTAACCCTTTATCATTGCCAAATATGTTCTCCCATACAATGGGCTCCCTTTTCATTTTGTTGATGGTTTCTTTTGCTGTGCAGAAGCTTTTTATTTTTATGTAATCTCATTTATTTATTCTCTCCTTAATTTCTTTAGCCCTAGGAGATGTATCCGTAAACATATTGCTATGAGAGAAGTCTGAGATTTTGCTGCCTATGGTTTCTTCTAGGATTTTTATGATTTCATGACTTACATTTAAGTCTTATTCATTTTGAGTTTATTTTTGTGTATGCGCTAAGTGGGTGGTCTAGTTTCATTTTTTTTTTTTAATTTAGCCTCCGTGTGTTTGAATGTTTTTGGTGTTTTTACTGTAGTTGATTTCTAATATCACTACACTGTGATCTGAGAAGATGCTTGATATGATTTCAATCTTTTTGAATGTGTAGAGACTTAGTTTGTGTCCTAACATGTGGTCCATCTTTGATAATGACCCATGTGCACTTGAGAAGAATGTATATTCTGCAACTTTAGGGTGAAATGTTCTGTAAATGTCAATTAAGTCCATCTGATGTAATGTGTCATTTAGAGTCTCTGTTTCCTTGTTGATTTTTTTCCTCTGCAAGATCTATATATTCAAGTCAGTGGGGTGTTAAGGTCCCCTACTATGATTGTATTGCTGTTGATCTCTCCCTTAACGTCCTCCAGAAGTTTTTTTTTTAATATATATAATTGGATGCTCCTATATTGGATACATATATGTTTACCAGGGTTATATCCTTTTTTTGCAGGGGGAGGGGGACCAATCTCTTTAGTATTTTGTAGTGACCTTTATTTTCCTTTGTAATGGCCTTGATTTTGAAGTCTAATTTGTCAGATATGAGTATTTTTATCTCAGGTTTTTTTTTTCCTTTCCATTTGCATGGAATATTTTTTCCCATCCTTTCAGTCTCTTTCTGTGTGAGCCTTTTGCTCTGAGGTGGGTCTCTTGTAGACAGCATGTATTTAGGTCATGCTTTCTTTTCTTTTTTTTTTTTAAATATATTTTATTGATTTTTTTTTTTTTTTTTTTTTTTACAGAGAGGAAGGGAGAGAGACAGAGAGCTAGAAACATTGATGAGAGAGAAACATTAATCAGCTGCCTCCTGCATGCCCCCCACCACGGATGTGCCCGCAACCCAGGCACATGCCCTTGACCGGAATCGAAGCCGGGTCCCTTCAGTCCGCAGGCTGACGCTCTATCCACTGAGCCAAACTGGTTTCGGCCATGCTTTCTTATCCACTCAAATGCCCTATATCTTTTTATTTGAGCATTTAAGCCATTTATATTTAAGGTTATTATTGATAAGTACTTATTTATTGCTATTTTAATTATTTATGCTTATGTTTCTTTCTATATATTTCTTATTATTACAGCAGTCCCTTTAACATTTCTTGTGATGCTGGTTTGGTGGTGATCAATTCTTTTAGTCTTTCTCTTGCCTGGCAAACTATTTACTTCACCATCTATTTTGATATGATAGTCTTGGTGTCAGATCTTTTCTTTTGCTTTTTAAATATGTTTTTATTGACTTCAGAATGAGGAAGTCAGAGATAGAAACAGCAATGATGAGAGAGAATTATGAATCGGCTGCCTCTAGCACGCCCACCCATTGGGCACTGAGCTTGCAACCCAGGCATGTGCCCTGACTGGGAATGGAACCATGACCTCCTGTTTCATAGGTTTATTCTGAACCACTGAGCAACAATGGCGGGCAGATCTTGCCTTTTCATTACCTTGAATATTTCTTGCCATTCCCTTCTGACTTGTAGAGTTTCTGATGCAAAATCTGTTGACAGACTTATGGGAGCTTTTATGTAGATAACAAATTGCTTTTCTCTTGCTGCATTTAAGATTCTCTCTTTGTCTTTAATTTTTGGCATTTTAATTATGATGATTCTGAGTGTGAGCCTCTTTGGGTTCTTCTTGCTTTGGGTTCTTCTTGTGCCTCCTGAACTTGTGTGACTTTTTCCTTCACCAGGTTAGGGAAGTTTTCTGCCATTATTTCTTCAAACAGGTTCTCTTTCCCTTGCTCATTTTCTTCACCGTTTGGTTCTCCTCTATAATGCGAATATTGTTATATTTGATGTTGTCCCACAGCTTCCTTTCACTGTCCTCCTGCCTTTAAATTGCTTTTCCTTTTTGGTTCTCTGATTGAGTGATTTATTCTACCCTGTCTTCTAATTCACTGATCTGATCCCTAGCTTCTCCTAATCTGCTGTTTATTTCTCCAATGTGTTCTTTATTAGTGCTATGTCATTGTTCATTTCAGACTGGTCATTTTTCATAGTTACCATATCTTTTCTCATAGTTACCATATCTTTTCGAGCATCCTTGTAATTATTATCCTGAACTCTATATCTGATAAATTTCTCATCTCCATTTCACTTAGTTCTTCTTCTGGAGAATTCTCTTGTTTCATTTGGGGCTTGTTTTTTGCCTTCCCATTTTGACTGCCTGTTTGGGTTTGATTCTATGTATTAGGCAGATCAGCTATGACTACCAGTCTTTTTGGAAAGTCTAGTGCAGAACAATGTCAGATACTGTTTGTAATTGGCCCCAAGTACCCTGTTTGGATCGATCAGAAATCCACAGCTTGTGGATCCCTCTACTGGAGCTGGGTGCATTTGAAAGGACCAAGGTGGGCATCCAGGTCCACTTTTCCTAGCCCTGGACCCAGAAGCAGTTCAGACAGTCTCAAAGCCTTCAGAAATCTGCCTATACCTGCAGGTTGTTTGTTATTCTCAATCTCTTGAGCCTCATGGTGTAGATCACTACAAGGTGTAAACTTGACAGGGTGGGGTGAGAAGTTTTCCGACATGGTGGGGCAATTTATCCCCACCCACCCTAGGCAAAATCTGCCTACATGGTTAAGGTCCGTCTACTCTGCAGTATGGGGGAATGACTCAGCACAGGAATCCAGGCATCTGCCCTCCAAGCTCTCTCCCCAGTGCCTCCAACCCTAGATTCTCCTGACACAGCTCTAATACACTCTGCCCTCACTCTGCTGAACCCCAAGGTGAGTGGCTGCACACAAAATTTTGTGCACTGGCCCTTTAAGAGAGTGCCTGCATTTCCAGCTGTTTCTCCCTGGCAGACAGCTACCCTGCTGCCTTTTACAGCCAGATGTTATGTGGACACCTTTCTCAGTTCTGGTTCTCTGGGCTGGGGAGCCTAGCTTGGGGTTTAGACCCAAGTTCTCAGGTGGTACCCTCCACCCTCACACCTGAAATATCCCTCTAGAACTTCGCTGCTGTCTGGGAGCCCGGCAAGCCTTTTTGCACCTCTGCACTTCCTACCAGGCTCCACTTTTTGTTTTTGGTTATCAGGGTTCTCTCCAGCTAGGCTTCAGTTGATTATTCAGGATGGTTTTCCTATATTTTAGTTATAATTCTAGTTTGGTCCTGAGAGAGAGTCAGTGTAGCTTCCGCTTAATCTGTCCCCATCTTAGAATCCTCTTAGTTTCCCTTTTAGATAATTCATTATTGGTGTGTAACAATTCAACTGATTTCTGGATATTTATTTTGTAAACTGATTTCTGGATATTTATTTATTAAATTCATTTATCAGTTCTAGTAGTTTTTTTGGTGGAATCTTTAGTGTTCTCCATATCATGTCATCTGCAGGTGATAACAAGTACATTTCTTCCTTTACAATTTGGATGCCTTTTATTTCTTTTTCTTGTCTGATTGCTGTGGCTAGTATTTCCAGTATTATGTTGAATAAGACAGGTGAAAGTGGACATCTCTGTCTTGTTCCTAATCTTATGGGAAGTACTTTTAGTTTTTGCCAGTGGAGTATGGTGTTGGCTATGGGTTTGTCATATATTACCTGTATTATATTGAGGTATGTTCCCTCTATTCCCACTTTGGTTAGAGTTTTTATTATAAATGGATGCTAGATTTTATCAAATGCCCTTTCTGTATCTATTGATATAATCATGTGATTTTTATTCTTCATTTTTCAATGTGGTTTATCACATTTATTGATTTGCAGATATTGTACCAACCTTGTATCCCCAGGATAAATCTCACCTGATCATGCTGTATTATTTTTTAATGTATTGCTGGATCTGGTTTGCTAATATTTTGATGATTTTTAGCATCTATATTTATCAGGGATATTGGCCTATAATTTTCTTTCTTTTTAGTGTCTATATGGTTTTGGAATTAGGATAATGCTGTCCTTGTAAAATGGGTTTGGAAAATTCCTTTCCTCTCGAATTTTTTGGAATAGTTTCAGAAAGTAGGTGTTGGTTCTTCTTTAAATGTTTGGTAAAACTCACCTGTGAAGCCATCTGGTCTAGGACTTTCTCATTACTGCTTTAATTTCACTAATTGTAATCTGTCTATTCAGATTCTTGGAATCTTCCTATTTCAGTTTTGGAAGATTTTATGTTTATAGAAATCTGTCAATTTTATCCAGATTGTCTAATTTTTGGCATATAATTGTTAATAATATTTTTTATAATCCCTTGTGTTTCTGTGAAGTTAGTTGCTACTTCTACTCTTTTATTTCTGATTTTATTTAGTTGGAGGTTTTTCAATCTTGTTTATGTTTTCAAAGAACCAGCTCTTGGTTACATTGAAAAACAGAAAAAAAAAATATATATATGACTCTATTTTGTTAATTTTACTCTGAATTTTTTTAGTTCCTTCTTTTTACCCACTTTGGTCTTTTTGTTGTTGTTGTTGTTGTTCCTTTTCTAGTTCCTTTAAGTATAACGTTAGATTGTTTATTTGGGATTTTTCTTGTTTCTTGAGGTAGGCTTGTAATGCTGTGAGTTTTCCTCTTAGGGCTACTTTCACTATGTCCCATCATTTTGGATTGTTGTGTTCTCATTTTCATTTGTTTCAAGGAATCTTTTGATCTCTTGATCTCATTGTTGACCCATTCATTGTTTAGTAATATGTTATTTAGACTCCATGTCTTTGTGTGTTTTTCAGTTTTTCTCTTGTTATTGATTTCTAGTTTCATACCATTTTGGTCAGAGATGATGATATGATTTCAGTCTTCTTAAATGTATTGAGACTTGTTTTGTGTCCTAACATGTGGTCTATCCTAGAAAATGTTTCATGTGCACCTGAAAATAATGTATATACTGCTGCTTTAGGGTGAAGTACTCTGAAGATATCAATGAAATCCATTTGATCTAATGTGTCATTTAAGCCTGCTATTTCATTGTTGATTTTCTGTATGGAAGATCTATTCATCAGTATCAATGATGTGTTAAAGTCCCCTAATATGACTGTATTACTGTTGATCTCTCCCATTATGTTAATCAATATTTGGTTTATATATTTAGGTTCTCCTATGTTGGGTACATGAATGTTCACAGGAGTTATATCCTCTTGTTGTATCACTCCCTGTATCATTATGTAGCATCCGTTTTTGTCCCTTACTATTTACCTTTGTTTCAAAGTCTATTTTGTCAGATATAAATATTGCTACTCCAGATTTTTAAGATTTCCATTTGCATGAAATATCTTTTTCCATCCCTTTACTTTTAGTCTGTGTGTATTACCCATTCCTAGGTGGGTCTCTTCATTTCTTATCCATTCATCTACCCTAAGCCTTTTGATGGGAGCATTTAGGCCATTTACATTTAAAGTGATTATTGAGCCTGGCTGGCGTAGCTACAGGGTTGAGCACTGACCTATGAATCTGGAGATTGTGGTTCGATTCCAGATCAGGGCATATGCCTGGCTCTCGGGCTCGGTCCCCAGTGTTTACTGAGCAGGAAGCAGCTAATAAATAATTCTCTCTCATCATTGATGTTTTTCTCTTTCCCTCTCCTTTCCTCTCTGAAATCAATAAAAATATATAAAAAATAAAGTGGTTATTGATTGGTATACATTTATTGACACTTTCTTCTTTATAACTATGTTCCTCTCTTCTTTCTTCTTTCTCCTCCTCTTCCTCCTTCTTCTTCAAAAAGGCCCTTTAACATTTCTTGCAATACTAGTTTGGTAGTAACAAACTCCTTTAGCTTTTTATTTTCCTGGAAGTTTTTTTATTTATCCTTCAACTGTAAATAATAGCCTTGCTGGGTAAAGTACTCTTGGTTATGGGTCCTTACTTTTCACCACTTTGAATATTTCATGCCAAATCCTTCTAGCCTGAAGTGTTTCTGTTGAGAAATCAGCTGACAGTCTAATAGGAATGCCTTTGTAAGCAACTAACTGTCTTTCTCTTGCTGCTTTTAAAATTTTCTTTACTTTTACTTTGCCATTTTAACTCTGATGTGTTTTAGTGCAGGACTTTGTAGTTTCATCTTGTTTGCAACTTCCTGTGCTTCCTGGACTTGGGTGTCTTTTTCCTTCACCAGGTTAGAGAAGTTTTCAATCATTTTTTTTCAAATAGGTTCTTAATCCCTTATTCTCTCTTTTCCTTCTTTTTTTAAATTTTATTTTTGGTTCATCCTCACCTGAGGATTTTTTTTCCATTGCTTCTTCAGAGAAAGTGGAAGGGAGGTAGAGAGGAGAAGAGAGAAACATCAATGTGAAAGAGCCACATTGACTGGTTGCCTCCCACACACACCCTGATTGGGGACAGGGAGCAATCCCACAACCCATGTATGTGCCCTTGACTGGGAATTGAACCTGTGACCCTTCAAATCCATGGACTGATGCTATAACCACTGAGCAACACTGTCCAGAGCATATAGTCTTCTTCTGGTACCAATATGATGCTGCTGTTGTTATGCTTCATGTTGTACTTAAGGTTCCTTAAACTATCTTCACTTTTTAAAATTCTTCTTTCTTTTCAATGTTCTGGTTGGGTGTTTTCTCTTACCTTGTCTGCTAAATCACTGACTCAGTTATCTGCTTTATCCAACCTATTGTTTTTTCCTTCTAGTGTATTCTTCATTTCAGATATTGATCGCCCACAACTGTCCCCCCCCCGACCAGCCATCTTGTGGCAGCCATCTTTGACCACATGGGGGCGGCCATCTGTGCTAGAGCATGAGGGTCAATTTGCACATTGCCTCTTTATTATATAGGATTTATGTTTACTATCTCTTTGGTTAAGTTCTCATTGGTTTTAGCCATTCTTCACCTTCGTTCCTTGAGTATGCTTATAACCATTACTTTTAACTCTATATTTTGAGAATTGCTTGCCTCCATTTAATTTAGCTCTTTTTTTCCTGGAGATTTCTTCCCTTCTTATTTGGGGCATGTTTCTTTGTCTCCCCATTTTGGCTGCCTCTTTGTGTTTGTTTGTTTTTAAATCCTCATCTGAGGATATTTTCCCATTGATTTTTAGGGAGAGAGAGGGAAAGACAGAGAGAAATATTGATGTGAAAGAAACACATCGATTGGTTGCCTCATGCATGCAACTCTGACCAGGTCCTGGACCAGGGAGGAACTTGCAACTGAAGTACATGCCCTTGTTTGGAATCAAACCTGGGACCCTTCAGTCTGCAGGTGACTCTGTATCCACTGAGCCAAACTGGCTAGGACTGTGTTTGTTTCTATGTGTTAGGTAGATATGCTATGACTCTCAATCTTGGTAGGGAGGTTTTATGTATAGGTGTCTTGTGGGACCCTCTGGCAGTCTCCTTGATCACCTGTACTGGGTGCTCCAGGAATGTCCCTTGTGTGGGTTATGTGGGCACTCCTATTGTATTTGAGTCTTGATTGCTATTGACCCATTCATGTGTGGGGTCAACTCTCAACCTGGCTGATTGTAAGGATGAGCCAGACCATAGTATACGAGTTGTTGTGCCGGTGCTGACCACTCAGAGCAGAATTTGTCTCAGCAAGGTTTTGTGCCTGCCGAGAGCTTTCTTTGGATATGCCACTTGTGAAACTAATTGGATCCTGCTCTGATATTTTCTGACTCTGACCTCTGGGTGTGTTGATTCTGGGGCCTCTTGGGAGGGGGTCTGGTGCAGGTCAGATGCTGCCTGAAACTGGTCCTGCGCAACCTATTTGGACCTACAAAACAATCCACAGTTTGTAGGTGCCTCTGCTAGGCTTCGGTTATGCCAGAATGATGAAGCTGTACACTGAGACTTATTTTACCAGCACTGGACCTGGGCAGGTCAGAAAAAGTCCCTAGGAACCTTGAGGTCTGCTTCTGCCTGCTGACTGCCTGCTACGCTCAACACCTGAAAGAGCCTCTGGTGCAAGCATGTCAAACTCAAAGGCTAACACGGGCTAAATAAACAAGGTGTAAGTTAATGTGGACCACAAAAAACAAAAGCTTCAATTTTCATTTATTTCAATAGAGATAAACATCGATTCAGCTGCCTTCTGCACACTCCCTACTGGGGTTGTGCCCACAACCAAGGTACATGCCCTTGACCGGAATCGAACCTGGGACCCTTCAGTCCTCAAGCCGATGCTCTATCCACTGAGCCAAACTGGTTAGGGCAACAGAACATTTTAATAAAACTTAGTATTTTTTCTTGAACATGAACTTACCAGACACTGAATAACTGCACAAATTAATAAGCATAACACAAATAAACCTATTTTTCTTGTTCTCCAAAAGTGAAATATTTCCTGTTGCGCACACCAAACAAGTCAGTCCAAGACTAAAGACATGGCAATCGGCTGCTAAAATATTCACTGCTAGTATTAGTGGTGAGAAATGGTGTGTGTGTGTGTGTGTGTAAGGCACATAAGAGAAATGAATGCAACACAATTATAGTAATCAGGCATTAGCAAACATTGTAGTTCATTATTAATAATTATATATAACAGGATATTGTAAAAATTAAGTTATGAGATTTTTATTAAAATGTTTCTTACCATTATATTGGCTGGGCCACAAAAATATTCGTTGTGGGCTACATGTGGCCTGTGGGCTGCGAGTTTGACATGCTTACTCTGGTGGTACTCAAGTTGCATGCAATAGGTTTTCAGTGAGTCACCAGGTAGGGGTGAGAAGTTCTCCAGATCTTGGGTCCAATGCTGGGTCTATAGCCACTCAACAACTGTCCATGGGTACACACCAAGTCTAGCTGCTACCCACTGGGTGCTTGCACACCTTTGTGGCAGGGTGGGATCTCAGGGAGGCATCGAGGTGAAGCCAGCAGAGTTTATCAGACCTAAACAGACCAAGATTTTACCATGTGAAGAGAAGGCTCTGTACCGGTTGGGCATGTGAGATAAAAATTTCCTCTGTCCTAGAGTCATGCAACTCAGTTTTTCCCAGATTCTGCCAGAAACCAGATCTCAGCAGGGACGAGCCACTGAGAATCAAGGGGAGGGAGAAGGTGCTGGTCAGGGTGAAAGGTGTGTGGGTGGGGGGTTAATGGCCCCTGCTCCAGAACCATACACCTTAGACTGTCCCAGATTCTGCCCAGACCTTGGCAGTGTAGAGTCACCACGAGTCAAGAGGGTGAGGCCACTCAGAGAGTATAGAGTGGGGCTTGCAGATCTACCATGAGATGGAGGTGCCAATCAGGATCACAGGAAAGTAAGAAAATGGTACCCATTCCTAAGCCACACAACTCAGTCACTGACACCCCTTGAGTCGTCCCAGACCTCTATACCCTGGACCCAGGCAGCTGACTCCGTAGTAGCATGGAAGTTCCACAGGGAGGGTTTACAGGAAGATCAGAAGGTGGGGTAATTGCTTTGCTCCAGGTTGATGCTGCTTTGAGGGGCACGCATCACCCAAAAAAGATGGCATCTGTGGTGTGGTAGAGTGACTCAGCAAAGAGGGTCCTGGTGGTAGTCCCCTCAGCTCTCTCCTCAAAGCCACAAACCCCAGTCTGTCCTTGTATGACTCCAGCCTATTCTGCCCTCCCTCCACTGAAGCCCAGGGTGAATAGCTGTTAGAGATTTTGTGTGTTGGCCCTTTAAAAGCATGTCTGATTTTGTAGCAGACACCCAGCTCTCCCTTGCTGCTTTTCACAGTCAGATGTTTTGTGGGTGCCTTGTTTAGGCTCTGGCACTCTGGGGTTGGGAGCCTGGCCTGGGCTTGAGACTCCAACTTCACAGGAACCCTCCTCCCCAGCTTTGATATTGCCTCCGGCACTTCTGCTGCTGCCCCATGGCAGCAGAGCCAGCCCTTCCTGCATCTCTGCACTGCCTGGCTTCTTCTATAGGTCCTTGATTCTAAGACTTCTCTTCAGCTAGTCTTTGTAAAAATGTTTTTAAAAATTAATTATAGAGAGAGAGAGGGAGAGGGAGAGAGCAACATTGATGTGAGAACAAAACATCAATTGGCTGCCTCCTGCATGCCCCCTACTGGGGACTGAGCCTGCAACCCCAGGCATGTGCCCTGACTGGGAATCAAACCAGAGACCGCTTGGTGCATGGGCCAACCAACTGAGCAAAACTGGCCAGGGCCTCTTTAGTTAGTCTACTCCAATGCCATCTCGGATTGCTCAATGTTCATTTTAGATGTTCAGGAAATTTAAAAAGATTCCTAGAATTCAAGCTAGTAAGTTGGGGTTTCTTACTGCAGGATTGAGAGTCTGGGGGAATTTTTAAAGCAAATGTCAGGATCATAGCGATATTTTAGGAAGACAAATGTCATGTTGAAGATGGACTGGAAATAAAGTGTTCTAACTGGGCTCAAAATGAAGGCTTCTCAACTTTCACATCAGGATGTCAATCTTGCCACCCCCTCCAGTGAACTGGTGTCTGAAGAATATGACTCATCGATCAACAGTAGCAAACATCAACACTCTCAGGTTGTCCAGAACTTAACTGGCATTGAACCCTTGCTGATTCTGTTAGGACTGACTAAAGAGGTGATCTGAAGGGATACATTGTAGGTTCTCAAGATGGGTGGGAACTGCAAGTGAAATAAACATCTCAAACATGGATATACATTTTCCAAAAGCACATAGATACTGTTACGATCAACAAAACCTCAGATTCTTTAGAAGAGGACATTTTGTCATCAAGCACTAAAGTACAACTACCATAGTGTATGTATGCATGGGGAGAGGGTGTTGGGGAAATTTGTTGCTCACCAATTAAGAGTCCTCATACTTTAAAAAGCCTGGAAAATCACTGCCAATTCTCCAGACATATCGTAAATTCTGTCCTTAAGTCATGTTGCAGCATCTGAAAGCCAGATATCCAGAGTTTCATTCTTCACAGAAACAATTTCACTTAATTATGTCCTAAATGCTTCCATCAACCAACTGTATTAAGAAATGGCCGTCTAAACAATAGGCTCTAATTTCCTGTTGAAGCAGAACTTAAGGAAGGATGATTTGTCTTTTGTATAATAAACCATGTAGCCTGGTCAGTGTGGCTCAGCTGATCAAGCGTTTTCCTGAGCACCAGGAGGTCACCAGTTCAATTACTGGCCAGGGCACATGCCTGGGTTGCAGGCTTAATCCCCAGTAGGGGATGTGCAGGAGGCAGCCAATCAATGATTCTCTCTCATCAATGTTTCTATCTCTCTCCTTCTCCCTTCCTCTCTCTGAAATAAATAAAAACATTCAAAAAATAAAAATAAACCATGTAATTCCCATGTAAATGCAAAAGCATTTATTGCTAGAAAATTGTCTCTCTTCATCTCCTGGTTCTTCATTATTGGATAAGGTATAGAACATTTTCCAAAGTGTTTTCTGTGAAACAGGAGTCCATAAAGATGCCCTCCAAATAGGATGGTCATCAATTACTTTTGGCAAGTAATGCTTTTTATAGCTCCTTTGTTTAAGATTCAGAAAGAACATTTAAAATCCCTGAGAAGTCTTTAAGGGAATAAAATAACCTCCACCTAGCCAGCATTTCTAAAATTTTTTACTTAAAAACAAACATTAAATTGTAAAACACCTTTGGAGAAATGCTGGGTAACCCATTCCTCATCCCTTTCTTTACCAGACAGGGAACTTAGAGCTAATAATTCTCAGCTATGATAATTATGTTAATTTAGCTGATATACATTTGCATCCTCTTCTGCAATTTATGATTTCATTTTAACAGCCTTATTTGTATGTGGGTATTTTAATTCTATCTGCAGTAGATCCTGTAACATTTGAAAGATAAAGGATAGATGTTAAGAGACACGGAAAGACTTGAAAAGAGATGTTATACATTTGAAAGAACATTTCATGTTATGCAAATAGACATAGCACACATTTACGAAATCAATACCTTGAAGAAGTTCTCATGTATTCATAGCAAAGGCTTCATGCTCTTTCCCTGTGTGATCTGCTCCTGGAGCAGCGTCCAGCTGACATCCACTTCACTGTAATTTTAAAATCTGCCCTTGCTCTGCCTTTCTCTCCTGAATCTCAGCAATTCTGTTCCCACATGTATCCTATATGAAGAAGCACCATTCATGTTTTATGTTAAAACAAACAAACAAAAACTTGTTAAAAATGATCAGTATTTATCAATGAAAAAACATTGTGTTGAACTGAAGTATAGCTTTACATCTGAGAGTGTGATGTGGTGCATGGGACTGTCTAGTAGGCCAAGCAGCTGGGCATCCATGTGGAAGTTTTAGCTGAATAATCCTGAGCAGGTTTCTTAACACGTTAAGTACCAAGTCTGTTTTGTCTTCCTTTCCATTTCAGTCACCAGTGATTGACAAGGTGCTAAACGTGTTAATCTTTTTATGCTTCAATTTCTTCACCCATAGGGGTGTTATATGCACAGGGGTGTCATATCCATAGGGGTGTCATATCCATAAGGGTGTCGTACCCATAGGGGTGTTGTATCCATAGGGCTGTCATATCCATAGGGGTGTGGTACCCATAGGGGTGTCATCCATAGGGGTGTCGTATGCATGGGGGTGTCATATCCATGGGGGTGTTGTATGGATTAAATGAGTTAAATGATCAAGCCTTTAAAATAATGCTGGTGTGTGGCAAGCACTAATAAGTATTTAATATTAGTATTTCTAATAGACAAAACCTTGGAAGTGAAGGTGCTCACTGACGGGACACTATATAGGGAGGCCAAGGACAGAGGCTTTGGCGATGTCACAATTAGGGGTCAGGTCATCAGAAAGGACCCACACAGGAGACAGGAAGAGCCTGTCAAAGGAGACATGAGAATGTGACTACTTCACTCTCAGGTATTTGTGACCACAAAATGGACTAATGAGAAGGTCAGAAATAGTTTCGTCACAGGGATTTCCAAGTTCTCTGTTTCCTTTTCTATGTCCAGGAAGATTTGTGCTCACTCTGGAAGCTTTGCCACACTGCTCCCATTTCTCAGGCTTCTCTCCAGTAGAGCTTGCTTATGTCCAACTAGAGCGGAACATGGACAGAAGCTGTGCCACTCTCTGCAGGGACACGGCAGGGACATGGCAGGGACATGGCAGGGACACGGCTTCTCTCGTGGGCTCCTTTGTGCTGCCTCAGGACGGAGCTATGATGAAAGGCCTTTCCGCACACCTCACATTTGAAAGGTTTCTCTTCTCTGGATTTTTTGATGTCTGGTCAAGTTTGACTTCCCACTGAAAGCTCTACCACACTCTGAACATTTGTAAGGTTTCTCTCTGGTGTGGATTCTTTGACAGATGGTGAGGCAGTGCTGATCTTGTCAAGTTTCCCCACAATCCACACATCCTTAGGCTTCTCCCCAGCGTGTCCTTGTTCATGGGCCCTGCATTTAGTAATGACAAAAGGCTTTCCCACACTCCTCACACTGACAGGGCTTCCCCCGGGGCGGGCATGGTGAGGGAATGCTTGAACTGGAAGGCCTTCCCCTGGTCACTGCCTCCATAAGGCTTTTCTCCCCAGTGAGCATGGTCTGGTGCAGACTGAGTCAGTCCCTAGCTGGGAAGGCCTTCCCACAGTCACTGCACTTGTGTGGCTTCTCCCCACTGTGGGTTTTATGTCAGCAAAAAGCGGATCTACTGCTGAAGGCCTTCTCACCTGGGGTGCAGTTAAAGGGTTGCTCCCGGGTGTGGGTTATCTGGTGCACAGAAAGTTGATTTTTGGTCTTGAATGCTTTCCTGCACTCATTGCACACAGGGCCTCTCACCGGAGTGAATGCGCTCATGGACAAGAAGGTCAGAGGGCCCACTGAAGGCTGTGCTGTGTCTGGCACATTCATGGAGTTTCTGTTCTGCAAGAACTCTGTTACCTGGAATGCGCTTTGAGTTTGGGTTGAATTTTTTCTAAGTCCCTTCTGGTTCCTTCCTGGCATGAAGGTCACTTTCTCACAGCTTTCTCTCTTCTCTCAGCTCCTCCCTCCCTGGCATCTCTGACAGATTCTCTCATTTTGCATAGTGTAAACTTCTCTAACCTCGGGGTCCCAAGAAACAATGTTTAGGAGCCTTTTCCATTTTCTCTAAACTGTGAGAGATAATAAATATTTGATGTTTGATTCAGATGTAAAGTATAAAGATAGGGAAAATACCAAATAGAGTCATTTTAATCAAGCTGCTAAATTATTAACATTAGGAAAGTAGAGACATAAGAAAACAATTCTTTTTCTTGTCTTAAGCAGCCTTGGAACTTAAGCTTTTGAACTATCCAATCCTGGGTCAATGCCTGAACAGTTACCCCTACAGACAACCCTCTGAATACCTCTAAAGGACTCAGGATGTGACCAGACCTCTTGGTACCTATCCTCCAGACTACCTGATGTCTGACTGATAACCATCCTGGACCAATCCTAGGGCTAAGAATACAGGATTTATTATTTTTAAGAATGTATTTTTTACTATAATAACTCTTAACTTTTCTTCCTCCTTCAGAACGCTTCTGGGCTTTGCCTGAATGTGTTTTCAGTTTGCAAACTCTAAGATCCAGGAATAAATCTTTGTATCTTATTTCTAGTCAAAGCCTGAGACTCTTTTTCAGTTCGTTTGACAATTCTAAATTTTGGGGTTATTTATTATGCAGCAATTGATAACTGATTTTTTTTCTCCTTTTGATCACCATTATGAACTCATGGATTTTAAATAAACATTCAAGGAGTCATAAACAATTAATTATTTTAAAAAATATTTAAATGATTCCATCTTTGGCCAACGGAAGCACCTTTATTTTATCTCCTGTGTCCCTTTCATCTAGCTCTAAGAGTCTTTGATACTTTTAAAACATTAATTTGAGAAGTAGAGAAAGGGTGAGGGAGATGGAGAAGAAAAGGGAGAGGCTCTAGGGCCTCCAGGGAGGTGCAAAGTCAGCCACTGTCTGGGGCTACCCACAAGGAGCTACACAGGGATCACCAGACAGTTGTTATTTGCTATTTGTATTGGGCCTGGAGGTGCCCAGGTGAGGCCCAGCTGTGAAGCAAGGCAGGCTGGTGCTAGTGCTGGGTCTTGAGCCTTTTATTGTTAGGTTTGGGGCATGCTGTCACCAGTTTGCAGTTTGTAGAGAGATTTTAGCAAAGTCTGAAGGCTGAGCCAGGGCAGGTGATTCATATGGGAAAAGTGCAGGAAACAGCTTGTACGGGACTGCTTTTACAGGATGGGGTGGGGTCTCAGGGATTCCCTAGGGTGGAGGAAACAGCGTGCTCCAGGCTGGTGGAGACTCAGATATGGCTGCCAGTCAGCCTGTGACAGAGGAGATCTCGGCACAGGAACAATGACCTCTGTGAGCACCCATCTCGGAGAAAGCTGCCCCCGAGTTCTTGCCCCAATGCCAGCCAATCCAGTTCCTTCCCATATGTGTCTGGGTTCCCTGGTGCTGGAGATCAGAATAAGTGGTACTATATAAGTTTGTGTGCAGGCCCTTTAAGAGGAACACCTGGATCTCCCCCAGCCTTCATGTCACTCATCAACAACCCATTGGTTTTTACCGCCTGTAGTGGCAGGAACTTCTCTTCCCAGCTCTGGAACCCTGGGCTGGAAGGCTGGTGGGGCTTGGACCCCTTGCTTTACATGACAGCCTCAGCTATCATGATCTCTCTCTTGATTAAAAAAACAGCATATGTGGGTGTTGGACCAGCCCGTTCCTTGCCTCTGCCCCTCCTGCCAGTCTCAATGTGCTTTCTTCTTTATTTTTCTAGTTGTAGGACTTCCATTCAGCCAGCATTCAGGTGGTTCTGAATGATGATTGTTCTGTACTTTAGTAATTTTGATATGGTTGTGGGAGGCAGCAAGTACAGGTGTCTACTTATGCTGCCATCTTGTTTTTTCTTCTTGTTTTTTCTTTAATATTCTCTAATTCTTCTGGTCTTAAGTATTTTAGTGTTTTTTCTTTTTCAGTCCTTTTTGTTGTGGTTGTTGTTTCTGTTATTGGTGTGGGTTTTGTTTTTGTTTTTCTGTTTTTGGTTTAGTCTTGTTTTGTTTGGTCAACCCCTGTATAACACTTGACATGATGTGGTATGAATTGAACCTCACAGTCAGAAAACCTGTGGGACAACAGCAATCAAGATCCAAGTACAACAGGATGGTACACATAACCCACACAAGGGACATTTCTGGAACACTGAGCTCAGAAGATCAAGGAGACTACACTACTGGGTTGCACAGAAGGTCACCATAACAAGACTGGGAGGAATCGAAGTCTTATACAATACAAAGAAACAAATACAAAGAAACAACAAAAATGGGGAAACAAAGAAACAACCCCCAAATCAAAGAACAGAAGAAAACTCAAAAAGAGAGAGAGAGAGAAAAGTAAAATGGAGGCAAGCAATTTACCAAAAACAGAGTATAAAGTAATGGTTTTTAGACTACTCAACAGCATGGAAAAGACATAGAAACCATAAAAAACACCATTCAGAAATGAAGAATGACATAGATGAAATAAAGAATACCCTGGAAGGAATTAACAATAGGTTAGAAAAAGCAGAAGATTGAATCAGTGAATTAGGAGACAAGGTTGAAAAATAATTTAATTAAGAAGCAAAAAGAACAAAATACAAGCCAGAAGACAGTTTAAGAGAACTTTTGGACAACAAGAAACAGAGCAACATCCACATTATAGGTGGATCAGAGAGAGAAGAAAGTGAGCAAGGGATAGAGAACCTGTTTGAAGAAATAATGACAGAAATCTTCCATCACACAAGTTTAGGAAGCACAGAAAGTCCCAATCAAGATGAACACAGAGATCTAAATGAAGAAACATTATAATTAAAATGGCAAACGTTAAGGACAAAGAGTGAATTTTAAGGGCAACAAGAGAGAGTCAGTTGCCTACAAGGGACCTTCCATAGGCTGTCAGCTGACTTCTCAACAGAAACACTAGGCCAAAAGGGAATGGCATGAAGTATTCATAGTAATGAAAAGGATGGATCTGAAACCAAGACTGGTCTATTCAGCAGGCCATCATTCAAAATGGAAGGTGAAATAAAGAGCTTCCTAAACAAACAAACAAACAAACAAACACAAAGGCTGAAGGATTTTATTGTCACCAAACCAGCTTTGCAAGAAATGCTAAAGGTTCTGTTGTAAGAAGGAGAGAGAGAGAGAGAGAAAGGAACATAGGTACAAAGAATAAAAATGACAATATATAAGTAGCTATCAATAATAACCTTAAATGTAAATGGATTCAATGCTCCAGTAAAAAATATAGGGTGAGAAATGGATAAGAAAACATGACCAGGAGAATCCAAGATGGCGGCGTAGGTAAACACCTAAACTGCTGCCTCCCACAACAATTTAAACTGCAACTAAAAGACAAAACGTCTATCACCCAGAACCACGGGAAAGCTGGCTGAGTGGAAGTTCTACAACTAGAAGGAAAGAGAAAAGAGCTTTGAGACGTGCTCGAGAGCTGAAAAGCTGAGGTACGGAGGCGCGTGATCCGGGCTGCCTGTGGGCGACTGGGTGCGTTGCTTTTTTCAACCCGAATGGAGACAAGCCCCCGATTACTCTGAAATCCAGTCTCTGGGGAGACGCGGGGGACCCAAACTCCTACGGAGAGAAGCTGGACTGTCTGCCAGTGAGGGTGGCTTGCTTGCAGAGCTGCGCGCAGGAATAATTGTTTACTGAACTGGGGCACGGGACTCGCGGATGCCTTTGGGGACACAGAGCCGGCTAACTAGCAGCCATTGCTGTTTGCCACGCCCTAACCTAGTGACACCCTGAGGCCCCGCCCTGCACAACTTACAAACCCACCCAAGCTCCAAGCAACCGAGTTAGCATAAGAAAAGCCTGCCCTATCGCAGCTTAACCTAGCAAACTTGCAGCCCAGATCAGACAGTTCCAAAACCTCAAAACCCCAAGCAAAGAGGAGAAAACTGCAGCTCTCACTGTAGCTCCTGCTGAGTGGCCTCAGACAGTAGCTGACCTGCACCCCATTGGAGATCCAGAAGCCAGTGTACCTAGTGGTCAGTGTGAGACACCAGATTTCAACTCCTCACATCCATAAGTGACACATTCAAGAGGCAAACTCAATGAGCACCGAAGCCCCACTGAAACAAGTCCTGTGTGTCTTCAGCACAGCAGTTCTTCCATTATAGACACAGGGAGTGCTCACAGCTAATTGGCCAGGAGGTCAATTCCTCCCAGCGTACCAACAGCAATTCAGGCTTAACTACACCAAGACTTTGCACTCAGCCCACAAAGGGGTGTACCAAGAGCATCCACATCAGGTGATTGGGGAGGCTGAGCTACTGCCCCCTATAGGTCACCTACCACACAAAGCCACTCCATCAACACAGGGAAGCAGCCAAAATGCAGAAACAAAGAAACATGTCATGAATGAAAGAAACGGAGGAAAGCAAACTACTGAATGACATAGAGTTCAGAACCACATGTGTAAGGTTACTCAAGAATCTTCTAAAAACCGCTGAGAAACTTGACACTTCTGAGGAGCTTAGTAAGACCTTCAAGGACCTTAATGAGAATGCCAAAAAAATGGAAAAGGATCAGTCAGAAATGAAGCATACACTGTCTGAAATAAAAAATATACAGAAACTCAACTGTAGATCAACATACCCCAAGAATCAAACCAAAGATCTGAAATATGTGGAAACAAAAAACATCCAACCAGAAAAACAAAAAGAAAAAAGAATCCAAAAATATGAAGATAGTGTAAGGAGCCTCTGGGACAACTTTAAGAGAACCAACATCCGAATTTTTGGGGTGCCAGAAGAAGGGAGAGAGCAAAATATTGAAAACCTATTAGAAGAAATAATGACAGAAAACTTTCCCTACCTGGTGAAAGAAATAGACTTACAAGTTCAGGAAGCACACAGAACCCCATACAAGAGGAACCCAAAGAGGACCACACCAAGACACATCATAATTAAAATGCCAAAGGCAAAAGACAAAGAGAGAATATTAAAAGCAGCAAGAGAAAAACAGTTAATTACCTACAAGGGAGTACCCATACGACTGTCAGCTGATTTCTCAACAGAAACTATGCAGGCCAGAAGGGAGTGGCAAGAAATATTCAAAGTGATGAACAGCAAGAACCTACAACCAAGATTACTCTACCCAGCAAAGCTATCATTCAGAGTTGAAGGTCAGATAAAGAGCTTCACAGACAAGAAAAAGCTAAAGGAGTTCATCGCCACCAAACCAGGATTACATGAAATGCTGAAGGGTATTCTTTAAGAAGAGGAAGAAGAAGAAAAAAGTAAAGATAAAAATTATGAACAACAAAATGACATCAAATACATACCTACCAACAAGTGAATCTAAAAATCAAGTGAATAAAAAATCTGAAGAACAGAATGGACTGGTGAATATAATAGAATCAGGGACATAGAAAGGGAGTGGACTGAAGATTCTCAGGGGAAGCAAGTGTGAGGGGTGCGGAAAGAGATTGGACAAAAATCTTACTCCTATGGATGAAGACAGTGGCGGGGGGTAAGGGCATGGGGTGGGGTGGGGAATCAGGTGGAGGGGAGCTATGCGGGAAAAAAAAAGTGGAACACCTGTAATAATCTGAACAATAAAGATTTATAAGAAAAAAGAAAATATGACCAATATATGCTGTCTACAGGACACCCTACTCAGAACAAAAGATTCACACAGGGTGAAAATGAAGGGATGGAAAAAAACGTTTCCATGCAAATGGAAACAAAAACAGCTGAGATAGCAATACCTATACTTGACAAAATGGACTTCAAAACAAAGGGCATATGGAGACAAAAAAGGTCATTCATTACGTAATACTAAAGGGACCTACCCAACAACAGGATATAAACCTGGTAAACATATATGTACCCAATATAGGAGCACCTAAATATATAAAAACAACTTGGTGGATTTAAAGGGAGAGATTGACAGTGATATAGTCATAGTAGGGGACATTAACACCCCATTGACATCAGTGAGTGAATATTCCAGACCCCCCCCAAAAAAAATCAACAAGAAAACAGAAACCTTAAATGACACACTAGATCAGATAGAATTTGATCATATGATATTTACAGAATATTTCATCCCAAAGAAGTAGAATATGCATTCTTCTCAAGTGCACATGGGTTATTCTCAAAGATAGACCACATGTTGGGACACAAAACAAGTCTCTACCAAACAAGTTCAAGAAGATTGAAATAATATCAAGCATCTTCTCAGATCACAATGGCATGAAATAAGAAATCAACTACAGCGAAAACACTCAAAAACATTCAAATAAATTGAGGCTAAACAGCATGTTATTAAACAATGAATGGGTTATCAACAAGATCAAGAAAAAAACAAAAACTTCCTGGACACAAATGAAAATGAATACACACCAACCCAAAATTTATGGGACAGAGCAAAAGCAGTCCTGAGAGGGAAGTTCATAGCACTAAAGGCCTACCTCAAAAAACAAGAAACATTTTTTATAAACTATCTAACCCTACACCTTAAAGAATTAGAAAGTTAACAAGAATGTCCCAGAAAAGTAGAAGGAAATAAATAATAAAGACCAGAGCAGAAATAAATGTCAGAGAGAAAAAACAACACAAACCAACCACACACACACAAAATCAATGAAACGAAGAGGTAGTTCTTTCTTTCTTTCTTTCTTTCTTTCTTTCTTTCTTTCTTTCTTTCTTTCTTTCTTTCTTTCTTTCTTTATTTTTTGTGCTTCATACTTAGTTTTTTTATTTTATTTTTTTTAATCTTTATTGTTCAGATTACAGGTGTTCCTCTTTTTGTTTTCCCCCTATAGCTCCCCTCCACCTGATTCCCCACCCCACCCTACCCCATGCCCTTACCCCCTGCCACTGTCTTCATCCATAGGAGTAAGATTTTTGTCCAATCTCTTCCTGCACCACTCACACCCGCTTCCCTCTGAGAATTGTCAGTCCACTCCCTTTCTATGTCCCTGATTCTATTATATTCACCAGTCCATTCTGTTCTTCAGATTTTTTATTTACTCGATTTTTAGATTCACTTGTTGGTAGGTATGTATTTGATGTCATTTTGTTGTTCATAATTTTTATGCTTACCTTTTTCTTCTTCTTCCTCTTCTTAAAGAATACCCTTCAGCATTTCATGTAATCCTGGTTTGGTGACGATGAACTCCTTTAGCTTTTTCTTGTCTGTGAAGCTCTTTATCTGACCTTCCATTCTGAATGATAGCTTTGCTGGGTAGAGTAATCTTGGTTGTAGGTTCTTGCTGTTCATCACTTTGAATATTTCTTGCCACTCCCTTCTGGCCTGCATAGTTTCTGTTGAGAAATCAGCTGACAGTTGTATGGGTACTCCCTTGTAGGTAACTAACTGTTTTTCTCTTGCTGCTTTCAAGATTCTCTCTTTGTCTTTTGCCCTTGGCATTTTAATTATGGTGTGTCTTGGTGTGGTCCTCTTTGGATTTCTCTTGTATGGGGTTCTGTGCACTTCCTGGACTTGTAAGTCTATTTCTTTCACCAGGTAAGAAAAGTTTTCTGTCATTATTTCTTCTAATAGGTTTTCAGTATTTTGCTCTCTCTCTTCTTCTGGCACCCCCAAAATTTGGATGTTGGTATGCTTAAAGTTGTCCCAGAGGCTCCTTACACTATCTTCATATTTTTGGATTCTTTTTTCTTTTTCTTTTTCTGGTTGGGTGTTTTTTGTTTCCTCATATTTCAGATCTTTGGTTTGATTCTTGGGGTACGTTGATCTACAGTTGAGTTTCTGTATATTCTTTATTTTAGACAGTGTATGCTTCATTTCTGACTGGTCCTTTTCCATTTTTTTGGCATTCTCATTAAGGTCCTTGAAGGTCTTACTAAGCTCCTCAGAAGTGTCATCAAGCTTCTCGGCGGTTTTTAGAAGATTCTTGAGTAACCTTATAAATGTGGTTCTGAACTCTATGTCATCCAGTAGTTTGCTTTCCTCCGTTTCTTTCATTCGTGACATGTTTCTTTGTCTCCGCATTTTGGCTGCTTCCCTGTGTGGATGGAGTGGCTTTGTGTGGTAGGTGACCTATAGGGGGAAGTAGCTCAGCCTCCCCAATCACCTGATGTGGACGTTCTTGGTACACCCCTTTGTGGGCTGAGTGCAAAGTCTTGGTATAGTTAAGCCTTAATTGCTGTTGGTACGCTGGGAGGAATTGACCTCCAGGCCAATCGGCTGTGAGGACTCGCTGTGTCCATAATGGAAGCACTGCTGTGCTGGACTTGTTTTAGTGGGGCTTTGGTGCTTGCTGAGTCTGCCTCTTGAATGTGTCACTTATGGATGTGAGGAGTTGAAATCTGGTTTCTCACAATGACCACTAGGTATACTGGCTTCTGGATCTCCAATGGGGTGCAGGTCAGCTGTTGTCTGAGTCCACCCAGGAGGAGCTACAGTTTTCTCCTCTTTGCTTGGGGTTTGGAGGTTTTGGAGCTGTCTGACTCAGGCTGCAAGTTTGCTAGGTTAAGCTGCGATAGGGCAGGCCTTTCTTATGCTAAAGCTGCTGCTTGGAGCTTAGGTGGGTTTGTAGGTTATGTGGGGCGGGGTCTCAGGACGTCACTAGGCTAGGGCGTGGCAAACAGTGATGACTGCTAGTTAGCTGGCTCTGTGTCTCCAACTGCGTCCCGTGCCCCAGCGCAGTAAACAATTATTCTTGCTCGCAGCCAAGCAAGCCCCCCTCACTTTCCGACCCGATGGCAGACAGTCCAGCTTCTCCTCGTAGGAGTTCGGGTCCCCCGCGTCTCCCCAAAAACTGTATTTCAGAGTAATCAGGGGCTTGTCTCCCTTTGGGTTGAAAAAAGCAATGCCTGCCACCAGCCCGGATCACTCGCCTCCGTACCTCAGCTTTTCAGCACTTGTGCACGTCTCAATGCTCTTTTCTCTTTCCTTCTAGTTGTAGAACTTCCACTCAGCCAGCTTTCCCGTGGTTCTGGGTGTTAGACGTTTTGTCTTTTAGTTGTAGTTTTGAAATTGTTGTGCGAGGCAGCAGTTTAGGTGTTTACCTACGCCACCATCTTGGATTCTCTCCAAGAAGTAGTTCTTTAAATGGATAAACAAGATTGATGAACCGTTAGCCAGACTCATCAGGAAACAAAGATAGAAGAGCCAAATAAATAAAATAAAATAATGAAAGAGACAATATAAAACTGACACCACAAAAATACAAAATATTGTAAGAAAATACTATGAACAACTATAAATTGGACAACCTGGGAGAAATGAACAGATTCCTAGAAACATACAATCTTCCAAAATTCAGCCAGGAAGAATCAGAAAACTTGAATATGCTAGGTAGATTGAGCAGTAATAAAAAAAAAAAAAAAAAAAAAAAACTCCCAGCAAACAAAAGTCTTGGACCACACAGCTTCACAGGCAAGGTTTACCAAATATTGAAAGAAGAATTAACATCTATATTTCTCAAACTATTCCAAAATATTCAAGAGGAACGCTTGCAAGTTATTTTTGCAAGGCCAGCATTATCTTAATTCCATAACCAGATACAGACACTACAAAGAAATAAAATTACAGTTCAATATCCTTGATAAATATGGATGCTAAAATTTTCAACAAAATATTAATTAGCAAATAGAATACAGAAGTATATTAAGAAGATCATACACCATGATCAAGTTGGATTTATTCCAGAGATGCAAGGCTATTACAGTATTCGAAAATCAATAAATGTGATACATCACATAAAGAAAATGAAGGATAAAATCACATGATCACATAAATAGACACAGAAAAAGCATTCAACAAAATCCAGCACCCATTTACGACAAAAAATTCTCAGCAAAATGGGAATAGAGGGAATGTAATTCAGCATAATAAAGGCCATATATGACAAACCTACAGCCAACATCATACTCAATGGGCAAAAGCTACAACCATTTCCCCTAAGAAAGGGAATAAGACAAGGATGTCTGCTTTCACCACTCTTATTCAAAATAGTATTGGAAGTCCTAGCCACAATGATCAGACAATAAGAAATAAAAGGTATCCACATTGGAAAGGAGGAAGTAAAACTCTCATTATTCACAGATTACATGATATTGTACATAGAAAATCCAAAAGACTCCACCAAAAAACCCACTAGCTTTAAAAAATGAATTCAGCAAGGTAGCAGGATACAAAATCAACATCCAGAAACTGATGGCATTTTTATACACCAATAATAAATTTTCAGGAAGAGAAACAAACAAATGAAAAACAATCTCATTTGCCATTGCAAAAAAATATAATACCTAGGAATAAACTTAACCAAGAAGGTACAATACGTGCACTCGGAAAAGTATAGGGCATTGAAAAAAGAAATAGAGGAAGATATAAACAAGTGGAAGCATATACCATGTTCATAGATTGGAAGAATTAACATGATAAAAATGCCCATATTACCAAAACAATCTATAGAATTAATGTAATCCCTATTAAAATACTAAGGGAATATATTTCACAGATCTAGAACAAATATTCCAAAAATTTATATGCACCTAAAATGACCTCAAATAGCCACAGTAATCTTGAGATGAATGAAGTTGGAGGCATGACAATAGCGGATATAAAATTCTACTACAAAGCCATTTTAATCAAAACATCCTGGTACTGGCACAAGAATAGGCATATAGATACATGAAATAGAACAGAGACCCCAGAAATTGACCCACACTATTATGGTCAATTAATATTTGACAGTCTCTTCAACAAATGGGGTTGGGAAAATTGGACAGGTACATACAAAAAAGTAAAACAAGACCACCAACTTAAACCATACATAAGAATAAACTCAAAATGGATAAAAGACTTAAATGTAAGTCATGAAACCATAAAAGTCCTAGAAGAAAACATAGGCAGTAAACTCTCAGACATCTCACATAGCAGAATATTTGCCAATACATCTCAAGGGGCATGAAAGAAGAAAACATACTGAGTATACAAGTGAAAAATCAGTAAGTCTAATGTCCTTTCCTCAGCCTATACATATCTACCTCCCTGCAGCATTTCACACTAAGGAGCCCTTACTTTTGGGGAGAAATGTAACCCTATTTAATATTGTATGCCCCTTGGTATTCTCAATTGCTCTTCATTTACCTTACTTTTTTCATACCTCTTAATTTCTAATATGTATTTTAACTATTTATGATGTTTATATATTATGTGTTATATTATGTATCTATTCCATGAAGACAGAGGACTTGGTTTCTTGTTTACTGATGATGCATTCTAACCCACTAGCCTGGTGAATAAGGTGGGAGGTAATAAATATGCCTTAATGAAATGAATTGGTTTCTTTCTTTTTAAACATATTTTTATTGATTTCAGAAAGGAAGAGAGAGAGAGAGAGAAAGAGAGAGAGAGAGAGACAGAGAGACAGAGAGAGAGAATGTGCCCTTGACTGGAATCGAACAACTCAGGACCCTTCAGTATGCAGGGCTCCATTCACAGAGCCAAACCAGCTAGAGCTGAGTTGGTTTCTCTGACATTATTTTTTGTTTGCCCTCAGGTCTCCAGCTGTCCCTTTGCTCTGGACTCTCTTGGACCCTTCTCCTAAGCTGTGGCTTTGTGTCATGCTCTGTTCTTCAAGCAAGGACTTCTATTTGCCTAATTTCTGGTTCTTTCTCCTTACGTTCACTCTAATCCTCTTTTTTTCAATGATGCTCTATTATCACTTGTATGTCAACAGGATGTTTAAATAAACCACAAACATTATTTCTGCATTCCTTTGGGCATTTCAAGGCAAAACATGGAATGTGTTTATACCACTCTGTTGCCTGAAATTCCTCTACTTTTCATCTTAAGAATGTCATCAGATCATTCAATTCTATATTTAAAGTATATGCTGAATCCATTTCTTTTTTTTTAAATATATTTTATTGATTTTTTTACAGAGAGGAAGAGAGAGGGATAGAAAGCTAGAAACATCGATGAGAGAGAGACATTGATCAGCTGCCTCTTGCACGCCCCCTACTGGGGATTTGCCCGCAACCCAGGTACATGCCCTTGACCAGAATCGAACCTGGGACCCTTCAGTCCGCAGGCAGACACTCTATCCACTGAGCCAAACCAGTTAGGGCTGAATCCATTTCTTTTTAAAAAATTAAATCTTTATTGTTGAAAATATTACATAAGTCCCTCTTTTCCCCCCCATTGACCCCTTCTTGCCCGCCCCTGCTCCACACCCCAGGCCTTCACTGCTCAATTGTCTGTGTCCATGGGTTATGCATATATGCATACAAGTTCTTTGGTTTATCCCTTCCCACCTCCCCTCCCCCACATTCCCTCTGAGATTCCCACAATCTGTTCTATACTTCTGTCTCTGGCATTTATTTTGTTTGTTAGATTCCACATATGAGTGAGATCATGTAATACTTGTCTTTCTCTGACTGGCTTGTTTTGCTTAGCATAATACTCTCCAGGTCCTTCCATGCTAAGGAATGAATCAGCAAGTCAAAAGACAAGGCAGAAAAGAATACCCAATCAGAGCAGCAATTGGAAAAAAATTAAAAAGCAGGAGGAGAGCTTAAGGGAGCTTTGGGACAACATGAAACGAAACAATATCTGCATAATAAGGGTGTCAAAGGAGAAGAAGCTGAGCAAGAAATAGAAAACCTATTTGAAGAAATAATGAAAGAAAACTTCCCTGACTTGGTAAGAAAAAAGTCGCACAAGTCCAAGAAGCACGGAGTCCCAATCAAGTTGGAGCCAAAAAGACCCACATCAATACACATCGTAATTAAATTGGCAAATGTAAAAAACAAAAAAAGAATTTTTTTTTTAACATTTCAATTGTTTTCTTTAAAAGGAGTGAGTTGTGTACAGGGGGTTTAAATGCTTTATAGACAAGAAAAAACCAGTGCTAGAATCAACTTATTCATCATCATTATATTCTTCATCATCTTCCTCCTCCTCCTCTCCTCTTCATCTTCTTTGCCTTCTTCCTCTTCTTTTTCTTGCTTTTTTTCAGCCTTGACAACTCCCTTTTTGGCAGCATTAGGCTTTCCTTTAGCTCGGTATGCAGCAATATCCTTTTCATATTTCTCCGTTAGCTCAGCAGTTTTCCTTTCATCAGGCTGCTTGTCATTTGCACCAGTGTTATTCCACATCTCTCCCAGCTTCTTTGCAATGTCACCAATGGATAGGCCAGGATGTTCTCCTTTGATTTTGGGGCGATACTCAGAACAAAACAAGAAAAAGGTTGAAGGAGGCCTCTTGGGTGCATTGGGATCCTTGAATTTCTTTTTAGTTTCACCCTTTAGTTTTCATTTCTCTCTCATAGCGGGCCTTGTCTGCCTGTGCCATGTCTTCAAATTTTCCTTTCTCCTTGGCAGACATTGTCTTCTGAGCACTTCTTAGAAAAACTCTGAGAAGTTGACTGAAGCATCTGGGTGCTACTTCTTGTGTTCCTCCAGGCAAGTTTGTGCAAAGAAAGCATACAATGACATTTTGCCTCTCAGCTTTTTAGGATCTCCTTTGCTCATGTTTAATTACTTTCCCTCAATGAGCACACAGTCACCCAGTGCCCAGCTGGCTCACACTTGCTCCAGCACTGTCTCTATGGAACTCAATGTACTGCAATGGCTGTCCAAAGAAAGAATCTTAAAGACTGCAAGAGACAGACAGAAAGTTACCTATGAGGGAGCTCCCATTAGACTTTCAGCTGATTTCTCAACAGAAACTCACTTTCTTCTCGGAGTGGCATGAAGTATACAACATAATGAAAATCAAGGGACTGAACCCAAGATTACTCTATCCATTAAGGCTATCATGCAAAATGAAAGTGAAATAAAGAGCTTCACAGACAAAAAAAAAAAGGCTAAAGGAATTTATTACCACCAAACCAGAAATGCAAGAAATGCTAAAGGGACTGTTGTAAGAAGAAATAGAAAGTGAGGGAGGAACACAGATATAAAGAATAAAAATGAAACCGCTGCCATCACCACCAACACCACTGCTGCGTTTGGGTGTAGAATCTGGAATCTCTGCACCTCCTTAACAATGAAGCAGAGTTTGAACGTGCCCGCTTTCCTCAGCAAGCTGTGGATGCTCATGGAGGAAACCCATACCAACAAGTTCATCACCTGGAGCCAGAATGGTCAAAGTTTTCTGGTTTTGGATGAACAGAGATTTGCAAAAGAAATACTTCCCAAATACTTCAAGCACAATAACATGGCAAGCTTTGTGAGGCAACTGAATATGTATGGTTTCTATAAAGTAGTACATATTGACTGGAATTGTAAAATAGGAACGAGATGGTCCTGTTGAATTTCAGCATCCTTACTTCAAACAAGGCCAGGATGACTTGTTGGAGAACATTAAAAGGAAGGTTTCATCTTCAAAACCAGAAAAAAATAAAATTCGTCAGGAAGATTTAACAAAAATTTTAAGTAGTGCTCAGAAGGTTCAAATAAAACAAGAGATTATGGAGTCAAGGCTTTCTGAGTTAAAAAGTGAGAATGAGCCCCTCTGGAAGGAGGTGAAGAATTATGAACAAAACATGCACAACAGCAACAACTTATTCGAAAGATTGTCCAGTTGTTACATTGGTTCAGAAGAACCAGCTCGTGAGTTTAAAATGTAAAAGGCTTCTACTTCTGAACACTAATGGAGCCCAAAAGAAGAATCTGTTTCAGCACATAGTCAAAGAACCAGCTGAGAATCACCATCATAAAGTTCCACAAGTAGGACTGAAGGTTTAAAACCAAAGGAGCGGATTTCAGATGACATCATTATTTATGATGTTACTGATGATAATGCAGATGAAGAAAATATCCCAGATATTCCAGAAACTATGAAGACATTATATCTAATCCCTCCAACTGTAGCCAGTACCCTGATATTGTCAATGTTGAAGATGACAATGAAGATGAATATGCACCAGTCATTTAGAGTGGAGATCAGAATGAACCAGCCAGAGAATCCCTAAGTTCAGGCAGTGATGGCACTAGTCCTCTCATATCTAGTGCCATCCAGCTAAATGGCTCCTCCAGTCTGACTGCAGATGATCCTGTTACCATGATGGATTCCATTTTAAATGATAACATCAATCCTTTGGGAAAGGTTGTGCTGTTGGATTATCTTGACAGTATTGATTGCAGTTTAGAGGAGTTCCAAGCCATGCTGTCTGGAAAACAGTTTAGCATAGACCCAGATCTCCTTGTTGATCTTTTCACGAGTTCTGTGCAGATGAATCCTGTAAATATTTCTCTGTTTTCTGCATCCAGCATGGCTAGAGAGCAGTCCAGCTCCTGAGTAGGGGCTGCTGGGGATTGAGAAAATGAAAGAAAGAGACAGACACAGAGATGGAAGGAAAAAGCTGGGGCCGGGTGGAACCACTGTCCTCTGATGGAGCGACAGGGACCCAGAGCCAATACAGCCTGTTTATTTTATACAGCAAAAACCAGGAAGTTTTACTAAAAGTCAAGACAAAGGAGATCATGTGCATTCTTGGGTGGGCCTGATTCATATTCATTCCTGGTGCTTGGCTGGATTTAGATAACGAAACCCACCCCCTGGCACCTGGGCTAAAGGTCAAGTTGACAACACTCCTGCCTCTGGCAAGGCATGTTTCCAGGACATAGCTCTGCCAACTGTCACTGGATTCAGCTGACAATAATTAAAGAAATGTTCATGTGCCTTCCCAGGCGCTCTCTACAGAATCCCACAGACTACATCAATAATACAAAATTGGAGAATAAAGGATTAGAAACTGTCAAGAACAATGTAGTTCAGCCAGTTTCAGAAGCAAGAAGAAAAATCTAAACCTAAAACAGATAAACAGCTTTTCTAGTTACACTGTCTTTCCACTTCTTGCATTCCTTGATGGGAACCCTGCTTCTGCTGTTGAACCGGAGAGCACAGCATCATCAGAAGTTATGTTCTTTGTAGATAAGCCCATAGAAGTTAATGAGCTTCTGGACAGCAGCCTGGACCCAGAATCAACCCAAAGTGAGCTTGCTCGCCTGGAGCCATTGATGGAGCTGAAGCTAGTGAAGCCACACTGTTCTATTTATGTGAACTGGCTCCTGCACCTCTGGATAGTGGTATGCCACTTTTAGATAGCTAAATTCCCAAGAAGTGGACTCTACATGCATATATTCATCAAAATGATTAACTGTTTATTTTAAAGTATTATTTGGTACCCCCTTTTTTTGGTAAATTGCTTTGTTTTGTTTTAATTGGATACTGTGGAATCAAAAACACCTTTTGCTTTTCTCACTAACCACATAGTCTTGCAAAGCTTTCAGATATTATTCAGCTATATAGGTACACAAGATTTAATGCAAGGAGGAGGCAAGATGGCGACCGGCAGGAAGGGAGAGTGTGTGAGAGATTGAGGGAGCGATAGAGGTGTGGCTGTGTGTATGAGTGAAATAGGGACAGTTAGACCCTGCACTTCTTCCAGGGGGCTGACAATCCGGGCAGTCTTAGATGGCAAAACCCCACAGACACTGCAAACACTCCGGGGAGGACACCGGCAGCACAGAGACCACGTCATCTTGAAGAACAGAACTGCTTGAGACTGGGATCCTAGCCTCCCCACCACCCGGTCTGGTCTCAGAAGCAAACCAGGACCCTACAACCACTCTGGTAGAAGACCTGCTACCACAGTTGCAGACCCAGGGACACCAGGACTCCAGGCACCCGGCTGCAGATTTCTGTGAGTCACAAAGCCAATCCCCCTCCCCTGCTGTCCCCGTGGCAGCGACATAGAAACTACCAGACCTCAGCCGCACAATAAGGCTTTCTGCATACACAAAGCAGTGGCGACTCTGCCTGACTTTGAGCCTTGGTGTCAGACATGGGAAGTTTGTTTCCCGCTATTCATCTCTGTGCCCAGGCAGGGGGACTGAGTGGAATTCAAGTTTAGCCACTCACCCTTAGGGAAGTGGTCTTCTGTGACCAGATCATGCACCCATGCAGGGCAGGGAGACAGCGCTGAACTTGAGCCCAGACTTGTGAATTCGGGGAATTTGTTTCCCGTGACTCATCTTCACGCCCAGGCAGGAAGGCAGTCCTGAATTTGAGCATAGGTGCACGACCTTGGGGAGATTGTCTTCTGCGACCAGATCCTACACCCACACAGGGAGACAGCACTGAATTTGAGCCTGGGGGTGCAAACCTGGCGAGTTTGTTTCCCATGACCAGACCCTGCACCTTAGCAGAGAGGCTGCGGTGAATTTGAACCTGGATGTGCGGTCTTGGGGAGTTTGTTACCCACAACCAGACCCTGTGTCCACACAGGAAGGCAGCACTGAATTTGAGCCTGGGTACATGGACACAGGGAGTTTGTTTTCCACAGTGCACACCTGCGTGACCAGATCCCACACCCACACAAAGGAGCAGAGCCACCTGACTTTGATTCAGGGCAAGCACACACAGAAGGCTGTTTATCGCAGGGCAAAAGTGCGACTGAGCAACCTGGTCTCCCAGGCAAGATCAGGGACCGGACTCTGTTCCTCATTACATGCACCTGAGATCTCTGATTCCCAGTAAATTCACAGTAAGAGCCAGTGACTCTAATTCTTGGTGCATGTGCACACAGGGACCTTATTCTCAGTGTGAGGTAGCACCAAGAAACAGAGACTCTGATACTCGATTCTCAGCATGGACACAGGGAGCCTATGACTCCTGACACGCAATAGGGGACTTTGATTTTTGGCACATGCCAGTGGGTTCTCTGTTTCAATGTGGTGCAGGCAGGGTCCCTGATTCTAGGTGCACACATGAGGCCACACTAAGCGCCTGTGACTCTGACCAAGGGCGAGCGTGGTTTCCATCAACCCATAGCAACTGCAGGTCTTGGTATCAGAGCTCTTCAGTGACACTTGGGGGGTGCAAAACTCCCACTTCACATGGTCCAGGCTCCTGCAACCTGACATCTGAACCTTCTGATGATAGTCAGAATGAGGAGACAATGAAGCAATCCCCAGAGGAAACAAAAGGAGGAATCGCCAAGTAAGGAAATAAGTGAAAGGGAAGCATGCAACATGACAGAAAAAGAATTTAGAGTAATGGTCATACAGTTCATACACCAGATGGATGAGAAAATCAACAACCTATGCAAAAATCAGGAAGAAATGAAAAAAAATATAGCTACAATCAAAAACACCATGGAAGGCTTCAACAGTAGACTAAAAGAAGCAGAGGATCGAATCAGCAAGTTAGAAGATCAGGTACAGAAACAAACCAAATCTGAACAGCAACTAGAGAAAAACATTAAGAAGCAGGAGGAGAGCCTAAGGAAGCTTTGGGACAATGCAAAATGAAATAACATACTTATAATAGGGCTGCCAGAAGGACAAGAAGAGCAGCAAGGATTAGAAAATTTATTTGAAGAAATAATGACAGAAAACTTCCCTGATATGGGGAAGAAAAAAGTTATTCAAGTAGAAAGAGTCCCAAGCAAGATGAATCCCAAAAGACCCACACCAACACACGCCATAATTGCAATGGCAAATGTTATCGACAAAGAGAGAATCTTAAAGGCTGCAAGAGAGAGACAGAGAATTACCTACAAAGGATCCCCCATCAGATTATCAAATGATTTCTCAACAGAAACACATCAAGCAACAAGGGAATGGAAGGAGATATACAAAGTGATGTAAAGCAAGGGACTCAACCCAAGAATACTCTATCCAACAAGACTATCAATCAAAATTGAAGGGGAAATCAGGAACTTCACAGACAAAAAAAGGCTAAGGGAGTTTATCACTACCAAACCAGCAATTCAAGAAATGCTAAAGAGAATGCTGTAAAGAGAAAAAACAAAAAGGTAAGAAGGAACACAGCCTCAAAAAATAAAAATGGTTACAAATAAGCACCTTTCAATAATAACTTTAAACATAAATGGACTAAATGCTCTAATCAAAAGACATCGAGTGGCTGAACAGATAAAAAAACATGACTCATATATGATGTCTACAAGAGACCCACCTCAGAACAAGGGACTCAGACAGACTGAAAGTGAAGGGATGGAAAAATATCTTTCAAGCAAATGGAAATGAAAAAGAGCTGGGGTAGCATTACTTATATCTGACAAAATAGACCTCAAAGTGAAGGCCATAACAAGAGATAAGGAAGGCCACTTCATAATACTAAAGGGATCGATACAACTGCAGGATATAACCCTAATAAGCATATATGCACCCAATGCAGGAGCACCCAAATACATAAAAAATCTCCTGGAAGATATCAAGAGAGAGATAGATAACAATACAATCATAGTAGGGGACTTTAATACACCACTGACATCACTGGATAAATCCTCTAGACAAAAAATCAGCAAAGAAACAACAATCTTAAATGACTCATTAGATCAGATTAACTTAATTGACATCTTCAGAACATTTCACCCCAAAGCGATGGAATATACGTTTTTCTCAAGTGCACATGGGACATTTTCAAAAATAGACCACATACTGGGTCACAAGCAAAGTCTCCCCAAATTCAAGAAGATTGAAATCATACCAAGCATCTTTTCAGACCACAATTCCATAATATTAGAAATAAACTACCATAAAAACAATCCAAAACACTCAAACACTTGGAGGCTGAATAGCATGTTATTAAATATTGATTGGGTTACCAATGAGATCAAAGAAGAAATTAAAAACATTCTGGAAACTAATGACAATAAAAACACAACAATCCAAAATCTATGTGACACAATGAAAGAAGTACTGAGAGGGAAGTTTACAGCTGTACAGGCCTAACTCAAAAAACAAGAAAAAATGGTAGTAAATCATCTAATGATACAGCTCAAAGAATTAGAAAGAGAGCAACAAGAAAAGCCCAGAGTGAGCACAAGGAAGGAGATAATAAAGATTAGAGCAGAAATAAATGACATAGAGACAAAAACAAAACAAAACAAAACACACACACACACACACACACACACACACACACACACACAAACACAATACAAAAGATCAATGAAACCAAGAGCTGGTTCTTTGAAAGGATAAACAAGATTGATGAACCTCTAGCCAGGCTCACCAAGAAGCAAAGAGAAAGGACTCAATGAAACAAAATCAGAAATGAGAGAGGCGAAATAACAACAGACCCCACAGAAATACAAAGGATTGTTAAGAAATATTATGAACAACTCTATTCCAACAAAATAGACAACCTGGAGGAAACGGACATATTTCTAGAAAAATACAACCTTCCAAAACTCAATCAGGAAGATTCTAAAACTCTCAATAGGCCAATAACTATGGAAGAGATTGAAGCAGTCATCAAAAAGCTTCCAGCAAACAAAAGCCCAGGCCCTGATGGCTTCACAGGAGAGTTATATCAAACATTCAAGGAAGAACTAAAACCTATCCTCCTCAGACTATTCCAAAAAATTCAAGAGGAAGGAACACTTCCAAACTCATTCTTTGAAGCCAGCATCAACCTAATACCAAAACCAGATAAAGACAACACAGTGAAAGAGAATTATAGGCCAATATTCCTCATGAACATAGATACCAGTAGCCTCAACAAAATCCTAGCAAATAGGATCCAGCAGTACATCAGAAATATCATACACCATGACCAAGCAGGATTTATCCCAGGGATGCAAGGATGGTACAATATCTGCAAATCAATAAATGTGATACATCACATAAACAAATTGAGGGGGAAAAATCACAGTCATATCAATAGACGCAGAAAAAGCATTTGACAAAATCCAACACCCTTTCTTCATAAAAACTCTCAGCAAGGTGGGAATAGAAGGATCATACCTCAACATCATAAAAGCCATATATGATAAACCCACAGCCGGCATCACACTCAATGGACAAAAACTAAAACCATTTCCCCTAAGAACAGGAACAAGATAGGGATGCCCACTCCCACCACTCCTCTTTGACATAGTACTGGAAGTACTAGCCATTGCTATCAGACAAGAAGAAGAAATAAAAGGCATCCAAATTGGAAAAGAAGAAGTAAAACTGTCCTTATTCGCAGATGATATGATACTGTACATAGAAAACCCTAAAGACTCTATCAAAAAATTATTAGACTTAAGAAATGAAAATTCGGCAAGGTAGCAGGATACAAAATTAATGCCAAGAAATCTATGGCATTTCTATACACCAATAGTGAATTTACAGGAAGAGAGACTAAAAAAGCAATCCCATTTACCATTGTACCAAAAAAATTAAGATAAGTAGGAATAAACTTAACTAAAGAGGTAAAATACCTGTATGAAAAAAACTACAGAACACAGAATAAAGCGATAGAGGAATATATAAACAGATGGAAGAACATACTGTGTTCATGGATTGGTAGAATCAACATTATCAAAATGTCCATTCTACCCAAAGCAATCTATAGATTCAATGCAATCCCCATTAAAATATCAACGGCATATTTCACAGACCTAGAACGAACTATCCAAAAATTCATCTGGAATTAAAAAAAGACCCCGAATAGCTGCAGCAATCCTGAGAAAGAAGAACAAAGTAGGTGGGATCTCAATACCAGATATCAAGCTGTATTACAAAGCCACTGTTCTCAAAACAGCCTGGTACTCGTACAAGATCAGACATATAGATCAATGGAATAGAATAGAGAACCCAGAAATCAACCCAAACCACTATGCCTAATTAATATTTGACAAAGGAGGCATGAAGATACAATGGAGTCAAGACAGTCTCTGCAATAAATGGTGTTGGGCCCTAGCTGGTTTGGCTCAGTAGATAGAGCATCGGCCTGTGGACTGAAGTGTTACGGGTTTGATTCCGGCCAAGGGCACATGCTCGAGTTGTGGGCTCGAACCCCAGTAGGGGGCGTGCAGGAGGCAGCCGATCAGTGATTCTCTCTCATCATTGATGTTTCTATCTCTCTCCCTCTCCCTTCCTCTCTGAAATCAATAAAGAAATATATTTTTAAAAAATAAAATAAAATAAATGGTGTTGGGAAAATTAGACAGATACATGCAAATAAATGAAACTAAACCACCAACTTACACTATACACAAAAATAAACTCAAAATGGATAAAGGACTTAAACATAAGACGGGAAACCATAAAAATACTAGAGGAATCCACAGGCAGCAAAATCTCAGACATATGTCTAAAGAACTTCTTCACTGATACTGCTCCTAGGGCAATGGAAACTAAAGAGAAAATAAACAAATGGGACTACATCAAAATAAAAAGCTTCTGCACAGCAAAAGAAACCATCAACAAAACAACAAGAAAGACCACTACATGTGAGAGCATATTTTCCAATGTTATCACCGATAAGGGTTTAATCTCCAACATTTACAGGGAAGTCATACAACTCAACAAAAGTTAGATAAACAATCCAATCAAGAAATGGGCAACGGACATAAACAGAAACTTTTCAAAAGAAGACAGAAGGAAAGCCAAGAGACATATGAAAACATGCTCAAAGTCACTAATTATCCGAGAGATGCAAATCATAACGACAAAGAGGTACCATCTCACACCTGTCAGAATGGCTATCATCAACAAATCAATAAATGACAAATGTTGGCAAGGATGCGGAGAAAAAAGAACCCTGGTGCACTGCTGGTGGCAATGAAGATTGGTGCAGCCACTGTGGAGAACAGCATGGAGTTTCCTCAAAAAACTAAAAATGGAACTCCCATTTGACCCAATAATACCACTTCTAGGAATATATCCCAAATAGCTAGAAACATCAATCAGAAAGGATATATGCACCCCTATGTTCATAGCAGCACAATTTACCATAGCTAAGATGTGGAAACAGCCCAAATGCCCATCAGCAGATGAGTGGATTAAAAAACTGTGGTACATCTACACAATGGAATACTACGCTACGCTAAAAAAGAAGGAATTCCTACCATTTGCAACAACATGGATGGAACTGGAGAGCATTATGCTAAGTGAAATAAGCCAGTCAGAGAAAGATAAGTATCACATGATCTCACTCATTTGTGGAATATAATGAACAACATAAACTGATGAACAAAAACAGTTCCAGAGACAGAGAAATATTGATCAGACCATCAAACCTCGGAGGGAAAGTAGGGGAGGGTGGGGGTAAAGGGAGAGATCAACCAAAGGACTTGTATGCATGCATATGGGCCTAACCAATAGACACAGACAACAGGGGGGTGAGGGCATGAGTGGCAGGGATGAAGGGGTAATGGGGGAAGAAGCACACATATGTAACACCTTAATCAATAAAGAAATTTAAAAAAAGATTTAATGCACATTATTGCATATCTTTAAGTTGGATTCAGATGGGAATTTTTTCCTGATTATAGTAAATTTGAATTATTCTTTATATATATGCCCATTGACCCAGGTTAAACTTTTGTTTGTTTTACTTGTTTGATGCTGTCTGTTTGCATTGAGTATAAGTCACTAAAATTAATAGTAGAACTCCTTAAAAAAAAAAGAATAAAAATGGCAACAAACAAGTAACTATCAATAATAACCTTAAACATAAATGGATTAAATGCTTCAATCAAAAGACATAGGGTAACTGAATGGATAAGAAAACTTGACCTATATATATATTCTGTCTACAAGAGACCCACCTCACAACAAAGGACTCACACAGACTGAAAGTGAAGAGATGGAAAAAATTTTTTTCAAGCAAAAGGAAATGGAAAATAAAAAAGCTTGTGTAGCAATACTCATACCTGACAAAATAGACTTCAAAGTGAAGGACATAGAAAGAGATAACGGAGCTGCTTCATAATACTATGGAGATTGATACAAGAGACTATAACTCTGGTAAACATATATGCACCCAATATAGGAGCATACCAATATATTAAAAAAAAAACTTCTAGAGGGTTTTAAAGGAGATATGGACAGTAATACAATGGCAGTAGGGGACTTTAACACCTACTGACATCACTGGAAAGATCTTCTAGACCAAAAAAAATCAACAAGGAAATAGCAATCCTAAATGACACACTAGATCAGATGGAATTAATTGACATTTTCAGAACAATTCACTCAAAAGCTACAGAATATACATTCTTCTCAAGTGCACATGGGTCATTCTCAAAGGTGGACCACATGTTAGGACACGAACTAAGTCTCTACTAGTTCAAGAAATCATATCAAGCATCTTCTTAGATCATGATGGCATGAAATTAGAAATCAGCTACAATAAAAACAATCAAAAACACTCAAACACATGGAGGCTAAATAGCATGCTCTTAAAAATGACTGGGTTACCAAAGAGATCAAGAAAGAAATGAAAAACCTCCTGGAGACAAATGAAAATGAAAACACAAAAATCCAAAATTGATGGGAAACAGTGAAAGCAGGAAACAGAGAGGGAAGCTCATAGCACTACAGGTTTACCTCAAAACAAACAAACAAAAAAACAAAAACAAGAAAAACTTGTCATAAATTACATATGACAAGTCATAAATTACTACAGCTTAAGTAATTAGAAATAGAACAACAAGAAAGTCCAGAGTTCATAACAGGAAGTAACTAATAAAGATCAAAGCCAAAATAAATGACACAGAGACAAAAAAAAAAAAATCAATAAAGCCAAGAGCTGGTTCTTTGAAAGGATAAACAAGATTTATGAAGTTCTAGCCAGACTTATCAAGAAACAAAGAGAGCCCTAGTTGGTTTGGCTCAGCGGATAGAGTGTCAGCCTGTGGACCCAATGGTCCCAGGTTCAATTCCAGTCAAGAGCAGGTGCCTTGGTTTCAGGCTCCTCCCTGGCCTGGGCCCTGGTTGGGCTCATGCAGGAGGCAACCAATAGATGTGTTCCTCGCACATCAATGTTTCTCTCTGTCTTTCCCTCTCTTCTAAAGAAATCAATGAAAAAAATATTCTCTGGTGAGGATTAAAAAACGAAAAAAGAAACAAAATAAAAAAAGAAAGAGGTGAAATAACAATTGACCCCACAGAAATACAAAGAATCATAAAAATATACTATGAGCAAGTATTCTATTTTAAAATCCGGGACTACCAGGATTAAATGGACATCTTCCTAGAAAAATACAACCTTCCAAAACTCAATCAGTAAGAATCAGAAAACCTGAATAGGCTGATAACTACTGATGAAATTGAAGCAATAATAGAAAAACTCCCAGCAAACAAAAGCCTTGATCTGGATTGCTTCACAAGGGGAGTTTTATCAAACATTCAAAGAAGAACTAATTCCTGTACTCCTCAAATTATTGCAAAAAATTCAAGAGGAAGGAACACTTCCAAGCTCTTTCTATGAGGACAGCATTACCATTATTTGAAAACCAGAGAAAAACACTAGAAGGAAAGAGAACTATAGGCCAATGTCCCTGATGAACATAGATACTAAAATCCTCAAAAATATTATCAAATCGGATTCAGCAATATATTAAAAGGATCATACACCATGACCAAGTGGGATTTATTCTGATACAATCAATAAATGTCAATAAATGTCATATATCACATAAACAAATTGAAAGATAAAAATCACATGATCATATCAATAGACTCAGAAAAAGCATTAGGCAAAATCCAACACCCATCTATGTATATAAAAAGCCAGTGACTGGAATGCCATAACGACCAAATGACCAATCACTATGATGTCCACTGCAGCCAGGGAACCCGCCCGATCAGGGGGTGGGGCTGGTGGCCAACCCCCTGTAGCTCCTCCCCCCAGCCAGCCCCACCTCTGATGGGCCCCTACCATCCCAATGGACCCATAGCCCTTCCCACTGGCCAGCCCCATCCCTGATCACCCCACTACCTCAATAGGGGGTGGGGCCAGCTGGCCAACCTTCTGATGGGCCCCCACCACCCCCTTCAGCCTGAAGCCCCTCCCCCCAGCCAGCTCCAGCCCTGATCAGCCCCCCCCATGACTCCGATCAGGGGCAGGGCTAGCTGGCCAACCATCCATGGCCCCTCCCCCAGGCCACTGGCTCCAAATCGGCTCCCTGCTCAATGGGCAGGGCTGGTCAGCCCATCGCCCACAGCCCCTCCACAGTAGGCCCCATCTCCAATCAGCCTCCACAACCCCCAGCGGCCCACAGGCCCTCCCCCAAGCCAGCTCCAACCTGATTGGCACCTCCACACAATCAGGGGCAGAGCCAGCCAACCCACCGTCCACAGCCCCTCCCCACAGCTGGCCCCGCCCCCAGTCACCCTCCACCAGTTGGGGGCGGGGACCACCAGCCAATCGCCCGCAGCCCTTCCCCCCAACTGGCCCGGCCCTGATCAGCCTGATTGGGGCAGGCCAGCTGGCCAACCTCCCACCATCTCCTCCTCCCAAAGGCCCGGCACTGATCCGCGGATTGGGGCTGGGCCAGCTGGACCCCACCTGTGCATGAATTCATATACTGGGCCTCTAGTTTTTGATAATAATTTTAAACAAAGTGGGAATAGAGGGAGTGTATCTCAACATGATAAAGGCCATATTTGACAAACCTACAGCCAACATCATAGTCAATTGGCAAAAACTAAAACCATTTCCCCTAAGAAAAGGAACAAGACAGGGATACCTGCTTTCACCACTCTTATTCAGCATAATACTGGAAGCCCTAGCCACAGGGATCAGACAAAAAGAAGAAATAAAAGGCATTCAAACTGGAAAGGAGGAAGTAAAACTCAAGGCTGTCATTAAAAATGACATGATATTGTACATAGAAAACCCTAAAGACTCCATAAAAATACTATTAGACTTAGTAAATGAATCTGGCTATGTCGAAGGGTCCAAAACCAACACCCCAAAATCAATGGCTTTTTTATACACCAATAATGAACTCTCAGAAAGAGAAACTAGAAAACAATCCCATTTACCATTGCAAAAAATAAATTAAGATACTTAGGAATAACTTAACCAAGGAAGTAAAAGACCTGTACTCAGAAAACTACAGGATGTTGAAAAGAAAGATAGAGAAAGATATAAACAAGTGGAAGAATATACTGTGTTCATGGATGGGTAGAATCAACATTCTTAAAATGTCCATAATACCCAAAGCAATCTATAGATTCAATGCAATCCCTATTAAAATGCCAAAGGCATATTTCACAGATCTTTAACAGCACTCCAAAAATTTATATGGAACTAAAAAAAACACAAACCAAAAACAAAAAACCAATAGCCACAGCAAACTTGAAAAAGAAGAACAAAGTTGAAGGATCACAACACCAGATATCAAGTTATACTACAAAGCCACTGTACTCAAAATAGCCTGGTACTGGCACAAGAATAGGCATATAGATCAATGGAATAGAACAGGGAACCCAGAAATCAACCCAAGCCATTATGCTCAATTAATATTTGACAAAGAAGGCAAAAGAATACAGTGGAATAAAGACAGTCTCTTCAATAAATGGTGTCGGGAAAACTGGATGGCTACATGCAAAAAAAAATGAAACTAGATCACCAACTTACACCATACACAAGAATAAACTCTTCTTCCCTAGCTGGTTTGGCTCAGTGGATAGAGTGTTGGCCTGAGGACTGAAAGGTCCCAGGTTTGATTCCAGTCAAGGGCAGGTGCCTGGGTTGTGGGCTCAACCCCCAGTAGGGGGCGTTCAGGAGGCAGCCAGTCAACGATTCTCTCTCATCATTGATGTTTCTATCTCTCTCTCCCTCTCCCTTTCTCTCTGAAATCAATAAAAATATATATTTTTTTAAAAAAGAATAAACTCAAAATGGATATCTCTTGTAGCAATCTGCTTACAGATACATCTCTTAGCCCAGTGGTCGGCAAACTCATTAGTCAACAGAGCCAAATATCAACAGTACAATGACTGAAATTTCTTTTGAGAGCCGAAAACCGACTTCTGCGCATGGGCCACGAAGTCTCAATTGCACTGTACGTGTGCGCCCACACGTGGTATTTTGTGGAAGAGCCACACTCAAGGGGCCAAAGAGCTGCATGTGGCTTGCGAGCTGCAATTTGCTGACCATTGTCTTAGCTCAATAGAAACAAAGGGGAAAATAAACAAATGGGACTATATAAAAATAAAAAGCTTCTGCACAGCAAAAGAAACCATCAACAAAACAAGAAAACCCACTGCATGGGAGAACATATTTGCCACTGTTACCTCCCATAAGGATTTAATCTCCAAAAATTTTTTTACATGTATCCGTCCAATTTTCCCAACACCATTTATTGAAGAGACTATCATCACTTCATTGTATGTTCTTACTTCCTTTGTCAAATATTAATAGACCATATTGGTATGGGTCAATTTCTGTGGTTTCTGTTGTGTTCCATTTTCATTTTGTTGATGGTTTCTTTTGCTGTGCAGACGCTTTTTAATTTGATGTGGTCACATTTGTTGATTTTTTCCCCTTAGTTTCCTTTGCCCTTGGTTTCATTGATCTTTTGTATTGTTGGTTTTTTTTTCAGTGTCTATATTATTTATTTCTAGTCTAATCTTTATTATTTCCTTCCTTCTACTTACCCTGGGCTTTTCTTGTTGTTCCTTTTATAATTCTTTTTTCCCATTTTTTAGAAGTTATCTACTTTGAGAAGTTCAGATAATTTTATTTTTACATTTTAAATATACTTTTATTAATTACAGAGAGGGAGAGGGAGAATCATTGATTGGCTGCCTCCTCGGGATTTAGCGAGCAACCAGGGCATGTGCCCTGACTGGTATCGAACTGTGACCTCCTGATCCATAGGCTGATGCTCAACCACTGAGCCACCTTGGCCGGACAAAAGTTCAGATAATTTTAAAGTTGTTTTCCTGGCCTCCTGTCTTCTCAGAAATGAAGAGCTTAAACAATTTTTAAAAACAAACAAAAAAAATTGTTTAATTCTCCCATTCTTCTCTAACTGTATAAATATACTGGCTTTAAAATAAAATTACATGATAGAAGGGCCCATTTTTAAGGACATTAAATTTTTCTTGTGGAAAAACAAGAAAGTGTCGTTATATCAGTGCTTAAAAAAAAGTGAGATAGAAAATCAGGGCTCTTTCTAGAGAAGTCTCCCAATTGTTTAATTATAATTATTTCTTATAAGATATCCAACTGGAATACAGGATGGCTGTGTCCTACAGCAATCTAAAATACAACTTCTCTTAATATACATATAGAAAATACATGTCTTAACCAGTTTGGAGGGAAAGCAAAATCTTAATTCTAAAATTTCTCAAATTATCATTTTTCTCTCCCAAATTGGATTCAATAAGAGTGTGGAGGCTTCAGAGTCTCTCAGGCTGATGTTTACATCAATGATCCCTTTTGGGACCAGGCTGGAGGGCTGGCATTCCATTGGAAGTGTGTGAGGTACCTGCTGCTACAGAAGAAATTAATAAATAAGGAACCATACTTGCCATCTGAAGAATTCTTTAACATTTGAATATCTAGTTAGTGCAGACCAGGACTATGCCTTGATTTTCCATTTGTGGGAAAGTCATACTTTAAGTCAAAATTTTCTGTTCTGCAAACTCAAACCATCATATATTGTGAGAGACTGTAGAATTTATATTATCATATCTTCTCAAAAGGACGAGAAAAAAAAAAACCAGTTCTTCAGAGGAGTTTTTTCTTTACCTTAAACGTCAATGATCACAAACACTTCTGGTTTCTCTTCAGGATAGACCTGCATGGCTGAATACATTATTGCCTTGACTTCAGTTCCTGGACATCCACTGTATGATCCAAATACTCATACTTCCGACTGACTGGAGGATACTTGGCCTTGGTCACCTTCTGCTTCTCATTCAAATTGTAGTCCCGAATATCTTCCCCTTCCTGCTCCATGACTGCAGCCTTGGACCCCTTTTATAATTCTTTTAGTTGTAGGGTTATATTGTTTATTTTAGCTTTTTCTTGTTTCATGGGGTAGGCTTGTAAGGCTATGAACTATCCCCTCACGATTGTTTTCCATATATTTTGGCTTGTTGTGTGTTTATTTTTGTTAGTTTACAGGAAGCTTTTGATTTCTACCTTGATCTCATTCATTGTTCAATAACAAGCTATATAGTGTCCATATGTGTGAATGTTTCTGAGTTTTTTATTGTAGTTGATTTCTAGTTTCATGCTATTGTGGTATGAAAAGGTGCTTGATATAATTTCAGTCTTCTTGAACTTGTAGAGACTTATTTTGTATCATAATATATGGTTTATCTTTGAGAATGATTCAATATTTGCAAATCAATAAATGTGATACAACATATAAACAAAATGAAGGATAAAAATCACATGCTCATATCAGTAGATACAGAAAAAAGATTTGACAAAATCCAGCAACCATTTTTTCTTTTTTAAATAAATCTTTATTGTTGAAAGTATTACAGATGTCCCCTTTCTTTGTGCTTTTTTTCCCACATTGACCCCCTCCACCCCATACCTGCCCCTCCCAGGCCTCCATCACTCTATTGTCTGTATCCATGGATTATGCATATATGCATATAAGTTCCACAATTAATCACTCCTTTCACCCCCCAAACCCAGCATTCCTTCTGAAATTTGTCAGTCTATTCCATGCTTCTATGACTCTAGTTCTATTTTATTCATCAGTTTATTTTGTTCATTAGATTCCACATATGAGTGAGATCACTGACTTATTTCATACTATCCCTCTCCCTTCCTCTCTCTTTAAAAATCAATAAAAACAAATTTTTAAAAATGCCAATGGTGTATTTCACAGATCTAGAACAAATACTCCAAAACTTTATATGAGACTCACAAAGACTCCAAATAGCTGTAGCAATCTTGAGAAAGAAGAACTAAGTTGGAGGGAACACAATACTGGATATCAAACTATACTACAAAGCCATTGTAATCAAAGGAGCCTGTTACTGGCACAAGAACTGGCACATATAGATCAATGGAATGATTCATGTGCACATTGAGAAGAATGTATATTCTGCCACTTTGGGATTAAATTTCTGTAAATATCAGTTAAATCCATCTGATCTAGTGTATCATCTAAAGCCACCATTTCCTTGCTGATTTTTGCCTGGAATATCTACCCACTGAGGTCAGTGGGTTGTGAAAGTCCCGTACTGTGACTGTATTGCTATACATCTCTTCCTGTCAGTCTTATTGAATATATTTAGGTGCTCCTATATTGGATGTATATATGTTTACCAGGGTTATATCCTCTTGTTGAAATGACCCTTTTAGTTTATGCATTGTTCTTGTCTCTTGTTATGGCCTTTGTTTTAAAGCACATCTTGTCAAATATGAGTATTGCTAACCCAGCTCTTTTCATTTCTATTTGCATGGAATATCTTTTCCATCCCTTCACTTTCTTTTGTTTTGTGATGGGTTTCTTGTAAACAACATATATATAGGTCATGTTTTCTTATCCACTGAGCTACCCTAAAGCTTTTTTAGTCCACTTACATTTAAGGTTATTATTGATAGGTACTTATTTATTACCATTTTAATTCTTCATGCTTATGTTTCTCTCTCTCTCCATTTCTTCTTTTACTTAAAACAGTCCATTTAACCTTTCTTGCCATACTGGTTTGGGGGTAATGTACTCCTTTAGCCTTTTTGTTTTCTTGATTATAGTATGGGAAGTTCTTTATTTCTATTCTGAAGCTTTTTAATTTTAAATGATAGCTTTGCTGCATAGAGTAATTTTGGGTTCAGGTTATTGCTTTTCATTACTGTTAATGAAAGAAACATTCAAAACTGTAAGGAATTTTTGTGAGTTTATTTGAGCCAAACTGTTGACAACTGCCAGGAAGTAGAATCTCAACATACTGAGATAACACTCTGCAGAATGGCAGTTTTTTACCTTGTTTTATACTTTATAATCAAAAGAAGAGATGTAAGTGGATTACATGAACTCCATTAGTGATAGATTAGGGAAGCAGGAGAAAGCAAAGTAGGGAAACCTCTGGGATTGGATAAAAAGTAAAATAATAGACACATACTTATTTTTCTTAGGTGGGTGCAGGACAGTTGACAGCCAACAGTGAACAGATAACAATAACAATGAGGGGATTTGGGATCACCCTGGCAGCATTTGTTGTGCCCTGAGGGGTTTGGAAAAAGGGAAGTTACAAGTTACCCTGACATTCCACAGGTATGTTATCTTAGATGCAAAATGACAATAGGCTCATTAAAGATCAAAGTTTATGTTTGTCAAGGAAGATGTTGGCTTAGGACAGGACTACCTACTAAAACCTGCTTTTTAATTAAAAAGTTTTAATTTCAGACCATCCTTTGTGGTTACTTTAGGTCTCTGAGTTTGCAAGGCCACCTGAGTGTCACTTAGCATGTGGCCCTTTTTCATCCACATTATTTTCAATACTTCATGTCAATCCTTTCTGGCCTGGAGTGTTTCTATTGAGAAATCCACTCACATTCTAATGGGCACTCCCTTATAGTTAATTCCTGCTGCCTTTATGATTTTTATTTGTCTTTAATGTTTGTAATTTTAATTATGATATGTGCTGGAGTGGGTCTCCTTGAGTTCATCATCTTGATTGGAACTCTCTGTGCCTCCTGAACTTGTGTGAATTTTTCCTTCACCAGATTAAGGAAGTTTTCTGTCATTATTTCATTTAAAAAGTCTTGTTATTCCTTACTTTCTTCTCTTTCTGGTTAACCTATGATGCAGATATTATTACCTTTCATATTGTCCCAAAGTTCCCTTAAGCTATCCTCCTGCTTTTTAATTCTTTTTGCTGCTGTAATTTGGTGTTTTTTTCTACCTTGTCTTCCAAATCAGTGATTGAATCTCCTTCCTCATTCAATCTACTTTTGATTCCTTCCAATATATTCTTGATGTCAAATATGTTATTCTTCATTTCCTACTGGTTTCTATTTCTTGTTTCATGCTGTTGTAGTTCCCACTAAATTCATTGTAATTCTCACTAAATTCCTTGCTCATCCTTATAACTATTACATTGAACTCTATATCTGATAAATTGTTTGCCTCCATTTTATTTAGCTCTTTTTCTGGTGTTTCCTCCTGTTTTTTAATTTGTGTAGTGTTTCTTTGTCTCCCCATTTTTGCTGTTCCTTTGTATTTATTTCAATGCATTACATCAAACTGCTATGCCTCCCAGTCTTTGTGGCCTGGGCTTATGTGGTAAGTGTTCTGTGGGACCAAGTGGTTCTTTCTCTTTGATCTCCTGAGCTGGATGCAATTGGAATGTCCCTTGTGTGTTATTTGATTTTTCCTGTTGTAATTTGGTCTTGATCGCTGATCTATTCATGGGTTGGATCTCTTCTCAGGCTGGATGACTGAGGGGCTTACCTCTGACCACATAATGTGAGCTGTTGTGCAGGTGCTAAGGAAGAAGTATAACATCCCCCAACCCAACCTTTATCATGATTCTTCCCATAGTGGTGTTCTTGATGTTTTGTTCTCATTATTGTTAAAAATAACCAAAATGTAGCCCTAACTGGTTTGGCTCAGTGGATAGAGCATCGGCCTGCGTACTGAAAGGTCCCAGGTTCAATTCTGGTCAAGGGCATGTACCTTGGTTGCGGGCACATCCCCAGTAAGAGGTGTGCAGGAGGCAGCTAATCAATGTTTCTCTCTCATTGATGTTTCTAACTCTCTATCCCTTTCCCTTCCTCTCTGTAAAAATCAATAAAATATATTTTAAAAAACACACCAAAATGTACAAAATATAAGAGAAGAAATACACAAAATAAGGATTTTCATGGGTTATATCTTTTTCACTTCTACTCTATCTCTCCCTTCTCTCTTCTTCTTGAGATAATCTATACACATAATAGCACTTTCAAGGGTTTCTTATACATATATTTATGTTTATATACATTTTAATAGGTGAATAGATAGATAGCATCTTGTGTTATCTTGTAAGTACTGCCTCATAACTTTTTTCTCATTAAATATATACCTTGGATGGCAGCAACATGGCTCAGAGTCAGAGAACACTCCACTGGTAGCCAGCTGCCAGCACCACGTCCCTGAAGCAGCTGCTGCCACTTGAAAGTGTGCCCTGGGATGTGCCAGCCTCACACCACCTGCACAGACTTCCCTGAGGTGTGATGTGGCCAACATAGTGACTTTCTGGGCTCTCAATGTTTTGGGTGCTGCCTACCCTCACTTACCCTGTCACCACAGACTACAATTCCATAGACCCAGCGGGGAGCTAAAGTCTATCCAGCTGAGTTCTCTGTCCTTCATGTGGGGGAGATCCAAAGATGGTGGTGGATTAAGTGGAAGCTACACTGATCATCTACCAGTACCAAACTGAAACTACAACTAAAACATAGAAAAATCAACCCGGATAACCAACTGAACACACGTTGGAGAGAACCCTTATAACCAAGGATGAAAATAGGAGGCCATATCAAGGCTGGTAGAAAGTACAGAGGCAAGAGAGGGTGGGCTGGGCTCCCATGGGCATTAGCTGAAGTTCCGGAGGGATATCTCAGCTATGGGGCGGGGGGGGGGGGGGGGGGGGGGGCGGTCCTCTCTGAGAAGCCTGGGTATCTAAACCCCAAGCTGGATTTCCCAGCTCAGAGTAACAGAACCAGAAAAGATGCCTACATAACATCTGTCTGTGAAAAGCACCAGAGATTTTACAGTAAGGAGAGATGGCTAGAAATGCAGGCACACTCTTGAAGGGCCAATGCACTAAATTTTTATTGCAGCCACTCATCTTGGAGTCCAGCAGAGGGAATACAGAATGGACTACAGCTGTATGAGGAAAGCCTGGGGTTGGTGACCCAGGGGAGAGAACTGAGAGGATAGCCGCCAGGATCCCTGTGTTGAGTTATTCCTCCATGCAGAAGAAGCCATATTCCTCAGGCAGAGCTTTCTCTTCAATGCAGCTTTAGCCTGAGGGAAGCAATTGCCCCACCCATTGGAAACCCTCTCACCCAATACTGTGGAGCTTATGCCCTGCTAAGGACTACAGCCAGAGATTCATTAAGTGACTGAGAATAACAACAAGCCTGCAGGCAGAGGTGGATCTCTGGGTGCTTTGAGTCTTTTTCTGTCCTACTCCTGGGCCCAGGTCTAGTAAAATCAGAACTTGGTGTATAGCTTGGTCCTTACCACATGCACCCAGTTCCAACAGAGGAAGCCACAAGCTATAGATTATAGATATCTCCAAACAGGGTAATCAAGGCTAGTCACAAAGAGCATCTGACATTGGCCTGCACCAGAGACCCTCTGAAGAGACCCAAAGCCAATGATCCCAGTGTCTGGCTTCAGACAACAGCAGAGCAGGATTCTACAAGCTTTAAAAGCAGTACAGCCACAGGGAGATATTGGCAGACTCCAAATCCTGCTGATATGAATTCCATTTCATGGGATCAGCACCTGCACAGCAGCCTGCACCCTGTGTTAGGGATTTAGCCTCACTGTCAGACAGACTGTGGGCTGAGCCCACACACAAATGGGCCAATAGCAAGACTCAATTACAAAAGGAGGACCCACACAATGTGCATAATGGACATTATGAGAGTACCCATGTCTAGTGATCAGGAAAATTGTGCCACTGGGTCTCACCCTAGCAAGACAGGAATCATAGCAGATCTACCTAATACATACAAACAAACACAAATAGGCAGCCAAAATGGTGAGACAGAGAAACAAGCTTCAAATGAAAGAACAATAGAATTCTCCCAAAAGATGGCTAAATTAAATGTAGATAAGCAATTTATCAGATACAGAGTTCAGAGTAGTTATTATAAGGATGCTCAACAGCATGAAAAAAAAAAAAAAAAAAACACGACACAGAAACTATGAAAAACAACCAGTTGGAAATGAAGAATGACATAGCAGTAATAAAGAAGACACTGGAAGGAATAAACTGTAGATTAGAGGAAGCCAAGGATAGGATCAGCAAATTAGAAGACAGGGTATAATAAGTCACTCAATCAGAGAACCAGAAAAAAAAGAAGAAAGAAAAAGAGAAAAACAGGAGGACAGTTAGACAGTTTAAGGAATTGTGGGACTGTTGCAGAAGACCAAAGAAATACCAAGTATGCTTCCTAGAGAAAAGGAGGGACCCAGTTTATTAACACTAGTGGACTCCGGGAATAATTTCCAAATCAGAGTGAGGAAACACGCAGAGGGCTTCACTTTTTATAATCTTCTGGGGTCTTTGTCTTGCAGATATGGTTCCACCCCCTTTTGTGGGCTTATAGGAAGGCCCCCAGGTGTTGGGGGTCCTCAGGCCATATCCGATTATCTGTCCTGGGGCTAGTGATAATGACCTCCCCCCCACCCCCAGGGCAGTCCATTGTTCACAGTTTTTATGGCCTGACATGGCTTACAAGACCAGTTTCCTCCTCATTCCCCCCCCCCCCGCCCCCTCCACAAACTTATTTAGCCTTGTGGAGCAACATCCATGGGATGTTATGGTGAACAGGGGTGATGACCGCTCTTAGCTACTTCCTACTGGAAAGGGACAATGACCAAGGGGTTAGCATCCCACTTCTTCCTCTCAGAGGGGTTTGTAGGGCGTTCTTCTGGTTTGTAGGACCATCTGAAGCTTAAAGGCATTCCCGTCCAGTTTGCAGGCAGGCAGAGGTAAGCAGTGGTCCCACACATGTAGAATGTTCCTGCAGGGGGCACCAGGGGTAGGTGGTGTTTTCAGCCTTGGGGGTAGAGTTGCATAGTTCATCTGGGAGGTGACCTGTTGGATGTTGCCCCTGCATATGGCTGAAACAAATAGGAGCAACATTAGTTAGCTGCACATTGGCCGTGACAGGTCTTATTATTGTTTTTTTTCCACCAATACAATTCCCCTTCCCCCCACACACGTGCATTTGGTAGTAGAGTCAGAACATGCCACAGGCTGATACCTATAGCTAACAAAAATCTGGCTTGATTGGGTTTTCTCATGGACTACCCAGTCTAGCATATTTGGGTAGTGAGTTTCTAAGCAAGGAGCAAAGGATGGCATGACAAGGTGTAATACAACAATTTATGATAAGACCTTTGTTTCCTTGCTGTGTGGGGAGCAGTAATTTTATGGTGCTTCTGTGTACCAGCAAGAGCAGATGAGTTCTCCTCCTGGTACTAGTCTTGGATTCTACTGGCACTCATAAAAAGACAAAATAAGAATTATTAGATAAAACCAGTGATTATCCAGAAATACCAGAGCATGTTACGTTAAGAGGAGATAAGAAAGAAACATTAGTGTTAGGGAGAATTCAGCAGGGTGTTATCTGAATTCCTTAGAGCAGGTTGCTCGGCCAGGTCTGCTGTCTTCTTGAGGGTGATCCGCAGGGGGTGTTTCTGGTCAGAGGTCACCTTCCACTCAGACTGGATGTCACTCGGCTGGTGGGCTGCCTTCACCCGGGAGCAGTGGATCCAAGTGTTTAGTCCTGCAACCTTAAGAGCTGTGGGGGTGGTTAATATGACTGGATAGGGTCCCTTCCAGGTAGGCTTGAGGGGTTCCTTTTTCCAATCCTTTACCCAAACCTGGTCTCCAGGTTTATAAGGAGGTACAGCTGTTCCTAGAGAGATGGGTAGTCAGTCAATAATCCACCTGTGGACCTCAAAGACAGTTTTTCCAAGTCCTTGTAGTTGTTTCTGGATTTCTAAGTTCCCTATTTCCTCCAAATCTCCCTTTGTCCAAATTAAGGGAGGGAGTCTACCGTATACAATTTCAAAGGGAGAGAAACCTACCCTGGCCCTTGGGGCACAGCATACCCACAGGAGTACAAGAGGCAAGATATCTGTCCAGGGTAAGTTTTCTCTTGGCATAGCTTAGCCATAGCCTGCTTTAGAGTCCGGTTCATGCACTCCACTTTCCCTGAACACTGAGGCCCGTAAGCTGTATATAGATTCCATTTAATTCCTAAAGCCTTGGCTATCTGTTGTACTATTTCTGCTACAAAGGCTAGGCCATTATCGGACCCTATGGTCAGAGGCATTTCATACCACGGAATTATATCCTTCATCAATGCCTTAGTGACTTCCCTCACCTTTTCAGTGAGAGTGTCTCAACCCAACATGAAAAGGTGCAAACAAAGACTAGCAGGTATTTATTCTCTCTGCTGGGCCTTATTTCTGTAAAATCTACTTCTAAGTCCTCAAAAGGAGCTTTCCCACAGCGCTGAACTCCTATTGGTCCCACAGTACCCTGTTTAGCATTGTTCTGAGCACAGAGGAGGCAACACTGAGAGACTGAGGCACACAAGGAGGGTAGACAGGCAATTAGGTAGTACCTGCCTAACAAACTTCTAGGGCAGCCTTTCCTAAATGAGTGAGTTCATGCTGCTGGAGGACTAACTTATGGGCTAACTGTTCTGGGACATAGACCCTATGATCTGGGAGTACCCACCAGCCTTCCATTGTTCTCTTGCCCCCTTCTTTCTGGGCCCATTCCTCTTCCTGAGGAGGTTCAGGTAATTAGGGGGCCAACACGATCCAAGCCAGTGCTGCTTGTTCTTTAGCAGCCAGTGTGGCTGTGGCATCAGCATGCTGGTTTCCTTCTGATACTGAGTCTTTCCCTTTCTGGTGACCTTTGCAATGGATGATGGCTATTTCCTTGGGCTCCCAGACTGCTTCTAGCAACTTTGAAATCTCATCCTGATTTTTTTATTCCTTTTCCTCCTGCTGTCAAGGGCCCCCTTTCCTTATATATGGCCCCATGGATATGCAGGACAGCAAAGGCATAGCGCGAGTCAATGTAGATGTTGGCACGCTTAATTTTACTGAGTTCTAAGGCTCTGGCAAGGGCCCAAAGTTCTGCCCTCTGTGCTGACCATCCTTCAGGCAGGGCCTGTGCCTCGATTGCCTCAAAATTTGATACCACTGCATATCCGGCTCATCTTTTTCCTTCATCTAAGAAGCTGCTGCCATCTGTGAACAATACCAAGTCTGAGTTTGGCAGGGGCCTATCCCTTAGATCTGGCCGGCTGCAATAAACCTCCTCTAAGGACTTCCAGGCAGTCATGCTCAGGGGCCCCCTCAGCAACAGGTAGAAAGGTGGCAGGATTAAGAGTTCTTACTGCTTCTAATCGTACCCGAGGTTTCTCACTTAACAGGCCTTGATATTGAGCCATTCAAGCATGAGTCAGCCAGTGCTGCCCCTTTGCTTCCATCAGGGTGACAACAGCATGAGGTACTTTTACATTTAAGTTTTGTCCTAAGGTAAGCTTATCCGCTTCCTTGACTAACAATGCAGTGGCTGCAAGGGCCCTGAGACATGGGGGTCACCTGGAGGCTACTGGGTCAATCTGCTTGGAGAGGTAGGCTACTGGTCTTTGCCAGGGTCCAAACTCCTGGGTTAGAACTCCTAGGGCTACCCCGCTGTTCTCGTGAACAAAAAGATTAAAGTCTCGTGTCACACCTGGTAGCCCTAGTGCCGGGGCCTCAGTGAGCTTTGCCTTTATGGTGATGAAGGCTTTCTCCTGTTCGGGACCCCAGTTGATGGCTGCCTTCTCTTCTCCTTTTAAAGCTTCATAGAGAGGTTCAGCCAGGTCTGAAAACCCTGGGATCCAAATTTGACAGAACCCTGCTGCTCCCAGGAATTTCCGAATCTGCCGCAGGGTGCTAGGGACTGGAATGGCACATACTGCCTGCTTCTTTTCAGTCCTCAGCCTTCGTTTCTCTTGGGTGATTTGGAAGCCTAGATACTTGACTTCTTTCTAACAAATCTGTGCCTTTTTCTTAGACACCCAATAACCTGTTTCAGTTAGTAGTCTCAGAAGGGCTCGTGTTCCCTCCCAGCACTGAGCTCATGTGGAGCTGGCCAGTAGGAGGGCATCTACATCCTGGAGTAGAACACACCTCATGTCCTGTCCTGGGAACTTAGACATATCAGATGCTAGTGCTCCACTAAAAAGAGTAGGGGAGTCCTTGAACTCTTGTGGCAGTCTAATCCAGGTGAACTGCTCCTTGTCCCCTGTAGTTGAGTTTTCCCGTTCGAAAGCAAAGAGAGGCTGACTGAAAGGCACTAATCGAAGACAGAAAAAGGCATCTTTCAGATCTAAGCATGTAAACCATTCCGCCTCTGATGGGATGAGTCCCAGAAGAGTGTAGGGGTTCAGCAGTGCTGAATGCAGGGTTATAACAGCCTATCAACAGCCCGTAGATCCTGCACTGGGTGGTAGTCATTAGTCCCAGACTTTTTGACAGGCAAGAGAGGCGTGTTCTATGGAGACCTGAATCGTTTAACAAGTTCCCACTGAAGCAGCCAGTCTAAGTGGACCAGGATTCCTAGGTGTGCTTCCCTTGGTTGGCAGATTTTAACAGGCTGTGCCCCAGGCTTTAACTCAATTAGTACCAGGGCGTTGTCCTTAGCCAGGCCTGGAAGATTCCCTTCTGCCCAGACCAGCGGGAATTCCTTCTCTAATTCAGGTTCTAATGGTGAGGCCTTTGCCCGGGGGAGTATAAAGTCTCCATTCTTCCTCCCTCAGCACTGCTAAGGACAGGATCATTGGGGAGGTCTCCTCACCTAGGCAAAGCTGTGTTGAGTCATTTGGAGCAAAAGTGATTTCTGCACCCATTTTGGCTAAAAGGTCTGTACCCATTAGAGGCACTGGACAGTCTGGCAAGTACAGGAATTCATGAATTACTTGATGACCACCAAATTGGCATTGGCGAGGGCGGCAGAATGGTCTACGGGTCCGGTCCCCAGTAGCTCCAATAATGGTGACCTCCTTTCCTGAGAGAGGTGCTACTTTCTGAGTGACTACTGAGTGCTCAGCTCCTGTATCAACCATAAAGTCCACAATCTGGCCCCCAATTTTCATTCTGACCATGGGCTCATGGGGGCCTAGCTGAAGTGAGCCAGTCTGTCCTAGTCAGAATCAGCCATTGCTAGCCCAATGAAATCTGCTTCAGGTGGCTCTGGTTGATAGCAATTGGGCGGAAAAGGGGGCCCAGTCTTTTTACTTAGCTATTTGGGACATTCATTCTTCCAGTGTCCTGTTTCCTTACAATAGACACACTGGTCTCATCTCAAGCTCACTCTTCCTTTTCCCCCTGGTCTGTATCCTTGCTGATCTGTCTGGGAGGCTGAGCCTCTAAAAGCTGCTGTTACAAGATGGCAACCGGCAGGAAGGTAGGGAGGGAGAGAGTGTGAGAGAGCAAGGGAGCCATAAAGGAGAGTGTAGACGTGTGGGGTGTGTGTGTGTGTGTGTGTGTGTGTGTGTGTGTGTGTGTGTGTGTATGAGCTAGGGACAATCAGATTCTGCAGGTCTTCCAAAGGGCTGCCAAACTGGGCAGTCTTAGATGGCGGAGCCCCACAAACAAAGCAGACACTTCTGGGTGACCAGTTCAAGCACGGAGACCACACCATCTTGAGATGCTTGAGACTAGGATCCTGGACTCAGCACCTCCCAGTCACATTTCAGACGCAAACCAGGACCCAGCAGCCACTGGGGACAGAGAACTGCGACCACAGCTTCAGACCAACAGACAACAAGAATCCAGACATCCCAGACACAGATTTCTGTGAGTCAAAGAGCCTATCCCCCTCCCCGCAGGATCTCGGATAGTGCCATAGTAACTGATAGACCTGCCCCTCGCTCAGGCCACAGCACCCCTACAGGAATTTGAGCTTGGGAGAGTGTGCATGGGCCACAGCGCTGCTATGGGAATTTGAGCCTGCGCACACACAGAGACTGGGAATCTGCTCCCCACAATACAATCGGGTGACCAAACCCGAAGCCCATGCAGAATGGCAGTGCTACCTGACTTTGATTCTGGGCAAGCGCATATGGAAGTCTGTTTTCCACAGAGCACACAGAAGTATTTTCCACAGCACACACGGAAGTCTGGTTTTTGCAGCACACACGGAAGTCTGTTTTCCACGGTGCACATGGAAGTCTGTTTTCTGCAGCGCACGCATGCCACAGTGTTACTGTGCAACCCAGTCCTCCAAGGTGACTGGAACCCAGATTCTCCCAGCAAGAGGCAGTACTTAGCACCAATGACTTAACTCTGTTTCTTATCGCATGCACCTGGGATCCCTGACTCACAGTGCACTCACACTAAGAGTCAGTGACTCCAAATCTTGGTGCAGGCGTGCACAGGGACCCTGATTCTCAGCAAGTAGCCACACAAGGCAACAGAGACTCTGATACTCAATTCTTGGTGCAGACACAGGGGAACTCTGACTCCTGGCATGTGCTAGGGGACTCTGATTTTTGGCACACGCTAACAGCACAGTGCAGGTGGGGTCCCTGATTCTAGGTGCGCACACGAGACCACACTGAACGCTGGTAACACTGACCCTGGGTGAGCCTGGTTCCCACCAACCCACAGCTGCCACACGTCCTAGTGTCGGAGCACTTCAGTGACACTTGGGTGGTGTGAAGCTCCCACAGCACACTGCCCAGGTCCATGCAACTCGAAGTTTGAACCTTCTGGTGATAGTCAGAATGGGGAGACGACACAATCCCTAGAGTAAAGAAAATGAGGAGTCGCCAGGAAAGGAAATTAGTGAAATTGAAGCATGCAACATGACCAAAAAAGAATTCAGAGTAATGGTCATGCAATTCATACATTGGATGGATGAGAAAATCAAAAACCTGTGCAAGAATCAGGAAGAAATTAAAAGTGATATAGCTACAATCAAAAACACCGTGGAAAGTTTCAACAGTAGGCTAGAAGAAGCAGAGGACTGAATTAGTGAGTTAGAAGATAAAGTAGAGAAACAAGCTCAATCTGAACAGCAACTAGGGAAAAAAATTAAAAAGCAGGAGGAGAGCTTAAGGAAGCTTTGGGACAACATGAAATGAAGTAACATACATATGATATGGCTGCAGAAGGACAAGAAGAGCAGCAAGAATTAGAAAATCTATTTGAAGAAATAATGACAGAAAACTTCCAGGATATGGGGAAGAAAAAAGTTACACAAGTACAGAAAGTCCCAAGCAAGATCAATCCCAAAAGACCCACACCAAGACACATCTTAATTTCAATGGCAAATATTAACAGCAAAGAGAGAATCTTAAAGGCGGCAAGAGAGAGACAGAGAGTTACCTACAAAGGATCCCCCATCAGATTATCAAATGATTTCTCAACAGAAACACATCAAGCTACAAGGGAATGGAAGGAGGTATGCAAAGTGATGCAAAGCAAAGGACTGAATCCAACAATACTCTATCCAGCAAGACTATCAATCAAAATTGAAGGGGAAATCAGGAGCTTCGCAGACAAAAAAAGGCTAAGGGAGTTTATCACCACCAAACCAGCAATTCAGGAAATGCTAAAGGGAATGCTGTAAAAAGAAGAAACGAAAAGGTAAGAAGGAACACCGACACAAAAATAGATATGACTACAAACAAGTACCTTTGAGTAATAACTTTAAACATAAACGGACTAAATGCTCCAATCAAAAGACATCAAGTGGGAGGAAAACATGGTGGTGGAATAGACAGACATGTCCCGAGCCTTGTCCCGGAGCAGATAGAAAGAACAGCTGAGGGTCACACGCAAACTGTTTGTTGATGAGTTGAGCTATACTCCAGGAGACAGTGGGGGACTGCTGGATGGGGCTCCCCTGACCAGGCAGCCACCACTGCTGCTGGGTTCCCTCTCAGAGTGACCAGCTTGGACGTGGAGACCGCACCATCTTGAAAGGGAAAGTGGATGTTATCTACAACTACGGCACCCACCGAACAGCTGCGAACCCCAGAGCACCGGTCCCCAATTGGCACAAACATGTGGATTCAGAGAAGCTCTACACTCCACCACAGAAAGGTCAGATTTCGCCTGGGATAAGGTGATGTCTCTGGTCCCAGCAGGAGAGAGAAATGAGTGCACTGTGGGAGCTGGAGGACCAGGAGAAGTCTGCGCCTAGAAAAATCTATGGCTGTTGGGGCTGGTGTGATCTGTGAATGTGGAAGGGAGTTCTCAGAGCTGCTAACAGAAAGGAACTCTTCAAAGCAACCCATTTTGATTTGACGCAAAAGGACAGCCTAAAAATTTTAAAAGTGTGCCAGCTGCTTAGACCCAAGGGGGGAAAAAAGACTGCACAGACTTGTGTGCAACCCCAGAGTTCGCACACTTACGCTGGCTCTTTTTTGGTTGTTTGTTTTTCTGTTTTTTCTTTTTCCTTTAAAACCTTGTTTCTGATTACTAAGCCCAAAACATAGGATCACCCAATTGAGGACACCCTAAGAGACTGCACAGGAAAGTTGTTTTTCTGGAACCTGGGGATCAGAGTGGGGAATAATCATCAGAGAACCAGCTCTGGGGCAACCCACTCCCACAAACCGGTATTGAATGCCACAGAGAAAGCAGGATTTAAGCACTGGCTAGAGAGGACCTATAGACCCAGAGGTCAATCCAGAAACACTGCCACCCAGGGGTTGAATCACAAATTGACTATTGTGTAAACACAAATAAAGGAATACAAGAAATTAAGACACACTGCCTGCTTAAAAATCAGGACTGGCTTACAACACCAAGGAGCAGTGGAACACAGGGAACTACAATGCTGTCCTGACTAGGAAACAGGCGTGCCAAACAGAACAGTAGAGGGAGTGAATGACCTTCACTACTGCACATTTTATTTTTATTTCATCTTTTACTTAAGAAACTAATATTTTTCTCTTTTTACCTCACTTGATTTTACCTTTTTAATTATTACATTTTTATTTTCAATCAGTATTATTACTACTACTACTATTTTACTGTTGTGCCCAGATTTCGTGATCCCCAAAGACCACCAGGGAGCCGAGTCCGATGCAATAGTAAAGAGCCTTTATTAGCTGGCCGGGCGACTGCTCTGCCATTCTCCATGCAGGGAGTCCAGAGAGCAGCCGCCCCTACCCTTTGTGCAGGACCACTTTTAAGCACATTAACCACATCCTGTTCTTGCAGAGCAAGTAACCCTAGACAAAACAGTTTTTCCCAAGCAACGTCAGAGTCATGCCATTGACGACCATGTTATTCACAGGGTCATCTTGTTCTTCAGAAAGCTGACAGTGTTCTATGAAAGAAGGCCTACGTGCTGGGAAGGGGCCATAAGACCGTATCTCAAGGCCTGGCCTGGTGTCAGCACTGACAACTCTATCTGGGGCATAGTCCATGGCCTCAGTAGTGCTCAAAAATTCCCACTCTCCAACATTACCTTTTGAAAAAGAAGTATCATTTTATTTTCTCTTTATTTTACTTTGGGATTGGTGTTCTACATTCTATTTTCATCTTCCCTTTAGCATCTTTTTACTCTATCTCAACTTTACCTTTATGCCATCACTCTCTTCCTAACTTTTCCCCTTTTGTTGTCCTGTTTCTCTTACCCTTTTCCTGCTTTAGATTTTCCCTATTCTTTCTTTTTAACCCCTGTTAAAATTTCACCCTACTTATATATCTAATTTCCAATCCCCTGCTCCAAGTCCATACACACCTCTCTCTTCTCTGTCTTCACTATCCAAAAAATTATTTTTCTTTCTGTCCTTTTGTTGTTGTTTGCTTGATTGTTGATTATATTGATTTTTTATGCTTGTTTGTGAGATTGTTTTGCTTATTCTTTTGTTTTGTTTTTTTTTTGTTTTTTGCTTCTGTCTTCCCTCGCCTCTCTTGATATTAGTTGTTGTTTGTAGTTTGTATACGTCTCCAGGTACTTGTTGCTGGCATTTGTTGGGATTAGTGGCTGTTCTATTGGAGTTTTCTCCCCATATATATCGTTTGTTCCCCTCTTCTTTCTTATTCTCTTTCTCTTCTCTCTTACTTTTTTTTCCTTTTCCTAATTTCATTTTTGCACTCCTTTCTTTCTTTTCTTTTTCTCTTCTTCTGTCTCTCCTATCCCCTAATTTACCTTTCTCTGGTGGTCACCTTTATTTGGGATTATTAATATCATGAATACATTTCTGTTCAGTGCCCTGTGCATTGTACCTGGTTGTGTTGTATTTTGTGCCTTCAAATCAATGCAGGAGAGAGAGAACTACATAACCAGACACCCAGAGAAGAGAGACCATGGGGAGACAAAGAAATAGCCCACATATGAAAGAAAAGCAGGCATCACCAGAAAAGGAAGTAAACGAAATGGAGGCAAGCAACCTGCCAGAGAAAGAATTCAGAGAAATGGTCATAAGGTGGATGAAAAGAATGGAAGACAAATTCGACAATATGTGTAAGAACCAAGAGGAAATGAAGAACCAAGAAGAAATGAAAAATGACATTGCTGCTGTAAAGAACTCAATAGAAAGCATCAAGACTAGACTAGAAGAAGCAGAGGACTACATCAGTGAGCTAGAAGACAAGGTAGGAAAAAATACCCAAGTAGAGCAGCTGCTAGAAAAAAAATTAAAAAGCAGGAGGAAAGCCTAAGGGAACTTTGGGACAACACGGAACAAAACAACATCCACATAATAAAGGTTCCAGAAGGAGAGGAAACTGAGCAAGGAATAGAAAACCTGTTGGAAGAAATAATGACAGAAAACTTCCCTGATATAGGGAAGAAAAAACCCACACAGAAAAAAAACTGTGAGCTTCTAAATCAAGAAGCTCACAGAGTCCAAGCAAAATGAACCCCAAAACACCAATGCCAAGCACATTATAATTAAATTGGCAAACACCAATGACAAAGTAAGAATCTTAAAAGCAACCAGAGAGAGACAGAAAGTTACCTACAAAGGAACGCCCATCAGACTAGCGACTGATTTCTCAACAGAAACTCATCAGGCCAGAAGGGAATGGAATGAAATATACAAAGTCATGCAAAGGAAGGGTCTGAATCCAAGAATACTGTACCCAGCAAGGCTATCAATTAAAACTGAAGGTGAAATCAGGAGCTTCACAAACAAAAAAAAAAGTGTGAAAGGCCACGGCCAGCGTGGCTTTCGGGTTCAAAGGCTTGCAGAAAGAGCTGATGTAGAAATGATAAACACAAGACAAGAGTAATTTTGATTAATATGGGGGGAGGCAAACTTGACTAGGGCAGTCAAGTTCCACCCAGTCTCCTTTACCCAGCTGCTTTTATTTACTAGAATACACAATTGCCTTTTAGGAATGCAAACAGACATATCAATGGTAATGTTTATAGTAAACAGTAAGATTATCAGGTTTGGGGGATGTTTGCTTTAGGCCATTGAGTCAGCAGTAGGTCATAAAATAGAAATTCACCCTGTGAATTTCAAAGAGTAGTCCAGGTCAGCCTTCTGCCAGACTTCTCACATTTATATTAATTACTGTTGATCTTGGTTTCCAGCATTTCCCCCTTCTTTAAATTCTTAATAGATGTTGATATGCCATTTGCAGAGTTTCAATTCTTTTAAGATTTTCATTCTACATCTGCAGACTAAAATTAAACAAATAAGGACAAGAATGAGACAGGCAATAGTGGTTATGCTAAAAGGCAAAAGTTAAGGAGCAAATACTTTCTTTAAATTGCTGCCAGGCATCTAAGGAAGTTTGCCTGGGATAATTATACAATATGCTGCTATAATTCCAAAATATCAAGGGTGGTGTTATTTTTACTTTAAGCACCAAGAAGGTGATTTTTCACTGAAGTTATCATTTTAAACTATATCATTTTACTGGTGCAAGTGCAGCAGCTGATTTTCATTGATTATTACTATACACAGACCCATAGGGGCTTCAATCCACAAAAGAAAAAACTATTCTTAAGTTTGCTGCTGGTGGGTGCCATTCAAAAGATTTTTTACATAATGGCTTAGTGGAGGGAGGTCTTAGTAATGTTAAATTCTCTTTGCCTCTCCCAGAATCAAGCAGTGATAGTAATTGTATTTAGGTTTTTGCTTCCCCCTCCTTTGGTGTGATGCTAGCCAGCTTTAATTCTGCACACAAAGGAGCAATAGTTTGAATCTTGTATTATATAAAAAAGGGAAGCTGGATGGGGGATACCCGTGTAATTATACTTTGCCCATATATTCACTATACTAGGCGGGGGAACAGTCCACGTAAGGGATTTTACCCAGGGAAGACATCCCCATTAGCCCTTGGTGAAATTACCGCACAGCTGGTTACTGCCAGCATGGCAAGAAAGACATTTTCAGGCATTCTTGGGGTTTTGGTCTCTTCACAAATTCCTTCAGCTTTCTGGACTGTCTTCTTTATCACTCCCCAAGTTATCTCTGGGCTGTTTATAGTCCTCCTTGTTCTTTTTCTACTCCTTACCTTCAGTGTATTGCTGGGGGCTGCTGTTTGTGGCTGGAGTAGCCAATTGTCTACAGCTGCATGGTGTGGCTCCAGGCGTAAGGTCCTCATTAATCTGGCTAGTTCCTCTCTTGGATCCATGTTGCAGTTTAATATTTCTAGCAGGAATCTACACGGGTTTGGAAAAATTCCCTGGAAATATACAAGCATACCCTCTGCCAAAGGTTAATAATGGATCAGGTCTCTTCCATAAACCAGATTCAGGATCTTTCCATTTCACTAGACCATTTTCCTTTGTTTCATTCTGACACCAGTGTAGCTCCAGAGGTGTCTTACCATCAGCATCACAAGTGAAAAAATTTAAAGTAATTAAGGCTTGGTGCAGCCTACCCACAGATGATTTCTCCATCATAGTCCCCCCTTTTTGTTTTTCAAGTTGGGATTTTAGCCACTGATGCTGTCATTCAATAATGGCCTGTCCTTGGGAATTATATGGTATTCCTGTAATGTGCTGAATTTTCCACTTTTTACAAAATTGCTGAAAATGACAGCTTGTGTAAGCAGGCCCATTATTAGTTTTAATAATTTTTGGAATTCCCATGATGGCAAAAGCAGCTAGGCAATGATTAATAATCTGTTTTACCATTTCCCCTGTAGATGCAGTAGCCCATAGAACTTTTGAAAAGGTGTCTACAGAGACATGTAATGCCCCAAGGTGTCCAAAGGAAGTATAATGTGTTACATCCATTTGCCAGATATGGTCTCTTTGCAAACCTCTAGGCTTGACTCCTGTGTTAGGCCCTTGAGGTAGATGTAACATGCAAGTGAGACATTCTCTGATAATCTGTTTTGCCTGCTGTCGAGAGATTGAGAATTGTTTAGACAACATTTTGGCAGGCTGATGTAAAAGCTGATGAGATTCGGAGGCCTATTTTAAAAAAGCAACCAATTGATCAGTATGTGCACTTCCTTTTGCCAAAGGGCCAGGTAATACACTGTGAGCCCTGATGTGAGTTATATAAAAAGGATACTGTCTTTGTTGCACAATCTGCTGTACTTGTTTAAATAGTAAAAATAAACTTTGGTCACTGAGCCATTTTAAATGAGTAGTTTCAATTCTATTTAACAAATGTGTGGTGTAAGAAGAATCTGAGAATTTAAGAGGCTCTTGCAAATCCTGTAATGCAGCCTTAATAGCTTCCAGCTCAATTCTATGTACAGAAGTATGACTAGTTTGGATGACTCGGTCTAAATTAATTGTATGATAAGCAGCTTTGCCATTTGATGATCCATCAGTAAAAACAGTTAATGCTTCAGGAATAGGTTCCTGCCTAGTACTTTTTGGTATAATATTAGGAGTATAATATAAAAATTGTAATAATTTGTCCTTTAGTAGGTGACAACTAAGTTCCCCTGGATATCCACTTAATCCAATTTGCCAATTTAGATAGTCTGAAATAACATTTCTAATTGCTTCCCAGTAAGGGGAAGGTAAATACATTGGGGTTCTTGTCCTCTAAGCTGTCTGCATTGCTTTCTAAGCTGAAAAATTAATTGAGCCGTAAGTTCTATATATATAACTGCAGTTTTAGAGGATTGATGTCCTAGGTGGACCCATTCAATAATAGCAAGAGTTTTTATTTTGGAAGATGACTCCAGTGGGACTATTTGCAGTAAGATTAATCTGTCCCAATAAAAGCAATTCAGGCAGTACTCGTGCCACTTGGGCTAAGGAGATTGCCTGCTCAATTCTTTGTAACTCCTTTCTAGCTTCATCTGTCAATACTCGGGGTGAGTCACCTCTAAGTATATTAAATAAATTTGTCATTTCTCCTGTGGAGATTTTTAGATAAGGTCTTAACCAATTAATGTCCCCTAATAATTTTTGAAAGTCATTTAAGGTTTTTAGGCAGTCTTTCCTTATTTCTACCTTCTGAGGCCTAATATATTGGTTTTCAATTATGATACCTAGATATTTAAAAGGCATTTCTTTCTGTACTTTTTCTGGAGCTATTTTTAGATCCCATTTAGGAAGTTCTTTTTCTAATTGAGAAAACATTGCTAAAGTCTGATCTTCCCGTGGGCTCACTAGGAGCAAGTCATCCATGTAATGAACAATATAATACTAGGAATATTTGTCTCTTAAAGGCTGAATAGCTTGAGCTACATATTTTTGACATAAAGTAGGGCTATTGGCCATTCCTTGAGGCAAAACTTTCCATTGATATCTTTTCATAGGCTCTATATTATTAACAGATGGCACTGAAAAGGCAAATCTTTGTTTATCTTGCAGTGCCAAAGGAATGGTGAAGAAACAATCCTTAAGATCTACTACTATAAGAGACCAGTCTAGAGGGATTTATAAAGGCGCTGGGAGTCCAGGCTGTAAAGCTCCCATGGTATGCATAGTAGCATTAACAGTTCTAAGATCATGTAACAATTGCCATTTTCCTGCTGCCTTCTTAGGTATTGTAAATATAGGACTATTCCAAGGACTATTGGAAGGTTCTATATGACCAGCCTCTACTTGTTCCTGTATTAATTTATGAATAGGATTTAATTTCTCCTTGGTTAATGGCCACTGATCCACCCATATAGGCCTATCATCTTTCCATTGTATAGGCTCAGCGTGGGGATGAGGAGATTGAGCAGTGACCACTCCTAAAAAGGCTGAAATTCTAATCCTTGTTTTCCTGTGTTTTCTTTGGCCTGAATAGGTTCTTTAATCTCCTGATTATCTTTTCCTAAACCATGACCAGTTTGATATCCCATTTGAGTTAACTGTTATCCCTTGCCAGTAATAATACAAGCTTGTAAACCTTCTAAAATGTCTCGGCCCCATAAGTTAACTGCAATTCCAGAGACTATATAGGGCTGAAATCATCCTGTTTGTACTTCTTCATCTTTCCACTTTAACACTGCAGCTCTGGGTTGCGTGTTATCAGGAATTCCAATACCCATGATAGAGCCTATAGCTTCTACCATGGACCAACTTGGAGGCCAGAATTCTTGACTGATGACACTAATATCTGCTCCAGTGTCCACTAATCCTTTAAACAGTTTTCCCTCTATTCTTAGATTAATCATAGGACAGGTCTTGCTAATTTCCTGTATCCAATATATATCAGAGCTTCCAAATCCTCGTGTCCCTCTTTTCCTACTTATTACTTCACTTTGCTGAATATAAGGTAAAAACAGGAGCTGAGCAATTTTTTGTCCTGGAATAATTTGCATAATGTGTTTGCATTCTAAAATTACTTTGATTTCTCCCTTATATTCTGAATCTATGACTCCAGGAAAAACAGTTAATCCTTTTGAGAAGGCTAAAAGGACTAATTCCGATGTAACCCTGATATTTGGAGGCTAGTGATCTGAATCCAAGCCAGCAAGCTCAGTGTACATTCCTGATAACTTATAATTAAGTCACTACCTCTTTCCCAGATCTTGCAGAACCGGTCTTGCAGAACCGGTTACAGAGGCCATTGGGCTGTGGACAGTGCTGACACCAGGCCAGACCATCAGATATGGCCTGGAGACCCCCAACACCTGGGGGCCTTTTTGCAAGGCCCGTGAAAAGGACTGGAAGCATAATCCATGTTTGTGGGACAAAGATCACAGGGAGGGAGATATAAGGAGGGCCCCATGCGTGTTCCTCCACTCAGATTTGGAAGGCTGTTCCCTGAGTCCACTGGCGTATTAAACAGCGTCCCTCCCTTTTTCTCAGAAGCGTCCTTGGTTTTCTTTGGTCTTCTGCAACAGCTGGTTCCCTGATACCAGGAAACCAACCGCGCTTGGCTTTTTTTGGCCTCCAGTGAGGGGACAGGGCTTGGGGCCCGGGGGCAAGGCACGCCCTGCTGATTTTAGTAGAATTGAACCAGGGGACTCCTGGCGCTCCCGGACCTCAGCCTAGGACCCGGCCGGCATCTGGAGAAAGTGGACAGACACTTCTGGACCTGACTACAGAATCGGTAACGTAGGGGCCCCAGTCAGTCAGGCCCACTCCAGTGAGTGGAAGGGGTAGCTTGATCACCTCCCCGGAAGTCATAGGACTTCATCAGTTAAATTGGTCAGGAATTAGGAATCCGGTGGGTGGACTGTGTTTTTAAACTCTGAGTGAATGTCTGGTGAAAGTGTGAGTGTGGAGGGAGAGGGCCTGCCCTCTCTTATCCTTTGTGTGGCTCCACAACCTTGGTTACGGAGTCCGAGTGGGCCCCAACCTGTGGTTCCACGATTTGTCATATGGCATAATGGTGATTCACCCCCACGTGGAGGTGACCAGGCCCGGGGTTTATACGGGTGGGTGCACCTTAGCTAAGACAAATCTAAGCTCCCAAGGGACATGGCCAGGCGGGCATCTGAGTGAGGATCTGTGAAAACTGGTCACCCCCTCCCTTGTCTGTCTCTCGCCACCAATCATCATGGGGTTGGGACAAAGTAAACCCACTGTTATCAATTGCATGTTGAAAAATTTTGAAAAGGGTTTCAATGGAGACTATGGTATTAAAATGAACCCCAAAACACTGAGTAAATTCTGTGAAGCGGAAAGGCCAGCCTTTGGGTGGGCTGGCCCTCGGAAGGCTCCATAGATAAGGGACTGGTCGGGGCGGTCTGCAATGGAGTCACGAAAGATCCTGGACACTCAGATCAATTTTCCTACATAGATAGCTGGTTAGAAATTGCTCAAACCTTGCCACCTTGGCTCCGGTTCTGCGTGTGTAACAAGGGACAGAGTAAAGATTTAATAGCAGGAGTGAAGAGGCAGGCAGGGCAGGTGCAGGCTAAGGAGAGGCAGGCAAGGCAGGAGCAGGCTAAGGAAAAGCAGGCAGGAGAGGAGAAAGCAGAAGAGAAGCAGGCAGGAGAAAAGAAACAGGTCCCTCAGAAGGGAACCCAACCCCCTGTTCTGCCAGGACCCCCTGAGGAAGTCCCGCCAGTTTTACCATCTCCATATGTGCCACAGGCAGCTCCCCCTGTTGGTCTGGAAGGTCTAGAAAGTCTAGAAACACCACTCACCTCCATCTCTCCTCAAACAGGCTCTCCAGAGCCAGTTGGGTGGCGCTTGCATTCAGCCAATCAAGGGCCCAAGCCACACCTGGCACGTCAGTGCCTCTCAGGGAGATTCGGGGTGCCCAAGTGCTTGGTGAAGATGGGACTTTGCAGGAGGGAAGGCCAGTCTATTATTATCAACCCTTTACCACAAGTGACATCCTGAATTGGAAACATCACACCTCAGCTTATTCTGAAAAACCTCAGGCCATGGTAGACCTCCTAGAAATGATTTTCCAGACCCAGAAGCCCACCTGGGTGGACTGCAAGCAGCTCCTTTTCACATTCTTTAACACTGAGGAGCGCATGAGAGTAGTATCAGAGGCTCGGAAGTGGATCCAGACCCAGGCCCCGGCAGGAATATTAGATACAGACAGATGGGCCAGGGATGCCTTCCCAGATGAGGAAACTGATTGGAACCCGAACTCAGAAGATGGAAAGGCAAGGCTAGAAAGGTATCGGCTGGCCTTCCTCCAGGGGGTCAGGGCTGGAGCCAAGAAGCCCACCAATATGGCTAAGATCTCTGAAGTTTTCCAGAAGCCTGACGAAAGTCCAGCAGCTTTCTATGAGAGACTATGTGAGGCATACCGAATCTACACTCCCTTTAACCCTGAGGCCCTGGAAAATCAAACCATGGTAAATGCCGCTTTTGCAGGCCAAGCCCAGCCTGACATCAGGAAAAAATTACAGAAGCTGGAAGGGTTTCCAGGAAAGAATGCTACCGAACTGTTGGAGATAGCCAACAAGGTTTTCATCAACCGAGACAGTGTAGCTAGGAGGGAGGAAGAAAAGAGAATACAAAGAAGGGTCAATATAGTAGCAGCAGCTTTTAGAGGCTCAAGCTCCCAGACAGATCAGAAAGAGAAGCAAGAATGCAGATCAGGGGGAAAAGGAAGAGAGAGCCTGAGATGAGACCAGTGTGCCTATTGTAAGGAGACAGGACACTAGAAGAATGAATGTCCCAAATAGCAAAGTAAAAAGACTGGGCCCTCTTTTCCACCAGTCACTATCAACCAGAGCCACCTGAAGCAGATCTCATTGGGCTAGCAATGGCTGATTCTGACTAGGACAGACTGGCTCACTTCAGCTAGGCCCCCACTAGCCCATGGTCAGAATGAAAACTGGGGGCCATACTGTGGACTTTATGGTTGATACAGGAGCTGAGCACTCAGTAGTCACACAGAAAGTAGCGCCTCTCTCGGGAAAGGAGGTCACCGTTATTGGAGCTACTGAGGATCAGACTCATAGATCATTCTGCCGCCCTCACCAATGCCAATTTGGTGGTCATCAAGTAATTCATGAATTCCTGTACTTGCCAGACTGTCCAGTGCCTCTAACCTTTTAGCCAAAATGGGTGCAGAAATCACTTTTGCTCCAAATGACTCAACACAGCTTGGTCTAAGTGAGGAGACCTCCCCAATGATCCTGTCCCTAGCAGTGCAAAGGGAGGAAGAATGGAGACTTTATACCCCCCAGTCAAAGGCCCCACCATTAGAACCTGAATTAAAGAAAGAATTCCCACTGGTCTGGACTGAATGAAAACCTCCAGGCCTGGCTAAGGACCATGCCCAGTGCTGATTGACTTAAAGCCTGGGGCACAGTCTGTTAAACTCTACCAATATCCAAGGGAAACAGACAGAGGCTAGGGGCTGAAAGGAAGCAGGCAGTATGTGTCATCCCAATCCCTAGCACCCGGCGGCAGATTCGGAAATTCCTGGGAGCAGCAGGGTTCTGTCAAATTTGGATCCCAGAGTTTTCAGACCTGGCTGAACCTCTCTATGAAGCTTTAAAAGGAGAAGAGAAGGCAGCCATCAACTGGGGTCCCGAACAGGAGAAAGCCTTCATCACCATAAAGGCAAAGCTCACTGAGGCCCCGGCACTAGGGCTACCAGGTGTGACACGAGACTTTAATCTTTTTGTTCACGAGAACAGCGGGGTAGCCCTAGGAGTTCTAACCCAGGAGTTTGGACCCTGGCAAAGACCAGTAGCCTACCTCTCCAAGCAGATTGACCCAGTAGCCTCCAGGTGACCCCCATGTCTCAGGGCCCTTGCAGCCACTGCATTGTTAGTCAAGGAAGCGGATAAGCTTACCTTAGGACAAAACTTAAATGTAAAAGTACCTCATGCTGTTGTCACCCTGATGGAAGCAAAGGGGCAGCACTGGCTGACTCATGCTTGAATGGCTCAATATCAAGGCCTGTTAAGTGAGAAACCTCGGGTACGATTAGAAGCAGTAAGAACTCTTAATCCTGCCACCTTTCTACCTGTTGCTGAGGGGGCCCCTGAGCATGACTGCCTGGAAGTCCTTAGAGGAGGTTTATTGCAGCCGGCCAGATCTAAGGGATAGGCCCCTGCCAAACTCAGACTTGGTATTGTTCACAGATGGCAGCAGCTTCTTAGATGAAGGAAAAAGATGAGCCGGATATGCAGTGGTATCAAATTTTGAGGCAATCGAGGCACAGGCCCTGCCTGAAGGATGGTCAGCACAGAGGGCAGAACTTTGGGCCCTTGCCAGAGCCTTAGAACTCAGTAAAATTAAGCGTGCCAACATCTACATTGACTCGCGCTATGCCTTTGCTGTCCTGCATATCCATGGGGCCATATATAAGGAAAGGGGGCTCTTGACAGCAGGAGGAAAAGGAATCAAAAAATCAGGATGAGATTTCAAAGTTGCTAGAAGCAGTCTGGGAGCCCAAGGAAATAGCCGTCATCCATTGCAAAGGTCACCAGAAAGGGAAAGACTCAGTATCAGAAGGAAACCAGCATGCTGGTTTTCTTTGGTCTTCTGCAACACTTTTAGCATATTTTCACTCTTTCCTAGGACTAAACCTGTTATTCCTGGTGGCACAGGTCCCCCAACTCCTGTAGGAATAGCTTGTCTAACCATATCAGGGATCAGGGTGATTGTTATTGTGCTATTAAGATCAAATCCAGCATTTCTTTCTGGAGTGATTTGAAGGAGGGAATCTACTGTGGTCCTGGTAGGATGGAACTTCCCCTTATTTAAAAATGGGGCTTGGGGGAGCCCCTCTGGCTGTTTCCCTGTGGCTGGCCATTTCCTATGTCTTGATTTAATGGCTGGCCATTTCTATGAAATTTAGATTTACACTGATTGGCCTAATGATTCACCTTCTTACATTTGGGCCATAGACCTGCATTACCTGAGTTGGGAGGAGGAATATTTACCCCTTCTCCTTGAATGTCACCTTGTGTCCCTTTTGCTTGTTTACATTCCATTTTAAAATGTCCTGGTTGTTCACAATTAAAACATAATTTGTTTCTTGTTGTAATTGTGACAGCTAGAAAACTTACCTGAAAAATGCCTGACCTCACATTCTGACATGCTCGAATCATTTCTGTGATGGTACTATTTTTTCTTAGAGGCATTAGACATTTCTTACAATCAGCTGTGGCATTTTCATAAGCCAATTGCTGAGTCAAAATGTCTCCTGCTGTCTCATGTTGAATCTGCCGTTTCACTGCTTGAGTGAGGTGAGCTACAAAATCAGAGAATAATTCAGTGGGCCCCTGCATGCACTTACTAAAGGCTCCCTCAGGTTCCCCTTTTGCTGGTAAAGTCCACCAGGCTTTTTACCCACAAAGTCTGATTTGCTCACACACCTGCTGGACGTATTGGAGCTGATTATGGATGTCACTAAATTGTCCCTGTCCTGCAAGCATCTCAAAAGTTATGAGTGAAAGATGAGACAGAGGGCTGGAGACCAAGACACAGGCTTTATTAGAGGAGAAGACCCCTGCTGAGCTACCTTCCAAATGGAGAAAGAGCACATGTGCATGGGTGAAGGCACCTTTTGAGGGGAGGAAAGGGAAGGGATGGGGCTTAGGGTACTCGGCACACGCTGATTGGTGGTTTCATATAAGGCACATAATAAGGGACTTAGGAATCGGGGGCTTAGGGTATTTGGCAGGTGCTGATTGGTGGTTCAATGTACAGTCCATATAAGGTGCCTGGTTAGGTGTTCAGGAATGTTCAGGCTGCAGGTGGAGTTTACGTCATTCTCCATCCATCAGTTGGGGGAAGGGAGGATCTATCAATGAGAACATTCTGTTTGAGATTTGAAGAAGCTTGTTCTTGACATTTCTCTAAAAATTCTCCTTTCCATAGCGAATAATCTCCTCCATCCAGAGTTGCACGGGCTAGAGAATACCAATCATAAGGAGCTAGGAACGCTTCAGAAATGTTAGTTATAATTTCTCCAGTAAATAAAACATTTGCGCCATTCTGTATTACACTATCACGCAAGGCCTTTATCATTTTAAAGTCAAATCTTCCATGCTGTCTTATTATTTGATTAGGAAATTGTGGATTAGCTACCTGTATGATAGGAAAAACAAGTCTATCTTCCACAGTCATATCCTTTAATCCTTTTCTGATGGCTCTTTGCAGAGGTGATTCTGTTAGTGGCGATTTAAATGTTTATCTTTCTGCTTCTCTTTAGGAGCTGAGGGTGCAAGGGGAGGAGGTCTTTCTTCTCTGAAAGACTCTAGCAAATGCAATACTGTTTCCCACAAGGAGAAACAATTTGGAGGTAAATTTTTCTTTTGCTGGTAAAGTCCACCAGGCTTTTCACCTACAAAGTCTAATTTGCTCATACACCTGTTGGACGTATTCGCTCAGGCGAATCCTTTTTCTCCAAGTCCAGTTCAAGGGCACCAATTGTGAAAGGCCACGTCCAGCATGGCTTTTGGGTTCAAAGGCTTGGAGAAAGAGCTGACGTACAAATGATACACACAAGACAAGATCAATTTTGATTAACATGGGGGGGGAGGCAAACTTGACTAGGGCAGTCAAGTTCCACCCAGTCTCTTTTACCCAGCTGCTTTTATTTACTAGAATACACAATTGCCTTTTAGGGATGCAAACAGACATATCAATGGTAATGTTTACAGTAAACAGTAAGATTATCAGGTTTTTGGGGTGTTTGCTTTAGGCCATTAAGTCAGCAGTAGGTCATAAAATGGAAATTCACCCTGTGAATTTCAAAGAGTAGTCCAGGTAAGCCTTCTACCAGACTTCTCACATTTATATTAATTACTGTTGTTCTTGGTTTCCAGCAAAAAAGGACTAAGGGAATTTATTACCACCAAACCAGCAATACAAGAAATGCTAAAGGGTCTGCTATAAAAAACAGAAATAGGAAGCGAAGAAGGAACACAGGGGTAAAGAATAAAAATGATAACAAATAAGCACCTATCAATAGTAACTTTAAATGTAAATTGATAAAATGCACCAATCAAAAGACATAGGATAGCGGATTGGGTAAGAAAACACGACCCATATATCTGCTGTCTACAAGAAACCCAAATCAGAAAAAAAGACGCACACAGACTGAGGGTGAAGGGATGGAAAAAGGTTTTTCAGGGGAATAGAAATGAAAAAAAAAAGCTGGGGTAGCAATACTTATATCTGACAAATTAGATCTCAAAGTAAAGGACATAACAAGAGCTAAGGAAAGCCACTTCATAATACTAAAGGGAGCAATCCAACAAGAAGAAATAACTCTGGTAAACATATACGCACCCAATACAGGAGAACCCAAATACATTAAAAAAAAAAACTCCTGGAGGATATCAAGGGAGAGATTGACAGCAGTACAATCATAGTAGGAGACTTTAATACCCCACTATCACCATTGGACAAATCCTCTAAACAAAAAATCAGCAAAGAAACATCAATCCTAAGTGACTCACTAGACCAGATGGAATTAGTTGACATCTTCAGAACATTTCACCCCAAAGCCACAGAATATACATTCTTCTCAAGTGCACATGGGTCATTTTCAAAGATAGACCATATGTTGGGTCATAGGCAAAGTTTCTTCAAATTCAAGAAAATAGAAATCATGTCAAGCATCTTCTCAGATCACAGTGGCATAAAACTATAAATCAACTACAATAAAAATAATCCCAAAAAATCAAACACATGGAGACTAAACAGCATGTTATTAAACAATGACTGGGTTACCAGAGAGGTCAAAGAAGAAATAAAAAACATCATGGCAACAAATGACAACGAAAACACAACAATCCAAAATCTATGGGAAACAGTGAAAGCAGACTTGAGAGGGAAGTTCATAGCTCTACAAGTCTACTGCAAAAAACAAGAAACAATGGTAATAAATTACCTAACCCTACAACTCAAAGAGTTAGAAAGAAAGCAACAAGAAAAGCCCAGGGTAAACAGAAGGAAGGAAATAATAAAGATCAGAGCTGAGATAAAGGACATTGAGAACAACAACAAAAAAAAAAATACAAAAGATGCACAAAACCAAGAGCTGGTTCTTTGAAAGGATAAACAAGATTGATGTACCTCTAGTCAGACTCACCAAGAAGCAAAGAGAGAGGATCCAAATAAACAAAATCAGAAATGAAAGAGGAGCAATAACAACAGACCCTACAGAAATACAAAGGATTGTTAAAAAACACTATGAACAACTCTATTCCAACAAACTGGACAATCTGGAGGAAATGGACATATTCTTAGAAAAATACAAACTTCCAAAACTCAATCAGGAAGAATCTAAACATCTCAATAAGCAAATAACTATGGAAGAAATTTTTTGAAGCAGTCATCAAAAAGCTTCCAGCAAAATCCAAGATGGCGGTGTAGGTAAACACCTAAACTGCTGCCTCCCACAACAATTTCAAAACTAAAACTAAAAGACAAAACGTCTATCACCCAGAACCATGGGAAATCTGGCTGAGTTGGAAGTTCTACAACTAGAAGGAAAGAGAAAAGAGCATTGAGACATGCACAAGCGCTGAAAAGCTGAGTAAGGAGGCGCATGATCCGGGCTGGCTGCGGGCGACTGGGTGCATTGCTTTTTTCAACCCAAACGGAGACAAGCCCCTGATTACTCTGAAATCCAGTCTCTGGGGAGACGCGGGGGACCCAAACTCCTACGGGGAGAAGCTGGACTGTCTGCCAGTGAGGGTGGCTTGCTTGCAGAGCTGCTCGCAGGAATAATTGTTTACTGCACTGGGGCACGGGACTCGCGGATGCCGTTGGGGACGCAGAGCTGGCTAACTACCAGCCATTGCTGTTTGCCACGCCCTAACCTAGTGACACCCTGAGGCCCCACCCTGCACAACCTACAAACCCACCCAAGCTCCAAGCAGCCGATTTAGCATAACAAAGGCCTGCCCTATCGCAGCTTAACCTAGCAAACTTGCAGCCTGGGTCAGACAGCTCCAAAACCTCCAAACCCCAAGCAAAGAGGAGAAAACTGCAGCTCTCACTGTAGCTCCTGCTGAGTGGCCTCAGACAGTAGCTGACCTGCACCCCATTGGAGATCCAGAAGCCAGTGTACCTAATGGTAAGTGTGAGACACCAGATTTCAACTCCTCACATCCATAAGTGACACATTCAAGAGGCAGACCCAGTGAGCACCAAAGCCCCACTGAAACAAGTCCTGCACCATAAGCGTGTCTTCAGCGCAGCAGTTCTTCCATTATAGACACAGGGAGGGCTCACAGCTAATTGGCCTGGAGGTCACTTCCTCCCAGTGTACCAACAGCAATTCAGGCTTAACTACACCAAGACTTTGCACTCAGCCCACAAAGGGGTGTACCAAGAGCATCCACATCAGGTGATTGGGGAGGCTGAGCTACTGCCCCCTATAGGTCACCTACCACACAAAGCCACTCCATCAACACAGGGAAGCAGCCAAAATGCAGAAACAAAAAAACATTTCACAAATGAAAGAAACGGAGGAAAGCAAACTACTGGATGACATAGAGTTCAGAACCACATGTATAAGGTTACTCAAGAATCTTCTAAAAACCGCTGAGAAACTTGATGACACTTCTGAGGAGCTTAGTGAGACCTTCAAGGACCTTAATGAGAATGCCAAAAAAATGGAAAAGGACCAGTCAGAAATGAAGCATACACTGTCTAAAATAAAGAATATACAGAAACTCAATTGTAGATCAACATACCCCAAGAATCAAACCAAAGATCTGAAATATGTGGAAACAAAAAACACCCAAGCAGAAAAACAAAAAGAAAAAAGAATCCAAAAATATGAAGATAGTGTAAGGAGCCTCTGGGACAACTTCAAGCGTACCAACATCCGTATTTTTGGGGTGCCAGAAGAAGGGAGAGAGCAAAATATTGAAAACCTATTAGAAGAAATAATGACAGAAAAGTTTCCCTACCTGGTGAAAGAAATAGACTTACAAGTTCAGGAAGCGCACAGAACCCCATACAGGAGGAATCCAAAGAGGACCACACCAAGACACATCATAATTAAAATGCCAAGGGCAAAAGACAAAGAGAGAATATTAAAAGCAGCAAGAGAAAAACAGTTATTTACCTACAAGGGAGTACCCATATGACTGTCAGTTGATTTCTCAACAGAAACCATGCAGGCCAGAAGGGAGTGGCAAGAAATACTCAAAGTGATGAACAGCAAGAACCTACAACCAAGATTACTCTACCCAGCAAAGCTATCATTCAGAGTTGAAGGTCAGATAAAGAGCTTCACAGACAAGAAAAAGCTAAAGGAGTTCATCACCACCAAACCAGGATTACACGAAATGCTGAAGGGTATCCTTTAAGAAGAGGAAGAAGGAAAAGGTAAAGATAAAAATTATGAACAACAAAATGACATCAAATACATACCTACGAACAAGTGAATCTAAAAATCAAGTGAATGAAAAATCTGAAGAACAGAATGGACTGGTGAATATAATAGAATCAGGGACATAGAAAGAGAGTGGACTGACGATTCTCAGGGGAAGCAGGTGTGAGGGGTGCAGGAAGAGATTGGACAAAAATCTTACTCCTATGGATGAAGACAGTGGCGGGGGGTAAGGGCATGGGGTGGGTTGGGGAATCAGGTGGAGGGGAGCTATGGGGAAAAATAAAAGAGGAACACCTGTAATAATCTGAACAATAAAGATTTATTTTTAAAAAATGATATTAATGATAAGGGTTTAATCTCCAACATATACAGAGAACTCATACAACTTAACAAAAAGAAGATAAACAACCCAATCAAAAAATGGACAACTGATCTAAATAGACAGTTTCGAAAAAAGACAGAAGGCAGGCCAAGAGACATATGAAAACCTGCTCAAAGTCACTAATCATCAGAGAGATACAAATCAAAATAACAATGTGGTACCATCTCACACCTGTCAGAATGGCAATTATCAACAAATCAACAAATGACAAGTGTTGGCAAGGAGAAAAAAGAACCCTTGCACTGCTGGTGGGAATGCAGACTGATGCAGCCACTGTGGAGAACAGTATGGAGTTCCCTCATAAAACTAGAAATGGAACTCCTATTTGATCCAGTGATCCCACTTCTAGGTATATATCCCAAGAAACTAAAAATACCAATCGGAAAGGATATATGCAACCCTATGTTCATAGCAGCACAATTCACCATAACTAAGATGTGGAAACAGCCTAAGTGTCCATCACAGATAAGTGGATTAAAAAACTGTGGTACATCTACACAATGGAATACTATGCTGTGGTAAAAAAGAAGGAATTCTTACCATTTGCAACAATATGGATGGAGATGGAGAGCATTATGCTAAGTGAAATAAGCCAGTCAGAGAAAGATAAGTATCACATGATCTCACTCATTTATGGAATATAATGCACAACATAAACTGATGTACAAAAACAGATCCAGAGATAGAGAAGCATCGATCAGACTGTCAAACCTCAGAGGGAAGGTAGGGGAGGGTGGGGGTAAGGAGGAGAGATAAACCAAAGAACTTGTATGCATGAATATAAACCTAATCAATGGACATGAACATCGGGTTGGAGGGTTGGGGGGTTAATTGAGGGATGAGGACACATATGTAATAGCTTAAGCAATAAAGAAATTTTTTTAAAAAGCTGCTGCTACTATATTGGCCCTTCTTTGTATTCTCTTTTCTTCCTCCTTCCTTGGTGCACTGTCTTGATTGATGAAAACCTTGTTAGCTATCTCTAGCAGTTCAGTAGCATTCTTTCCTGCAAACCCTTCCAGTTTCTGTAATTTTCTCCTGATGTCAGGCTGGGCTTGGCCTATACAAATGGCATTTACCATGGTATGATTTTCTGGGGCCTCAGGTGTAAAGGTGGTGTAGCTCCAGTATGCCTCACATAGTCTCTCATAAAAAGCTTCTGGACTTTCATCAGGCTACTGGAAAACCTCAGAGATTTTTAGCCATGTTGGTGGGCTTCTTGGCTCCAGCCCTGACCCCCTGGAGGAAGGCCAGCTGATATCTTTCTAGCCCAGTCTGTCCATCTTTTGAGTTCGGGTTCCAATCGGGTTCCTCACCTGGGAAGGCCTTCCTGGCCCATCTGTCTGTATCTAATATTCCTGCTGGGGCCTGGGTCTGGAGTCACTTCCGAGCCTCTGTTACTACTCTCATGCGCTCCTTGGTGCTAAAGAACATGAAAAGGAGCTGCCTGCAGTCCACCCAGGTGGGCTTCTGGGTCTGGAAGATAGTTTCTAGGAGGTCTATCATGGCCTGAGGTTTTTCAGAATAAGCTGGTGTGTGATGTTTCCAATTCAAGATGTCACTGGTGGTAAAGAGCTGATAATAAATAATAGACTGGCCCTCCCTCCTGCAAGGTCCCATCTTTGCCAACTACTTTTGCACCCCGAATCTTCCTGAGAGGCATCTGACATGCTGGTTGTGGCCTGGGCCCTTGATCAGATGAACACAAGCACTGCTCAACTGGCTCTGGAGAGTCTGGTTGAGGAGAAACGGAAGGGGGCAGTGTTTCTGGACCTTTCAGACCAGCTGGGGAAGCGCTTGGTGCTGCCTGTGGCACATATGGAGATGGTAAAACTAGCGGGACTTTCTCAGGAGATCCTGGCAGGACAAAGGGTTGGGTTCCCTTCTGAGAGACCTGTTTCTTTTCTCCTACTACTAAAACCTTACAGAACCGGACCCAAGGCAGCAAGGTTTGAGCAATTCCTAAGCAGCTGTCTATGTAAGGGAACTGATCTGGGTGTCCGGGGTCTGTCGTGACTACATTCCAGACCTCCCTGACCAGTTCTACATCTAAAGAACCTTCTGGGGCCAGCCAACCCCAAAGGCTGGCCATTCTAATTCACAGGATTTCCTCAGTGTTTTGGGGTTCATTTTAATACCATAGTCCTCAATAAAACCCTTTTCAAAATTTTCCAACATGCATTTGAGAACAGTGGGTTTACTTTGTCCCAACCCCATGATGATCAGTGGCGAGAGACAGACAAGGGTGCAGGGAAATTTACTAAAAGCCTGGAGTTTCTCCTTAAAGAGAAGAACCTTAGTCAGCATAGGCAGGGGCAGGGTGGGTAAAATCTCTCCACCCTGTGGAGCTGTGAGCCTGCCCCTGAAAGTCCTAGCCAGCCAAAAGAGACAAGAAAAGTTGCAAATACCTTTAAATCTACCCCAGAATTCCAAAATTTCAACCTAACACAGCAAAATCACAGAGCAAACCAAAGCCCCTAGTAAACAAACATAGACAGAAATTTTTATCAACTATCCCTCAGTGATAGAGAGCAAATGTCTCTGAGAAAAATAACACAACAGCACTGCTTGAGACTTTTGCAGACCATCATGGGTTCAGCCTTCAGTAAATCAAAAGTTTTAACCATATGAGCAAACAGAAAATCAAAGTAGCTTTCGCTTTCACACAGACCAGTTAATCAGCATATAATTATGCCAAGACAGACAAAAATCTGTATTCACACTCTCTCAGTAGACTAGCCCAGACTGGAGCTGAGCGGATAATGCCCAATTCCCCAAATGGGCATGGGCACTCCCGGCACCCATGCCCTAGAACAGAATTCTCCACCAATGTCTCAGTGAAAACCTACTGGAGGAGTTAAGACTCTGTCCAGCCCCCGCTTCTCAGTAACAAATTGGCTAGTCCCACACACAAACAATCAGAAGAGTGAACCCATAATTCCTTAATCAAATCTGAATTCACTCACTTCCGGAGTCCTGAGTCCTGATTTACCTGACAAAGTCCTATAACTTATGGGGAGGTGATCAAGCTCCCCCTTCCACTCACTTGGAGTGGGCCTGACTGACTGGGGCCCCTACCTTACTTATTCTGTCGACAGGTCCAGAGGTGTCAGTCTACTTTCTCCAGATGCCGGCCGGGTCCTGAGCTGAGGTCCGGGAGCACCTGGAGCCCCCCCACCCCCAGTTCAATTCTGCTAAAGTCAGCAGCGAGCATCTTCCGGAGGCCTGTCCCACATCCCTGGGCCCCAAACCCCGTCCAATCACCGGAGGCAAGAGCCAAATGCAGTTAGCTTCCTGGTTCAGGGAACCAAATGTTGCAGAGGACCAAAGAAATACCAAGCATGCTTCCTAGAGAAAGGGAGGGACCCCCGTTTATTAACACTAGTGGACTCCGGGAATAATTTTCAAATCAGAGTGAAGAAACATGCAGAGGGCTTCACTTTTTATAACCTTCTGGGGTCTTTGTCTTACAGATATGGTTTTGCCCTCTTTTGTGGGCTTACAGGAAGTTGAGGGTCCCCAGGCCATATCCAATTATCTGTCCTGGGGCCAGTGATAACAACCCTCCCATCCCCTCCCTCCCCAGAGCAGTGCATTGTTCACAGTTTTTATGGCCTGACATGCCTTGCAAGACCAGTTTCCTCCTCAGGACCATATGAAATGTAACAATATCTACTTCATAAGAGTACCAGAAGAAGAAGAAAATGAGAAAATGATAGAGGATCTGCTTGAAGAAATAATGGTAGAAAACTTCCATAACCTGATGAAGGAAAAAGTCACACTCAGGAGGCACATAGAGTGCCAAGCAAGGAGAACCCAAAGAGGCCCACATCCAGACACATTGTAATTAAAATGCCAAAAACTAAAGACAAAGAAAAAATCTTAAAGGCAGCCAACTGGAAAGCAATTTCTTACCTACAAAAAAAAGCTCAAATAATGCTGTCAGCAAATTTTTCATCAGAACCTCTACAGGCCAGAAGGGAATGGCATGAAGTATTCAAGGTAACAAAAAGCAAGGATTTGAGCCCACTGCATGGGAGAACATATTTGCCAATGATATCAATGATAAGGGTTTAATCTCCAACATTTACAGGGAACTCATGCAGCTTAACAAAAAGAAGATAAACAACCCAATCAAAAAATGGGCAACTGATCTAAATAGACACTTTTCAAAAGAAGACAGAAGACAGGCCAAGAGACATAGGAAAACCTGCTCAAAGTCACTAATCATCAGAGAGATACAAATCAAAACAACAATGTGGTAGCATCTCACACCTGTCAGAATGGCTATTATCAACAAGTCAACCAATGACAAATGCTGGAAAAGGATGTGGAGAAAAAGGAACCCTTGTGCACTACTGGTGGGAATGTAGACTGGTGCAGCCACTGTGGAAAACAGTATGGAGTTTCCTCAAAAAACTAGAAATGGAACTCCCATTTGACCCAGTGATCCCACTTCTAGGAATATATCCCAAGAAACTAGAAACACGAATCAGAAAGGATATATGCACCCCTATGTTCATAACAGCACAATTCACCATAACTAAGATTTGGAAACAGCCCAAATGCCCATCAGCAGATGAATGGATTAAAAAACTGTGGTACATCTACACAATGGAATAGTACGCTGCAGTAAAAAAGGTGTTCTTACCATTTGCAACAATATGGATGGAGATGGAGAGCATTATGCTAAGTGAAATAAGCCAAGCAGAGAAAGATAAATATCACATGATCTCACTCATTTGTGGAATATAATGAACAACATAAACTGATGAACAAAAATAGATCCAGAGACAGAGAAACATCAATCAGAACATCAAATTTCAGGGAAGTTAGGGTACAGTGCGGGTAAGGGGGAGAGATCAACCAAAGGACTTATATGCATGCATATAAGCCTAATCAATGGACACAGACCACAGGGGGGTGGGGGCATAAATGGGAGGTGGGGAGTAATGGGGGAATAAGGACACATATGTAATATCTTAATCAATAAAGAAATTTATAAAAAATAAAAGCAGGGAAAAAAAGAAAAGCAAGGATTTGAAACCAATACTACTCTATCCAGCAAGGCTATCGCTTAAAGTAGATGGTGAAACAGAGAAATTCACAGACCAAAAAAGGCTAACGAATTTTATTACCACCAAACCAGCATTGTAAGAAATGGTAAGGGACTGCTGTAATAAGAGGAAGAAATATATACAGAAAAACATAGGCATCATGAATTAAAATGGCAACAAGTAAGTAACTATCAATAATAACCTTAAGTGTAAATGGATTAAATGCTCCAATTAAAGGACATAAGGTAGCTGAATGGATAAGAAAAGAATACATGACCCATTATTATGCTGTCTACAAGAGACATACCTTAGAACAAAAGACTCACACAGAATGAAAGTAAAGGGGTGAAAAATTTTTTTCCATGCAAATTGAAATGAAAAAGAAGCAGGAGTAGCAATACTGATATCTGAAAAAATAGACTTAAAAGTGATGTCCATAACAAGAGACATAATAACAAAGGGATCACTCTAACAAGAGGATATAACAGTGGTAAACATATATGAACTCAATAGAGGAGCATCTAAATATATATTTTTTAAAACCTCTTGGAGAATGTAAAGGGATAGATTGACACCAATAAAGGCATAGTAGGAGACTTCAACACCACAGTGACTTCACAGGATAGATCTTCAAAAAGAAAAAACAGTGACCCTAAATAACACACTAGATCACATGGAGTTAATTGACATTTACAGAAAATTTTGCCCCCAAATTGCAGAATATACATTCTTCTCAAGTGCACATGGGACATTCTCAAAGATAGACCATAAGTTAGGATACAATCTAGATCTCTACAAGTTCAAGAAGATTGAAATCATATCAAGCATCTTTTGAGATCACAATGGCATAAAATTAGAAATAAACTAAAATAAAAAACACTCAAAAACATTCAAACACATGGAGGCTAAATAACATGTTATTCAATGGGTTACCAATGAGATCAAGGAAGAAATAAAAACCTCCTGGAAACAAATGAAAACATAACAACCCAAAATCTATGGGGCAAAGCTAATGTAGTCCTACAGGAAGTTCATAGCATGATAGGCCTACCTCAAGAAATAGGAAAAATCTCTAATAAACTATCTAACTCTACAACTAAATGAATTAGGAAGAGAACAACGAAAAAATCCCAAAGTAGAAGAAAAGAAATAATAATGATTAAAGCAGAAATAAATGACAGCGGAACTAAAACAAAACAAAAGATCAATGAAACCAAGAGCTGGTTCTTTGAAAAGATAAACAAGATTTCCCTGGCTGGTTTTGGCCAAGGGTTAGAGAATTGGCCTAAGGATCAAAGGGTTCTGGGTTCAGTCCCAATCAGGGCATGTGTGGGAAGCAACCAATTGATGTCTCTCTCATATAGCTATTTCACTCTCTCTCCCTCTCTCCTTCTCATCCTAATCCTCCCTCCCCTCTACTGTCTCTAAAAAAAGGGATAAGCAAGATTGATGAACCCCTAGCCAGACTCATCAAGAAACAATAAGAGAGGATTCAAATAAGTAAAATCAGAAACAAAAGAGGGGAGGTAACAACTGACAACACAGAAATACAAAGGATTGCAAGAAAATACTACAAACAACTACAAACAACTATATGCCAATGAATTTGACAACATGGGTGAAATGGAAAAATTCCTAGAAACATACAATATTCCAAAACTCAATCAGGAAGAATCAGAAAACCTGAATAGACCAATAACAACTAATTACATTGAAGCAGTAATTTAAAAATTCCCAGCAAACAAAAGTCCTGGAATGGTTAGCCTCACATTGGAGTTTTACCAAACATTCAAAGAACTAACACCTATTCCCCCAAACTGTTCCAAAAAATCCAAGAGGAGGGAAGACTTTCAAGCTCTTTTTTGAAGCCAGCATTATCCTAATTCCAAACCCAGATAAAGATACTACAAAGTAAGAAAATGAAATGCCAATATCTCTGATGAACATAGATTCCAAATCCTCATCAAAACATTAGCAAATCACATTCAGCAATATATTAAAAAGAGTACTCACCATGACCAAGTGGGATTTATCCTAGAGATGCAGGTCTGGTACAATATTTGCAAATAAATAAATGTGATACATCACATAAACAAAATGAAATATGAAAAATCACATGATCATATCAATAGAAGCAGAAAAAAGCATTCAACAAAATCCAGCACCCATTTTGTATAAAAACTCTCGGTAAAGTGGGAATAGATGGATCATACCTCAACAGGCATATAGATCAGTGGAACAGAACAGAGACTACAGAAATCAGCCAAGCCATTATGCTCAATTAATATTTGACAATGGAGGCAAGACAGTCTCTTCAATAAATGGTGCTGGGAGAATTAGACAGGTACATGCAAAAAAATAAAATAAAACCAGACCACCAATTTACACCATATAAAAAAATAAACTCAAAATGGATAAAAGACTTAAATGTAAGTTGTGAAACCATAAAAATCATAGAAGAAACCATAAGCAGCAAAATCTCAGACATCTCTTGTAACAATATGTTTATGGATATATCTCCTAGGGCAAAGGAAACTAAGGAGAAAATACATAAATGGGACTATATCAAAATAAGAAGCTTCTGCACAGCAAAAGAAACCATCAACAAAATGAAAAGGGAGCCCACTGTATGGGAGAACATATTTGCCAATGAAACTTCTGATAAAGGGTCAATTTCCAAAAAATATAAAGAACTCATTTAACTTAACAAAAGAAAGATAAACAATCCAATCAAGAAATGGGCAAAGGACCTAAATAGACACTTCTCAAAAGTGGACATACAAAAGGCCAAGAGGCATATGAAAAAAATGCTCAGTCACTGGTCATCAGAAAGATGCAAATTAAAGCAACGATGAGATATCACCTCACACCTGTCAGAATGGCTACCATCAACAAATCAACAAATGACAAGTGCTAGTGAGGATGTGAAGAAAAGGGAATCCTAGTACACTGCTGGTGGGAGTGCAGCCATTATGGAAAACAGTATGGAGTTTCCTCAAAAATTAAAAATGGCACTGCCATTTGATCCAGTGACCCCACTTCTAGGAATATATCCTAAGAAGCCTGAAACATCAACCAAAAATAATGTATGCACTCCTATGTTCCTAACAGTGCTATTTACAATAGCTAAGATCTGGAAACAGCCCAAGTGCCCATCAGTAGATGAGTGGATAAAAAAGCTGTGGCACATTTACACCAGGGAATACTATGCAGCTGTAAAAAAGGAGCTCTTACCCTTTGAGGCAGCATGGAGGGACTTGGAGAGTATTATGCTAAGTGAAATAAGCCAGTCAGAGAAAGACAAGTGTCACATGATCTCACCTATATGTGGAATCTAATGAACAAAATAAACTGATGAACAAAATAAATCCAGAGACAGAAGCGAAGAACAGACTGATGAATCTCAGAGAGGAGAGGGAGAGTGGATGGGAAGAAATCAACCAAAGAACTTGTATGCACATATGCATAACACATGGACACAGATAATAGTGTGGTGAAGGCCTGAGGTTGGGGGGCAGGGTGGGGTGGAGGAGGTAAATGGGGGGGGGGAAGAAAGGGGGACATCTGTATTACTTTCAACAATAAGAATAATAAATAAATAAATAAATAAATAAATAAATAAATAAATAAATAAATAAATAAGTATTTTGGAGACCAGTCCTATTCTGTAGCTATATACTTGTCTCATTTTAAATAAATGAATAATTATACATTGTAAAAATTTATGTAACAAATTCGGAACTGGTGGCCATTTTTTATGTTTGTAACCCTTTGCTAATGAAAATAATGCTTCAGGAAAGGTCCTTGTGCATCCATCTCTTCATGCATATGTGGAAACAACTGTCAGGGGAATGTCTAGAAATGAAGTTACAGTGCCAAATGCCTTATGAAACGACTAAATCAAAGTGGCTTTTCAACATGATATAAGTTTTTCTCTTGGCCAATTTGTTAAGTAAAAATTGTATCTCTACAAAAACCTCCATTAATAAAAAAAAAAGGGGGGGGGGATAGTAGGGCAATATCATGTAAGGAAAAATATCCTATAAGTAAATTACATCTAGAAAATTTTTACTTTACCAAATTAAGTTTCATTTGCAATGCTAACAACAAGACAGCCATTATTTAGACACTCATGGTGTCTAAATAAGACAAAGGAAAATCGTTTGAACAAAAATAAAAAGGATCCCAAATCAATTATATAGAAAAGATTCCTTTATTAACTTGTGGTCGAGAATATATTTGTATATTTTCAGAAAACAACCCCAAGACCAGATGGATTCCTGCAACAGAGAGGAATTGACAGGAGTGCTCCAACCACGAAGACAAGAGGGAAAAACAGTCCAGAGATGGAAGACGCTGACAACGCCTTGCCATGGGAGCAGTCAGCAGCTGTGCACCGCTGCAGGTTGCCTAGGACCAAACCAGAGAGGGTCGGACCTGCATTGCCACCATGTGCCCACCATCCAGCTATCAATGTTGACATGTACACATAAGGAACTGTTGGACATTGAAATTGGGACTCAAACATTTTTTTGTTTTGTCTTGTTTTGTTATTATATGTTTATTTCCAGTCTGCAAAGGCAAAACTTTTTAAAGGAAAGAAATGGTGGGAAAAAGATACAGAGGCAAAGAAGCATTGAACAGACTGTCAAACTACATTGGGAAGACAGGGGAGGTTGGGCGAGGGGGGCTGTAAGAGACCAACCGAAGGACTTGTACGCTTGCATATAAGCACAACCAACGGATATAAGACACTGGGGCGGGGAGGGGGGAGGGTGGGCAGGTGAAGGCATGTCCTGGGGGGTAGGGGAGGTCGGGGGGAGATCAATGGGGGAAAAAAAGGAGACATATGTACTACTATTTGTTTTGTTTTTTTTAATTTTATTTTATTTTTATTGTTTTAAGTATTACAAATAGTAGTACATATGTCTCCTCCAGGATGCACTGCAGGAAATGGTAGAATTTAGCCTGTAAGGAATGATGGGTCATCAAGTCCTGGATGGTGTCGCCGAGTCCTCTTCGGGGAAGGTGGGGAAACATTTGGTGAGTCTGAGAGAGGTAGGTCCTGTGGGGGTAGAAGTGTATGAAGGTAGTGTTTTGTGGCTTAATGTGTGAGAGGTGATACCAGTGGTGGATTCCTTATACCTTTGCTGCAGTAGGAGTGGATAGTATGACTGGGAAGGGTCCCTCCCATGTGGGTGTTAAGGATGCCTTTCCTTTTTTCTTGACATAAACCAAGTCCCCAGGGAGGACTGAGAGATGAGTATAAGTTGTAGGAAAGGGACGGGGGAGAAGATTATCAGCGAGTTGTTGTAAGAGTGCCCTCATATGGGCAAAAGCAGGAAAGTAGTCTCCTGGAGAAGGGGAATTGTCCTCTGGGGTTTGGAGGACAAAAGGCTATCCATACATGATCTCCAAGGGGCTTAGAAGTAGTGGTTGTCGTGGCGTGGCCCTCAGTCTCCTTAGTGCCAGGGGAAGAAGTTCAGTCCAAGGCATATGGTGTTCTAAAGATAGCTTGGTTAGATGTGTTTTTAAGAGATGATTGGCCTTTTCTACTTTACCTGAAGACTGAGGGTGGTAGGGGATGTGGAAGTTCCATTTGATGTTTAGCGTTTGAGAAACCAGCTGCGTTATCTGAGAGACGAAAGCGGGGCCATTATCAGATTGAAGACACATTGGAAAGCCAAAGCAGGGGATGATGTCATGGGTGAGGGCTACCACTACTGTTTGAGCATTCTCCCAGCTGGTGGGATAGGCTTCTATCCATCCTGAAAATGTGTCAACTAGAGTGAGGAGATAACGGCGTTTTTGTGTGAGGGTATGTGTGTAAAGTCTATCTGCCAGTCCTGTCCTGGGAGGTTTCCTCTTATCTGGTGTGTTGGGAAAGAGCGAAGGCGGGCTCCACCCTGAGGAGAGCAGGGATTGCAGATGTCACATGTTACTTATCTTCTGTATTAAGGAGGATAAAGACGTAAAGGACAGAAAACTAGTGGCATACAGCAGAAGGGGTTTTTGTCCCACATGGAAAGTGTTATGGATTCCCTTTAGTATCTCCATTGCTTGGGCCTGGGGAAGGATGAATTTTTCTGCCTGAGTGTACCATTCTTGCTTCTGGAGGTACCCTAGGTACTTGAGATGTTCTTCTTTTGAGTATTGTGGGGAAATTGTAGGTATAGCCAGTAGTATTAAGTTAGTTTGGGTGGTGCCTGACTGGGCAACTCCCTTTGCTGTCCTATCTACCAGGTTATTGCCAATAGCAATAGGGTCTGTAGAATTCTGGTGTCCTTTGCAGTGTATGATGGCAGCTGCTTTTGGCAGCATGGCTGCATCAAGTAAGGCCTTGATGTGAGTATGGTTGTGTAGGGGATTGCCTTTGGTGGTTAGAAATCCCCGTTCATGCCATATGCTGGCACCAGAATGAATTATGTGGTATGCATATTTGAAGTCAGTGTAGATATTTATGGACTTGCCAGCTGAGATGGTTAGAGCTCGGGTAAGGGCTATGAGTTCTGCTTGCTGAGATGTTGTGTTTGGGGGAAGGGAACTTGCTTCTATTATGGATGAATCGCTAGATACTATAGCATAACCTGCTTTATATAGTCCCTCCTTTGTGCAGGAAGAGCTGCCATCGATGTAAAGGGGTTGTTTGGGTGTGGAGAGAGGAGTGGGTGAAATATGAGGAAAGGGAGATATGAACTGGGTAATTGTTTCAATGCAGGAGTGGAGAGGAGGGTCTGTCCCAACAGGGAGGAGAGTAGCAGGATTCAAGGGAGAGCAAGGAATGAAAGAAAACTGGTGGTTTTCTATGAAAACCAGATGGTATGCCTGAAGTCGTGAAGGTGAGAGATGTTGTATAGCCTTATGGGTCACAAGGTCCTGAAGGTGATGAGGGGATTTGATAGTAGTGTGCTGCCCAAAGATAAGTTTAGAGCTTTCTAGGGCTAGAGTAGCTGCTGATGCTAAGGCTCTGAGACAAGGGGCCCAGCCTCTACAGGTGGGGTCTAGTTGTTTTGATAGGTATGCTACTGGGGCGAAAGAGGGACCCTTGTCTTGTCCTAGGATCCCCCAGAGCCAGGCCATGATTTTCATGAGTGTATAGTATGAATGACTGTGAGAGGTCTGGAAGGTGTAGTGCTGGGACCTGGATAAGAGCCTGCTGTAAGGATTTAAAGGCCGATTCTATAGGTTTTGAAGGGTCTAGAGGATCATTGGGGTCTCCTTTAGTTGCCTCATACAGGGGTCTGGCTAGGTTACTGTAATTGGGGATCCAGGAGCAGAGAAAACCAGCCACTCCCAGGAAAAAAAGAAGGTCAGATTTGGTGGTTGGTGTAGGTAAGGAAGAGATAAGGCTTTTATGGTCGGCAGTAATCTCCTTCCTGTCCTGTGAAATTCTGATGCCAAGGTATGTTACTACTGACTGGGAGAGCTGAGCCTTAGTTGCTGAGACCCGATAACCACGCTGGGTAAGAAAGTTAAGAAGTAGACACGTGTCCTCCTGGGAGGTTTGGAGATTAGAACTGCACAGTAGGAGGTCATCTACGTATTGTAGGAGGGAGCTTCTGGGCAACGCCAGATCCCGCAAGTCTTTTGCCAATGCCTGCCCAGAGAAGTGGGGGCTATCCCTAAACCCCTGGGGCAGAACCGTCCACTTGAGCTGCTGTGAATGTCTAGTTTCAGGGTCAGTCCAGATGAACGCAAAGAGGTCCTGATATTGTGAATCCAAAGGGATAGTGAAGAAGGCATCTTTTAGATCAAGGACTGTAAAAAAGGAGGACAAAGGGGGAATAGAAGACAGAATAGTATAGGGATTGGGCACAACAGGAGCTATGGCAGTACTGCTGAGTTGATGGCTCTGAGGTCTTGAACCAGGCAACACGAGCCATTTGGTTTTATAACAGGAAGGATGGGAGTGTTGAAGGGGGAGTTTGTGGGCCTCAAAAGACCTGAATTGAGAAGTTTGGAAATAGTAAGTTTGAGGCCGAGTAGATGTTTGGTTGGGACAGGGTATTGGGGGACGAAAGGGAAGGAGTCAGGATTTTTGCGGTGGATAAGGACGGGAGTGTGATGTTTGGCTATGGATGGTTTGGAGGTGTCCCAAACTATAGGGTTGACTTTATCTGGAGGTAATGGGGGAATGACCAAGGCTGAGTCTGAGTCAGCAGCGGAGACAAGAAAGATAGAGGCCGAGGGTGTGTAGGCAGAGGGAGTCAGTGAGACAGTTGCATGGAATTTAGATAAGATGTCTCTCCCCAGTAAAGGAATGGGGCATTGGGGAATAACTAAGAAACAGTGTGTGAACTATATTCCCTCAAAGGTACAGAGGAGGGGTTGAGTTACTAGAGGGATGGTCTTTGTTCCCGAGACTCCCACAATAGTAGTGGTGGATGGCATTAAAGGGCCCAAAAATTCGGGCAAGGTGGAGTAAGTGGCCCCGGTATCAACAAGGAAAGAGACTGGCTTACCTGTTATGCGAAGATTTACCTTGGGCTCCTGATGCATGATCACCACCGGGGCCAGAGACCCAGGGCCCCGTCAGTCCTCTGTTGCCAGTCCCAGCAGATCTGTTATGGATCCGATGTGGGGGTTTCCATTAGAGAGGAAGATCCAGCCCCCCTTCGGCGACTGGGGCAATCAACTCCCCAATGCCCCTCCAAATGGCAGTGCAGACATGGGCCAGGAGGGGGCCTCGGGTTTGGGCAATGTCTTGCCCAATGTCCCTGCTGTTTGCGTTTGAAGCAGGCTCCCAGTGGGATTGGTGTAGGCCTTCCTTTCTGAGTTGGCATGGAGCCTTAGGATGTGGAGCCCTGGAGGGCCTTCGCCAGCATAAGGTAATTTTCCTGGTCTCTTTTTTTAAGGTCCTCCTTTTCCTGTTCTTCTCTATTATGGAAGACCTTAAAGGCCACGCTAAGAAGTTCCCTCTGGGGAGTCTCGGGCCCATCCTCAAGCTTCTTTAGTTTTTTTTCTTATGTCTGGGGCTGACTGGGATATAAAGTGTGAGTGTAGTAAGGCTATACCTGCTGGGGAAGTAGGATCAATACTGGTATATTTTTGAAGCGCTGGTGAAAGGCATTCAAGGAATTCTTCAGGGTTTTCCTGTGGGCGCTGGGTAATCTCCTTTATTTTATCATAATTTACTGCCTTATTAGCCAGCCTGTGAAAAGCCTGGAGAATATTGTCAAGCATACTATTCCGTGCCTCTCTATTCTGATGTCCAAGTTGGTAGTTCCAGTCAGGATCTTCCTGGGGAACTACAAGGGTGCCAATAGGATTGGAATTGTTACGAGTGTGGGCCTCATCTGCAATCTGCTGAGCTGTGTCCCAGACTCGGTCTTTGTCTGATGGAGTTAGGGAGGAAGTGAGAATGATAAAAATGTCGTGCCAGGTAAGATCATAAGATTGAGTGATATATTTGAATTCTTTGATGTAGTTATCAGGGTCTGAGGAGAAAGAACTGAGGTGTTTTTCAATTTGAGAAAGATCAGAAAGTGAGAAGGGAATGGCTACCCGGATGATGCCCTCCACCCCTGCGACCTCGCACAAAGGGAACTGGCGGTCAGGGGACGAATATTCAGGGAAGAGCGCGCAGGCGCAGGGCAAGGCGGGCAGTTAGAATTCTCAGGTGGCGGGCCGTGGGGTGCAGTGTTCGTGGCAGGATTGTAAGGAGGTGGCAGGAGTGAAACACATGGGGAGAAATGATCCGCTGGGTCAAAAGAGCAGTCAGAAGACAGAGAAAGGGGCTGAGGACAGGTTTGAGAGGGCAAAGAGGACTTTGCAAGGAGGATATGGTAGGTGGAACATGAGGAGTAAAGCGAAGGGCGAGAGCGGAGGAAAAAGAAAGCCTGTACATAGGGAATCTTGAAAGCTTTCCCCGTTCGGTGGCAAAAATTATCTAGATCTCGGAGGATATTGGAATCAAAAGTGCTATTTTCAGGCCACAAAGAGCCATTATCAAGTTTATATTGTGGCCAGGCAGCGTTACAGAAAAAAATGAGCTTCTTTGGTTTGATGTAGCCAGAAAGACCAAGGGTCAAGAGATTGGCGAGAAGACACTCTAAAGGTGTGTTTCGAGGGGGGTTTGGATTGAGAGGTTCCCATGACCAGAGGGAAGGGCCACCGAGAAGTTGGGGAAGGAAGAAGAAGCGTCCTTCTTTTCCCTCAGCCAACCTGGAGAGAAAGAGAGAGACGAGAGAAGGTTCCAAGGTCGTCACCCTGAGATCTTTCCCGTGGAGTAGAGCAGAGTTTTCCTGACCAGGTACCTGGGCTTTCGTAGAACATAGAATGTGTAGCCAAGTAGACGGGAAAACTCTGAGGCCCTTCCAGGTCAAGGAAACCAGAGGCGGGGTGGGGTCGGGAACATCCCTGAAGTCTACCGGTTAGAAGGAAGCGACGAGATTCCCATGTGTCCTGGTACAGTAGGGTTCAAGAAGTGTTCTGAGCAGGCAATCAACTCAGAACCATGCCACTGAGCAGAGCCAGAGTAGGAGTCAGAAGCTCGGGGCTAGGTCCGAGGATCATCCACGCTCACCCAGGTTTTCGGCACCAGATGAAAGATGAGACAGAGGGCCGGAGACCAAGACACAGGCTTTATTAGAGGAGAAGACCCCTGCTGAGCTACCTTCCAAATGGAGAAAGAGCACATCACACGTGCAGGGGTGAAGGCGCCTTTTGAGGGGAGGAAAGGGAAGGGATGGGGCTTAGGGTATTCGGCACACGCTGATTGGTGGCTTCATATAAGGCACATAATTAGGGCCTTAGGAATCAGGGGCTTAGGGTATTTGGCAGGTGCTGATTGGTGGTTCAATGTACAGTCCATATAAAGGTGCCTGGTTAGGTGTTCAGGAATGTTTGGGCTGCAGGTGGAGTTTATGTCATTCTTCATCCATCAGTTGGGGGCAGAGAGGATCTATCAGATGTACTAGTATGCTTTGAAATATTTAATACTGATCTTAAAAACTAATTTCTAAGATTATTTATTCAAAGATGATTCTTTTTATAGCATTGTGTTTTAGTTTACTTATTTTGTACATATGTTTGAAATCAACTACTGTAGGAAATCAACAATCCATTAGAAAAATTTGCTCTACTTTTATCTACCAAATTGATTTTAAATTTTCACTTTAGCCAGACAATTTTTTCAAATTAGTTTTATGCATATACAAAAGTAGCAATTATTTCATTTTAAATAGCTGAGTTTTTAGATTATTGGAAAAAACTATTTGAAAACAAATTTATTGACTATAAAGTTTAGTCATGTTAATGAAAAAAAAAAATTGAAACCTGTAAAGAATTTTTGTGAGTTTATTTGAGCCAAACTGTCAACATATGCCGAGAAGCAGAACCTCAATGAATTGAGATAATGCTCCGGAGAATGGAGGGTTACATCTGTATTTACACATTGCAATCAAAGAAAAGGGACGTAGGTGAGTTACATGAAATTCACTGGTGATAGATTAGGGAGGTGGGATAAAGCAAAGCGGGGAAACCTCTGGGATAGAGTAAAAAGTAAAATGATGGACATGTGCTTCTTTTACAGAGATGGATACAGGATACTTTAACGTAATTAATAGTTGACAATTAACTTGATAACAATAACAATGAGGGAATGTATAGCTTTTATTGGTGCCATGTGTTGTGCCCTGAGGGGTCGGGGGTAAAAAGGAAGTTACAAGTTACCCAGACATCTCACAGATATGTTATCTTGGAAGCAAAAAGGCAAATGGGCTCAGTAAAGAAGATCTAAGTTGATCTTTGTCAGGGAAAATATCGGCCTAGGACATGACTACCCACTATAACCTGTTTGTAGTTAAATATTTAATTTTCAAACCATCTTTTGTGGTTATTTTAGGTCTCTGAGTTTGCAAGACTGCCACGCAGGCCTCCCCTGAGCTTGTCAGGTTAGCATGTGGCTCCTTTCATCCACAGTCAGAATACAATACATGTGGTAAAGTTACCACACAGTTTAATAAGTAACAAAAATGTTTGCTTCATATTTCTGAACTATTGTAAATATTTCTTCTGTATTCCAACTGACTAAAGATATTCAGTTAAAATGTTGTACTGAGAACGCAAACCCCTATTTTGTAAAAACTGCTGTTTAGAATTCTCTGCTGTTTTTCCTAGACGGCCTCTTATTCTAAAAAAATAACTTTGCTTTCTAGCCTGCTTTAGCCTGCTTGAATAATGAGGACCATAAACTTAGCTGTCTGACCTGGTAGGCCAGAGACTAGATGTGCCCATAATTTTTAGAACTGTGTTTGTTTTCAAAGACAGCAGCGAGATAACCACGAATTGCAGAGGAGAGTGGGGGGGGGGGGGGAGGGCGGGGGAGGCAGCATGCTGATGTGGCCAAGAGAGAGGAGTGAGCCTGGGCTATAGGAGGGTCTGTTTCCTCAGAAGATCGAGGCCTGGAACCCAGGCTGGCTGCACAGCCTGAAGCACCAGACCAAAGACCCCAAGGCCCACATAACATCCAACCGTGGCAGAGATGGTCAGAGAGAAAGCCTCAGTTTTGTGTGTGTATGGGTGGGGAGGGGTGTGAGGGGGTTGTTTGTTTGTTTTAAACCCAGAGCACAGGAGTTTTCATATGCAGCTCTTCACCCAAGGCCTTTGTACAGGGAGGACGGTGTGGACTCAAGGTGCCTAAGGAAAGGCAGCGATAGGAACCATTGCAGGGAGATGTGGAAAAGCAGCAGCCAGGAGTCCTGCATTTGGTCATAAGGGCCATTTTTCCTGAGAGAAGCCAGCCCATCCCAGTTGCCTCAGGGCAGGAAAAGGAAAAACCTACCCTAGGTGATACAGCCTGCCCCACCCTCAGGAGGCCTGCCTGCCACACCCTGCAGGGTGACCCTTTCAGAAGAAACAAGAGCAGAGGCCAAGTCTATGGGTTTGAACATCTCAGGAGCACCAGTGACTGGATTGAGAGAGGGACCATCCACCCCCCTATCCTGGAAACCTCACTGGTACTTTCCCCACAGGGAGAGCTGATAGAAAACAGGTTTCCAGCCCATCCCACTGGATTGCATACAAGGATCTCTGCCCAGCCGAGGGCAGAGTGATATTTGGGGCCACTTGCTCTGGGAGTAGCTCTGGGACGGGAAACACCACCCTGAAATCTGAACACCTCCCCGCCTAAAACCCTTTGAGAAACAGACTTCTGAGTGATTCAGATTGACAGCTGGCTGACAGGCAAAGGCAGGCAGAGATGGAGCCTGGGGAACAGGAGAAGTTTGTTGACCAGCCCTGGGCCCAATGCTGCTAACAAGCCTGCTTTAGAGGAAAGATTGGCCCCTCTCCTGCTTGCAGCCAAGGCCTGTGAGAGACAGACACAAATGCTGACAAGCTGGGAGATTTAAGCAGGTTGCTGAGAGCCAAAGGAGGACAGTGTCTGGCAGTGGTTAGCACCTAACTACCTCACAGGAAGCCCAGAATAGGCAGGAAGAACAGTCAGCCAAGGTCATCAGAAGAGTAGCATCCAAAGGGAGCTCCCATGGGGCACTAAACTCAGCTGAAACAAATGCCACCTCACTTTTTAATTCTCTTCTCAGTTTTTTCTTTTCCGTTTTTAAATTTTTTCTCTTTCCTTTCTTTTTTTCTAAATTTAGCTTCTTTACCTATCTGCTTTATTGATTTGTTATTATTCTAGTCTCTATTATTCTGTTAATATATCTAATTTTCCCTTTCCTTTTCCTACTCAATTTTTTTCTTTTTCTGTTTTCCACTATTCTTTTTTTTTTTCTTTCTGTTCTCTCTTTTTTCTCCTGCTTTCTAATCTTTTTTCATTTTATTATTTTAGGACTATCTGCTTTCTCTATTTTCCTTTTGAATTTCTTTTCTTTTCTTCCTCCTTTATTTTAAACTGTTTTCTTTCCCCTGGCCCCCTAATTCTTTATTCTTATTTTCTTTATTTCAGCTCTGCATCTAAATAATCCTCCCCCCATTTTTGGTTTTTCCTTTGTTTGCTTGTTTATTTTGTTTTGTCCTTGTATTTCTCTTCCTTTCGTTTTTTTCTTTCTCACTTCCTTTCTTTCTACAATTCATGCTCTCTTTTCTCTTTCCTAATTCTCTCTTCTCTGGTGATTGCTTTTATTGGTGCTGTAGAGGTCTTGTGTATGTCATTGTTTTTGTTTGTTTGTTTGTTTCGTGTTTTGTGCTGTATTTTGTTCCATTTGGTCAGCACCTACACAACAGCTCACATGACATGGTCGGAGGTGAGCCACATAGTAAGCCAGCCTGAGAGGAGACTCCATCCATGGAGGGGACAATAATGTTAAAGACTTAACTACAATAGGAGAACCCAAATAACACTGATCTAATACATAGAAACAAATATAAAGGTACATCAAAAAATGAGAAGACAAAGAAACAATCCCCAAATTAAAGAAAATGAGGAATCACCAGAAAAGGAACTAAATGAAAATGGAGGCAAGTAATTTGTCAGGTAAAGAAATCAAAGTGATGGTTATAAGAATGCTCAAACATCTGAGGGACAATTACAAGCAACTTGAGAATTATAAGGAGCTAAATGAGAAATACACAACATAAATAAGAACCAAGAGGAAATGAATAATGTTACATAACTGTAATAAAGAACACCCTAGAAGGATTCAATAGTTGACTAGAAGAAACTGAGGACTGAATCAGCAAGTTATAATACAAGGTAGAAAAAAACACCCATTCAGAGTGGCAAATGGAAAAAAAAAACTTCAAAAGCAGGAGGAGACTCTGAGGAATCTTTGAGACAACATGAAAATAACAACATTCGCATTATAGGGGTACCAGAGAAAGTAGAATCTGAGAAAGGAATAAAGAACCTATTTGAAGAAATAATGGCAGAAAATTTCCCTAACCTGGTAAAGGACAAAGTCACTCAAGTTCAGGAAACACAGAGAATGCCAATCAATATGAACCCCAAAAGACTCACACCAAGGAACATAATAATTAAAATAGCAGACATTAAAGACAAAGGAAGACTCTTAAAGGCTGAAAGAGAGAGACAGAAAGTTACCAACAAGGGAGCTCCCATTAGACTGTCAGTTGACTTCTCAATAGGAACACTTTAGGTCAGAAGAGAATGGAATGAAGTATTTATATATATAAAAGCCTAAGCAGCAACTCAACTGGTGGACTGGTAACTATGATGTGCACTGACCACCAGGGGGCAGACACTCAACACAGGGGCTGCTCCCAGGTGGTAAGTGCACTCCCATGGTGGAAGCACCGCACAGCTGACCAATGGGCACTGGGCTCATGGCTCCCAGTCCCAGCATGGGGACTGACTGGATGGGAGCCTGTGGCCACTCCTCCATGAGGCTGTGATGACGAGTGGTGGCTGCACGGTCATGGGTGTGACAGTATGGCACTAGGATGGGTGCAAGGACCACAGCAGAGTGGCAGAGAACCTACTAAGTGGTGGGCACAGCAGGGCCGGGGTGAGCGGGAGCGGCGCAGTGCCCAGCCTGGGCTCAGGCTCCTCCCTAGCTGCCTGCCGCTTCACACACTACTTTGTGCTGTGCGGGATCAACACAGACAGTGGGCTGGAGCCCAACGAAGTGGTGGGTAAGGCCAGGCTACAACAGCGCAAAGGTCCACTGATCCCCACAGACTAGGCCAAGGGACCCTATCAGTGCACGAATCCATGCACCAGGCCTCTAATATAAAATAATGAAAACTAAGGGACTGAAACCAAGAATACTCTATCCAGCAAGGCTATTATTCAAAATTGGAAGTGAAATAAAGAGCTTCACAGACAGAAAAGGCTAAAAGTTTTTACCACCAAACCAGCAATGCAAGAAATGCTAAAAGAACTATTGTAAGAAGAAGAAATAGAAAGAGAAAAACACAAGCATAAAGAAAAAGAATGGTGCCCTGCTGATATTGCTCAGTGGTTGAGCATCAATCTATGAACAGGAAGGTTGCAGTTCAATTTCCAGTTAGAGCACATGTCCACATTGTGGGGTCAGTCCCCAGTGTGGGGCATAAGGAGGCAGCTGATCAATGATTCTCTCTCATTATTGATGTTCTTATCTCTCTCTCTCTTCCTCTCTCAATAAAAATGTATTTTTTTAAAAAAGAATAAGAGGAGAGAATCCAAGATGGCGGCGTAGGTAAACACCTAAACTGCTGCCTCGTGCAACAATTTCAAAAGTTCAACTAAAAGACAAAACGTCTATCACCCAGAACCACGGGAAAGCTGGCTGAGTGGAAGTTCTACAACTAGAAGGAAAGAGAAAAGAGCATCGAGACGTGCACGAGCGCTGAAAAGCTGAGGTACGGAGGCACGGGATCCAGGCTGGCGGCGGGAGTTGCTTTTTTCAACCCAAAGGGAGACAAGCCCCCGACTACTCTGAAATCCAGTTTCTGGGGAGACGCGGGGGACCCAAACTCCTACGGGGGAAAAGCTGGACTGTCTGCCAGTGAGGGTGGCTTACTTGCAGAGCTGCGCGCAGGAATAATTGTTTACGGCACTGGGGCACGGGACTCCGGGACGCCCTTGGGGACACAGAGTCGGCTAACTAGCAGCCATTGCTGTTTGCCACGCCCTAGCCTAGTGACACCCTGAGGCCCTGCCCCACACAACCTACAAACCCACCCAAGCTCCAAGCAGCAGCGTTAGCAGAAGAAAGCCCCGCCCTATCGCAGCTTAACCTAGCAAACTTGCAGCCAGGGTCAGACAGCTCCAAAACCTCCAAACCCCCAGCAAAGAGGAGAAAACTGTAGCTCTCACTGTAGCTCCTGCTGGATGGCCTCAGACAGTAGCTGACCTGCACCCCATTGGAGATCCAGAAGCCAGTGTACCTAGTGGTCAGAGTGAGACACCAGATTTCAACTCCTCACATCCATAAGTGACACATTCAAGAACATAATGCATATGTTCATTAGAATCCACATATGAGTAAGACTCAGCGAGCACCAAAGCCCCACTGAAACAAGTCCTGCACCATAAGCGTGTCTCCAGCACAGCAGTTCTTATAGACACAGCGAGTCCTCACAGCTGATTGGCCTGGAGGTCAATTCCTCCCAGCGTACCAACAGCAATTAAGACTTAACTACACCAAGACTTTGCACTCAGTCCACAAAGGGGTGGACCAAGAGCGTCCACATCAGGTGATTGGGGAGGCTGAGCTACTGCCCCCTATAGGTCACCTACCACACAAAGCCACTCCATCAACACAGGGAAGCAGCCAAAATGCAGAGACAAAGAAACATGTCACCAATGAAAGAAACGGAGGAAAGCAAACTACTGGACGACATAGAGTTCAGAACCACATTTATAAGGTTACTCAAGAATCTTCTAAAAACTGCCGAGAAACTTGATGACACTTCTGAGGAGCTTAGTGAGACCTTCAAGGACCTTAATGAGAATGCCAAAAAAAAAAAATGGAAAAGGACCAGTCAGAAATGAAGCATACACTGTCTAAAATAAAGAATATACAGAAACTCAACTGCACATCAACGTACCCCAAGAATCAAACCAAAGATCTGAAATATGAGGAAACAAAAAACACCCAAGCAGAAAAACAAAAAGAAAAAGGAATCCAAAAATATGAAGATAGTGTAAGGAGCCTCTGGGACAACGTCAAGCGTACCAACATCCGAATTTTTGGGGTGCCAGAAGAAGGAAGAGAGCAAAATACTGAAAACCTATTAGAAGAAATAATGACAGAAAACTTTCCCTACCTGATGAAAGAAATAGACTTACAAGTCCAGGAAGCACACGGAACCCCATACAAGAGGAATCCAAAGAGGACCACACCAAGACACATCATAATTAAAATGCCAAGGGCAAAAGACAAAGAGAGAATATTAAAAGCAGCAAGAGAAAAACAGTTAATTACCTACAAGGAAGTACCCATACGACTGTCAGCTGATTTCTCAACAGAAACTATGCAGGCCAGAAGGGAGTGGCAAGAAATATTCAAAGTGATGAACAGCAAGAACCTACAGCCAAGATTACTCTACCCAGCAAAGCTATCATTCAGAGTTGAAGGTCAGATAAAGAGCTTCACAGACAAGAAAAAGCTAAAGGAGTTCATCACCACCAAACCAGGATTACATGAAATGCTGAAGGGTATTCTTTAAGGAGAGGAAGAAGAAGAAAAAGGTAAAGATAAAAATTATGAACAACAAAATGACATCAAATACATACCTACCAACAAGTGAATCTAAAAATCAAGTGAATAAAAAATCTGAAGAACAGAATGGACTGGTGAATACAATAGAATCAGGGACATAGAAAGGGAGTGAACTGACGATTCTCAGGGGAAGCAGGTGTGAGGGGTGCGGGAAGAGATTGGACAAAAATCTTACTCCTATGGATGAAGACAGTGGCGGTGGGTAAGGGCATGGGGTGGGGTGGGGAATCAGGTGGAGGGGAGCTATGGGGGGGAAAAAAGAGGAACACCTGTAATAATCTGAACAATAAAGATTTATTAAAAAAATAAAAATAAAAGCATTGGGAAGTAAAAAAATAAATAAATAAAATAAAAAATAAAAAAGAATAAGAATGGCAATATATAAATACCTATCTCTAATAACCTTAAGTGTAAATAGCTTAAATTGTCCTAGCAGAAAGCATAGAGTAAGAAATAGATAAGAAAATAACCCATATATATGCTATCTACAAGGATGCATCTCAGAACAAAGCACTCACACAGAATGAAAATGAAGGAATGTGGGGAGGTGAGGGGGGGGGAAATCCAGGCAAATGGAAGTGGAAAAAAAAAAAAGCTGAGGTAGCCATACTGGTATCTGATAAAATAGACTTCAAAGTGAAGGCCATAACAAGAGAAAAATGAAGGCCACTTCATAATATTAAAGGGATCAATCCAACAAGATAATATAACCCTGGTAAACATATATGCACCCAATACAGGAGCATCAAAATATATTTTTAAAAAAACTTATGGAGGGTTTCAAGGGAGAGATTGACAGCAATACAATCATAATAAGGGACTTTAATACCCACTGACATTACTTAATGGATCTTCCAAACAAAGAAAAAATCAACAGGAAAGAGTGATCCTAAATGACACACTAGATCAGATGGAATATACATTCTTCTCAAGTGCACTGGGACATTTTCAAAGATAGACCACGTGTTAGGACACAAACCAAGTCTCTACAAGTTCAAGAAAATTGAAATCATATCAAGCATCTTCTCAGATCAAGTGGCATGAATTTAGAAATAAACTACAATAAAAACACTCAAAAACATTCAAAGACATGGAGGCTATGTAGCATATTATTTAACAATGAATGGGTTACCAAAGAGATCAAGGAAGAAATAAAAAACATCCCAGAAACAAGTGAAAATGAATACAAAATAACCCCAAATCTGGACACAGTGAAAGCAAATCCTGAGAGGGAAGTTCATGTCATTACAGGCCTACCTCAAAAACAATAACCTTTTATTTCATTTTTTTAAAAAGTATTTTTTTACTGGTTTCAGAAAGGAAGGAAGAGAGATGGGGACAGATAGAAACATCAACGATGAGAGAGAATAATTGATCAACTGCCTCCTGCACACCGCAAACTGGAGATAGAGCCTGCAATCTGGGCATTTTCCCTGACTGGTAATCAAACCATGACCTCCTGGTTCATAGGTCAACATTTAACCACTGAGCCATGCTGGACAGGCAAGAAAAAATTTTAATAAACTATCTACAACTTAAAGAATTAGAAAGAGAACAACAAGAAAAGACCAGAGTGAAGTTTCTAGCACTAGAGGCCCATCTCAAAAAAACAAGAAAAATTTCTAATAAATTATATAATTCTAAACTTAAAGAATTAGAAAGTGAGCAAAATAAAATTCCAGTGTAAGTAGAAGGAAGGAAATAACAAAAATCAGAGAAGAAATAAATGAGAGACTAAAAACCAAGATAAACAAGATTGATGAACCGTTAGCCAGACTCACCAAGAAAGAGAGAGGACCCAAATAAATAAAATCAGAAGCGAAAGCAGATAAGTAATCACTGACACCACAGAAATACAAAGGATTGTAACAAAATACTATGAACAACTATATGCCAGCAAGCTGGACTAGGAGGGGGAAATGGACAAATTCCTAGAAAAATACAATTTCCCAAAATTTAATCAGGAAGATTCAGAAAACCTGAACAGACCAATAACAACTGATGAAATAGAAGCAGTAATCAAAAAACTCCCAGAAAACAAAAGCCCGAGGAGGTTTTTGATTACTGCTTCTATTTCATCAGTTGTTATTGGCCTATTCAGGCTTCACAGGGGAGTTTTACAAAGCATTCAAAGAAGAACTAACACCTATACTCCTCAAACTATTCCAAAACATTCAAGAATAAGGAAGACTTCCAAACTTTTTTATGAGACCAGCATTATCCTAATTCCAAAACCAGGTAAAGGAACTACAAAGAAATAGACTCACAAGCCAATATCCCTGATGAACATGGATGTTAAAATCCTCAACAGGATAGTAGCAAATCAGATCCAGCAATATATTAAAAAGATTATACGCCACGATCAAGTGGGACTTATTCCAGGGATGCAAGACTGGTACAATATTTGCAAATCAATAAACATGACACACCACATAAACAAATTGAAAGACAAAAATCACATGATCATATCGATAGATGCAGAAAAAGTATTCGACACATCCAACTCCCATTTTTTATAATTTTTGATAACTTCTCAGCAAAGTGGGAATAGAGGGATCAAATCTCAATATAATAAAGGCCATATATAACAAACCTACAGGTACCATCATACTCACTGGGAAAAAATGAAAACCATTTCCCCTAAGAACAGGAACAAGACAGGGATTTGCGCTTTCACTCTTATTCAACATAATACTTGAAGTCCTAGTCACAGCAATCAGACAAGAAGAAATAAAAGATATCAAATTTGAAAGGAGGAAGTAAAACTCTCATTATTCACAGATGATATGATATTGTACATGGAAAACCCTAAAGACTCCATCAAAAAGCTACAAGATTTAATAAATGAATTTGGAAACATAGGAGGATACAAAGTTAACACACAGAAATTGATGGCATTATTATACACCAGTAAGGAATTCCAGAAAGAGAAACGAAAGAAGTAATCCCATTCACCATGCAACAAAAAAATTAAGATACTTAGGAATAAATTTAACCAAGGAGGTAAAAGACCAGTACTCACAAAACTACAGGACATTGAAAAAAGAGATAGAGGAGGGGGGAGAATCCAAGATGGTGGCGTAGGTAAACACCTAAACTGCTGCCTCGCACAACAATTTCAAAACAACAACTAAAAGACAAAACATCTATCACCCAGAACCTCGGGAAAGCTGGCTGAGTGGAAGTTCTACAACTAGAAGGAAAGAGAAAAGAGCATTGAGACGTGCACAAGCACTGAAAAGCTGAGGTACGGAGGCGTGTGATCTGGGCTGGTGGCAGCCGCTGCTTTTTTCAACCAAAAGGGAGACAAGCCCCTGATTACTCTGAAATACAGTTTCTGGGGAGACGGAGGGGACCCAGACTCCTACGGGGAGAAGCTGGATTGTCTGCCACCGGGTCGGAAAGTGAGGGGGGCCTGCTTGCAGAGCTGTGCGCAAGAATTGTTTACTGCACTGGGGCACGGGACACAGTCAGAGACACAGAGCCAGCTAACTAGCAGCCATCGCTGTTTGCCACGCCCTAGCCTAGTGACGCCCTGAGACCCTGCCCCACACAACCTACAAACCCACCCAAGCTCCAAGCAGCAGCATTAGCATAAGAAAGGCCTGCCCTATCGCAGCTTAACCTAGCAAACTTGCAGCCAGGGTCAGACAGCTCCAAAACCTCCAAACCCCCAGCAAAGAGGAGAAAACTGTAGCTCTCACTGTAGCTCCTGTTGGGTGGACTCAGACAATAACTGACCTGCACCCCATTGGAGATCCAGAAGCCAGTGTACCTAGTGGTCAGTGTGAGACACCAGATTTCAACTCCTCACATCCATAAGTGACACATTCAAGAACATAATGCATATGTTCATTAGAATCCACATATGAGTAAGACTCAGCGAGCACCAAAGCCCCACTGAAACAAGTCCTGCACCATAAGCGTGTCTCCAGCACAGCAGTTCTTATAGACACAGCGAGTCCTCACAGCTGATTGGCCTGGAGGTCAATTCCTCCCAGCGTACCAACAGCAATTAAGACTTAACTACACCAAGACTTTGCACTCAGTCCACAAAGGGGTGGACCAAGAGCGTCCACATCAGGTGATTGGGGAGGCTGAGCTACTGCCCCCTATAGGTCACCTACCACACAAAGCCACTCCATCAACACAGGGAAGCAGCCAAAATGCAGAGACAAAGAAACATGTCACCAATGAAAGAAACGGAGGAAAGCAAACTACTGGACGACATAGAGTTCAGAACCACATTTATAAGGTTACTCAAGAATCTTCTAAAAACTGCCGAGAAACTTGATGACACTTCTGAGGAGCTTAGTGAGACCTTCAAGGACCTTAATGAGAATGCCAAAAAAAAAAATGGAAAAGGACCAGTCAGAAATGAAGCATACACTGTCTAAAATAAAGAATATACAGAAACTCAACTGCACATCAACGTACCCCAAGAATCAAACCAAAGATCTGAAATATGAGGAAACAAAAAACACCCAAGCAGAAAAACAAAAAGAAAAAGGAATCCAAAAATATGAAGATAGTGTAAGGAGCCTCTGGGACAACTTCAAGTGTACCAACATCCGAATTTTTGGGGTGCCAAAAGAAGGAAGAGAGCAAAATACTGAAAACCTATTAGAAGAAATAATGACAGAAAACTTTCCCTACCTGATGAAAGAAATAGACTTACAAGTCCAGGAAGCGCACGGAACCCCATACAAGAGGAATCCAAAGAGGACCACACCAAGACACATCATAATTAAAATGCCAAGGGCAAAAGACAAAGAGAGAATCTTGAAAGCAGCAAGAGAAAAACAGTTAGTTACCTACAATGGAGTACCCATACGACTGTCAGCTGATTTCTCAACAGAAACTATGCAGGCCAGAAGGGAGTGGCAAGAAATATTCAAAGTGATGAACAGCAAGAACCTACAACCAAGATTACTCTACCCAGCAAAGCTATCATTCAGAGTTGAAGGTCAGATAAAGAGCTTCACAGACAAGAAAAAGCTAAAGGAGTTCATCGCCACCAAACCAGGATTACATGAAATGCTGAAGGGTATTCTTTAAGAAGAGGAAGAAGAAGAAAAAGGTAAAGATAAAAATTATGAACAACAAAATGACATCAAATACATACCTACCAACAAGTGAATCTAAAAATCAAGTAAATAAAAAATCTGAAGAACAAAAACCAAAAAAAAAAGAGATAGAGGAAGGTATAAACAAGTGGAAGAATATACCGTATTCATGGATTGGTAGAATTAACATCATTAAAATGTCCATACTGCCCAAGGCAATCTACAGATTCAGTGTATTCCCTATTAAAATACCAATAGCATATTTTACTATCTAGAACAAATGCTCCAAAAATTTATACATAACCAAGAAAGATCCCATATAGCTGCAGCAATCTTGAGAAAGAAGAACAAAGTTGGAGGGATAACAATACCAGATATAATGTGATACTACAAAGCCACTATACTCAAAACTGCCTGGTACTGGCACAAGAACCAACATATAGATCAATGGAACAGAACAGATACCCAAGAAATCAACCCCAGCCATTATGCTCAATATTTCACAAAGGAGGCAAGAGCATACAATAGCATCAAGACAGTCTCTTCATTAAATGGTGTTGGTAAAATTGGACAGATACATGTAAAAAATGAAACTATACCACCAACTTACACCATACACAAAAATAAACTCAAAATGGATAAAGAACTTAAATGTAAGATGGGAAACCATAAAAAATCTTAGAAGAATCCATAGGCAGCAAAATATCAAACATATGTCATAGCAATATCTTTACCTAGGATAATGGAAAATAAGAAGAAAATAAACAAATGGAACTACATCAAAATGAAAAGCTTCTGCACACTAAAGGAAACCATCAACAAAACAAAAAAGGGAGCCCACTGCATAGGAGAACATATTTGCCAATATCACATCTGATAAGGGTTTAATCTCCAAAATTTAAGGGAACTCATACAACTTAACAAAAGGAAGATAAACAATCCAATCAAAAAATGGGCAAAGGACCTAAATAAACACTTTTTGAAAGTGGACATACAGAAAGCCAAGAGACATATGAGAACATGCTCAAAGTCATTAATCATCTGAGAGATGCAAATCAAAACAACAATGAGGTACCATCTCACACCTGGCTATCATCAACAAATCAACAAATGACAAGTGCTGGTGAGGATGTGGAGAAAAAGAAACCCTTGTACACTGCTGGTGGCAATGCAGACTGGTGCAGGCACTGTGGAGAACATTATGGAGTTTCCTCAAAAAATTAAAAATGGAGCTTCCATTTGACCCAGTAATCCCACTTCTGGAATATATCCCAAGAAATCAGAAACACCAATCAGAAAGAATATGTGCAACCTATGTTCATAGCAGCACAATTTATAATAGCCAAGATTTGGGAACAGCCTAAGTACCCATCAAGAGATGAGTGGTTTAAAAAGCAGTGGTACATCTACATAATGGAATACTACACTGCTGTAAAAAAGGAAGAACTCTTACCATTCGCAACAATATCATGGATGGGCCTGGAGAGCATTATGCTAAGCTAAATAAGACAGCTGGAGAAAGATAAATACATGATCTCACTCATTCGTGGAATATAATGAACAACATAAACTGATGAACAAAAATAGTTCCAGAGACATAGAAGCATCAAACCTCAGAGAGAAGGCAGGGAAGGGTCTGGGGGGGGGGGGGTAGTAAGAGATAAACCAAAGGACTTGTGTGCATGCATATAAGCATAACCAATGGACATAGACAGTAGGGGGGGTGAAGGCATGTGCTAGGGGGAGAGTGGTCAGAGAGAGGTCAATGAGTGGGGGTGACATATGTAATACTTTCAACAGTAAAGGATTTAATTTTTTTTTTAAAAAAAGAATAAACTCAAAATGGATAAAAGACTTTAGTGTAAGTAGTTCCTCTAGTACTAAAACCAAAATCCTAGAAAAATTCATAGGCAGCTAAATCTCAGATATCTCTCATAGCAATATGTTTACAGATACATCTCCTAGGGCAAAGGAAAGTAAGGAGAAAATAAACAAGTGGGACTAAATAAAAATAAAAGGCTTCTGCACAGCAAAAGAAACCATCAACAAAACGAAAAGAAGGCCCACTGCATGGGAGAACATATTTGGCATTGATACATCTGATAAAGGGTTAATATCCAAAATATATAAGGAACTCATACAACTTAACAAAAGGAAGACAAATAATCCTATCTAATAAAGAGGGAATATGCTAATTGACCCTCACAGCATCACAAAAGATGGTGGCACCCACAGCCAATAAGGAGGGAATATGCTAATTGCTGCCACACTCTCAAAGATTGCAGTGCCCACAGCCACAAGATGGTGGTGCCCAGTCCCCTCAGCCCCGCTGCGTGACTGCCTCTGGAGTTCCCCAGTCCCCTCAGCCCTCCAGCCACCCAAGGCCAGCCCAAGGCCCAGGCAAGCCTCGGCTGTCGGCTGCCCAGCTGCCCAGGGTTGGCCCAAGGTGCAGGCAAGCCTCGGATGGTGGCTGCCCAGCCACCCAGAGCTGACTTGAGGTGCAGGCAAGTCTCGATGGTGGCTGCCCAGCCGCCCAGGGCCACCCAAGGCTCAGGTAACCAGGGCTGGTCAAGGCTTGCACTGCCGGCAGTGGCAGCAGCAGAGGTGTGATGGGGGCACCGCCTTCCTCTGATCGCCGGGTCGCTTCCTGCCCCTGAGGGCTCCTGGACTGTGAGGGAGAGCAGGCTGGCTGAGGAATCCCCCACTCCAGTGCATGAATTTTCATGCACCAGGCCTCTAGTCTAATTAATAAATGGTCAAAGGACCTAAATAACACTTCTCCAAAGCGGACATACAAATGACCAAGAAACATGAAAATATGCTCACAGTCACTGATCATCAGAGAGATGCAAATTAAAACAACAATGAGGTTTTACCTCACACTGTCAGAATGGCTACCATCAAAAAATCAACAAACTATAAGTACTGGTGAAGATGTGGGCAAAATGGAACCCTAGTACACTGCTGGTGGGAATGCAAAGTGGTGCAGCCTCTGTGGAAAACAGTATGGAGTTTCCTCAAAAAATTAAATATGGAATTGCCATTGGATCCAGTGATCCCACTTCTAATAATATATCCTAAGAAACCTGAAACATCAATTGGAAAGAATTATGCATTCCTATGCTCATAGCAGCACAATTTACAATATCTAAGATTGGAAACAGCCCACGTGCCTATCAGTAGATGCATAGATAAAAAAGCTGTGGTACATTTACACCATGGAATACTATGCAACCATAAAAAAGAAGGATTTATTACTCTTTGAGACAGAATGGAGGTATCTGGAGAGTATTACGCTAGGCAAAATAAGCCAGTCAGAGAAAGGTAAGTATCACATGATCTTACTCATATGTGGATTCTAATGAACTAAATAAAGTGATGAATAAAATAGATCCAGAGACATAGAAGCATAGATCAGACTGCAGAACCTCTCAGGAGGAGGATTGGTGGGGGAGGATTGGTGGATGGGAAAAGATCAAAGAACTTGTATGTATCTCTGTATAACCTATGGACATATACAATAACATGGCGAAGGCCTGGTGTTGGGGTCAGGGACGGGCTAGAAGAGGTCAATGGGAGAAAGAGCGGTACATATGTAATACTTTCAACAATTAAGATGTAATTTTTTTAAAAAAAGAAATATCAGCATTAAATGACTCACTGGTCCAATTGACATAACTGACAATCACAGAGCCTTTCATCCCCAAACATCTGATGACACATTCTTCTCCAGTGCAATGGAACATTCTCCAGAAAAAGAAAATATGTTGGAACACAAAACTAGCCTCAACAAGTGTAAGAAGATTGAAATAATACCAAGCATATTCTCTGACCACAATGCTTTAATAGTAGAAATCTACTACAGAAAGGAAGTAAAAAAACAGCAACAAATATGTGGAAATTAAACAAAATACTACTTTAAAAAAATGATGTGGTCAGTAAAGAAATAAAAGATGAGATCGAAAGATATATAGAGACAAATGAGATTGACAATATGACATATTAAAACTTTTGGGATGCAATAATCGAAGAGAAGTTTATAACATTACAAGCCTATCTCAAGAAACAAGAAAAACCTCAAGTAAACACCCTAACATGATATCTTAAAGAAATTTTAAAAAGAACATAATCATCCCAAAATCAGCAGAAGAAAGAAAATAATAAAAATTAGAGAAGAATTGAACAAAGTAGAGAACAAAAAGATTATAAAATACTAGAGGGGAGGGGCCATGGGTGGTTCCCACCTGGCCCCGCCCCCCTGGTTGAACTCCCAGTCGAACTCCTAATTGAGGGGACAATTTGCCTTTTATTACATAGGATTAACACAACAAAAAAGCTAATTCTTTAAAAAGATTATCAAAATTGACAAATACTTGCCTAGCCTCACTAGGGAAAACAGAGGAAAGACTCAGATCAACAAAATCAGAAATGAAAGAAGAGAAATTACCACAGACATTACAGAAATGAAAAGGGGCATACTGGAATACTATGGAAGACTGTATGCCACCAAATACAGTACCCTAGGAGAATGGATAAATTCCTAGAAATATGTAACCTTTCTAGACTAAATCATGAAGAACTGAAAAATCTATATAGACCAATCAACAGTGAGAAATTGAAACAACCATTAAAAACCTCCCCAAAAAAGTAAAAGTCCAGGACAAGATGGCTTTACTAGTGAATTCTACCAAATATTCAAAGAAGATTTGATACCTATCTTTCCCAAATACTTTCTATCACATTTTATGAGGCCAACATAACCCTGATACAAAAACCTGGCAAGGATAGCAGACACACACAAAATAAACTACAGACCAACATCTCTGATGAATACAGATGCAAAAATCCTAAACAAAATACTAGTAAATCAGTACATCTAAAAAATAATACATCATGATCAAATGGGGTCATTCCAAGGCACAAGGATTGTTCGCCATACACAACTTGATCCATGTAATATACCACATAGAAAAAAAGGATAGAAGTCATATGATCTGATCAATAGATGCATAAAAAGCATTTCACAAGATACAACATCCATTTATGATTAAAGTACTCAATAAGATGGGTATAGAAGGAAAGTAACAACATAACAAAGACCATATATGGCAAACCCTCAGCTAGTATCATACTTAATGGTGAAATGGAAAGCTGTTTTCTAAGATTGGAAATGAGACAAGAATGTTCATACTCACCACTCTTTTTAAAATATATATATTGATTGATTGATTTCAGAGAGGAAAGGAGAGGGAGAGAGATATAGAAACATCAAGGATGAGAGAGAATCATTGATTGTCTGCCTCTTGCACACCCCCTACTGGAGATGGAGCCCACAACCCAGGCATGTGCCTTGCCCAAAATCCAATCTTTGACCTCTAGGTACACAGGAAGGCACTCAAGCACTGAGCCACACTGGCCAAGCCATGCTCACCACTCTTATTCAACACTAGAGGCCCGATGCATGAAATTAGTGCCAGGGGTTTGGCCCTCACAGGCGCAGTGGCTTACCTTGGCCCTCGCAGCCCCAGCTTCGTCCAGGTCATCTGGAAGGACGTCTGGAAGGTCATTCAGTTGTCCAGTATAATTAGCATATTATGCTTTTATTATTATAGATAGTACTGGAAGTTTTAAGCAGAGCACTCAGGCAAGAGCAAGAAATAAAGGCATCAAAATTGTGAATGAAGAAGTTAAAGTGTCACTTTTTGCAGATGACGTAATTCCTTCTATAGAAAACCACAACAAATCCCTTAAAAGTTGTTAGAAACAATAAATAATAAAATAAAGTTGCAGAATAAAAAATAAATATACAAAAATTTAGTGCATTCCCATATACCCATGGTCAGCAAACTGCGGCTCGCAAGCCACATGCGGCTCTTTGGCCCCTTGAGTGTGGCTCTTCCACAAAATACCACGGTCTGGGCAAGTCTATTTTGAAGAAGTGGTGTTAGAAGAAGTTTAAGTTTAAAAAATTTGGCTCTCAAAAGAAATTTCAATCATTGTACTGTTGATATTTGGCTCTGTTGACTAATGAGTTTGCCGACCACTGCCATATACTAACAATGAAATTTCAGAAAAAGAAATGAAACAAAAAGCAATTCCTTTTGCAAGGGAAACAAAAAATAAAATAAAATAAAATACCTAAGAATAAACTTAATGAAAAATATGAAGAAACTATATATACTTAAAATCACAAATCATTATTAAAAGACATTAAAAAAAAAGAAACAATCAAATGGAAGGATAGTTTATGTTCCTAGATCGAAAGAATCAACATAGTTAGAATGTTTGTATTACCTAAGATAATATACAAATCTAATACAAGTCTTATCAAAATCCCAATGACATTTTTATAAGAAATAGAACAAAACTCATCCCATTTGTATGGAACCAGAAAAGACTCTGAATAACCAAAGCCATACTGAAAAAGAATGAAGCTGGAGGTATCACACTACCTGACTTTAAATTATGCTACAGAGATACAATCATCAAAACAGCATGGCATTGGCAAAAAAAAAACACCAACACAAAAAAAACAGACACACGGACCAATGGAACAGAATTCAGAGGCCAGAAATAAACTCACATTTATATGGGCAAATAATTGTCGACAAAACAGGCAAAAAACACACAATAGAGAAAAGAAAGCCTCTTTAATAATTGCTGCTGGGGAAATTGGAAAGTCACATCCAAAGGAATGAAACTGGATTACAGTTTGTCTCTATGTACAAAAGTTAATTTAAAGTGGGTCAAAGACCTATATATACGATCTCAAACAATAAGTTACGTAGAAGAAAACATAGGTACTAAATTTATGGACCGTTTTTTCCCATTTGTTTTCTTAGAAAGAAAAGATTTTATGAATGTGAACCCAAAGGCAAGAGAAGTAAAGGCAAAAAGAAATGAATGGGACTATATGAAACTAAAGAGCTTCTGCACATCAAAAGAAACTGCCAACAAAAACAAAACTAATAATAATCACTGAATGGGAGAAGATATTTTCAAACAACTGCTCTGACAAGTGGTCAATATCCAAAATATATAAAGAACACATACAACTCAACACCAAATAAACAATCCAATTAAAAAATGGGCAGAGAACCTGAACAGAAACTTGTCCCAAGAAGACATACAAATGGCCAACTGATATATGAAAAGATGCTTAACTTCACTAGCTATTAGGAAACAACAAATCAAAAGTATGAGATACCACTCACACCTGTTAGATGGTTATTATCAAGAAGACAATAATAACAAGTGTTAGAGAACTTGTGGAGAAAAATAAACCCTCATTCACTGCTGGTAGGAATGTAAATTAGTACAGCTACTGTGGAAAACAATATGGAGGCTCCTAAAAAAATTAAGAATAGAGAAACTATAAGACCCAGTATTCCCTTTTCTGGGTATCTACCCGAAAAATTGAAAACATTTATTTGTAAAAATATATGCACCCCTATGTTCATTGCAGCATTTTTCACAGTGGTCAAGACATGGAGACAGCCCTAGCCAGTTTGGCTCGGTGGATACAGCGTCGGCCAGCGGACACAAGGGTCCCAGGTTCGATTCCGGTCAAGGGCATGTACCTTGGTTGTGGGCACATCCCCAGTGGGGGGTGTGCAGGAGGCAGCTGATTGATGTTTCTCTCTCATCGATGTTTCTAACTCTCTCTCCCTTCCTCTCTGTAAAAAAAAAAGAAAGAAAGAAAGAAAAAAATCAATAAAATATATTTAAAAAAAAAAAGATATGGAGACAATCAATGTGTCCTTCCATAGATGATTCAATAAAGAAGATGTGGTACACAGTGGAATACTACTCAGCCATAAGAAAAGATGAAATACTGCCATTTGCAATAACATGGATGGACCTTGAGAATATCATGCTAAGCATAACAAATCAGTCAGAACAAATTAAGAACCACGTGATTTTACTCACATGTGTGATATAAAACAGAAACTCATAGACACAAAAGTAAGGTGGTTACCAGGGGGAAGGGGGTTGGGGAGGTAGTAAAGTGTTAAGGGGGTCAAATATATGGTGGAGGAAGATGATATGACTTTGTGTGGTGGGCATGCAATGCAATATAAAGATCATGTATCATAAAAAAGTGAACTTGAAGCCTATATATTTTTCCACATGCTTTTTGTTATTTTTTTCTCTTTTTTAAATTGAATTTATTGGGGTGATATTGATTTACAAAACCATACAGTTTTCAAGTGTACAACTCAATAAAATGGCACCTGCACACTGCATTGTGTCAACATCGCCTGAAGTAAAGTCTCTCTCCACACTCACTCCCTCTCCGTCTAACTCCCAACCCCCTTTCTCTCTAGCTATCACAATACTGTTGTCTGTGTCTATGTGTTATGTATATGTGTATGAATTTTGCTTAAACCCTTCACCTTCTTTTATCCAGTCCCCCAACTTCTGTCTCCTCTGACAGCTGAAAGTCTGTTCCCTGTATCCATGCCTTTGTTTCTATTTTGTTCATTAGATTCCATATATGAGGGAAATCGTATGGTGTTTGTCTTTCTCTGACTGGCTTATTTTACTTGGAGTATAATAACCTCTAGGTCTATTGATGGTGTCACAAAAGGTAAAATTTCCTAGCTGCATAGTAGCCGCTGTGTACATGTACCATGGCTTTTTTATCTACTTGTCTACCAATAAGCACTAGGGCTATTTTGAGATCTTGGCTATTGTAAATAATTCTGCAATGAACAAAAAGATGCATATATTCTTTCTTATTTTGTTAATTTTATACAGAGAAAGGAAGAGAGAGGAGGTGCGGGGGGAGAGAGAGAGAGAGAGAGAGAGAGAGAGAGAGAGAGAGAGAGAGAGAGAGAGAGAGAGAGAGAGAAACATCTTTTTATTGTTTCACTTATTTATGCATTCATAGATGTGTCCTGACCGAAGATTGAACCTGCAATCTTGATGTATAGGGACGATGCTCCAATCAACTGACCTACCCAACTAGGGCCTGGGTGCATATTCTCTTGAATTAGTGTTTCAAGTTTCTTGGAATACATTCCCAGAAGTGGGATCACTGGATCAAAAAGGAGTTTCATTTTTAATTTTTTGTGAAAATTCCATATTATTTTCCACAGTGGCAGCACCAGTCTGCATTCTCACCAACAGTGCATGAGGGTTCCCTTTTTTCCACATCCTTCCCAGGTTTATTTTTTGTTGATTTATTGATAATAGCCCCCATTATGACAAGTGTGAGATGATATCTCATTGTAGATTTAATTATATGATTAGTGACATTGTGCATCTTTTCATGTCATTTGTATGTCCTCTATGGAAAAGTGTCTTTTCAGAGCCTTTGCCAAATTTTTAATTGGGTTTTTTGTTTTCCTGGTGTTGAGTTGTATATGTTCTTCACATATTTTGAAATTAACTCATATTAGGCGTATTATTAGCAAATATGTTCTCCCATACAGTGGGTACCCTTTTTGTTTTATTGATGGTTTCTTTTACTGAGCAGAAGCTTTTTATTTTGATTGCAGTTCCATTTGTTTATGTTTTACTTTGTTTCCTTTGCCCTAGGACAGTGGTCGGCAAACTCATTAGTCAACAGAGCCAAATATCAACAGTACAACGATTAAAATTTCTTTTGAGAGCCAAATTTTTTTAAACTTCTTCTAATGCCACTTCTTCAAAATAGACTTGCCCAGGCCGTGGTATTTTGTGTAAGAGCCACACTCAAGGGGCCAAAGAGCCACATGTGGCTCACGAGCCACAGTTTGCCGACCACGGCCCTACGAGACATAGCAAAAATGCTGCTATAAGATATGTCTAAGATTTTACTGCCTATGGTTTCTTTTAGAATTTTTATGGTTTCATGACATTTAAGTATTTTATCCATTTTGAGTTTATTCTTGTGTATGGTGCAAGTTGTTGGTCTAATTTCATTTTTTTTTTTTTTGCATGTACCTGTCCTTTTTCCCAACACCATTTATTGAAGACACTGTCTTTACTCCATTATGATCTTGCCTCCTTTGTCAAATACTGATTGACTACAGCCGTGGCCAGTGTGAGCAGTAGTTAGAGTGTCAGCCTGCACACTGAAGGGTCACAGGCTTGATTCCTGGTAAAGGGTGTGTACCTGGGTTGCAGGTTTGATCCCTGGTCCTGGTTAGGGTGTGTGAGGTACTAATCAATGTGTCTCTCTCACATCTCTTTCTCCCTGTCTCTTTTCATCTCCCTCCCTTCCACTCTCTCTCAAGAAGAAACCAATGGGAAAAATATCCTCAGGTGAGGATTAACAACAACAAAAAATTAAATTAATTGACCATAATGGCGTGAGTCAATCTCTGGGCTCTCTCTTCTGTTTTATTGGTCTATATGGCTATTCTTGTGCCAGTGCCAGGCTGTTTTGATTACAATGGCTTTGTAGTATAGCTTGATATCTGGAATTGTGATACCTGCTAGTTTGTTCTTCTTTCTCAAGATCGCTGAGGCTACTAGGGGTCTTTTTTGTTTTTTTTTATAAATTTTTGGAATATTTGTTCTAAATCTGTGATATAAGTCATTGGTATTTTAATAGGGATTGTATTGAATCCATAAATTGCTTAGGTAGTATGGATATTTTAATAATGTTAGTTCCTCCAATCCATGAACATGATATGTACTTCCACTTACTTGTATTTTCCCCAATTTCTTTCTTCAATATCTTATGATTTTCTGAGTACATGTCTTTTACCTTCTTGGTTAAATTTATTTTAGGTACCTTTTGTTGTTGCAATAGTAAATGGGATTACGTTCTTAATTTCTCTTTCTGATAGTTCACTATTGGTGTATAAAAATGCCACAGACTTCTCAATGTTAATTTTGTATCCTACTACTTTGCTGAATTAACTTATTAAATATAGCAGCTTTTTGATGGAATCATTAGGGTTTTCTATGTACAATATCATGTCATCTGTGAATAGTGACAGTTTTACTTTCTCCTTTACAATTTGGATGCCTTTTATTTCTTCTTGTCTGATCACTGTAGGTAGGCCTTCCAGTACTATCTATAATAATAATAGCATAATATGCTAATTAGACTGGACAACCTTCTAAACGAAGCCAGGGCTGTAAGGGAAGCCCAGGTCCCAGGTGCCGGAGGGAAGCCAGTCCCAGCAACTGGGGAAAGGAAGGCCTACTCTTGCACAAATTTCATGCCACGGGCCTCTAGTATTGAATAAGAGTGGTGAAAGCAGACCACTTTGTTCCTGATCTTAAGGAAAACATTTTTAGTTTTTGCCCATTGAGTATGATGTTGACTGTGGATTTTTCATATATGGATGGCCTTTATTATGTTAAAGTATGATCCTTCAATTCCCACTTTGCAGAGGTTATCTTTCATCATAAATGGGTACTGAATTTTATCAAATGTTTTTTCTGCATCTATTGATATAATCATGTGATTTTTATCTTTCATTTTGTTTATGTGATGTATCATATTTATTGATTAACAAATATTGTACCAAACTTGGATTCTGGAATAAATTTCTCTTGATCATGGGGTATGATCTTTTTAATGTATTTCTGGATCTGGTTTGATAATACTTAGTTGAGGATTTTTGCATCTATGTTTATCAACAATATCGGCCTATAATTTTCTTTCTTTGTAATGTCTTTTTCTAAGGATTAGGATATTGCTGGCATCATAAAACACACACACGCACACACACAACTTGGAAGTCTTTCCTCCTCCTGAATTTTTTAAAATTATTTAAGAAGTATATGTCTTAGTTTTTCTTTGAATGTTTGATATAATTTGTCTGTGAAGCCATCTGGTCCAAGACTTTCACTTGTGAAAGGTTATTGTTACTCCTTCAATTTCATTAGTTGGTCTATTAAGGTTTTTCTTATTTTTTTATTTAGTTTTGAAGATTGGATGTTTCTAGGAATGTATCCAATTTGTTGGCATATACTTGATCATAGTATTTTTGTATACTCCTTTACATTTCTGTGGAGTCTATTGTTACTTCTCTTTTATTTCTGTTTTATTTATTTGTGTCTTCTCTCTCTCTCGTTTTTATTTTTTCTTGAGGAGTCTGATTAAAGGGTCATCTATATGGTTTATCTTCAAAGAACCAGCTCTTTGTTTCATTGATCTTTTGTTATTTATTTATTTATTTATTTATTTATGTCTCTATGTTACTTATTCTGATCTTTATTGTTTCCTTCCTTCTACTTACTTTGGGCTTTGTTTGTTGTTCTTTTTCTAGTTCTTTTAAGTATAGGTTAGGTTGTCTACTAGAGATTTTTCTTGCTTCTTGAAGTAGGCCTATAGTGCTATGAACTTCTTTCTCAGGACTGCTGTCACTGTACCCCAGAGATTTTGTGTTGTTGTGTGTTCATTTTCATTTGTTTCCAGGTAACTTATGATTTTTCCCTTGATCTCATTTTTAACCCATTCATTGTTTAATGACTTGCAATTTAGCCTCCAGGTGTTTTAATGCTTTTCATTTTTTTTATTGTGGTTGATTTTTAGTTTTATATCCTTGTGGTCAGAGAAGATGCTTGATGTGATTCCAATTTTTTTTTTAATTTTTAAGACTTAACATGTGGTCTATCTTTGAGAATATTTCATGTGCATTTGGGAAGAATCTGTACTCTGCTGCTTTGGGATTAAATGTTCTGTAAATATCAATTAAATCCATCCAGGCCAATGCATCATTTAAGGTCACTGTTGCCTTGTTGAAAAATCACCCAACCAGAAGAGCAAAAAGAAAAAAGCATCCAAAAATATGAAGATAGTGTAAGGAGCCTCTGGGGCAACTTCAAGCATACCAACATTCCCATGGTGATGGGGAGGGGACAGAAGAAGAGAGAGTGCAAGATATAGAAAACCTATTTGAGGAAATAATGACAGAAAACTTCTTCTACCTGGTGAAAGAAACAGACTTACAAGTCCAGGTAGCACAGAGATCCCCAAACAAGAAGAACCCAAAGAGGGCCACACCAAGACACATCATAATTAAAATGCCAAGAGCAAAAGACAAAGAGAGAATATTAAAAGCAGCAAGAGAAAGCTGTTAGTTATCTACAAGGGAGTGCCCATATGACTGGCAGCTGATTTAGCAACAGAAACTATGCAGGCCAGAAGGGAGTGGCAAGAAATATTCAAACTGATGAATAGCAAGGACCCACAACCAAGATTACTCTAGTCAGCAAAGCTATCATTTAGAATTGAAGGTCAGATAAAGAGCTTCACAGACAAGAAAAAGCTAAAGGAGTTCATCACCACCAAACCAGGATTACACAAAATGCTGAAGGGTATTCTTTAAGAAGAGGAAAAAGAAGAAAAAGATAAAGATAAATATGAACAACAAAGTGGCAACAAATACATATCTATCAACAATTGAATCTAAAAATCAAACAAATGAAAAATCTGATGAACAAAATAAATTGGTGAATGGAATAGAATCAGGGGCATAGAAATGGAACAGACTGACTATTCTCTGAGGGAAAGGGGTGTGAGGGGAGGGAAGAGATTAGACAAAGATCTTATATGCATGTATGCATTACCTATGGACACAGACAATAGAATGGCAAGGGCCTGGGACAGGGTGGGAACCAGGTGGAGGGGAGCTATGGGGGGGAGAGGGGGAAGAGGGACATCTGTAATAATCTCAACAATAATTTTTTTTTTTAAATAGTGTCCTATTGGGGGTGGTGTTGGCTGAACCCTAGGAGGAGATCAGGTACTTTGCCCCATTCCCAGACAATATCCTCCAAAAGAAAACACTGACTATCCCCGCTCTGAGCAGTTCTCTTCTCCCCTGCTGGAACTGAGTTCAGGAGGGTGGGACCCCTGAAACTTTGGGGGACAAATTCAAACAGTCTCCATTGGGGGAGGGTGTGCCAACAAGCCTTTAGGGGGCAGACGTTTCTTCCCTTTCTGGGTAGTGTGGGCTGAACTCACAGGGGAGATAGCAGTGGCACCCCCTTGATACAGCCACACGTCCCAGCGCTGGCCTGTCTAATGCCTGGACAAAAGCCTCCCCAGCTGACAGCCCTCTGAGAGCCCCAGTTCTGTGTGGCAGTCTGACATCCCCAAGCCACTGAACTCATCAGAGCAGGGCCCAAGTGTGGGAGGGCAGTCCAAGTGTTTCAACAGGTGGGGGACCCACTGTGTGCTTGCGGTGGGGAAGAATGGCACCTTGTCCAAAGCTACACAGTTTAATTGCTGTCTGAGCCTCCATCAAGAGCTTCTGAACAAAAAGAGCACCCCAGAAGTCCCTGCCAGTTGAAGTCAGCAGACCCCTTTGCAAGACCAAAGCATGGCAGAGTGGTGTCGCCAGTAGATGGAAAAGTGGGCAGTGCACTCCCCAGGCTTTTGCTGTAACAACAGGAGTTTCACCCTGGAAAGGTGGCATCTGGGTCCCTAGCAGACTCTATTCTCGTGCAGGCAGACTGACCCCCACTGATTTTCACCATCATATGCTCTGTGGGCTACTCTTCCCACCTCTGCTGCTCTGGGTTGGAGATCCCTGCTTGGGGTTGCGACCCTATGCTCCTGGGAGTAGGGAGTTTTGCAGCTGAGAGATCCCTCCAGCCTCTGAGCCACCCACATGGACATGCAGGCAGCCTTTCCGCTCTCCACCCTTCCTACCAGCCTCTATGTGGCTTCTGTAAATCCGTGGTTATACCATTTCAATTCAGCCAGCTTTCAGTTGGTTGTTCAGGCTGGCCGCTCTGTAATTTGTCTGTAAATCTGGTTTGGCACCAAGGGCAGTGACTGCAGCTTCCACCTTCTCTGCAGCCATCTTGGAATCTCTAAATCCTAGCTAATCTCATTAACTAAGGTCACCCCAATAAATTCAATAAAAATAAATTAAATTTTAAAAATTAAATAAAATAACTGGGGTAGGTGTGTGTGTTTCTTTATATTGTGTTTCTTTAAACCTGACATCAATGCTTTATAATTTTTGTATAATTCAAGATTTATTTAAAACATTAAAAATAGTTAATCTATTCAAAGAAAATTAAATGCGATGATATTTGTAAGAGATGATATATATGTAAAGTTTCTTCAATTTAAAGCATGATCATTAACACCATTTTAAGAGATCACACATAGGCTCTCGCATGTCTGTGTGTGTGTGTGTGTGCGCGCACACACACACACACACACACACACAAAATCCCTGGGAGCAGCTCTCAGCCTTTTTCTTATTCTTCTTGTATTTTCACTTTCTTACAGGCATGAAATGTTGCAATTCTTTTTCCTCTTTGTCAAATATTTCAGTAGCTTTATTATATTGCTTCCTATGTGAAACTGTCAACAGTGATAATCTCTTTATCATATAAACATTTAGGGTAAGACCTATAGTTTTTTTTTTTTTTTAAATCCTCACCCACGGATATGTTCATTGATCTGAGAGAGAAAGAGTGAAACATCGACGTGAGAGAGAAGCATCAACCGGTAGCCTCCATATGCATCATGACTGGGAATAGAGCTCCCAACCTGTGTATGTGCCCTGACCAGGAGAAAACCCAAAACCTTCCAGTGGATCGTATGACGCCCCAACCAACCAAGCCACCCGGCCAGGGCAAGACCTTTCGTTTAAATAAAGGAGTCACTATTCCTTGGAGAACATCAGAAATGACATCAACACAATGTACTCCAGACAAGTGAAAGCAATCATTATCTCATAGTTACTCCTCTGCAGAAAAAACAGGTGGTTCTCATAGCTGCTTTGCCCATATCGATCCCTTATTCTGTGCATAGTCTGCACTGTGTCACTGGCTGAGTCATTCCATGGTGTGTGAAGCTGGTGGTTGAAAGGAGAAGCTGCACCCCCTTCTAACCACGCATCATCCCAGGCACTTACTCTGCCCAAGCATCTGAAGTATATTGTTTACAGTGAACAGATTCAAACTACAATAATGGTCATAGGAGAAGGAGGGGGATTAGTAGCAATTGCCATTTATATCCTTGAACCCATGAAAGGTCCTGGGTTCAGGCCACCAGCCCAGCCCTGACTGAGGGGTGTCCAGAGTCTGGACAGGTTCTTTAGCCACACCCTTCCTCCAGCTCCATTTCATCATATGTGAAGTGGGACAACACTAACATCTACCTCAGTTTGACATATAGGGTGTCCCAAAAGTGTATACACACTTTGAATAATTGTGAAGGCAGTGTTTATTAAAACACATTTCATGTTCAAAATTGAATTGGCTGTTAAAGTGTGTACATTTTTGGGATGCCCTGTACATAAAATCATACATAAATGTGTATAAGTCATGTGTGTATCATACCAAAAACAGTAAAATTACAGATTTCTTATTATTATGTGTCAAGTTTTAAAAATTGAGATCTAATTGACATAATACTTGTAAGTTTAAGGTGTATAACCTGTTTACTTGATACATTTATATCAATGGTTTGGCTATGGTTATGGTTACATAAATATATGTGTTAAAAATGACAAAAATATGTGATTAAATTATTAAAATTACTGTATGTAAATTATATATTAAAAACAGTTTTATTTATTTATTTTTAATATATTTTTATTGATTTCAGAGAGGGGGGGAGAGAGAGATAGAAGCATCAATGATGAGAGAGAATCATTGATTAGCTGCCTCCTACATGCCCCCTACTGAGATCAAGCCTGCAACCCGGATATGTGCCCTTGATCGGAATCAAACCTGAGACCCTTCAGTCTGCAGGCTGATGCTCTGTCCACTGAGCCAAACTGGCTAGGGTATAAAAACATTTTTTAAAAAGAGCAGCAGAGAGAGAAAGGAAAGAAGTGATTATCTGAGCTCTAAGATCAAACATGAAAAGAGGATATAGTGGTTGGTTAGAAGTATAGGTTGTTAGAGATCATAAAAGCTTTTGATCATCCCCTTTGGGAAGTCTTTCCAGAACCTTCTACTGCCTCTGTGACATCTTTTCATATCAACTGTTACACTTATTATATTGTATTCTAATTATCTTACTAAAATGTCTGTTTCCCTCTATATATGATCAATTATTTGAGGGTGGAAAATTAAGACAACCTTATACACATTAGTATTTTCTGATATGCAATAGATACCACAATACCTCATAGTAAATTTGTAATCAATAGTATTTTTTAATTAAATTTGTTGTGGTAACACTGGTTAACAACATTATATAAATTTCAGATGTGCAACATTATAATTTAATATCTGTAGTCTCACCACCCAAAATGTGCTCACCTCCCAAAATCCAGATTCCTTCCATTACCATATATTTCACCCCCTTTACCCAATTGGCCCCCCACACACACCCTCCCTTCTGGTAACATCAATCTGCTATCTGTATCATTCTCTTTGTTTTGTTAGTTCATTTGTTATTTTTTTGCTTTGTACTCCATTTATGAGTGAAATCATAAAGTTTTTATCCTTTTCCATCTGACTTATTTCACTTAGCACAATAATATTCTCAAGATCTACCCATATTGTTGAAAATGGCAATATTTCATCTTTTTCTGTGGCTTAATAGTATTTCGTTGTGTATATAAAGCACATCTTCATACAACTGAAAGCATCAGTGAATGAGTTAGGAGGTCTGAGGCTAATGTGGAGGCTGAAGCATCTGCCTGGATATTGATTGTGCCAACATGATGGCCATCTGAAGGCCATAGATACCCTGATGATGGTCAGACTTGGTGTTGGGAAGAAAGCGCTGATATGGTGCCCAATACTCAGTGAGAGTAGAAACATGCCAAGAAATAAGTAGATGAGAACAACAAAAAATATATAGAGAGTTTTGCTGTAACAGGATATAAGCTTCAAAGGGCAAGATATTTTTATGTGATAGGGAAGAAGTAGCAGCCTGGAAGAAAGATGGGGAACTTAGAGAATGCATACTTTCACTCCCCAAGCTGTGAAAGAAGAGCAGCTTTGAATTAAAGAACAAGGAAAAAAATACTTGAGAAAATAGGTTGTTAATGCACAGAAAAAGTATCATGAAAAACTAGTGGTGAGAAACCAAGATGGCAGCATAGGTAAACACCTAAACTGCTGCCTCGCACAACAATTTCAAAACTACAACTATAAAACAAAATGGACATCATCCAGAACCACAGAAAGGCTGGCTGAGTGGAAATTCTACAACTAGAAGGAAAGAGGAAAGCACACTGAGACTCAGAGGAGCTGCAGAAGGCAGAAGTATGGAGGAGCACTCGCAGAGAGGGCTGGCAACTGAGTACGTGGCTGGCTTTCTCACTCGGGAGGGAGACAAAAGCTCCCAACTGCACTGAACTCCAGTTCCGGGAAAGATTCTGGGGACCCAGACTCATACAGGAAGAAACTGGACTGTCAGGAAAGGGAAAAGCACACTGAGACTCAGAAGAACTGCATAAGGCAGAGGTATGGAGGCGCGCATGCGGAGAAGGCTGGCAACTGAGTACGTGGCTGGCTTTCTCACTCGGGAGGGAGACAAAAGCTCCCAATAGCTCTGAACTCCAGTTCTGGGTGAGACTCTGGGGACCCAGACTCATTCAGGGAGAAACTGGACTGTCTGGCAGCGGGAAAACTCGAGGGCAGCTTTCTCTCAGAGGTGCTTGCAGCAATTACCGCAAGACACTGAGACCCAGGAGCCTCTTAGGGCAGGGCTGATGGGAAGCCACTGCTGACTGCTCCACACTGAGACTCAGCCCCATCAAAGCTGAGCACAGAGGCTTTGGCAAGTCTTGTCTCATAAGGGTGTCTCCAACACAGAAGTTCTCCCAGCATAGACACAGCTGATCCTCACAGCCAATTGGCCTGGAGGTCAATTCCTCCCAGTGATACTAACAACAATCAAGGCTTAAATATAACAAGACTGTGCACACAGCCCAAAAAGGGGTGCACCAAGAGTGTCCACCTCATGTTAGGGTTAGGGTTAGGGTTAAGGTTAGGGTTAGGGTTAGGGTTAGGGTTAGGGTTAGGGTGCCAATTGGCCTGGAGGTCAATTCCTCCCAGTGATACCAACAACAATCAAGGATTAACTACAAAAAGACTGTGCACCCAGCCCACAAAGGGGTTCACCAAGAGTGTCCACCTCAGGTAACTGGGGAGGCTGAGCCATTGGGCCCTATAAGACACCTACCACACAAAGCCCTCTATCAACTCAGGGAAGCAGCCAAAATGCAGAGACAAAGAAACAGGTCACAAATGAAAGAAATGGAGGAAAGCAAACAACTGGATATAGAGTTCAGAACCACAGTTATAAGGTTTTCCAAGAATTTCCTAGAAAAGGCTGATAAATTTAGCAAGACTCTCAAGGATATGAAAAAGGCCCAACTAGAAATTAAGCATACACTGACTGAAATAAAAAAAGCAGATTAGAGGATCCAACAGCAGACTAGAGGATCGCAAGAATAAAGTCAAAGATTTGAAATACAAAGAAGCAAAAAACACCCAACCAGAAAAGCAAAAAGAAGAAAGAATCCAAAAATATGAAGATAGTGTAAGGAGCCTCTGGGACAACCTCAAGCGTACCAACATCCGAATTATGGGGGTGCCAGAAGAAAAGAGAGAGCAAGATACTGAAAACCTATTTGAAGATATAATGACAGAAAACTTGCCCCACCTGGTGAAAGAAATAGACTTACAAGTCCAAGAAGCGCACAGAACCCCAAACAAAAGGAATCCAAAGAGGACCACACCAAGACACATCATAATTAAAATGCCAAAAGCAAAAGACAAAGGGAGAATATTAAAAGCAGCAAGAGAAAAACAGTTAGTTACCTACAAGGGAGCACCCATACGATTGTCAGCTGATTTCTAAACAGAAACTATGCAGGCCAGATGGGAGTGGCAAGAAATATTCAAAATGATGAATAGCAAGAAACTACAACCAAGAACCTACAACTCTACCCAGCAAAGCTATCACTCAGAATTGAAGGTCAGATAAAGAGCTTCACAGACAAGAAAAAGCTAAAGGAGTTCATCACCACCAAACCAGTATTATTTGAAATGCTGAAAGGTATTCTTTAAGAAGAGGAAGGAGAAGAAAAAGGTAAAGTTAAAAATTATGAACAAATACATACCTACGAACAAGTGAATCTAAAAATCAAGTGAATTAAAAATCTGATGAACACAATAAATTGGTGAATATAATAGAATCAGGGGCATAGAAAGAGAGTGGACTGACAATTCTCAGGGGGAAAGGGGTGTAGGGAGTGTGGGAAAAGACTGAACAAAAATCATATACCTATGACTGAGGACAATGGGGGGGGGATAAAGGCATGAGGTGGGGGTGGGGTAATCAGGTGGAGGGAAGCTATGGGGGGGGGGGAAGAGGAACATCTGTAAATAATCTGAACAATAAAGATTGATTAAAAAAAACTAGTGGTATCAGAGAATCCTATATAATAAAAGGCTAATATGCAAATAGACCAAACAGTGGAACAACCAGAACAACTGAATAACCGGTCACTATGATGTGGGCTGACCACCAAGCAGCATGTGCAGAACATGGGGGCATTGGCCAGGGTGGGATGGTGGAGCTGGTGAGTGGGAGTGCCAGACCAAGGCAGGGAGCTGTTCACTGTCATTGGGGGAGCCTCTGGTGGTTGCTGAAAATTCTTTGCTCCCCCACTCCATGGTCCTTCCCGGCACTCGCACCTGCTGCCAATACTAACCCCACTCACACCTGCAGCTGGCACCAGAGCTGTCGCTTGCACCAGCTGCCAGTGCCCGGCACTGGTCCCAATCACTTGGCACCACCAGAGGGTGTAAGCGTTGGCTGCCAGCCCTGATCACCCCTGAGGGCTTCTCCACCTCCCCCTGCTCCTGAGAGGTGATTGGGACAGCAGCCGCCACTCACACCCACTGCTGGTGCTGGCCCAATCACTCCGCACCAGATGTGAGTGGGGCCAGCGCTGTCAGCGCGTGGAAGCAGCAGCAGAGGAAGCGGGACTGCTGGCAGTCAGGGGACTGGGGGGGTCACAGTGGGAGGAGCCAGGCGGGGGCATGGAGGATGGGCCAAGACACACCCCTGTGCCTATGGCAGCCTCATGGCCCACAGTTCCTTTCAAGGTGCACAAATTCATGCACTGGGCCCCTAGTTTTACATAATATGGCTAGGTGTATAGAACGCCTGGGAAGGCACACGGGCATTTCTTTAAATTGTCAGCTGAATCCAGGGCAGTTGGCAAAGCCACACCCTGGAAACTCATTCTGCCAAAAGGCAGAAGTGTTATCAGCTTGACCTTCATTTCAGCTGAGGTGCCAGGTGGTGGGTTTTATTATGTAAACCCAGCCAAGCACCAGGAACGAATAGGAAAGCTTCCTGGTATTTGGGGGTATAAAATAAACATGCTGCATCGGCTCTGGGTGACTGTCTCTCCATCAGAAGAGGGCAGCGGTCCCACCCGGTCCCAGCTTTTTCCTTCTATCTCTGTGTCTTGTCTCTTTCTTTCATTTTTCTCAATCCCAGCCACCCCAACTCAGGAACTGGACCCGCTCTCAGCCGTACTGGACGCAGAAAAGAGAGAAATATTTATATCTGGCGCCCAACATGGGACCAGGGAATGAGTACAGGGATACTCACAAAAGTAAAAGTTAGGTGAGGGATCGCTCCAAGAAGTGCGCCGCGCCACAGATTAAAGAAGTAAGGTAAAGAGCAGATTGTTGCAAGTTGTATTAACTGGGTGTAAAATATGGGTAATTCAGGGTCTCAGGAAAGAGATGTCTACTCTCACATGCTTAAAACTATGCTCAAAGCCCAAGGATGCTCTGTTAAGCATAGTCAGATTCTTGATTTCTTATGTTTGTTGATGAAACGTGGGAAAAGGTTGGAAAGCAGTTGCGTGACCGATACACAGCAGAAGGTTCAGAGAAGATTCCTATTCCTACATTACTTCGTGATTGCCTTGATCCAGCATAGGAGAGTTTAAGAATGTCGAAGCAGGATGTAGCCACGGCTTTACAGCCTACGGTGGAGGGGTGTGAATCTCTAAAAATACCACTTCCCCCCTCTGTACCTCCTCCGCCTTCACATGTCGCTTTTGCAACCACAGTCAAGAGCCCACCTAATAAAGATTTATCTCGTAATTATGAGCAGGAGCTAGAGTTTAAGGCAAAGTGGGACAAGCATCCCTGTGAGTGGGATAAGAAAGGTTTTGCTCACAGCTGTGTGGTGATGTACCCCGAATCTCACAAAGGACGCCTCAAAAAAAGGCCAAATTACGGAGTCATTTATTAAAAGCCGGCGGCATACGAGGGAGCAAAAGCACTCCAGACCTCGCAGTCCCAAACAGCTTGCCACTTCTGGCTTATATGCAGAATATCACAAAAGTATTGATTACATCTTTGGGTCTGGAATGAGGAACCTGTTTCGTGAAAAAAGCATTTTTTACACAAGCGAAATTGAGCAACTTAGTTATCTAAAATATCTATGAATCACTGAATCAATGGAAAACACATTATCTGGGACCACCTGGGCAATTTTAGAATAATTGTGCTGTCTAGATTCTGAGATCACTGAGTCAACCAAAACTCAGTTATCTGTAGCTGCTGAGACAATTTAGGATCACTATCTGTCCTGGGTCCCAGAGGAATGTGCTTCGATGACCAGTGAGATCACAATCAATGGGATATTCAAACCACCATCAAGGGAGTTTTCAATCATACATAAGTTAAGAAAATCAAAATTGAAAGATGAGACAGAGGGCCGGAGACCAGGACACAGGCTTTATTAGAGGAGAAGACCCTGCCGAGCTATCTTCCAGATGGAAAAGAGCACATGTGCAGGGGTGAAGGTGCCTTTTGAGGGGAGGAAAGGGAAGGGATGGGGCTTAGGGTACTCGGCACATGCTGATTGGTGGTTTCATTTAAGGCACATAATTAGGGACTTAGAAATTGGGGGTTAGGGTATTTGGCAGGTGCTGATTGGTGGTTCAATGTACAGTCCATATAAGGTACCTGGTTAGGTGTTCAGGAATGTTCGGGCTGCAGGTGGAGTTTACGTCATTCTCTGTCCATCAGTTGGGGGAAGGGAGGATCTATCATTCCAGGCTTCTGGTAATATTAAAAAAATTGAGAGTCCGGGCAAGGTCAAGGGATGAAGGTCCATCTTCTGTAGCTACTTCCAGCTGAGAGGGGGCATCATTAGGGGCGTCTACCTGGGGTCTCAAGGATTCTGGTGTTAGGTTCTGAATTCAATGCCAGATAGATCTCTCCCACCTTCTGGTTGGCAAACGCCTGCATTCTGTTTCCCCAAGAGACTGGTTGGTGAAGTCTGGAGAGCAATCCTGTTGAGTCACTTGGGAGGTAAAAGCTGGTCCTGAGGCTGCCACAGCATCACTTGTCTGGTTTTGCTGCTTTTCTGGAGCTGAAATACAACTGAGACCTAGATGTTATTTTTAGGGGGAAAAGAGTAGGGGTCTCAGTTGCCTCACTAGTGATATGAAAGGGGAGAATAGGTTACCCTGGGGGTAAGGTTCTTGTTTCCCAGTTTTTCTCTTTGCTGGGCATCCACATGTTTCTTGTAGGTCCTGAGACAGGTAGAGCAGTGGTTAAGCTCCCTATGGCAGTTCCAACCCCTGCTATGATGCAGAGGGTTAGGAGGAGAGGGATTATCTGGACTCCACTTTTGTGTCAGATATGATGGGTTATGGGGACAGGTAAAGACTGATCATTGGGGGCTGCATCTCCATTGGGTGAGAGATAGATGAGAGTACAGGTTCCTGTCCAGCTGATGGGGGGATAGATGTATGTGTTTTCCCCACAGAGGAAGAAAAATCCCTGATCACAGAGACAAGCTGATAGGTATAAGAAGAGGTGGACTAAAGGGTACGAGTTTCCTTTTTCTAGTTCTAGTCCAAGCTGAGAGGGTAGTCAGTCACCATGGTGCTACCAATAAGGGGTGACAGATGAGTGATTGAGATTGTGTTACAGTAAAAGTGGGAAGGAATATTAGAATGGGCTGTTATCCAAGGGAAAGGAGAAAGGGAAGGAAAGGAGCAGCAGAAGATGAGGCTGGAGAAAAGGCAGGGGGAGGAGGGAGCAGGCCCCAAAGCCTGTTTCCAGGCCTCTAGCCGCTTGAATTTTAAATCGTGCATTTTTCCTAGAGATAATGATCATAAAGGAGATAAGAAGATAAGGCGTTTATGGTCCAAGGAATGGCTCGGCCTTGTGGGGTAAGAGAGTGAAACTGAGATAGGTGGCTGTGGTTTGGGATAACTGGGTTTTATGAGAGGATGCATGGTAGTCCTGGCTGGACACTGAGGTAGAATGAGAAAAGAGTGAATGGGGGAATTTAGTAAGATGCAGTGTAGACGTGAGGCGGCTAATGGCTGTGAGACTAATCCGTCAACCCCCATAATAGAGACTGAGGCGTGGACAAGGGTCCCAGCAAATTCGGAGGGCAGAATAAGTGGCCCTAGTGTCAATTAAAAGGAGATCGGCTTACCTGCCACCACAGTTGTTACCCGAGGCTCTGTCCTGGTGATGTAAGTCTGTGGGGCCCTGTCAGGGCCTGGGCAGCTTCTTCGGTGGCCAGTCCCAGAAGGTCTGGGAGCTCCAAACCGGATCCAGAGGGCGGCCATGCTGGACTGGCTAAGGCCAGACCCGGAGGAGCCAGACCACAGTCTGATTTCCAGTGGCCTTCCCTTCCCCACCTTGGGCAGGGCCCAGGAGGGGGGTCTCGGGTTTGAGCAGGACTTGGCTCAGTGTCCTTCCTTGCTGCATTTGAAGCATGGGCCTGGGGGAGGCTTAGCCCCTGACTTACCCACTGTTGGAGGACTGGAGCTTCGTTTGGGGTTTGAAAGCGGTGGCTAGGAGCTGGAAGGCCTCCTACTGGGTCTCACCCTTGGCCTGATCTAGCCTTTGATTTTGGATTTGGGTCTCCTTGTCTCTATTATTAAAGACCTTAAAAGTCAGGTCAATGAGGTCTTTTTGAGGGGTTTATGGACCTGTATCTATTTTTTTGAAGTTTGCGGCGTATGTCGGGGAGTAAAGGTGGTCAGGTCAGTGGAAAAAGAAACCTGAGATGCCTCTCAATCTGTGAGGCTGGACATAGAGAATGGGATGTGGACTCAGACTATGCCATCAGTTCCTGCTGCCTCCCTCTGGAGTAGAATGGACGCGGGAGTAGAAGAAGCTGTTGCGGAAGGCAGTCTTTGGGTGGCCTGAGAATGAGTGTTAGATGGGAAAGGCTGTTTTGGAGCTCACGTTCTCAGGATTTGGGCTCTCAGGAAGATCAGAAAGTGAGAGGGAATGGCCAGCCATCTGTGAATTTGGTTGCTGGGGTCACGGGGCCGGAGATTCGGTGGAGAGTGCACAGGGGAAGGTGGGCGGTTAGAATTCTCAGAGGTAGAGCGTGGGGTGCGGATTCTGCGGCAGGGTTGTAAGGAAGTGGCGCGAGTGAGACACATGGAGAGGAATGATCCGCTGGGTCAAAAGAGCAGTCAGAAGACAGAGAAAGGGGTTGAAGACAGGTTTGAGAGGGCAAAGAAGACTTTGCAAGGAGGATCTGATGGGTGGAACATGAGGAGTAAAGCGAGGGGCGACAGGAGGGGGGAAAGGGGGGAAGCCTGTTCGTAGGGATCTCTGAGGCCTCCCTGTCTAGTGGCAAAAATTATCTAGGTCTTGGAGGATATTGGAATCGAAAGTGCCATTTTTGGGCCACAGAAAGACATTGACGAGTTTATATTGTGGCCAGGTAGAGCTTCTTTGGTTTGATGTAGCCAGAAAGACCAAGGGTCGAGAGATTGGTGAGGAGACACCCTAAGGGTGTATAGAGGGGGTTTGGACTGAGATCCCCATGACCAGAGGGAAGGGCCAACGAGAAGTTGGGGAGGAAAGAAGGAGCGTCCTCCTTTTTCCTCAGCCAACCTGTAGAGAGAGAGAGATGAGAGAAGGTTCCAAGGTCGTCGCCCTGAGACCTTTCCCATGGAGTAGAGCAGAGTTTTCCCGACCAGGTACCTGGGCTTTCGTAGAACATAGAATGTAGGACTTAGAATGTGTAGCCGAGTAGAGAGGAAAACTCTGAGGCCCTTCCAGGTCAAGGGAACGAGGGGGAGGGGGGGTCGGGAAAGTCCCTGAAGCCTACCGGTGAGAAAGCGACGAGATCCCCACGTGTCCTGGTACGGCAGGGTTCAAGAAGTGTTCTGAGCGGGCCAATCAACTCAGAACCATGTCACCGAGCAGAGCCAGAGCAGGAGTCAGAAGCTCTAGGTCCGAGGATCATCCACACTCACCCAGGTTTTCGGCACCAGATGAAAGATGAGACAGAGGGCCAGAGACCAGGACACAGGCTTTATTAGAGGAGAAGACCCTGCCGGGCTATCTTCCAGATGGAAAAGAGCACATGTGCAGGGGTGAAGGTGCCTTTTGAGGGGAGGAAAGGGAAGGGATGGGGCTTAGGGTACTCGGCACACGCTGATTGGTGGTTTCATTTAAGGCACATAATTAGGGACTTAGAAATTGGGGGTTAGGGTATTTGGCAGGTGCTGATTGGTGGTTCAATGTACAGTCCATATAAGGTGCCTGGTTAGGTGTTCAGGAATGTTCGGGCTGTAGGTGGAGTTTACGTCATTCTCTGTCCATCAGTTGGGGGAAGGGAGGATCTATCAAAAATAACTTTTAAATGAGTACAGAACCCAAAACAGCAAGTTTAAAATATTAAACAGCAATTTTTGCCCAAGTATGGTTGCTACCATACTTCAGCTGCCCGGCCATTATGGCTGGATGCAGGCACTTGGCCAAAAGTGACTTCATATTTCATTTTGTTGGAGGTTCAAACTACTTGTATCAGGCTGAACCAAGTAGAAAGGATTAAAGGATTTTCTCAGCAACTGCCAATGATTCTTTATCTTAAAAAATCTTTTTCTTGCCTTAAAAAATAAAAATAAAAACAGTAGATGCCAGACTGTTAGGTCGAGGCAGGGGGGAAATCCAGAGCCTATGCATGCCTATGCAAGGTAGATGGTGGCAGAGATAACTGGTGCCTTCCTAGACCCCTGGCCCGAGGCGGAATTCCACATCTCTCATGCCCTCCGCCCTCCCCTCACTAAACAGCTGTATAAAAGAAGTGCCTATGCCCCTTTTTGGCGAGAACTTCCCTGGCCCACCCTTGGACCAGTGAATTTCGCCCGGGAGCGCAAGATTAACCCCCCCCCCCTTTCTAATCGCCTGGACTCTCTATGTTTTGTCTGTGTTTTGTCCCCTGCGTCATCGCAAACCTTACACAGACCATCACTGAATTTTCCCCCAAAGCAAGAAAGATGTGGGGGAAGGGAGACATGTGGCGATCCAATATGGATGCCTACTTCCGGAGAAAGCCATTTTAAAAGGTCTCATCTTCGCCATGCTTTTTTCCGGCTAGTGAATTAAAAGTTTTACAGAATTTAGAAATGCGTCTGGGATTTCTGTGCACGTGTAAAGAGAAAAGCTAGCTTAAAACAAAATGTGCGCACAGTCTGACTTCGGACATTAGTTTTGAATTAGACTCTCTTTACAAAAGCTAGAGAAAAAAAAAAGAAAGAAAGAAAAAAATAAAAATATACATTGATCACCTGAAAAAAAAAAAACAAAAAGCTACAGAAATGAAAAACCCAAGACTGTTTTTAGTCTCAAAAAGATGGTGGATTTGACCCAGGAAAAAAAATTCAGGCGAGGTTCTAGCAGTGAGATTGTCATTTCCATAATAAAGAGTAGGTTTTAAAATGCTAATGAAGGATGTTCAATAGTTAACTTTTAAGGCCTTCAGGAAAATCAGTAAATTGTCTGTTACAAAAATTTTCCAAAGAAAATGCTTTAAAATAATTATAATTGAATCTAGAATCTCAAAGAAATTGTTGAAATATAGATAAATAATGTATTAATTATAAAGATCTAAGTAGCCTAGGTAAAGGCTGGCTACACCCTTGGTTAATGGAGGAAGGGGCTGGTCGCCCTTCCCCCAACAGAACAGGTAGGCCAGTTTGCTGCCAGTAGCCATCTTTAAGGACAATTCGCATTTGAATGGCTACAAGTTTGCTAGCTGCCCTCGCCCTGAGCATGAAAAATTATGGTCGTTTTAAAAGTCAAGCAGCTGGGCCAGGCCTGTCCACTGGAAACTTAAAAACTTTGTGAAGTTTACTAAATCAAATGATAAAAACTTATATCTAAATATATTGAAATAATATAATACTGAAATGTTGATCTGAGTATGCCTCATATGAAGTCTAGAGATAGAATTTAATCTATTAATTGAATATGCTTTGTATTTTATTTGAAATGTATCCTTAAAAATGTAAAAGTATTGCCCTAACCGGTTTAGTTCAGTGGATAGAGTGTCGGCCTGCAGACTCAAGGGTCCCAGGTTCGATTCCGGTCAAGGGCATGTACCTTGGTTGCGGGCACATCCCCAGTAGGAGGTGTGCAGGAAGCAGCTGATTGATGTTTCTGTCTCATCGACGTTTCTAACTCTCTATCCCTCTCTCTTCCTCTCTGTAAAAAAATCAATAAAATATATTTTTTTAAAAGAATAATCTTTAAATCATATATATAAATATATATATATTTGATCTTTCCAAGTTTATTTCAAGACTTTGACCGAGAATAACTTTCAGACATTTCACGGGCCCTGAATTGTTTTCAAAAGTCTGTTCTCTCATAAATATTTTTTAATTAAACCGATTGATACTTGAAATCACATGGAAAGCTTTATCAAATAAAAATTAATAATTGTATTTTACTTATATACACATATTAAATATTATGAAGGTTTTGGACTCTAAGAAGGGCAAAATAAAGTAACAATATATTTCTTAAATGCAACCAAATTTTTCAAACAGCAATTTCAAGAAAAATTTCAAGAAAGACAAAAGCCCCAAGCAGCCTGCATTTTAAATAGGTTGGGGTTGGGGCAGCATTTGGGCTTTGTGAATCAGACCTATAAGTTTACTAAATTTGCTTGCTTTGCTTTTTAAATAAAAATACCTACTTAAATTACTTTATAAATTAGCTTTTTAAAATATAATCAAGGTCTTATATAAATTAAGTTATATAAGAAGCCAATATTTTTATAAACAATTAAATTCTCATAAAGCCACCAGAAACAACTAGTGAGATTTCTGTTTGTCTGCAATATAATTTTGACTGTCTATGTTTTAGGGATTTTGGTTTGCTCTTCCTTGTTTATTGAGAATAAGCAAACCATTTTTCTGTCAAAGAACAGTTTAGACAGCCGCCATTTTAGACTGCCTGACTTGGCAACCACCATGTTGGCCACATGGCTTGCCGCTCCCATAGGAGCCACCATCTTGAGACAGCAAAGTCCAACCCCTCCCTTTGAATAAGCCAATATCTTTGTAAGCAATTTGATTAAGTCTTCTAAGAGAGTTACTGAGACCTCCCATGATCCCTCTGTATATGCAAATTAGCCAAAGGGGATACTCTTTTAAAAATAAAATTCTAAATTTAATAAAAAGGATAAATTTGAAAATTTTGAAATCTCTTCCACTAATATTTACAGTGTAAACTAAAATTGGTGTTAAAATATTAAATTTGATAGTAAAATAGTGGTCAACTTTATTGTAAAGTTACTTGTGATATGGCTATTCGGCCATATCAGTCTGTATGAAGCAGCTGCCTTGTAGGTTGTTTGGTGTAAAGAAAGACAACAACTTTTTTTTTTTATTTAATAAATCTTTATTGTTCAGATTATTACAAGTGTTCCTTTTTCCCCCCGTAGCTCCTCTCCCTTCAGTTCCCACCCCACCCTCTGCCCTCACCCCCGCACTGTCCTCATCCATAGGTGTACGATTATTGTCCAGTCTCTTCCCACACCTCCCACAACCCTTTCCCCCCCCAAGAATTCATTCCACCCCCTTTCTATGCCCCTGATTCTATTATATTCACCAGTTTATTCTGTTCATCAGATTTTTTATTCACTTGATTTTTAGATTCACTTGTTGATAGATTATGTATTTGTTGTTCATAATTTTTATCTTTACCTTCTTCTTCTTCCTCTTCTTAAAGAATACCTTTCAGCATTTCATATAATACTGGTTTGGCGGTGATGAACTCCTTTAGCTTTTTCTTATCTCTGAAGCTCTTTATCTGACCTTCAATTCTGAATGATAGCTTTGCTGGGTAGACTAATCTTGGTTGTAGGTTCTTGCTATTCATCACTTTGAATATTTCTTGCCACTTCCTTCTGGCCTGCAGTTTTTTTTGAGAAATCAGCCGACAGTTGTATGGGTGCTCCCTTGTAGGTAACTGTTTTTCTCTTGCTGCTTTTAATATTCTCTCTTTGTCTTTTGCTCTTGGCATTTTAATTATGATGTGTCTTGGTGTGGTCCTCTTTGGATTCCTTTTGTTTGGGGTTCTGTGTGCTTCCTGAATTTGTAAGTCTATTTCTTTCACCAGGAGGGGAAAATTTTTGGTCATTATTTCTTCAAATAGGTTTTCAGTATCTTGCTCTCTCTCTTCTTCTGGCACCCCCATAATTCTGATATTGGTAAGCTTGAAGTTGTCCCAAAGGCTCCTTACAATATCTTCATATTTTTGGATATTTTCTTTTTGCTTTTCCAGCTGAGTGATTTTTGCTTCTTTGTATTTCAAATCTTTGACTTGATTCTTGGGATCCTCTAGTCTGCTGTTGGATCTCTGTATAATATTTTTTATTTCAGTCAGTGTATGCTTAATTTCTAGTTGGTCCTTTTTCATATCCTCAAGGGTCTCGATAAATTTATCGACCTTTTCTAGAAAAATTCTTGATAAACCTTATAACCGTGGTTTTGAACTCTATATCTAGTTGCTTTCCTCCATTTCTTTCATTTGTGATCTGTTTCATTGTTTCTGCATTTTGGCTGCTTCCCTGAGTTGATAGAGTGGCTTTGTGTGCTAGGTATCCTATAGGGCCCAGTGACTCAGCCTCCCCAGTTACCTGAGGTGGACACTCTTGGTGCACCCCTTTGTGGGCTGTGTGCACAGTCTTGTTGTAATTAAGTCTTGATTATTGTTGGTATCACTGGGAGGAATTGACCTCCAGGCCAATTGGCTGTGAGGATCAGCTTTATCTAAGCTGGGAGAACTTCTGTGCTGGAGACACCCTTATAAGACTTGCAAAAGCCTCTGTGCTCAGCTTGGATGGGGCGGAGTCTCAGCGCAGAGCAGACAGCATTGGTTTCCTGTCGGCCCTACCCTAATAGGCCCCTGTGTTTCAGTGTCCTGTGGTAATCGCTGCAAGCACCTCTGAGAGAAATCTGCCCTCAAGTTCTGCCTGCTTCCAGACAGTCCAGTTTCTCCCCGAATGGGTCTGCGTCCCCAGAGTCTTGCCCGGAACTGGAGTTCAGGGCAGTCGGAAGCTTTTGTCTCCCTCCTGCTTGAGAAAGCCAGCCATGCACTCAGTTGCCAGTCCTCTCCATGTGCGCGTCTCAGTACCTCTGCCTCCTGCAGCTCCTCTGAGTCTCAGTGTGCTTTTCTCTTTCCTTCTAGTTGTAGAATTTCCACTCAGCCAGCCTTTCTGTGGTTCTAGATGATGTCCGTTTTGTCCTTTAGTTGTATTTTTGAAATTGTTGTGCGAGGCAGCAGTTTAGGTGTTTACCTATGCCACCATCTTGGTTTCTCTGACTTGAAGTTCAGGTAATTATGAATATGCGATCACTGGACAAATATTTCCAAAGCCTCAACAATGTGCGCAGCAGAAGGACGGTCTTTAGGATCTTCATTCGTGCACACAGAGAAGAGCTCGATTATTTTCTGGTATGTCTCATCCAATTCTTCCATATTAAGAGGTGGCCTCGTTCCCAAAGCTGCATAATATGCTTCATCATCGAAGTCACTTTCATCAAAAGTTTTATCTTCATCATCATAGTCATCTTCATCTGAAAGAGTAATGTGTGGAATACATAAAGTCATCATTTCCCACAGAGTAAGGCCAAAGGCAAATATGTCTGCTTTGTCAATAATAATACCATTCTCCTCCAAAGCTTCCTTGGGTTTCCAAGGCTCAGTGCCAATGTAACAAGCCTCAGGGTCAGTTAATATCATATTTTCATCCAATGGCAGAGAGACTCCTACATCACAGATTTTAATTGTTTCAAAATCACCTTTAATTACAACATTTGAAGACTTTATGTCTCCATGAAGCAACTTCTTATCTTGGTGCAGATACTTTAACCCTCTTGCCATGTTCAAAGCAACTTTTAAAATTGTGGCTGCTGGAAAAGGACTGTGGCTGTCTTTATTTCGTTCTTCGATTAAGTCATTTAGAGACTTTTCTCCCCCGTATTCCATAGCAAGACATAGACTACCATCACTGGCTTCAATGAAAGCACGATAACCTATAATATTTGGATGGTGAAGGTTTTTCAAAATCTTAGTTTCATCAGTTAATCTCTTTTGATACATACTTTGATAATCACCATTACATCTAGAATTAATCTTTTTCACAGCCCAAGGAGAATGAGACAAGCCTCTTGGAGATCTTTTCATAAGGTAGACATTTACCCCTGTGCCATAGCCAAGCTTCTGCATAAACGGAGAGGCAGGAATTTTTATACATGGAGTTGAACATAATGCAGATTTTCTTTTTTCAGGTAATTTGCTTGGTGTCTTAAAATTATTGATTTCTTCCATTGTAATAATCACTCTAGGTCCTGGCCGCGCGGCGCAGCGGCCACACTCCAGGTAGAAGAGCCGGCTGACGAGAAGTCCAGGCCAAGGCTAGCTCAAAAACTGGTCCCGAGGGGCCGCCAACAAGACCCCACAATTACTTCACGGTCTCGCTGGCCAAGCACAACGTCCGCTACAGAAGTCGAAAGACAACAACTTTTAAATGAAACCCTCTGTAGCCTGAAAATTATTTTGGAAAGAAATAAAGACAGGTTTCCTTCAAACATCTTAAGAACTTTAATTAAAAGTCTATGTATTTGGCCTCTTAAACTAAAGTAAATAATTTGTGTTTTTGACCCTCTGAGAAAACTTGTGTAAAGTTAAAGATTAATAGCAGAAACTTAATGAATATCATTTACTGTCCATAACCTAGGACAAATAAAGTTAAAGCAAATTAATAAATAAATCAACCTTATTTCAGACTAACTTAAATTGGCTAATTGAAATAAGTGCATATTCATAAAAACTTAATTGTACTGGACAAAAGCTGTTCCTGAAGTATTAACAAAATTTTTATTGATGGTTCATCTCATAGTAAACTTGCCTAACATGCAATGAATCCAAAGCAGTCATATTTCTGTGCAAAAAATTAAATTAAAAGTTATTAAGACTGCATTATAAAGTTTCCAAAAGCCTCCTAATATTTAAATAAAAAAGAAAGGATAGTAGAATAATATCCTGTAAGTAAATTACATCAAACCTTAATTGCTTTAAATTTTTTACTTTAAAAATTATTTTTCATTTATAATGCTGATAACAAGACACCCATAAAATCTTCAAAGGAAAATCGTTTGGACAAAAATCAAAAGGATCCCAAGTCTAATTTATAGAAAAGAATCCTTTATTAACCTTTGGTTGAGAATATGTTTATATATTTCCAGAAAACACCTCCAAGCCCCTGTGGATTCCTGCAACAACAGATTCCAGAGGGGAACTGACCAGACTGTTCCAGCCACAGAAAAGCAGTGGCCCAAGTCAAGAGGATAAACAGTTCAGAAATAAAGATGGTGAAGACGCCTTGCCATGCTAGCAGTCAGCAAATGTGCATTGCTGCAGGTTGCCCAAGACAATACCAGAGAAGGTCGAACCTGCATTGCCACCATTTGTCCACCATCCAGAACTGGAATATCATTGCTGACATATACTCTTAAGATGCAAATACTAAAACAAAAAGGGGAAGACGGATGTTATGTGTCACCTCAAAACAAACTCAGTCATGCTCTTTATACTTTATTATTTTTTTAATAAATCTTTATTGTTCAGATTATTACAGGTGTTGCTCTTTTATTTTTCCCCATAGTTCCCCTACACCTGATTCCCCACCCCAGCCCATGCCCTTACCCCCGCCACTGTCTTCATCCATAGGAGTAAGATTTTTGTCCAATCTCTTCCCGCACCCCTCACACCTGCTTCCCCTGAGAATCATCAGTCCACTTCCTTTCTATGTCCCTGATTCTATTATATTCACCAGTCCATTCCGTTCTTCAGATTTTTCATTCACTTGATTTTTAGATTCACTTGTTGGTAGGTATGTATTTGATGTCATTTTGTTGTTCATAATTTTTATCTTTACCTTTTTCTTCTTCTTCCTCTTCTTAAAGGATACCCTTTAGCATTTCGTGTAATCCTGGTTTGGTGGTGATGAACTCCTTTAGCTTTTTCTTGTCTGTGAAGCTCTTTATCTGACCTTCAACTCTGAATGATAGCTTTGCTGGGTAGAGTAATCTTGGTTGTAGGTTCTTGCTGTTCATCACTTTGAATATTTCTTGCCACTCCCTTCTGGCCTGCATAGTTTCTGTTGAGAAATCAGCTGACAGTCGTATGGGTACTCCCTTGTAGGTAACTAACTGTTTTTCTCTTGCTGCTTTCAAGATTCTCTCTTTGTCTTTTGCCCTTGGCATTTTAATTATGATGTGTCTTGGTGTGGTCCTCTTTGGATTCCTCTTGTATGGGGTTCTGTGCGCTTCCTGAACTTGTAAGTCTATTTCTTTCACCAGGTAGGGAAACTTTTCTGCCATTATTTCTTCTAATAGGTTTTCAATATTTTGCTCTCTCCCTTCTTCTGGCACCCCAAAAATTCGGATGTTGGTTCGCTTGAAGTTGTCCCAGAGGCTCCTTACACTATCTTCATATTTTTGAATTCTTTTTTCTTTTTGTTTTTCTGGTTGGATGTTTTTTGTTTCCACATATTTCAGATCTTTGGTTTGATTCTTGGGGTATGTTGATCTACAGTTGAGTTTCTGTATATTCTTTATTTTAGACAGTGTATGCTTCATTTCTGACTGGTCCTTTTCCATTTTTTTGGCATTCTCATTAAGGTCCTTGAAGGTCTCACTAAGCTTCTCAGAAGTGTCATCAGTTTCTCAGCTGTTTTTAGAAGATTCTTGAGTAACCTTATACATGTGGTTCTGAACTCTATGTCATCCAGTAGTTTCTTTCCTCCATTTCTTTCATTCGTGACATGTTTCTTTGTTTCTGCATTTTGGCTGCTTCCCTGTGTTGATGGAGTGGCTTTGTGTGGTAGGTGACCTATAGGGCGCAGTAGCTCAGCTCCCCAATCACCTGATGTGGACGCTCTTGGTCCACCCCTTTGTGGACTGAGTGCAAAGTCTTGGTGTAGTTAAGCCTTAATTGCTGTTGGTACGCTGGGAGGAATTGACCTCCAGGCAATTAGGTGTGAACACTCCCTGTGTCTATAATGGAAGAACTGCTGCGCTGAAGACACACTTATGGGGCAGGACTTGTTTCAGTGGGGCTTTGGTGCTCGCTGAGTCTGCCTCTTGAATGTGTCACTTATGGATGTGAGGGGTTGAAATCTGGTGTCTCACACTGACCACTATGTACACTGGCTTCTGGATCTCCAATGGAGTGTGGGTCAGCTACTGTCTGAGGCCACTCAGCAGGAGCTACAGTGAGAGCTGCAGTTTTCTCCTCTTTGCTTGGGGTTTGGAGGTTTTGGAGCTGTCTGACCCAGGCTGCAAGTTTGCTAGGTTAAGCTGCGATAGGGCAGGTCTTTCTTATGCTAACTCCGCTGCTTGGAGCTTGGGTGGGTTTGTAGGTTGTGCAGGGCGGGGTCTCAGGGTGTCACTAGGTTAGGGCATGGCAAACAGCAATGGCTGGTAGTTAGCCGGCTCTGCGTCCCCAACGGCATCCGCGAGTCCTGTGCCCCAGTGCAGTAAACAATTATTCCTGTGCGCAGCTCTGATAGCAAGCCACCCTCACTGGCAGACAGTCCAGCTTCTCCCCGTAGGAGTTTGGGTCCCCCCTGTCTCCCCAGAGACTGGATTTCAGAGTAATCAGGGGCTTGTCTCCATTTGGGTTGAAAAAAGCAACGCACCCAGTCGCCCACAGGCAGCCCGGATCACACGCCTCCGTACCTCAGCTTTTCAGCGCTCGTGCACGCCTCAATGCTCTTTTCTCTTTCCTTCTAGTTGTAGAACTTCCACTCAGCCAGCTTTCCCGTGGTTCTGGGTGATAGACGTTTTGTCTTTTAGTTGCAGTTTAAATTGTTGTGGGAGGCAGCAGTTTAGGTGTTTACCTATGCCGCCATCTTGGATTCTCCGAGCTCTTTATACTTTAAATTTTTTGAATTGTGATGCAGAGGATCACACAGCACCTGAAAGGCATCGGCCTCCTGTACAATAGCCTCCGCCAAGTTAGCCCGGTGGAAGGATGCACAAACCAGACAAGAATTTTACCAGATTCAGTAATAATGTGGGGAAGAAGTTGTGTTTTGTATCTTCCAGAAGGAGCACTGCAGCCAATTTGGTTGCCAGAGAGTTATGTGCATCACCACAATGGACCCAGAGAAGCTCCTTGTCCCTTCACTCAAAAAGACTGAGAGTTGCCCCTATGACAGCAAAGCAGAAGAAGAAGAAAACTGAAAGCTATGAAAGGGACCGAGGTGCCAACATGGCATTAGCTGAAGAAGTTAACAACCGAAGCCCAGCAGACAGTAAAAAAGCAAGAAGTTGAAGCTGCTTCTTCAACCATGTTTCTGCTTATACTAGCATTGGTTAGCTGCCAGTCTTCTGTAAAGTCTTACGCAGCCAAGTCCAAGGACTCTGAGTAAATGCACACCAGCAGCAAAAGAAACTTTCATTTAGTAGCTAAAAATGTTAACATGTCTGTAGTTTTGATTTCTCTCTTATTAGTGTGTTGCACTGGCATTGTTTTGCTATTATTTTAATAGCCAGAGTTTTGCTCTTGACATTCAAGTTTTAAAATGATAACATTTAAGTAGTTTAGTTTTTGCATTGGCATTGTTTGCAACTATTTTTATATTAGAGCTTTGTTCTTTTTTTTTTTTTAATTGGGGTTGATATATTATGGATATCTTTATTTATTTTTTTAATAAGTCTTTATTGTTCAGATTATTACAGGTGTTCCTCTTTTTTTTCCCCATAGCTCCCCTCCACCTGATTCCCCACCCCACACCATGCCCTTACCCCCCACCACTGTCTTCATCCATAGGTGTAAGACTTTTGTCCAATCTCTTCCCGCAACCCTCATACCCCTTTCTCCTTGACAATTGTCAGTCCACTCCCTTTCTATGTCCCTGGTTGTATTATTTTCACCAGTCCATTCTGTTCTTCAGATTTTTTATTCACTTGATTTTTAGATTCACTTGTTGGTAGGTATGTATTTGATGTCATTTTGTTGTTCATAATTTTTATCTTTACCTTTTTCTTCTTCTTCCTCTTCTTAAAGAATACCCTTCAGCATTTCATGTAATCCTGGTCTGGTGGTGTTGAACTCCTTTAGCTTTTTCTTGTCTGTGAAGCTCTTTATCTGACCTTCAACTCTGAATGATAGCTTTGCTGGGTAGAGTAATCTTGGTTGTAGGTTCTTGCTATTCATCACTTTGAATATTTCTTACCACTCCCTTCTGGCCTGCATAGTTTCTGTTGAGAAATCAGCTTACAGTCGTATGGGTACTCCCTTGTAGGTGACTAACCGTTTTTCTCTTGCTGCTTTCAAGATTCTCTCTTTGTCTTTTGCCCTTGGCATTTTAATTATGATGTGTCTTGGTGTGGTCCTCTTTGGATTCCACTTGTATGGGGTTCTGTGCACTTCCTGAACTTGTAAGTCTATTTCTTTCACCAGGTAGGGAAACTTTTCTGTCATTATTTCTTCTAATAGGTTTTCAATATTTTGCTCTCTATCTTCTTCTGGCACCCCAAAAATTCGGATGTTGGTACACTTAAAGTTGTCCCAGAGGGTCCTTACACTATCTTCATATTTTTGGATTCTTTTTTCTTTTTGTTTTTCTGCTTGGGTGTTTTTTGTTTCCTCATATTTCAGATCTTTGGTTTGATTCTTGGGGTACGTTGATCTACAGTTGAGTTTCTGTATATTCTTTATTTTAGACAATGTATGCTTAATTTCTGACTGGTCCTTTTCCATTTTTTTTGGCATTCTCATTAAGATCCTGAAAGGTCTCACTAAGTTCCTCAGAGGTTTTTAGAAGATTCTTGAGTAACCTTATAAATGTGGTTCTGAACTCTATGTCATCGTTTGCTTTCCTCCCTTTCTTTCATTCGTGACATGTTTCTTTGTCACCGCATTTTGGCTGCTTCCCTGTGTTGATGGAGTGGCTTTGTGTGGTAGGTGACCTATAGGGGGCAGTAGCTCAGCCTCCCCAATCACCTGCGGTGGACACTCTTGGTACACCCTTTTGTGGGCTGAGTGCAAAGTCTTGGTGTAGTTAAGCCTTGATTGCTGTTGGTACACTGGGAGGAATTGACCTCTAGGCCATTTGGCTCTGAGGACCCGCTGTGTCTATAATGGAAGAACTGCTGTGCTGGAGAAACACTTATGGTGCAGGATTTGTTTCAGTGGAGCTTTGATGCTCACTGAGTCTGCCTCTTGACTGTGTCGCTTATGGATGTGAGGAGTTGAAATCTGGTATCATCTCACAATGAACACTAGGTACACTGGCTTCTGGATCTCCAATGGGGTGCAGATCAGCTACTGTCTGAGGCCACCCAGCAGCAGCTACAGAGAGAACTACAGTTTTCTCCTCTTTGCTTGGGGTTTGGAGGTTTTGGAGCTGTCTGACGTGGGCTGCAAGTTTGCTAGGTTAAGCTGCAATAGGGCAGGCCATTCATATGCTAAAGCCGCTGCTTGGAGCTTGGGTGGGTTTGTAGGTTGTGCGGGGCGGGGTCTCAGGGCGTCACTAGGCTAGGGTGTGGCAAACAGTGATGGCTGCCAGTTAGCCGGCTCTGCATCTCCGACCACATCCCCGTGTCCCATGCCCCAATTATTCCTGCGCACAGCTCTGCAAGCAAGCCACCCTAACTTTCCGACCCGATGGCAGACAGCCCAGCTTCTCCCCATAGGAGTTTGGGTATCCCGCGTCTCCCCAGAAACTGGATTTCAGAGTAATCGGGGGCTTGTCTCCCTTCAGGTTGAAAAAAGCAATGCCTGCTGCCAGCCCAGATCATGCGCCTCAGTACCTCAGCTTTTCAGCACTTGTGCACATCTCAATGCTCTTTTCTCTTTCCTTCTAGTTGTAGAACTTCCACTCAGCCAGCTTTCCCGTGGTTCTGGGTGACAGACATCTTGTATTTTAGTTGTAGTTCTGAAACTGTTGTGTGAGGCAGCAGTTTAGGTGTCTACCTACGCCACCATCTTGGATCCTCCTATCTAGAGCTTTGTTCTTGATGTTTAAATTTTACTTTTCTTATAGTAGCTTAAAAACAAAAAAAAGGATGAGATGTAGAGAGTGCCTGGGAAGGCACATGGGCATTTCTTTAAATTGTCGGCTGAATCCAGGGCAGTTGGCAAAGCCACACCCTGGAAACTCATTCTGCCAAAAGGCAGAAGTGTTATCAGCTTGACCTTCATTTCAGCTGAGGTGCCAGGTGGTGGGTTTTATTATGTAAATCCAGCCAAGCACCAGGAACGAATAGGAAAGCTTCCTGGTATTTGGGGGTGTAAAATAAACATGCTGCATCGGCTCTGGGTGACTGTCTCTCCATGAGAAGAGGGAAGCAGTCCCACCTGGTCCCAGCTTTTTCCTTCTATCTCTGTGTCTTGTCTCTTTCTTTCATTTTTCTCAATCCCCAGCCACCCCTACTCAGGAACTGGACCTGCTCTCTAGCCGTGCTAGACACAGGAAAGAGAGAAATATTTATAGTTAGGGTTCTAAGGAATTGTATTAATGAGAAAACGACTCAAGAGGATGCATCTCAAAGGTGAGATCACTGAAGGTAAAGGAAAAAAATGTGTTGCCTGCTTTTATTTTCTCCCTATAGAACTTCCACAGATGATAACACTTGCTTGCCATACACACACACACACACACACACACACACACACACACACACACACTAGTAGGCCTGCGCACGAATCCGTGCACCAGTAGTTCTCAGTGGGGCCTGGCTGTTCCGCGCCCACTGCCCAGAGGCCCATCCACAGCTGGGTGCAGAACACTTGCCTCATCGCTGTGGCGACAAAGCAAGCATTCTGCCAGGCCGCTCACGCTGCCCACTCTCAGCAGCTGCCCCCTGGGATTGGAGGACTCCGGCAGGGCTGAGAGGACTGGGTGCTGCCATCTTGTGGCTATGGGCGCTGCCATTTATGTGGTGGAGTGATGGTTAATTTGCATATTACCCTTTTATTAGATAGGATATTAATCTTAAAGAGGAAAGAGGGTGCTTTTTTTAAATGCTCTAATCTTTTGGGTTGAATACACAGGGTGTGGCAAAAGTAGGTTTACATTTGTGAGTACATAAAACACAGAATTTACTAATATTCTTGTATTATGATTTATTATTATACTATTTTCCATACAAACAACTGTAAACCAAATTTTGCTCAGCCCTATGTGAATATAAGAACTATTTACTCATAAAGGCAAATGTCTAGAAAGATATGAAAAACCTCAAGGTTATTTGGTAAGCCACAGGATCATATAATCTAACCTTGGTTTACACACTAGTCTTTTAGAAAGAAGTGTATATTTCATAAAACAAAAAAGAGAACATGTTTGTAGTGTTTCCTGCAGATAATAAAGAGAAAATGGAAACATATTTCCCCTAAGATATGTTTGACATAATCAGAAAATATAACTTCCACATGAGAAGTGTTGTTGGATTATTATGGTAGAATCAAATTAAACATAGGTTTCTAGAACTTGTGTTGCATCCTATATAATAAAAGCCTAGGTGGTGTCACATGTGACATCATCACAAGATGGCCACCACAAGATAGCCAGCAGGGGAGGGCAGTTGGGGGCTACCAAGCTAGCAGGGGAGGGCATTTTGGGGCAACCAAGCCTGCAGGGGAGGGCAGTTGGGAGCAACCAGCCCTCCAGGAGATGGCAGTTGGGAGTGAGACCAGGCTGACAGTGGAGGGAAGTTGGGAGCAATCAGGCCAGCAGGGAAGGGCAGTTGGGGATGATCGGGCTGGTAGGGGAGAGCAGGTGGGCATGATTGGCCTGGCAGGGGAGCAGTTAGGCATCAATCAGGCCGGCAGGAGAGTAGTTAGGGGCATTCAGGTAGGCAGGCAGGCGAGAGGTTAGGAGTCAGCAGTCCTGGATTGTGAGAGGGATGTCCGACTGCCAGTTTTGTGGGATTGGGCCTAAACTGGCAATCGGACATCCCCGCAGGGGTCCAAGATTGGAGAGGGTGCAGGCCGGGCTGAGGGACACCCCCCCTCATGCATGAATTTTGTGCACTGGGCCTCTACTATTAATATAATTATACTAAAATGAGGGTTAATCTGAGGTTTTCTGGGCAAGATAAGCTTTGAGCAAACAAGAGAGAAACTATGGTTGAATAAACTGCTGTTTTGAATGCCTTCTCTCAAATTTCATTTGATCATATTATCAAATAAGAATTGCGATGCCTTACTTTATAATATTGTTTGAAAATGCACAAGATACATGGACCCAGGGTCATGTCACTGCACTCATGACCCTATATTTATATATTCTCATCCAGTATAAATTTACTGCTGGGTTTGAATGACTGGAATGGGACAATTATGTGAATTGAAAGAAAATATTAGTTTTTTAAGTAAAAAGGCACAGGGCAATATACAGATGATATATCAAAGAATTGTTCACTTGAAACCTATATAATGGTATTAACCAATGTCACCCCAATAAATTTAATTTAAAAATTAACAAATGTTTTCCAATCAACCTTATAGCAGGATATATCATTTTTGTCATATCATTTTTGTGTATGTTGTGAAAAATAATATAACTGGAGTCACTTCAGGATGGAGTAAGTGCCCCATTCCAGAGGAACTGTCTTGAAGGTCTTTCTCTACAATCCTTCCAGTCGTCTCATCAGGAAAAGTAACGTTTGGACTGGGCCATAGCAACATTATATTCCAAAAACTGCCAAGATAACAGGAAAATAGACATCCTGGCTACAAGACTGAAAATTAAAGACCTCCCTTAGAATTAGCACCACCCTGTCTTAGCTTGTCTGAACCCATTGAAGCGCCTTCCTTGGCTTGTTATACCAGTGGAATGCCTTCCTTCTGTTTATGGTGCGATTTTCCTTCCCTCTCTCCTGCCTTCACCATGAACCAGAGCACTATTTGAGTTTCCACCTGAATCAGTGTTTCAGGAATAGTTATTTTTGTGACATCAAATAAATACTTGATGTGTCTCATGTGGGCTTATTATTTTTATGTTGACAGTGTGTATAGAATGTACTCAAATATGGTAATGAAAATAAGTAAAATATCGACTTTACTGCGTTGTTTGCTTAGATTGATATTAATTTGTTACATCTTGAAGCACACACCAGGAGAGTAGTGGGGAAAGAAAATAATGTTAAATATTAAGAATTTGATTTACGATTTTAAAATAAAACCAGATTAAGTTAAGAAAGCAGATAATTTTTTATTTGAATTAAAGGAGATTATTTTAGCACCATCTTCAGATGTGTTCTCTGCCATTTTGAAAGGGTAAAGGTGGATGTCCTGTGCCAACTAATGGAGTGAGGGTGCCTTTGCATCATGTGCTTCTGCACAATGCAATATTTTATTTAACTATAGGTATAGTTTAGTGTGGTTAAATAGATGCTATTCCACATATTTTAGAAAGTGAAATATATGAAAGACATCCATCCATTTCCTACAAGAAAATACTGATTAGTTTCTTTTTTAAAAAAATTCTTTATTGTTGAAAGTATTATGTCTCTTTTTCCCCCCATTGACCTCTCCCCAGCCACCCCCACCCCCAGTACATGCCCTCACCCCCCTAGTGTCCATGTCCATTGGTTATGCTCATATGCATGCATACAAGTCCTTTAGTTGATCTCTTACCCTCCCCTCCCCTCCTCTGCCTTCCCTCTGAGGTTTATTCAATGCTTCTATGTCTCTGGATCTATTTTTGTTTTGATGAGTTTCTTAATACACAAAAAAAAGAGGACTTGGAGGGACAGAATAATGGTGGTTAATTTAACTGTTCCACATGTAATCATAAAAAAAAATCAGTTCTAGAGCCAGGCAACTTAATTATGAGTTCATAATAAAATATGCAGCTATAGCGGTAGGAGATGACTTCTCACAGAAGTCCTGTTCTTATCTAAAGTTATTCTTCCCTAAACAAGAAGCTCATTTCTTGAAGGTTCTAAAGTGTGATGATTCATGTTTCATAAGCTAAAATAATCTAATAAAATACTCCAAATACAAAATTTTATTAAATGTACATATATATGCATGTAATCTGTATATCCTATCTAATAAAGATGGGATATGCAAATTGACCATCACTTCACAACAAAGATGGTGGCACTCACAGCCAATAAGGAGGGAATATGCAAATTAATGTGACAAAGATGATGGCAGCCAGCTTGGAGGAAAGGCGGGAGGCGGCTCCCGGCCCTGAAGCAAAAGCGGGAGGCAGTGGCCAGAGCAAAGGCTCAGGTCCTGGGTGCCAGAGGGAAACCGGTGCCAGCAGCCAGGGGAAGGAAGGCCTATTCTTGCATGAATCTTTGTGCATCAGGCCTCTAGTAGCATTATAAATATCTATAATAATAAAAGCATAATATACTAATTAGACCAGACAGCCAAACATCCTTTCAGATGTCCTTCCAGACAAAGCCGCAGTGGCTGTGAGGGCCTTCCCCTGATCGGCCTGGTCACCTCCCACAGATGGAGGCCAGACTGCAGCTTAGGGAGTGGGCCTAAGCCATCAGTAGGACATCCCCTGATGCTCCCGAACTGTGAGAGGGGGAAGGCTGGACTGAGGGACACCCCCTGCCCCCCAGTGCATGAATTTTCAGGCCTCTAATATAATTATAATATGCAAATCACTTTCAAAGTTAAATGAAAAATATGCACAATTTAGTAGCAAATACCAAACACAAGACTGTATACCTAACAGTAAATTGTGGTCAGATATTAAAAATCTGAATAAATAGCAGTAACTAAAGAAATACATGAGGTTACATTATACAATAAAACAAAATTATTTTTATTAAATTTATTGGGGTGACATTGGTTAATAAAGTTATGTAGATTTCAAGTGTACAATTCTGTGATGCGTCATCTGTCTATTGCATTGCATAGCCAATATCCAAAGTTACATCTTCATCACCATATATTTAACCCCCTTTACCCTTTACTCCCCATTATCCCCATTTCTTCTGGTAACCCCCATACTGTTGTCTGTGTCTATGAGATGTTTTTTTCTTATTTTTAATTGATTAGTTTCAGTTTTATAATCCACATATGAGTGAGATACATGTTTTTTAGCTTTTTCTGACTCACTTATTTCTCTTAGCATGATATTCTCAAGGTCCATCCATGTCATCACAATTGACAGTATTTCATTTTTTCTTATGGCTGAGTAGTATTCCATTATACATATGTATTATATCCTCTTTAATCACTCATATATAAAAGGAAACTGGTTGTTTCCAAGTCTTTGACACAGTGAATAGTGCTACAATGAACATAGAAGTACATATATCTTTATGAATATACTAGAGACCTGGTGCATGAAATTCATGTACTTGGTGGGGGGGGGGGGCGGTCCCCTCAGCCCAGCCTGCACTCTCTCGCAGTCCAAGAGCTCCACAATCAATTGTTCCACAGAGGGAGGTCCCACCCATCCGCCGCAGCCTGCTTGTTGGTGGCCTGGGTCTCTCCCTCTTTAGGGCGATCAATTGTGGAGTCCCCTGATTGATTGCCCTGCAGAGGGTGACCTGGGCCTCCCTCTGCAGGGCAATCATGGGGCAATGGTGGGGTTCCCTGACCAATCACATCGCACCAACCTTGGCTGGCTTGGCACCAGTGCATGTCATATTGTGCTCATCCAGATGGTCATTCTGCTGTCCGGCCGTTCGGTCAATTTGCATGTTACACTTTTATTATTATAGACTAGAGGTCCAGTGCATGAAAATTCATGCATTGGATGGTGGGGGGGGGATCCCTCAGACTAGCCTTCCCCCTCTCATAGTCCAGGAGCCCTCAGGGGTGGGAGGCAACCCTGCGATCAGGGGAAGGCAACTCCCCATCACACCTCTGTTGCTGCCACTGCCAGCAGTGCAAGCCTTGACCGGCCTTGGTTACCTGAGCCTCGGGCAGCATCCGAGGCTTGCCTGCACCTTGGGCCAGCCCTGGGCAGCTGGGGGCTGAGGGGACTGGGGGACTCTGGAGGCAGGCGCACGGAGCGGCGGGGCCCACTTGGGGGCGGGCCCAGCCTTGCCACGCCTGCCACCCCAGTGGGCCTGAGGGGACTGGGCGCCACCATCTTGTGGCTGTGAGCACTTCCATCTTTGAGGGCATGGCAGTCAATTAGCATATTCCCTCCTTATTGGCTGTGGGCACCACCATCTTTGCGATGATGTGAGGGTCAATTAACATATTCTCTCTTCATTAGATAGGATGCTTCCAAATTTTGGAAAGGAATTTGCTGGGTCATATAGTAACTATATTCTTAGTTTTTGAGAAACCTCCATACTGTTTTCTATAGTGACTGTACCAGTTTATATTCCTATCAGCAGTAAAGTTACAGAATACAAAATCAATGTAAAAAAAGCCATTGCAGTCTAACTGGTGTGGCTCAGTGGTTGAGTGTCAAACTATGAACCAAGAGGTCACAGTTAGATTCCCGATCAGGGTATATGCCCAGGGTTGCAGGCTTGAACCCCAGTGGGGGACACGCAGGAGGCAGCCGATCAATGATTCGTATTGTTGATGTTTCTCTCTCTCCCCCTTTCCCTTCCTCTCTGAAATCCATGAAAAAAAATTTTTTGAAGAAACTCATTGCATTCCTATGTGCTAACAATAAAATATCAGAAAAAGAAATTTTAAAAATTCCTTTTGCAATTGCAACAAAAAGAATTAAAGACCTGGGAACAAACTTAACAAGAATGTGAAGGATCTATATACTGAAATTTCAAAGTGTTATTAAAAGAGATTGAAAAAATACAAAGACGTGGAAAGATATTTCATGTTCATGGATTGGAAGAATCAATATAGTTAAAATGACCATATGACCCAAAGCATAATACAGATTTAATGCAATAGCATTGAAATCTAAAGCATTTTTTATTTATCTTTATTGTTGAAAGTATTGCAGATGTCCCCCTTTTTTGCCCATTGACCCACACCCCCACCTCCCAGCCCTTCAACACATTATTGTCTGTGTCCATGGGCTAAGCATATATAAATTCCCCAGTTTAATCTCTCCTCACCCACCCATCCCAATCCTGCCTTCCCTCTGAGATTCATCAGTCTGTTGCATGCTCTCATGTCTCGTGGTCTATTTTGTTTGTCAGTATATTGTGTTCATCAGATTCTACATATGAGTGAGATCATGTGATACTTGTCTTTCTCTGACTGACTTATTTCACTTAGCATGATACTCTCCAGGTCCTTCCATGCTGTCTCAAAGGGTAAGAGATCCTTCTTTTTTACAGCAGCATAGTATTTCCATGGTGTAAATATACCACAACTTTTTTTCCACTCATCTACTGATGGGCATGTGAACTGTTTCCAGATCTTAGCTATTGTAAATTGTGCTACTAGAAGCATAGGGGTGCATACATTATTTTTGGTTGGTGTTTCAGACTTCTTGGGATATATTCCTAGAAGTGGGATCACTAGGTCAGATGGCAGTTTCATTTTTAATTTTTTGAGGAAACTCCATACTGTTTTCCACAGTGCCTGCACCAGTCTGCATTCCCACCAGCAGTGCATAAGGGTTCCCTTTCTCCACATCCTCACCAGCACTTGTCATTTGTTGATTTGTTGATGATAGCCATTCTGACAGGTGTGAGGTGGTACCTCATTTTTGTTTTAATTTGCATCTCTCTGATGATTAGTGACATTGAGCATTTTTTCCATACTACTCTTGGCCATTTGTATTCTTAACAATTATATTAATTAAATTATTATTCCATTTGTGAGTTAATTAGTCTCAAATATGGAAGGTCATAATAACAATGGTCCAGTATATCAGGAAAACTAATTGAATGAATAAATGAATTAGTGAGTGAATGGTTGCATGAGTAGAGTGGACACTGACATGCATGCAGTTCTCATTCACTCTGGGTGAGTGGCTCTTAGAGAGAGGAAACACCCTGGAGGTTCACTTAAGTGTCTTCCTTTTTCAATAGTAATGACTCTGGACCTCACAGTGGAGCAGTGTTTTGTGTGCAGTTACCATCTCTTTTTTCCTGAGGAGAGACATTTCTCTCATTGTTTGTTAGGTGGCCTGTTCCCAGAGGCCTCTTCTAGGAGCAAAAATGTGAAATTATTAAAACCATGAGGCAAATTGAGATAGACGCTCCAGTGACTGCCTAATAAAGCTGGCATCTCTGTGACAACCGTGGAAGTGTTTAGTGTGTGTGCTCTTGTGAATTACACTTTGGGGGAAATGGTTTTGAGGCACCTAAACAGTTATGTCCTTTGTGAACGATGTGATTACCTGTAAGCTTACTAATGAGCCCCCAGTGAATGGGGAGGATGAGCCCTGGCTTGACAACAGCCAGCCTCCAGGAAGACCATTTTTAATCGTGTGGCAACTACAAAATTATGGCATTCACAGCTGCTGCTTGCTCTGCATGAAGAGAATGGGCTGTTTCCTGGGACTAGTCTCTGTGAGCACGTCTGTAGGACAGACTAATGACCTAATGACTGCCATACTCTGGAGTCTGAGAAAACATTAATACTGTAGGGACCTCCAAAGTTATTTAGGTGACCTACTATCGATATTAGCAGAAATAATTCAAATTCCAAAATTTCACATTTCAGTTTTGTGTTTACATGGCTTGGAATTATCTAATGAAATACTCTAAATAGGCTGATAAGGTTTCACATTCTTTTTTACTTTTCCATGAAAACAACAAATATACTGATAATTCTAAATATAGTATGTACATCAGATAATAATACAACTTTTAGAATCAGATCATTTGAACTTGAACAATGGTACACTAATCATTCGATATGTGGCTGTAGGAAAGCTAGTGAGCAATTCTGTGGCTGAGTTGTTTATCTGTGGAAAAGATGGTGATTGTGCCTGTCTCATGCGGCTGTTGTGAGTGCCACATTAAATAGGGAGGCACATAACAAACATGCAAATGTGAGCGCTCCTCATCCTGCCACCCAAATGACACTGTGTTGTTTTCTATGGTTATTTATTTCAAAAGTTACTTTAGCATTTATTTTTTTGAAAATTATGCTCATTTCTCTGACTGACTCAAGTACCATATGACTTAACATATGTGTGGAATCTAATGAACAAAATGAACTAACAAGCAAAATACAGACAGACACACAGGTAGAGAGCAGCTGTCTCCAAGGGACTGGTGGGGGTGGGGGGTTAGGCAGAAGAAAGAGACAAACTAATGGACACAGATAATAGTGTGGTGATTGCCAGGGGGAGAGGGGGATAAATGGTTATGGATGAGATTTGACTTGGAGTGGTGAACACACAATACAGTGTACAGATGATGTGTTGTAGAACTGTGTACCTGAAACCTGTATAATTTTGTTAACCAGTGTCACCCCAATAAATCCAATCTAAAAAATTATGTTCATTTTATAGAAGAGAAAGTTGAAATGAGGAAATCATAATATTCTTAAGGAAAATTGCCCTGGAATTCAACAGGAAGGTCCAACTTCCACCCGTCTGTCTTCCAACCGTAAGTCTAGCAGTGCTTCCTCCAGCTCACAGCTACTTGACCCCCATGTGCATCTGCTGTTACAGCCAATCTTTTCCAATGTTGATAAAGTTAAAAAGGGATGAAAAACTGCTTTAAACAAATCCTTCAAAGCCAAAAGCTGTCCTGAAAGATGGGTTTCTTGAACCACAAGCTAGCTGGTAAGAGGACCAGGTCCCTGGGCAGATGGACCAAACCACCGGCAGGAGATGGGCAGAGAACACACACTAGTTCACCATTCTTGGGTTGATGTGGGCTCTTTTATTTTATTTTTTAAATTAATTATTCTTTATTGTTGAAAGTATTACATATGACCCCTTTTTCCCCCAATCAACCCCCTCCAGCCCACTCCTGCCCCCTGACCCAGGCTCTCACCACCCCATTGTCTGTGTCCATGGACTATGCATATATGCACACAAGGTCCCTGGTTAATTACTTCCCATCCACCCACCCTCCCCCACCTTCCCTCTGAGATTCCCCACTTTGTTCCATGCTTCCATGCCTCAGGATCCACTCCGTTCATCAGTTCATTTTGCTAGATTCCACATCTGAGAGAGATCATGTGACACTTGTCTTTCTCTGACTGACTTATTTCGCTTAGCATGATACTCTACAGGTCCCACCATGCTGTCTCAAAGGGTAAGAGATTCTTCTTTTTTACTGCTGCATAGTATTCCATGGTGTAATTGTACCACAGCTTTTTATCCACTCATCTACTGATGGGCACGTGGGCTGTTTCCAGATCTTAGCTATTGTAAATTGTGCTGCTAAGAACATAGGGGTGCATACATTCTTTCTGATTGGTGTTTCAGGTTTCTTAGGATCTATTCCTAGAAGTGGGATCACTGGGTCAAATGGCAGTTCCATACTTAATTTTTTGAGAAAACTCCATACTGTTTTTCTTTTTGTTATTATTATTTTTTATTGATTTTTTTACAGAGAGGAAGGGAGATAGAAAGTTAGAAACATCAATGAGAGAGCAACATCGATCAGCTGCCTCCTGCACAACCCCTACTGGGGATGTGCCCACAACCAAGGTACATGCCCTTGACCGGAATCAAACCTGGGACCCTTGAGTCCATAGGTCGACGCTCTATCTACCAAGCTAAACTGGTTAGGGCTCCATACTGTTTTTCATAATGGCTGTACCAGTCTGCATACCCACCAGCAGTGTACTAGGGTTCCATTTTCTCCACAACCTTGCCAGCACTTGTCATTTGTTGATGATAGCCATTCTGACAGGTGTGAAGAGATAGCTCATTTTCATTTTAATTTGCATCTCTCTTATGATCAGTGACTTTGAGTATTTTTTCATGTCTCTTGGCCATCTGTATGTCCACTTTAGAGAAGTGTCTATTTAGATCCTTTGCCTATTTTTAAATTGGATTGTTTATCTTCCTTTTGTTAAGTTGTATGAGTATATTTTGGCTATTAGCCCTTTATTAGATGTGTCATTGCTAAATATGTTCTCCCATACAGTAGGCTCCCTTTTTGTTTTGTTGATGGATTCTTTTACTTTGCAGAAGCTTTTTATTCCCATTTGTTTATTTTATAGTCCCATTTGTTTATTTTCTCCTTAGTTTCCTTTGCCCTAGGACAGTGGTCAGCAAACTGCGGCTCACAAGCCACATGCGGCTCTTTGGCCCCTTGAGTGTGGCTCTTCCGCAAAATACCATGGCCTGGGCAAGTCTATTTTGAAAAAGTGGCGTTAGAAGAAGTTTAAGTTTAAAAAATTTGACTCTCAAAAGAAATTTCAATCATTGTATTGTTGATATTTGGCTCTGTTGACTAATGAGTTTGCCGACCACTGCCCTAGGAGATGTAAACATATTACTATGAGAGAAGTCTGAGATTTTGCTGCCTATGGTTTCTTCTAGGATTTTTATGGTTTCATGATTTACATTTAAGTCTTATCCATTTTGAGTATACTCTTGTGTGTGTTGTAAGTTGGTGGTGTAGTTTCATTTTTTGCATGTATCTGTTCAATTTTCCCAGCACCATTTATTGAAGAGGCTGTCCTGACTCCATTGTATGCTCTTGCCTCCTTTGTCAAATATTAATTGAGCATAATGGCTTGGGTCGATTTCTGGGGTTTCTGTTCTGTTCTATTGATCTATATGCCTGTTCTTGTGCCAGTACCAGGCTGTTTTGATTATGGTGGCATTGTAGTATAACTTGAAATGTGGTATTGTGATTCCTCCAATTTTGTTCTTCTTTTTCAAGATTGATGCAGCTATTCGGAGTCTTTCTTGGTTCCATATAAATTTTTGGAGTATTTGTTCTAGATCTGTGAAATATGCTGTTGGTATTTTAATGAGGATTGCATTGAATCTGTAGATTGCCTTGGGTAGTATGGACATTTTAAAGATGTTGAGTCTACCAATCCATTAACACAGTACTAGTATATTCTTCTACTTATTTATATCTTATTCTATATCTTTTTTCAACATCCTGTTGTTTTCTGAGTACAGTTCTTTTGCTCCTTGGTTAAGTTCATTCCTAAGTATCTTAAATTTTTTTTTGTTGCAATGGTAAATGGGATTGTTTGTTTAGTTTCTCTTTCTGAGGATTCATTATCTATATTATAAAAGGCCATGGGCCATCACAACCTAAACAACCAGACAGACAACCAGTCACCAAGAAGTGCATGGAGCATCTCTCAGTCCCTCCCCCGTGGCCCACAGGCTCCTATCACAGCAAGGCTGTGGCCAGCAGGTTGGCGCGGTGGCAGGGGGTGGGCAGGGCCAGGCCGGAGGCCTAATGACCTTGCCGCTGCTGCAGCGGCTGTGGATCAGGCCCGGAGAGAGGCCCAGAGAGAGAGGCAAGGCCTGATCCACAGCTGCTATGGATGCTGCAGGTCAGGCCCGGAGATAGGCCAGGAGAGAGAGTAAATGCAGAGGAAGACCTGGCAGGCACCAATCCACCTAGGAAGAATTCTGCTTCAGAGGGCAGCCTCTGCACAATATCTAATACACAATGCCCTAGCTAGTTTGGCTCAGTGGATAGAGTATCAGCCTGTGGACTGAAAGGTCCTGGGTTCTATTCCAATCAAGAGCACATGCCTGGGTTGCAGGCTTGATCCCCAGTAGGGGGTGTGTGGGAGGCAGCTGATCAATGATACTCTCTCAATTAATGATGTTTCTATCTCTTTCTCCCTCTCTACCTCTCTGAAATCAATAAAAAATAATACAGAGTCATTGAGTTTTACCCTTATAGCCACCCAGCCTGAAGGGTGCACTTTATCCACAAAAGGGCCAACAACATTCATCAAGTTGCAACTACAACCAAAAGTACACATAAACAACAAGAACAGAGCATAGGTGATCTGGAAGACTGTGCCACTGAGCCAAACAAGACACACTGAGACTGCACCTACACAACAGCTTGTACACTGTGGTCAGGTTGAGCCTAAGCCAGCCAGCCAGCCTGCAAGTCGATCCCATCAACAAACAGGTCAACAGAAATCAAGACCCAGTTATAACAGGGGGCCCACACAACCCACACAATGGACATACCTAGACAAACTCAGGAGATTGAGGAGACTGCACCACGGGGTCCCACAGGACACTTACTACATAAGGCCAACATGATGATAGGGAGTCATGATAGTTCTATCTAATATATAGAAACAAACACAAAAAGACAGCTAAAATAGGATGACAAAGAAACAACCCCCAAATGAAAGAAAAGGATAAAATCTCTAGAAAAAGAACTAAAAAAAAATGGAGGCAAACAACCTATTAGACATAAAGTTCAAAATAATGGTTATAAGAATGTTCAAACAACTTAGTGAGAACTATAAGAAACTATTCATAACTATAAGGAGCTTAATGGGAACTACATCAGATGAAAAGGGGGACATAGAAACCATGAAAAAGAACCAGTCAGAAATGAAGAATTCCATATATGACATCAAGAATATATTGGAAGGAACAAAAATTAGGCTAGACAAAGCTGAGGATCGAATCAGGGATTTGGAATACAAAGTAGAAAAAAACATCCAGTCAGAGCAACAAAAAGAAAAATTTTTTAAAGTATGAGTGTAGTTTAAGGAAACTATGAGACAACATGAAATGTAACAACATCTGCCATCACAGGGGCAACAGAAGGAGAAAAAAGCAAGCAAGGGATAGAGATATGGTTTAAAGAAATAATGAGAGAAAACTACCTACTTTGGTCTAGGAAATATCACACAAGTTCGGGAAGCACAGAGAGTTCCAATCAAGATAAGCTCAAAGAGACCCACAGCAAGACATATCATAATTAAAGTGACATAGACTAAAGACAAAGAGAAAATCTTAAAGGTGGCAAGAGAGATGGTTAGTTACCTGGAAGTGAGCTCCAATAAGGCTGTCAGTGGATTTCTCAACAGAAAACTTCAGTCCAGAAGGGATTGATAGGACATGTTCAAAGTAATGAAAAGCAAGAACGTGCAACCAAGACTACTCTATCCAGCAAGGCTATCATTTAACCAGTTAACTGCCATGATATTTTGAATTTAAATAAAAAAGGTCCACCACTTGCGTCTATAGACACTTATGGCATATAAATGGTTAAAAGTAAAGGTGAAATAAAGAGCTTCCCAGACAAAAGAAGCTAAAGGAGTTCAGTACCAAGAAATCACCATTGCAAGAAATGCTAAAGAGACTACTTTAAGAAGAACAAGAGCCCTACTGGTTTGGCTCAGTGGCTAGGGCATTGGTCTGCAGACTGAATGATCCCAGGTTCAATTACAGTCAAGGGCATGTACCTTGGTTGTGGGCACATTCCCAGTAGTGGGTGTGTGGGAGGCAGCTGATTGATGTTTCTCTCTCATTGATGTTTCTAATTCTCTATCCCTCTCACCTTCTCTCTGTAAAGAATCAATAAATTATATTTTTTGAAAAAAAGAAGAACAAGAAATATAGAGAGAGGCATAGAGATAAAGAAAAAATGCCAATAAATAAGTACCTATCAATAATAACCTTACATGTAAATGGATTAAATGCTCCAATCAAAAGATGTAGGGTATTTGAATGGATAAGAAAACATGGCCCTCATATATGCTATCTACAAGAGACCCACCACAGAGCAAAAGACTCACACCAGCTGAAAGTGATGGGATAAAAAATTGCAAATGGAAAACAAAAAAGCTGATGTAGCAATATTTATATCTAACAAAATAGACTTCAAAACAAAAGACATATAAGAGACAAAAAAGGTCACTAAATAATACTATAGGTATTGATCCAACAGAGGATATAACCCTTATAAACATGTATGTACCCAACATAGGAGCACCCAAATATATTTTTTAAAGTTCTCGTGGACTTTAATGGAGATATTAACAGCAATGGTGTCATAGTAGAGGATTTTTAATCTATCAATGGATAGATGTTCCAGACAAAATTCAATAAGGAGACAGACCTTAAAACACAATAGATCTGATAGTTAATTGATATATATAGAACATTGTATCCCAAAGCAACAGAATATACATTTTTCTCAAGAGCACATAGAACATTCTCAAATATATACCACCTGTTATGACACAAAACAAGCCTCTACAAGTTCAAGAATACTGAAATTATATTAAGCACCTTTGCAGATCACAAAGGCATAAAACTAGAAATCAACTACTATAAAAAATCAAATACATTCAAACACATGGAGGCCAAATGGTATTTTATTAGAAAACTAGAGGCCAAGTGCATGGATTCATGCACCAGTGGGGTTCCTCAGCCTGGCCTGTAGGGATCAGGTCAAATCCAGTTCTCCGACATCTCCCAAGGGGTCCCAGATTGCAAGAGGCTGGTTTTCGGGTGACACACCCCAGAATCAGGCTCCCTCCTCTCTGGTTCTGGGTGTGTCACCTGAGAACCACAGCTGCCAAGTCACTGCAGCTCCTATATTGAGCATCTGCTCCCTGGTGGTCATTGTGCATCATAACTAATGATCAGCTGGTCTGACGGTCATTTATGCTTTTCTATATATAGATGAATGGGTTACCAATGAGATCAATAAAAAAATAAAAGGCTCCTGGAAACAAATGAAAATTAACACACAACAACACAAAAACTGTGGGACACAGTGAAAGTAGTCCTGAGAAGGAAGTTCATAGCATTATTGGCCTACCTTAAGAAGCAACAAAAAGTTCAAGTAAATGATCTAACCCTACACCTAAAAGAATTAGAAAAATAACAACAGGAAAAAAGAGTAAGCAGAAAGAAGGAAATAATAAGATCAGATCAGAAATAAATAATAACAGTAATTTTTTTAAAAATACAAATGATCAATGAAACCAAAAGCTGGTTCCTTGAGAACCTGAATAGACAGTTCAACAGAGAGGACAAACAGATGGCAAATAGACATATGAAAAATGCTCAGTGTCACTAATCATCACAGAGATGTAAGTTAAAATGACAATGTGATATCACCTTACACTGCCAGAATGATTGACATCAACAAATCAACAAACAAGTGCTGGGGAGGGTGTGGGGAAAGAGAACCCTCATGCACTGCAGATAGGAATGCAGGTTGGTGCAGTCACTGTATAAAACAGTAGAAGTTTCCTCAAAAAATTAAATATGGAACTGCCATTTGACCCAGTGATCTCACTTCTGGGAATATATCCTAAGAATCCCAAAGCACCAATCAGAAAAAAATATATGCACCCCTATGTTCACAGTAGCATCATTTACAATAGCTAAGATCTGGGAACAGCCTCAGTGCCCAAGAGTAGATGAGTGGATAAAAAAGCTGTGGTAAATTTACACCATGGAATACTACAGCTGTAAATAAATAAATAAATAAATAAATAAATAAATAATCTCTTACCCTTTGAGACAGCACAGATAAACCTGAAGATTATTATGCTAAGCAAAGTAAGCCACTCAGAATAAGATAAGAATCACATGATCTCATTTATATGTGGAATCTAATGAACAAAATAAACTGATGAACAAAATAGTTATGAGAGGAGAATCCAAGATGGCGGCATAGGTAAACACCTAAACTGCTGCCTCCCACAACAATTTAAACTGCAACTAACAGACAAAACGTCTATCACCCAGAACCACGGGAAAGCTGGCTGAGTGGAAGTTCTACAACTAGAAGGAAAGAGAAAAGAGCATTGAGACATGCACAAGCGCTGAAAAGCTGAGGTATGGAGGCACGTGATCCAGGCTGGCGGCGGGCGACTGGGTGCATTGCTTTTTTCAACCGAACGGAGACAAGCCCCTGATTACTCTGAAATCCAGTCTCTGGGGAGACGCGGGGGACCCAAACTCCTACGGGGAGAAGCTGGACTGTCTGCCAGTGAGAGTGGCTTGCTTGCAGAGCTGCACGCAGGAATAATTGTTTACGGCACTGGGGCATGGAACTCCAGGACGCCGTCGGGGACACAGAGCCAGCTAACTAGCAGCCATTGCTGTTTGCACGCCCTAACCTAGTGACGCCCTGAGACCCCGCCCCACACAACCTACAAACCCATCCAAGCTCCAAGCAGCCGAGTTAGCATAAGAAAAGCCTGCCCTATCGCAGCTTAACCTAGCAAACTTGCAGCCTGGGTCAGACAGCTCCAAAACCTCCAAACCCCAAGCAAAGAGGAGAAAACTGCAGCTCTCACTGTAGCTCCTGCTGAGTGGCCTCAGACAGTAGCTGACCTGCACCCCATTGGAGATCCAGAAGCCAGTGTACCTAGTGGTCAGTGTGAGACACCAGATTTCAACTCCTCACATCCATAAGTGACACATTCAAGAGGCAGACTCAGTGAGCACCAAAGCCCCACTGAAACAAGTCCTGCCCCATAAGCGTGTCTTCAGCGCAGCAGTTCTTCCATTATAGACACAGGGAGTGCTCACAGCTAATTGGCCTGGAGGTCAATTCCTCCCAGCGTACTAATAGCAATTCAGGCTTAACTATACCAAGACTTTGCACTCAGCCCACAAAGGGGTGTACCAAGAGCATCCACATCAGGTGATTGGGGAGGCTGAGCTACTGCCCCCTATAGGTCACCTACCACACAAAGCCACTCCATCAACACAGGGAAGCAGCCAAAATTCAGAAACAAAGAAACATGTCACGAATGAAAGAAACGGAGGAAAGCAAACTACTGGATGACATAGAGTTCAGAACCACATTTATAAGGTTACTCAAGAATCTTCTTAAAACCGCTGAGAAACTTGATGAGACCTTCAAGGAGCTTAATGAGAATGCCAAAAAAATGGAAAAGGATCAGTCAGAAATGAAGCATACACTGTCTGAAATAAAGAATATACAGAAACTCAAGTGTAGATCAACATACCCCAAGAATCAAACCAAAGATCTGAAATATGTGGAAACAAAAAACATCCAACCAGAAAAACAAAAAGAAAAAAGAATCCAAAAATATGAAGATAGTGTAAGGAGCCTCTGGGACAACTTCAAGCGAACCAACATCCGAATTTTTGGGGTGCCAGAAGAAGGGAGAGAGCAAAATATTGAAAACCTATTAGAAGAAATAATGACAGAAAACTTTCCCTACCTGGTGAAAGAAATAGACTTACAAGTTCAGGAAGCGCACAGAACCCCATACAAGAGGAACCCAAAGAGGACCACACCAAGACACATCATAATTAAAATGCCAAGAGCAAAAGACAAAGAGAGAATATTAAAAGCAGCAAGAGAAAAACAGTTAATTACCTACAAGGGAGTACCCGTACGACTGTCAGCTGATTTCTCAACAGAAACTATGCAGGCCAGAAGGGAGTGGCAAGAAATATTCAAAGTGATGAACAGCAAGAACCTACAACCAAGATTACTCTACCCAGCAAAGCTATCATTCAGAGTCGAAGGTCAGATAAAGAGCTTCACAGACAAGAAAAAGCTAAAGGAGTTCATCGCCACCAAACCAGGATTACACAAAATGCTGAAGGGTATCCTTTAAGAAAAGGAAGAAGAAGAAAAAGGTAAATATAAAAATTATGAACAACAAAATGACATCAAATACATACCTGCCAACAAGTGAATCTAAAAATCAAGTGAATGAAAAATCTGAAGAACAGAATGGACTGGTGAATATAATAGAATCAGGGACATAGAAAGGGAGTGGACTGATGATTCTCAGGGGAAGCAGGTGGGAGGGGTGCGGGAAGAGATTGGACAAAAATCTTACTCCTATGGATGAAGACAGTGGCGGGGGGTAAGGGCCTGGGGTGGGGTGGGGAATCAGGTGTAGGGGAGCTATGGGGAAAAATAAAAGAGGAACACCTGTAATAATCTGAACAATAAAGATTTATTTAAAAAATAAAAATTAAAAAAAATAAAAATAAAATAGTTATGAGACATAGAAGCATGGAACCGACTGACAGTTCTCAGTGTCAGGGAATAGGAGAGGGAGTAGAAAGAGATTAATCAGAGAAACCAAGATGGTGGCATAGGTAAACACCTAAACTGCTGCCTTGCACAACAATATCAAAACTAAAACTAAAAGACAAAATGGACATCATCCAGAACCACAGGAAGGCTGGCTGAGTGGAAAGTCTACAACTAGAAGGAAAGAGAAAAGCACAATGAGACTCAGAGGAGCTGCAAAAGGCTGTGGTACAGAGACGCGCGACCCTTTGGAGAGGACGAGTGGCTGAGTACATAGGCGGCTGAGTGCACTGCTGGCTTTCTAAAGCAGGAGGGAGACGGAAGCTCCCGACTGTGCTGAACTCCAGTTCCAGGTGAGTTTCTGGGAACTCAGATTCATTTGGGGAGAAACTGGACTGTCAGGAAAAGAGAAAACACACTGACACTGAGGGGAGCTGTAGAGGCAGAGGCCCGGAGGCACACGCACGCAGAGAGGACTGACTGCTGAGTGCACAGGCAGCTGAGTGCACGGCTGGCTTTCTAAAGTGGGAGGGAGACAGAAGCCCCAACTGCACTGAACTCCAGTTCCGGGTGAGTTACTGGGAACCCAGACTCATTCGGGGAGAAACTGGACTGTCTTGCAGTGAGCGAAATTCCAAGTTGGCTTTCTCTCAGAGGTGCTTACAGTGATTACCGAGGGACACTGAGACCCAGGGGCCTCATAGGGCAGGGCTGATGGGAAGCCAAGGCTGCCTACTCCACCTGGGACTCTGCCCCATCCAAGCTGAGCACAGAGGCTTTTGCAATTTTGCAAGTCTTGTCCCATAAGGGTGTCTCCAGCACAGAAGTTCTCCCAGCATAGACACAGCTGATCCTCACAGCCAATTGGCCTGGAGGTCAATTCCTCTCAGTGATACCAACAACAATCAAGACTTAACTACAACAAGGCTGTACACACAGTCCACAAAGGGGTGCACCAAGAGTGTCCACCTCAGGTTAACTGGGGAGGCTGAGCCACTGGGCCATATAGGACACCTAGCACACAAAGCTACACTACCAACTCAGGGAAGCAGCAAATATATGGAGACAAAAAAACAGATCACAAAAGAAAGAAATGGAGGAAAGCAAACGACTGTATATAGAGTTCAAAACCATGGTTATAAGGTTTTTCAAGAATTTCCTAGAAAAGGCTGATAAATTTAGCAAGATCCTCAAGGATATGAAAAAGGAACAACTAGAAATTAAACATAAACTGACTGAAATAAAGAATATTATACAGAGATCTAACAGCAGACTAGAGGAACACAAGAATCAAGTCAAAGATTTGAAATACAAAGAAGCAAAAAACACCCAACCAGAAAAGCAAAAAGAAAAAAGAATCCAAAAAGTTGAAGATAGTGTAAGGAGCCTCTGGGACAACTTCAAGCATACCAACATCTGAATTATGGGGGTGCCAGAAGAAGAGAGAGAGCAAGATAGTGAAAACCTATTTGAAGAAATAATGACTGAAAACTTCCCCCAACTGGTGAAAGAAATAGACTTACAAGTCCAGGAAGTGCACAGAACCCCAAACAAAAGGAATCCAAAGAGGACCACACCAAGATACGTCATAATTAAAATGCCAAAAGCAAAAGACAAAGAGAGAATATTGAAAGCAGCAAGAGAAAAACAGTTAATTACCTAAAAGGGAGCACCCATACGACTGTCAGCTGATTTCTCAACAGAAACTATGCAGGCCAGACGGGAGTGGCAAGAAATATTCAAAGTGATGAATAACATAACCTACAACCAAGATTACTCTACCCAGCAAAGCTATCATTCAGAATGGAAGGTCAGATAAAGAGCTTCAGAGATAAAAGCTAAAGGAGTTCATTACCACCAAACCAGTATTATTTGAAATGCTGAAAGGTATTCTTTAAGAAGAGGAAGAAGAAAAAGATAGAGATAAAAATTATGAACAACAAATACATATCTATCAACAAGTGAATCTAAAAATCAAGTGAATTAAAAATCTGATGAACAGAATAAACTGGTGAATATAATAGAATCAGGGGCATAGAATGGGAGTGGACTGATAATTTTCAAGGGGGAAAGGGGTGTGGGGGGTACGGAGAGACTGGACAAAAATTGTACACCTATAGATGAGGACAGTGGCGTGGAGGTAAGGGCAGAGGGTGGGGTGGGAACCGGATGGAGGGGTTCTATGGGGGGAAAAAAGGGGAACAATTGCAATAATCTAAACAATAAAGATTTATTAAATTAAATAAAGAAAGAGATTAATCAAAGAATTATGTGTATATATGCATAGTCTATAGATAAGGACAATCATTCAGTGAAGGCCTGGGGTGGGCAGGAACCAGGTGGAGGGGTACAGAGAGGCTAAAGTGTGCAACATCTATAATACTCTCAAAGATAAAAATACAATTTTTAAAACATCATCAAAAACAGCAACATTAGCCTAGCCAGCAGGGCTCAGTGGTTGAGCATCAACCTATGAACCAAGAAGTCATAGGTCAGGGCACATGCCTGGGTTGTGGGCTCAACCACCAGTGTGGGATGTGCAAGAGACAGCTGATCAATGATTCTCTCTCATCACTGATGTTTCTATCTCTCTATCCCTCTCCCTTCCTCTCTGAAATCAATAAAATATTAAAACAACAACAGCTCTAGCCAGTTTGGCTCAGTGGGTAGATCATCAGCCTCCAGATGGAAGGGTCCTGGGTTCGACTTCAGTCAAGGGCACATGCTCAGGTTGTGGGCTCAATCCCCAGTAGGGGACGTGCTGGAGGCAGCTGATTGATGATGCTCATCATTGATGTTAAAATATCTCTCTCCCTCTCCCTTCCTCTCTGAAATAAATTTTAAAAAAAAAATTTTAAAACAGTGACTTTAAACAACACACTAGATCATATAATTGGTATTTATAGATCACTTCCTCCCAAAGCAACAAAGTATACAATCTTCTCAAGTACACATGAACATTCTCAAAAAAGACCATGTGTTAGGACAAAGTAAGTCTTAAATTTACGAAGATTAAAATCATATTGAGCACCTTCTCTGACCACAATGGTATAAAACTAGATGTCAACCAGAATAAATAAAACTGAAAAATATGCAAATACATGGAGGCTAAATAGCATGCTATTAAATAAAAAATAAGTTTTAATGAGACCAAAAAAGAAATCAAATTACCTGGCAACAAATGAAAATGAACACAACAATCCAAAATCTATGGGACACAACAAAAGCAGTCCTGAGAGGGAAGCTCATAGCATTACAGGCCTACATCAAAAAGGAAGAAAAATGTGAAAAACAAACAAACAATCTAACATTACACCTGAAAGACCTAGAAAAAGAACAACAAACAAAGCTCAGAGTAATAGAAGGAAAAAAATAATAAATATCAGAGTGGAAATAAATGACATAGAGGTTAAATAACAATGCAAAAGATCAATAAAATCAAGAGCTGGTTCTTTGATAAGGTAAACAAGAATGATGAACCTTTAAAAGACTCATCAAAAGTAAAGAAAAAAAGAGGATCCAAATAAATCAGAAATGAAAGAGGTGATTTAACAACTGACATTAAAGAAATAGAAAGAATTGTAGGACAATACTATGAACAACTATATGCCAACAAATTGCACAACCTGGACTACATGAACAAATTATAAAAAAAACCACAATCTTCCCAAACTCAGGAATAATCAGAAAACCTGAATGTATTGATAGGAATTAATGAAATTGAAATAGTACTTTTAAAAACTCTCAGCACACAAAAGTCCTGGAAAAGAAGCCTTCAAAGATGAGTTTTGCCAAGTATCCCAAGAAGAATTAACAACTATCCTCCTCAAACTGTTAAAAAAAAAATCAAGAAAAAAGAACATTTCCAAGCTCTTTTTACAAGGCCAGCATTATCCTAATTCCAGAGCCAGATAAAGACACTACAAAGAAAGAAAATTTAGAGGACAAATTCCTGATGAATAAAAATACTAAAATCCTTAGCAAAATATTAGCACACCAAATCCAGCAATACATTTAACAACATCATACACCATGACTAAATGGGATGTTTTCCAGGTATGCAAGGCTGCTATAATATTCACAAGTCAATAAATGTGACACATCACATAAACAAAATGAAGGATAAAAACCATATAATCATATCAAGACACAGAAACAGCATTTGACAAAACCTCTCACCCATTTATGATAAAAACTGAGCAAAGTGGGAATAGAGAGATCATACCTCAACATAATAAAGGCCATGTATGAAAAACATATGGCTAACATCACACTTCATGGGCAAAAACTAAGTGTTTCTCTTAAGATCAGAAATAAGAAAGGGATGTCTGCTTTCACCACCCTTATTCAACATAGTTCTGGGAGCTCTAACCACAGCAATCATAAAAGAAGAAATAAAAGCATCCAAATTGGAAAGGAAAATGCAAAATTGTCATTATTTCAAATGACATGATATTGTACATAGAAAACCCAAAGACTTTACACAAAAACTGCTAGGTTGAATAAATGAATTTAGCAAAGTAGCATGATACAAAATTAACATTCAGAAATAGATGACATTTTATACACCAATAATGAACTATCAGAAAGAGAAACTTTTAAAAAATCTCATTTACCAATACAAAAAAAAGAGATACCTAGAAATAAACCTAAACAGGAGGTGAAAGTCCTGTATTCAGAACACTATAGGACAATGAAAAAAGAAATAGAGGAAGATACAAACAAGTGGAAACATATACCATGCTCATGGACAGGAAGAATTAACATCATTAAAATGTCCATACTACCCAAAGCAATCTATAGATTCAAAACAATTCCTAACAGGATTCCAATGATGTATTTCACAGAACTAAAACAAATATTCCAAAAATGTATATAAAACCATAAAAGACCCCAAATGGCCTCAGCAATCTTGAGAAAGAAGAGCAAAGTAAGAAGACTCATGCTACCTGATATCAAACTATACTACAAAGCCATTGTAATAAAGACAGCCTTGTACTGGCACAAGAACAGGCATATAGGTCAATGGAATAGAACAAAAACCCCAGAAATCAATCCATGTCATTATGGTCAATTAATATTTGACAAAGGGGGTAAGAGCACAAAACGGAGTAAAGACAGTCTCTTTAAAAAAATGGTGTGGGGAAAATTGGACATGTACATGCAAAGAAATAAAACTAGACCACCAACTTATACCATACACAAGCATAAACTCAAAATGGATAAAAGACTTAAATGTAATTAACAAAACTATAAATATCCTAAAAGAAAACATAGGCAGTAAAATCTGAGACATTTCATGTAGCAGTATTTGTGCTGAAACATCTCCGTAGGGCAAGATAGACAAAGAGAAAAAATAAATCAATGGGATTACATCAAAACAAAAAATTTCTACACTGCAGAAGAAACCATGAACAGGGTCCTACTTGGGAGGAGGCTGTGGGGTGCAGCCAAAACCCAGTGCCTGGAGGCCACAGACATGCACACCCAGCACTGCCAATGCCACTGCTGGGAGCCACTGCCACTGCAGGCCACCATTGCCAGTAACTGTGATTCTCTGGCCCAGCCAATGCAAGCTGTCAGCCCTACAGCCACTGCTGCAACTGCTGCCATGAGTCACTGGCCATGACACTGAAGCTGTGGACATGAGTAGCCACTCCACTGCCGCCCTTTGAGCAGCCGGGAGCTGCTGGCCCTGCCACTGCCACCATGGCCATCACCAAGCCACCCAAGACTCCCAGCCACCCAAGACTCCTAGGTTCACAGACCTGCTGCTGTGACCCCACACACCTGACCCAGTGGCTCCAATGACTGATTGTATCTGAGACCCAGTGGGAAAGGCCAACTCTCTCTCTGAAATCCCTAGATGCACAGAACTGCCTCTATGACATGGTGTGCCTATCCTGGCACCATAAGAAGATAAGAGCCACTACTGAAGCCTGTGCCCCAGGATGCAGGAACTGCCCCAGAGACCTGGCCCACCTCAATAGATGCCCTGGAGTAGCAGACCACTAAAATGGAAAGACAAAGAAATAATCCCAAATGACAGAAAAGGAGGAATTGCCAGAAAGGGAACTAAATGAAATAGAGGAAATAATTTTTCAGATAGAGAATTCAAGTAGTATTTATAAGGCACTCAAACAACTTAGTGAGAACTGCAAGCAACTTAATGAGAACTATAAGGAACTTAGTGAGAACTACACTAACATGAAAAAAGGTAGAAACCATGAATAAGAATCAAGGGGAAATGAAGAATGGCATAGTTGAAATAAAAATACTCTGGATGGGATCAACAGTAGATCAAAAGAAGCTGAGGACTGAATCAATGAATTAGAAGACAAGAAAGAAAAAAACACCCAATCAGAACAGCAACTGGAAAAAAACAAAAAGGCAGGAGAGTTTAAAGGAGCTTTGGGACATGAATGTCACATCTGCAACATAGGTGTGTCAGAAAGGGGGAAAAATCTAAGCAAGGAATAGAGAACCTGTTTGAAGAAACAATGACAGAAAACTTTACTGACTTGGGGAAGAAAAAAGTCCCACAAGTTCAGGAAACACAGAGTCCCAATCAAGGTGAACCCAAAAAGTCCCATACCAAGACAAATCATAATAAAATTGGAAAACATTAAAGACAAAGAAAGAATCTTAAAGGCAGCAAGAGAGAAATAGAAAGTTAACTACAAGGGAGCTCCCATTATACTGTCAGCAGATTTCTCAATAGAAACACTACAGGCCAGAAAGAAGTGGCATGAAAGGGACTAACCCAAGACTACTCTTTCCAGCAAGGCTATCATTCAAAATTGAGGGTGAAATAAAGAGCTTCACAGACAAAAAAAAAAAAAAAAATGTCTAAAGGAGTTTACCACCAAACCAGGACTGCAAGAAATGCTAAAGGGATGGTTGGGAGATGAAGATAAAGAAAAGGAAGAAGAAAAAGGAGGAGGGGGGGAGGAGGAGGAGGAGGAGGAAGAAAGAATAACACAGGCATAAAGAATAAAGATGGCAATAAATAAGTATCTGTCAATAATAACCTGAAAGGTAAATGGCTTAAATGCTCTAATCAAAATATATAGGGCGAGTGAGTGGATAAGAAAACATGACCCAAATATATGCTGCCTATAAGAGACCCACCTCAGAACAAAAGGCTCACACAGGATGAGAGTGAAAGGATGGAAAAAATATTCCATGCAAATAAAAAGGAAAAAAAACCTAGGATAGCAATACTCACATCTGACAAAATAGACTTCAAAATAAAGGCCATCACAAGAGAAAATAAAGGTCACTGCAAAATACTAAAGGAATTGATACAACAAGAGGATATATACCCAGTATAGAAGCACCCAGTATAGGAGCACCCAAATATATTTTTTAAAAACTTCTGGAGAACTGAAAGGGGCATATTGATAGAAACAATAATAGTGGGGGACTTTAACATCCCACTGAGATCACTGGATAGATATTCTAGACAAAAAAATCAACAAGGAAAAAATTGACTTTAAACAATACACTAAATCAAATGAATTTAATTGACATTTTTAGACCATTTAACCCCAAACCTATAGAATATAAATTCTTCTCAAGTGCACAGGGGACATTCTCAAAGACAGGCCACATGTTAGGACATAAACTAAGTCTCTACAAATTCAAGAAAATAGAAATCATATCAAGTAACTTCTCAGATCACAATGGCATGAAACTAGAAATCAACAACAGTAAAAACACTCAAAAACATTCCAACACATGGAGGCTAAATAGCATGATTTTAAACAATGAAAGAGAACATCAGAGGAAGAGACATTGGCCTCTCCCCCTGAAATTTCAACAAGTTAACCAATTACAATTCTGCAAAGAAACCCCTGCTCAACACAGACACATGCCTGAGAGAACCGTGCATTGAAAGAACTGGGAATAAATAGGGAGATGAGAAGGTAGGAAAGCACAGACAGCCTGCAGATGCAGCCTTGCAGCCAGGATCTTGTGGCTCAGTCTGGAGAGGGGAGGAAGCCTGTGGTAGTAGGTGCTTCCTTTGTCCAGGAAAAACAGAGCTATGGGGGTTATGGAGAGCAGCCCAGCAGGACAAGCAGTGAGGGAGCAAACAGTGTCTGAGTCAGCAGATGCCTGACAGAGCATGGGGTTCTGTCATGTGGCTCTCCACTGTTGGCCTGGGAGGTGATGTATCAGACAAAGAAATAGAACTACAGAGCCCTGCCGCCACTTGGACTCCCAAAACTTGTTTCCTATTGCCCTTGGAGTCAGGTCCAGGGGCATATTATCTGTAAATAAAGAGCTATTGCAGTAGAGTCACTGTTCCCCTCTGTGACTAATCCCCAGGAGGGAACTTTGGGTGGGAACCCACAGAGGGCAGGGGTCACCATTATGGTGATAGCAAAATAAACCCCACTCCAAGCAGCATGGCTGTACTGTCTTACAAAACCTGTGGAGATCACAGAGGTAAAAATCTTGCAATTCAGCACCATTTACAGGAAAATAGTAGGGAGACCTATTTAGAGAAAGCTGCTTTCAACCATATATCTAGACAGAGATAAATGTGTAGGCAAAGAAGAACAGCAAATACTATGAAAAAAACGACGACAACACAGTAATGAGGATGAACAGAAAGAAAATGAAAAATCCCCAGAAAGTAAGCTGGAACACATGGAACTATGTGATAAATGGCAGAGATTTCAAGATGCAGTTCTGAAAATATTCGATGAGATGTGAAAAAATACAGACAGGCAATTCAGTGCACTCAGAAAACATATCAATTGACCAAAGAGCTTGAAACTTTAAGAAAAAGAATCAATTAGTAATCCTGGAAATGAAGCATGCAATTAAGGAGATTAAGAGTGAACTACTGGAGAGATTAAAAATGGTGGCAGAGTAAGTGGATGCTACACGGACATGCTCCCAGGAACAAACTGGTATTACAACTAAAATGCAGGAAAACTTCTTAATAATCAACAGGAAACTTGCAGGAGAGAACCCTGACACCCAAGGACCAAAAGTGGAGATTGCATAGAGACTGGTAGGAGGAGTGGAGGCGTGAAAGGGCTGACTGGGCACCCACAGACAGCAACTGAAGTCCCAGAGAGATATCTCAACTGTGGGGAGTTGCCACTGAGAATGCTGGGATTTAATCTCCAAGCCAGGCCCATCAGCAGAGAGCATCAAAACTGAGGAAGGTACCCACATAACATCTGGCTGTGAAAAACAGTGGGTGCTGTCTGCCAGGGAGTAACAGCTGAAAATTCAGGCACCCTCTTAAAGAACCAATGCACAAAATTCCCTGTGGAGCCACCCACCTTGTACTCTGGCAAAGGGAGGGTGAAGTGGACTGGAGCTGTGAGGGCAGAAGCCAGGACTGGGGATTTGGGATATAGAGCTCAGAAGGCAGTCATCCCAAGTTTCCTGGGATGAGTCATTCCCTCACGCAGCAGAGGACATCTTTCCCACATAGACATCTACCTTGCCAGGGGGGAAGACAGTCAACACACCCTATTGGAAAACACCTTGCCCTGAAGCCACTTAAGAGACTAAAAATAGCAATTAGCTTCTAGGCAGTAGCAACTGCCCAACCCTGTTGAAAAAAACTCTCATCACACCTGAGGACCATTGCCTGGGGGCAATTCAAGTTGGAATCCTATTAGTCTGTAGACAGAGGCAGTCTCTGGATGGAGGCTTTGAGTCTTTGCCTGATCCAATTAGACAGAAACACTGTCCTGCACTAGAGATTGAGAGGTATAGAGGATCTACCTAATACAGAGAACAAACCCAAACAGAAAGCCAAAATGAGGAGACAAAGAAACAACCCTCAAATGAAAGAACTAGAGAATTCTCCAGAAGAGGAGATAAATGAAGCAGAGATAATAAATTTATCTGAAACAGAGTTCAGAGTAATGATGTTAAAAATGCTCAACAGTATGAAAAAAGATATATTAACTATGAAAAAGGAACAGTCTGAGATAAAGAATGACATAATACAAATAAAGAACACATTGGAAGGAATACACGGCAGATTAGGGGAAGCTGAGGATTGAATCAGCTGGAATTAGAAGGCAGAGTTGAAAATATCAATCAATCAGATAACAACTAAAAAAACCACAATTAAAAAAACAAGACAGCTTAAGGGAGCTGTGGGACAATGTGAAATATAACAATATTAGAAGAGCAGGTGTGCCAGAAGAGGCAGAAAGGGAGAAAGGAATAGAGAAGGTGTTTGAAGAAATAATGGCAGAACACTTCCCTAACCTGGTAAAGGAAAAAGTCACACAAGTTCAGGAGGCACAGAGAACACCAAACAAGAAGAACCCAAACAGGCCCACACCCAGACACATGATAATTAAAATGCCAAAAAATTAAAGTCAAAGAAAGAATATTAAAAGCAGCAAGAGAAAAGAAAACTTTTACCTACAAAGGAGTTCCCATATGGCTGACACCTGATTTCTCATCAGAAACTCTACAGGCCAGAAGCGAATGGCATGAAGTACTCAAGGTAAAGGAAAGCAAGGATCTGAAACCAAGATTACTATATCCAGCAAGGCTATCACTCAAAATAGATAGACAAATAAAGAGCTTCCCAGACCCAAAAAAAAAAAGGCTAAAGGAGTTAGTTCATCACCACCAATCCAGCATTACAAGATGCTACAGGGATTGCTGTAATGAGAAGAAACAGAGAGAGAAACCAGTCATACAGAAATATGCTACATACAGACTAAATGCTACAATCAAAAGGTGGAGGACAGCAGAATGGATACAAACATGACCCAACTATATGCTGTCTACAAGAGACCCACCTCAAAACAAAAGACGCACAGGATGAGAGTAAAAGGATGGAAAAAGATTTTTCATGCAAATGGAAAACAAAAAAAAAAGTTGGAGTAGCAATACTCAGCTCCGACAAAATAGACTTTAAAATGAAAGCCATCACAAGAGACAACAAAGGTCACTACATAATACTAAAGGGATCGATCCAACAAGAGGATATAACTTTGGTAAACATATATGCACCCAACATAGGAGCATCTAAATATATAAAAAAACTTCTAGAGGACTTTAACAGAGAGATTGACAACAATACAGTCATAGTAGGGGACTTTAATACCCTAATGATTTCCCTGGACAGATCTTCCAGACAAAAACTTAACAGGGAAAGAGAGACTCAAAAGGACACACTGGATCAGATGGATTTAATTGACATTTATAGAACATTTCACCCCAACGCAGCAGAATATACTAGTACATTCTTCTCAAGTGCACATGGGTCATTCACAAAGATAGACCACATGTTAGGACACAAAACAAATCTCTACAAGTTCAAGAAGATTGAAATCACATCAAGCATCTTTTCAGATCACAGCAGAATGAAATTAGAAATCAACTACAGTAAAAACATCCCAAAACATTGAAATACATGGAGGCTAAATAGCATGTTATTAAACAATGAATGGGTTACAAATGAGATCAAGAAAGAAATCAAAATAAAAAGCCTTTGCACAGCAAAAGAAAGCATCAACAAAACAAGAAAGCCCACTGCATGGGAGAACATATTTGCCAATGTTATCACCAATAAGCCTTTAATCTCCAACATTTACAGGGAACTCATACAACTTAACAAAAGGAAGATAAACAACCCAATCAAAAAATGAGCAATGGACCTAAATAGATACTTTTCAAAAAAATACCTAAGGCAGGCCAAGAGATATATGAAAACATGCTCAAAGTCACTAGTCATCAGAGAGATGCAAATCAAAATGACAATGCAGTACCATATCACACATGTCAGAATGGCTATCATCATCAAATCAACAAAAGACAAGTGCTGGTAAGGATGCAGAGAAAAAGGAACACTTGTACACTGCTAGTGGGAATGCAGACTGGTGCAGCCACTGTGGAAAACAGTATGGAGTTTCCGCAAAAAACTAAAAATGGAACTCCCATTTGACCCAGTGATCCCGCTTCTAGGAATATATCCCAAGAAACTAGAAACACCAATCAGAAAAGATATATGCACCCCTATGTTCATAGCAGCACAATTCACCATAGCTAAGATTTGGAAACAGCCTAAGTGCCCATCAGCAGATGAGCAGATTAAAAAACTGTGGTACATCTACACAATGGAATACTACACTGCAGTAAAAAAGAAGGAATTCTTACCATTTGCAACAGCATGGATGGAAGTGGAGAGCATTATGCTAAGCAAAATAAGCCAGTCGGAGAAAGATAAATATCATATGATCTCACTCATTTGTGGAATATAATGAACAACATAAACTGATGAACCAAAATAGAGCCAGAGAAAAAAATATTTAGAATATAATAGAACAACCAAAGAACTTGTATGCATGCATATAAACATAACCAATGGATGCAAGACACGGGGGTGGGGGTTGAGAGTATGTGTCCGGGGGGGTAGGGGAGGCCAGGGGAAGATCAATGGGGGGAAAAAGAGACATATGTACTATTATTGGTAATAATTCAAACAATAAAATAAAAAAATTTTTTAAGAATATAATAGAAGTAATACTGTTATTTACAGATTTTTAATATTTCCTACAACTTTGTGATATTATACTATGTTAGTACAGTTTTTGTAATATTATTATATTTAAAATATTTTTGTTGAAATATTAATGTTTATTGCATGTAACATTATTATATTTAGTATTGTTTTTCTTGAAAATAAAATAAACAAACAAACAAACAAATAAATAAATAAATAAATAAATAAAAGAGTGAAGTACTGCCTGGCCAATGTGGCTCAGTGATTGAGCATCAACCTACAAACCAGCTGGTCATGGTTCCATTCCTGGTCAGGGCTTGACCCCCAGTGGGGGGTGTGCAGGAGACAACCAACCAATGATTCTTTCTCATCATTAATGTTTCTGTCTCACTCTCCCTTCCTCTCTGAAATCAATACAAATATTTTTTAAGAAAAAGAGTGAACTACTGGCCCTAGCTTGTTTGGCTCAGTGGATAGAGCCAACCCTCAGACCAAAGGGTCTCAGGTTCAATTCCAGTCAAAGGCACATACCTTGGTTGCAGGCTCAATTCCTGCCCTTAGTGGGGGCAAGTGCAGGAGGCAACAAATTGATGTGTCTCTCTCACATCAATGGATCTCTCTCTCTTTCTCTCCCCTTCTCTTCCACTCTCTCTAAAAACCTATTGGAGGAAAGTATCCTTGGATGAGGATTAACAACAACAAAAATGAGTGAACTACCGAGCATAGAAAACAGAGCTAATCAGATGGGGGAATAATTAGTGATATCAAAGATAGGAATCTAGAAATGATGCAGAGAAAAGAAAAGAGAAGCCTGAACATAAAGAAAAATGAAAGAGCTATATAAGACTTATCTGACTCCATCAGAAAAAGCAAAATTAGAATTATAGGCATTACAGAGGAGCAAGAGAAAGAACAGGTAATGGAGTACCTATTTAAACAAATAGTGGATGAGAACTTCCCAAACCTATGAAAAGAACTAAATCTTCAAATCCAAGAAGCAAACAGATCACCTAGTTACCTCAATCCAAAGAGGCCCTCTCCAGGTACTTGATATTAATACTGTCAAAAATTAATGACAAAGAAAAAAATTCTCGAAGCAGCCAGAAAAAAAGAAGAAAGTGACCTACAAAGGAAAACCCATTAGAATTTTATCCAACTTCTCAGCAGAAACTCTGTTAGCCAGAAGAGAGTGGAACCAAATATTCAAATGTCTGAAAGAGAGAAATTACCATCCATGAATAATATATCCAGCAAAATTACCCTTTAAATATGAAGGAGAAATAAAGACATTCCCAGAATACAGAAGCTGAGGGATTTTATCACCAGAAAACTTCGCTTTTTGTTTTGAAACAAAAAGCGTAAGGTCACAACACTACAAGTAAGATCACCAAAAAACTTACAGCATAAACAGAGATAATTTTTGACAACAAAAACATAAAGGGGGAGTGGGGAAAGGTCTGAACTGGCAAAGAAGGATGAAGATCAGATACACTCAAAAGAAAAAAACTATGGTATATATACAAGTTTGTTTTTTATAAACCTAATGGTAACCACACACAAAAATCCCCAAAACATGACACATAACTTTGAAAAAAAAAAAGAGAGAGGAAACAGAGGAAAGAAGTATGGAATACCACTAAAGAAAAACAAGAAACAGAAACACAAAGGAAAAGAACCAATGGAAACACAGAGCTACCAGAAAACAAAAAATAAAATGGCTATAGAAAATCCTATATAATAAAAGGCTAATATGCAAATCAACTGAATGGCAGAACGACTGGTCGCTATGATGCACACTGACCACCAGGGGGCAGACACTCAGCGCAGGAGATGCCCCCTGGTGGTCAGTGCACTCCCACGGGGGGGGCACCATTCAGCCAGAAGCCAGGCTCATGGCTGGCGAGCGAGGCAGTGGTGGTGGGATCCTCTCCCACCTCATGGCAACACTAAGGATGTCCAACTGCTGACTTAGGCCTGCTCCCTGTGCGGGCCTAAGCCATCAGTCAGACATCCCCCAAAGGCTCCCGGACTGTGAGACGGCACAGGCCAGCCTGAGGGACCACCACCCCCAAGTGCAAGAATTTCATGCACCGAGCCTCTAGTAAATTAATAATTGCTTTAAATGCAAATGGTCTGGATTCACCAATAAAGAGGCACAAAGTAGTAGAGTAGATCAAAAAACAAAACCCAACCATATGCTGCCTACAAGAGACACATCAAAGCTGCAAAGACAAAAATAGTTTAAAAGTGCAAGGGTGGAAAATGATTCTCCAAGTAAATAACATCCACAGAAAAGCAGGTGTAGCCATACTTATATCTGATAAAATACATTTCAAGATAACAAAGATAACAAGGGACAAAGATGGACACTTAATAATGATAAAGGGGACCTAACCAGTTTGGCTTGGTGGATAGAGCATTGGCCTGTGGACTGAAGGGTCCTAGGTTCAATTCCAGTCAAGGGCATGTACCTTGGTTGCGGGCACATCCCCAGTAGGGGGTGTGCAGGAGGCAGCGGATCAATGTTTCTCTCTCATCAATGTTTCTAACTCTCTATCCCTCTCCCTTCCTCTCTGTAAAAAATCAATAAAATATATTTTTTAAATAATAATGATAAAGGAGACACTACATCAAGAAGCATAGCATTTCTTAATATATATGCAGACAGCCAGGGAGCACTGAACTATATAAAACAACTACTCACAGAACTAAAGGGAAAACAGTTAAAACACAATCATAGTTGGGGGCCTTAATACTTCATTGATAGTTAGAGATAGATCATCCAAACAGAAAATCAATAAGGAAGTGTCGACCTTAAATGAAACACTAGACCAAATGGGATAATTGACATTTATAGAATCTTTCATCCCAGAACCTCAGATTATACATTCTTCTCCAGTGCACATGGAATATTCTCAAGGATAGATCATATATTGGGTCACAAAACTAGCATCAATAAATTCAAGAAGATTGAAATTATACCAAGCATAGTCTCTGACCACAATACCTTCAAGTTAAAAATCAACTGCAAAAAGGAAGCAAAGAAACCCACAAATACATGGAGATTAAAAAACATACAACTAAAAAATGACTGGGTCAAAGAAGAAATAAAAGATGAGATCAAAAGATACATAGAGACAAATGAGAATGACAATACAACATATCAAAACTTCTGGAATGTAGGGAAAGCAGTAATAAGAGGGACATTTATATCATCACAGGCCTATCTCAGGAAACAAGAGAAATCCCAAGTAAACAGTCTGACATCACATCTCAAAGTACTAGAAAAAGAAGAACAAAAGCAACCCAAGAAAGGAAATAATAAAAATTAGTGCAAAATTGAATGAACTAGAGAACAAAAAGACTATGCAAAAAAAAATTATAAAACAAAGACCTGGTTCTTTGAAAAGATAAATGAAATTGAAAAACTCCTGGTTAAACTCACTAAAGAAAAAAAGGAAAAGACCCATATAAACCAAATTAGAAATAAGAGAGGAGAAATCACTACAGACATTATAGATACACAAAAGGATCATACTAGAAACTATGAAAGACTTCATGCCACCAATTCAATAACCTAGAAGAAATGGATAAGTTCCCAGAATTATATAACCTTCCTAGATTAAATCATGAAGAACTGGAAAATCTAAGTAGACCAATCAGTAGTGGGGAAATTGAAACAACCATCAAAAACCTCCTATAAAATAAAAGTCCAGGACCAGATGGCTTCACCAGTGAATTCTACCAAACATTCAAAGAAGATTTAAAGCCTGTCCTTCTCAAACTCTTCCAGAAAGTTAAAGAGGCAATACTTCCTAACACATTCTATGAGGCCAACATAACCCTGAGACCAAAACCTGGCAAAGATAACACAAAAAAGGAAAACTACTGACCATCTCTGATGAATACAGATGCAAAAATCCTAAACAAACAAACAAACAAATCCTAGCAAATTGAATACAGCTGTACATCAAAAAATAATAATAATATACCATGATCAACTGGGGCTTGTTCTGGAGCTAAAGTCAATGTAATACACCATATTAACAAAAGGAAAGACAAAAATCATATGATCTTATCAATAGGTGCAGAAAAGCATTTGATAAGATACAACATCCATTTATGATTAAAACACTCAATAAAATAGGGATAGAAGGAAGGTACCAGAGCATAATACCATATATAACCTTAAGCTAATATCATTCTCAATGGTAAATAACTGAAAGCTTTTCCTATAGGATCAGGGACAAGACAAGGATGCCCACTCTCACCACTCTTAATCAACATAGTGCTGGAAGTCCTAGCCAGGGCAATAAGGCAAGAGAAAGAAATAAAAGGCACCCAAATAGGGAAGGAAGAAGTCAAACTGTCACTTCTTGCAGACGACATGATTCTGTAATAGAAAACCCTAAAGACTCCACCAAAAAAAACTGTTAGAAACAAATACAGTCAAGTTGCAGGATACAAAATCAATGTGCAAAAATCCATTGCCTTTCTGTATACTACCAACAAAACTTCAGAAAAAGAAATGAAAAAAAGCAATTCCTTTTGCAGTTGCAACCAAAAGAATAAAATACCTGGGAATAAACTTAAAGAGTGTGAAAGGCCTAAACACTGAAAACTACAAAGCATTATTAAAAGAGAATGAAAAAGACACAAAAAAGATGGAAAAATATCCCATGTTCATGGATTGGAAGAATCAACACAGTTAAAATGACCATATGACCCAAAGCAATATACAGATTTAATGCAATCCCCATCAAAATCCCCATGTCACCCTAGCCAGTTTGACTCAATGGATAGAGTGTCAGCCTGCAGACAGATTCAATTCTGGCCAAGGGCACAAGCCTGGGTTGCAGGCTCTATCCCGCCCACCCCCAATTAGGGGGCATGCAGGAGGCAGCCAACTGGTGATTCTCTCTGATCATTGGTGTTTCTCTCTCTCTGACTCTCTCCCTTCCTCTCTGAAATTAATAAAAAATATCTATTTTTAAAAGAAAAAAGAATACTGTAAAAAAAATCCCAATATCATTTTTAAAAGAAATAGAATGAGAAGTCATCAGATTTGTATGAAACCACAAAAGACCCCAAATAACCAAAGCAATCCTGAGAAAAAAGAATGAACCTGACTTCAAATTATACTACAGAGTTATAATAATCAAAAGAAACAGACACACAAATCAATGGAACAGAATAGAGAGCCAGCTATAAAAACCACATGTATATGGACAGATAATTTTCAACAAAGGAGCCAGAAACATGCAGTGGAGTAAAGATAGTCTCTTCAATCAATGGTGCTTAGAAAACTGGAAAGCCACATGTAATCCAGAATGAACCTGGATTACAGTTTGCCCCCATGTACAAAAATTAATTCAAAATGGACCAAAGACCTAAATATAAAACCCAAAACAATAAGTTGCATAGAAGAAAACATAGGTACCAAACTTATGGACCTTGGTCATAGAGAACATTTTATGAACTTGACCCCAAAGGCAAAGGAACTAAAGGCAAAAATAAATGAATGGAACTATGTCAAACTAAAAAGCTTCTGCACAGCAAAAGAAACTAACATAATAAAGAGGCAGCCAACCAGATGGAAGGTAATATTTGCAAACTGTAGCTCCAACAAAGTTTTAATTTCCAAAATACATAAAAAACTCATAAAACCCAACAACAAACAAACAACCCAATGAAAAGGGGGCAGAGGACCTGAAAATACACCTCTCCCAAGAAGACATATGAAGAGCCAATAGATATATGAAAAAATGTTCAACCTCGCTGACAATTAGGGAAATGTCAATCAAAACTACAATGAGATACCACCTCACACCTGTTAGAGTGGCCATTACCAACAAGACAAGCAATAACAAGTGTCAGAGAGGTTGCAGAGAAAAGGGAGCCCTCATTCACTGCTGGTGGGAATGTGGACTGGTGCAGCCACTATGGAAAGCAGTCTGGCAATTCCTGAAAAAATTAAGAATAGAGCTACCATAGGACCCAGCAATCTCTCTCCTGGGTATATGCCCGAAAAACTCTAAATCACGTCACAAATATATATGCAGCCCTGTGTTCACTGAAGCATTATTCATGGTGGGCAAGTCATGGAAACAACCAAAGTGACCCGTGATAGAGGACTGGATAGGGAAGATATGACCCGTATGCACAAAGGAATACTACTCAGCCATAAGGATGAAATGCTGCCACTTGCAAAAACATGGGTGTGCCTTGAGAACATTCTGGTAAGTGAAATAAATCAGACAGAAAAGGCTAAGAACCATATGATTTCACTCATATGTGGGGTATAAAACTGAAACCTGTGAACACAAACCTAAGTGTGATAATTGCTAGAGGAAAAGGGGTGGAGGGGGAAGGAGATCCAAATATATGATGACAGGATATTTAATTTTTTTATTTTTTTATTCTAATAAATCTTTATTGTTCAGATTATTACAGATGTTCCACTTTTTTCCCCCCATAGCTCCCCTCCACTCGGTTCCCACCCCACCCCATGCCCTTACCACCCACCACCACTGTCCTCATCCATAGGTGTACGATTTTTGTCCAGTCTCTTCCCACACCCCCCACAACCCTATCCCCCCGAGAATTGTCAGTCCACTCCCTTTCTACTCCCCTGATTCTATTATATTCACTAGTTTATTCTATTTGTCAGATTTTTTTATTCACCTGATTTTATTCACTTATTGATAGATATGTATTTGTTGTTCATAATTTTTATCATTGCCTTTTTCTTCTTCTTCCTCTTCTTAAAGAATACCTTTTAGCATTTCATATAACACTAGTTTGGCGGTGATGAACTCCTTTAGCTTTTTCTTGTCTTTGAAGCTCTTTATCTGACCTTCATTCTGAATGATAGCTTTGCTGGGTAGAGTTGTAGGTTCTTGCTATTCATCACTTTGAATATTTCTTGCCACTCCCATCTGGCCTGCATAGTTTCTGTTGAGAAATCAGCTGACAGTCATATGGGTGCTCCCTTGTAGATAACTAACTGTTTTTCTCTTGCTGCTTTTAATATTCTCTCTTTGTCTTTTGCTCTTGGCATTTTAATTATGATGTATCTTGGTGTGGTCCTCTTTGGATTCCTTTTGTTTGGGGTTCTGTGCACTTCCTGGACTTGTAAGTCTATTTCTTTCACCAGGTGGGGGAAGTTTTCTGTCATTATTTCTTCAAATAGGTTTTCAGTATCTTGCTCTCTCTCTTCTTCTGGCACCCCCATAATTCGGATGTTGGTACGCTTGAGGTTGTCCCAGAGGCTCCTTACACTATCTTCATATTTTTGGATTCTTTTTGTTTTTCCGGTTGGGTGTTTTTTTGCTTCTTTGTATTTCAAATCTTTGACTTGATTCTTGTGATCCTCTAGTCTGCTGTTAGGTCTCTGTATATTATTTTTTATTTCAGTCAGTGTATGCTTAATTTCTAGTTGGGCCTTTTTCATATCCTTGAGGGTCTCACTAAATTTATCGGCCTTTTCTAGGAAATTCTTGAAAAACCTTATAACCCTGGTTTTGAACTCTATATCCAGTGGTTTGCTTTCCTCCATTTCTCTCATTTGTGACCTGTTTCTTTGTCTCTGCATTTTGGCTGCTTCCCTGAGTTGATAGAGTGGCTTTGTGTGCTAGGTGTCCAATAGGGCCCAGTGGCTCAGCCTCCCCAGTTAACCTGAGGTGGACACTCTTGGTGAACCCCTTTGTGGGCTGGGTGCACAGTCTTGTTGTAGTTAAGCCTTGATTATTGTTGGTATCACTGGGAGGAATTTACCTCTAGGCCAGTTGGCTGTGAGGATCAGCTGTGTCTACGATGGGAGAACTTCTGTGCTGGAGACACCCTTATGAGGCAAGACTTGCTTCAGTGGGGCTTTGGTGCTCACTGAGTCTGCCCCCTGAATGTGTCCCTTATGGATCTGAGGAGTTGTAATCTGGATGGTCCTACTCTGACCCCTAGGTACACTGGCTCTTGGATCTCCAAGGAGGTGCTAATTTAGCCTCTGCCTGAGGCCACCCAGCAGGAGCTACGGAGAGATCTGCAGATTCCTCTTCTTTGTTTGGGGTTTGGAGATTCCCAGATGAGGCCCAGCTGTGAAGCAATTCAGGCTGCTATGGGGCCTTAGGCCTTCTTTTGGATGTTCTGGGTCTCTCTGACTCAGATGAAGTTTGTTAGTTCATTTTATTTTTTTAATATATTTTATTGATTTTTTTACAGAGAGGAAGGGAGAGGGATAGAGAGCTAGAAACATTGATGAGAGAGAAACATCGATTAGCTGCCTCCCGCACACCCCCCACTGGGGATGTGCCCACAACCAAGGTACATGCCCTTGACCGGAATCGAACCCGGGACCCCTCAGTCCGCAGGCCAACACTCTATCCACTGAGCCAAACCAGCCAGGGCTTGTTAGTTCATTTTAGATTTCAAAGAACCAGGCCATTCATATGCAAAAGCCTCTGCGCACACTTGGGTGGGGGGGGGGTCTCAGGGAGGAGCAAACAGCAATGGCTTCCCATCAGCCCTGCCCTGAGAGGCCTCTGGGTCTCAGTGTCGCTCAGTAATCACTGCAAGTACCTTTGAGAGAAAGCCACCCTCGAGTTCCACCTGCTGCCAGATAGTCCAATTTCTCCCCGTATGAGTCTGGGTCCCCAGAGTTTCACCCGGAACTGGAGTTCAGAGCAGTCAGGAGCTTGTGTCTCCCTGGGGATTGAAAAAGCCAGCCATGTACTCAGTTGCCAGCCCTCTCCGCGCACGCACTTCTGTACCTCTGCCTTTACTTCCGCACCTCCTCTGAGTCTCAGTGTGCTTTTCTCTTTCCTTCTAGTTGTAGAATTTCCACTCAGACAGCCTTCTTGTGGTTCTGGATGATGTCCGTTTTGTCTTTTAGTTGTAGTTTTGAAGTAGTTGTGTGAGGCAGCAATTTCAGGTGTTTACCTATGCCTCCATCTTGGTTTCTCCGGTGACAGGAGATTTTACTTTGGATAGTAGGTACATGGTGCAACATACAGATCTTGTAACATAGAAACCCACACCTGAAACCTTTATGTTCATGTTGACCAATGTCACCCCAACGTATTTAATTTTAAAAAAACAACAATGAATGTGTTACCAACGAAATAAAAAACTTCCTGGAATCAAATGAAAATGAACATACAAGAACCCAAAATCGATGGGACTCAATGAAAGCAGTCCTGTGAGAAATGTTCTTAGCACTACAGACCTACCTCAAGTAACAAGAAAAATCCCTAATAAACCACCTACCAGTACAACTAAAATAATTAGAAATAAAAATGCAGGAAAAGCCCAGAGTAAGTAGAAGGAAATAATAACAATTAGAGTTTAAATAAATGACATAGAGACAACAACAACAAAAGCAAAAGATCAATGAAACCAGAACTGGTTCTTTGAAAAGATAAACAAGATTGATGAACTATTAGCCAGACTCATCAAGAAACAAAAAAAAAGAGGACTCAAATGAATAGAATCAAAAACAAAAAAGGTGAAGTAACAACTGACACCACAGAAATACAAAGGATTGTAAGAAAATACCAAAATGCTGGACAACCTGGACAAAAGGGACAGATTCCTAGAAAAATACAATCTCCCAAAACTGAATAAGAAAGAGGCAGAACACTTGAATAGGCCAATAACAACTGATGAAATTGAAGCAGTAATAAAATAAACAAACAAACAAACAAACCCCGCCAAACAAAAGCCCTTCTCTGAATGGCTACTCAGGGGAGTTTTACCAAATAATCAAAGATCTAACACCTCTATTCCCCAAACTATTCCAAAAAAATCCAAGAGGAAGGAGCACTTCTGAGCTCTTTCCATGAGGCCAGCACTAGCCTAATTCCAAAACCAGATAAAGACACACAAAGAGGGGACTCCAACATGATGGCAGCAGAACAACGGGAGTGAGAATGAGAGCGTGAGGGAGGGAGGGGGCGAGTGTGCGACATGCATGCATGTGTGTGTGCTGTGTGTGTGTGCACACACGTGTGTGTGTGTAAGGATCAGTCAGATGGTGTGTGGAAGTCTCGGGGTGGGTGGCCCAGACTCTCCTGGCCCAGGAGCCACTACTAATACTACAGCCACTCCTGGACATGGCTCCAGCTTGGAGACCGTGCTATCCTGAGAATTTACAAGGTCCTCCTCAGGAGGAGGCTGCAGTGGGGGGCAAGGGCTGAGTGCCCAGGCCTGCCACCCCCAGACTCACTGAGGCCCAGCTGGAACCCACACACACCCTGCCCCAACCCCACTGCCACCATGGCCACTGCGCAGACCTGCGCACCGGCTATGGGCACCGCCCCACCCACATGCCCACAAGGGATGCTGGGAATTGCTCACCTGCTGAGGACACCACAAAAACCTGCACAACTGCTACTGACCTGGCAGGACTTTCGCCCCTGCCATGGACTAGCCCACTGCCACCGCCACTGCGCTGCCACTGCTACCCTAGAGCCCAGCCGCTCGGCTCCACCGCCAGGCTCCGGGGCAGCACTCGCTAAAGGCAGGGATGTGGGTGTAGCCTTCCCTGCCCTGGACCTACTAGAACCCAGGACCTGAGGAGACTGAAGAGGCTGCAGATATATGGTGAGACAGGAGGCCTGCGACTGAGAGGAGGCCCCAGGGCACTGGCTGTGGGTGCAGCATGGAAGCCTGGGCTGAGTCCCTGTAATGCCAGTGGTCTTTATCCGGAATCTAGAAGGGTTCTGAAATCTGGAAAAGGGGCTGTGCATAAATTAATCAAGAGTCCAGGGATGAAACATAATTTTGAAAGGCATATGGGGGTAGGGAGCACAGAGGAGCCTGGCTAAAGAAAGCAAGTTCTTCTTGTCTCAAGACCCCTTGCTTTTTATTAACACAATTTGTCCTAAGGCAAGGTGGAGATATACACTTCAAAGGGTAGGGTTTCATACAGAAGCATTGTCAGATTGGGGCATTGCCTTTGGCTATTCAGGTGTTTGGCCAACAGGAGGTAATAACATGTAGATTAAGATGCCCTGAGCTGTCTGGCAGCAAACAATCAATTTATGTATCCTTTTCAGGTTTGGGGAAATGCCTTTAGCCATTCCCAACAGGCGATAATATATGTGTCTCAGCCCTTGTTGAGTCCCCAAGTTCCATCAACCTTTTGATGAAACTCTTGCAATTATGACATGCTGGAACTGGCTTCTGGCATCCCTGAGTAGAGCAGTGCTAGCACCACATCCTGCAGTCTGGAAAGCTCCTCTGACCAGTGGGAGGGGCCACGCAGTGGAGCTCAGGGCCAGCCTTCACTGGAGGGGCCTGAAGGACACACTTAACATTGAATCTGGGGGCCCTCTATTTCTTGCGGGAACTCCTGCTGGTGAGCAGAAAGGGGGCTGGACAGTAGGTCCAGGAAGGAGAATCAGTCTTGCCCACTTGGAAGTCAGGGGACCTGACCTGCAATGACCTGAGGCAAGAGGGAACATCCCTGAGCAGGAAATCTGTGCCCCTGCAGGTGGCAGAAAAGAGGTGCCAGCAAACCAGGCAGAGCTGAGGCATTAGAAGGAGGGGAAGTGCTCAGCCCCTACTGCCCTCCTACAATCTACTGGCACCATCACCAATATGAGTCTGATTAAACCACCCAGCCAAGACAAGGGAGGTGTTCCTCAGCCCTGCCTGCACCCTCTCCAATCTGGGACCCCTCAAAAGATGTCCTACTGCCGGTTTACAGGGATCAGGCCTAAACCGGCAGTCGGACATCCCTCTCACAATCCACGACAGCTGGCTCCAGCCGCTCACCTGCCTGCCTGCCTGTCTGCCTGCCTGATTGCCCCTAACCACTCTGCCTGCCAGCCTGCTCACCCCCAATTGCCCCCTGCCACTGGCCTGCTCACCCACAAATGCTCCCCCCGCTGTCCTGATCACCTCCAACTGACCCCCACTGACGGCCTTCTCACCCCCAACTTGCCCCCCTGCTGGTCTGCTTACCCGCAATGGCCCTGCCCCCCACCAGCCTGACCACTCATAACTGCTGTCCCATCCTGGCCTGATCACTCCATGTGACCCAAGCTCCCAGCCCCTCCTTTTTTTCTTTTTTCTATTTTTTTTCAGTGCCTTCTTAAGCGGAGGCCAGGGCCGGCTGGAAGCAGGTTTCTGGGATTTATTTATCTTCTATAATTGAAACTTTGTAGCATTGAGCAGAGGCCAGGGCAAGCCAGGGCGGGCAGGAAGCTTGGCTTCCTCCATTGCCAGGGCAACCCAAGCCTCCTGCTTGCTCCAGCTCCATGGCTACCACCATCTTGGTTGGGTTAATTTGCATACTCGATCCTGATTGGCTGGTGGGTGTGGCTTGTGGGTGTAGCAGAGGTACAGTAAATTTGCATTTTTCTCTTTTATTAGTGTAGATTTTCCATATTTTGTTTTCTCTTCTTTTCTATTTTCTTTTTTCATTTCACTTTTCCTACCTGTATCTTAATAGATTCATTATTACATTTTAAATTCATTGTTATTATTTCATTTATTTTCTGCTTCCTTTTCTTTTTCATATACTAGTTCTTTTAGTTTCCTTATTGCTTCCATATTTCCATTTTTCCTTCTTGTTCTTTCTCCCTTTTCTTTTTTATATTCCCTCTAGGTCTTTGGTCTCATGTCTTTGTGTTTTCTTTGCTTTGCTTTCTCTTCTTTTTCCTTCTTAGTCTTTCTTGTTGTTGCTTTGTGTAACTTGATTGTAGTGGTGTTTTTTTTTCAACCCTATTGTGTCTTGTTCTGTTCCATCAGCACCTGTATAACACCTGGCACAACAAAGTTGGGGTTGAGTCTCACTCTCAGCAAGTTGAGGATAGATCTCTTTCATGAACAGGACATAAATAATCAAGACACAATCACAACAGGAGATCCCAAATAACACAGACAAGGAGCAATCCTGGAGCATCCAGCTCAGGATATCAAAGAGATTGCACCACTACACCCCTGAAGACATTTTCTACATAAGGCCAACACGTAAAGACTTGGAGGCACAACAGTTTTATCTAATACATAGAAACAAATACAAAGAGACAATTAAAATGGGAAGACAAAGAAACCACCCCCAAATGAAAGGAAAGGATGAATGTCCAGAAAAAATGAACTAAATGAAATTGAGGCTAACAACCTATCAGAAATAGAGTTCAAAGCAATGGTTATAAATATACTTAAGGAACTTAGTGCAAATTACAAAGGCATGACAAAGGAAATAGAGGTCTTGAACAAGAATCAGACAGAAATGAAGAATAATGTATCTGACATCAAGAACACACTGGAAGGAATTAAAAGTAGATTGGATGAAGCAGAGGATCAAATCAGTGAGTTTGGAGACAAGGTAAAATAAATACCTAATTAGAGAAGCAATAGAAAAAATAATTAAAAAGCAGGATAGCTTAAGGGAGCTCTGGGACAACATGAAATGCAACAACATCCACATTATAGGAATACCAGAAGGAGAAGAATGTGAGCAAGGAACAGAGAACCTTTTTGAAGAAATAATGACAGAAACCTTGCCCAACCTGGTGAAAGAAAAAGTCACCCAAGTTCAGAAGGCACAGAGAGTCCCAAAAAAAGATGAGCCCACAGAGACCCACACCTAGACACATCATAATTAAAATGGCAAACGTTAAAGACAGAGAAAGAATATTAAAGATGGAAGGAGAGGGAAAGAAAATTACTTACAAAGGCGTTCCCATTAGAATGTCAGCTGACTTCTCAATAGAAATACTTCAGGCCAGAAGGGAACCACATGAAGTACACAAAGTAATGAAAAGAAAGACTACTGTATCCAAGACTGCTGTATCCAGCGAGGCTGTCATTTAAAATAGAAGGTGAAATAAACAGCTTTCCAGACCAAAAAAGAAAGAAAGGTTAAAGGAGTACATTACTATCAAAACAGCAATGCAAGAAATGTTAAAAGGATTGCTTGAAGAAAAAAAAGAGAGAGAGATCATAGGCATAAAGAAAATTAAAATGGCAATAAATAAATACCTAACAATATTCACCTTAAATATAAATGGATTAAATACTCTAGTCAAAAGATATAGGGTGACTGGATGAATAAGAAAATATGACCCCGATGTATGCTGTCTACAAGAGAACCACCTCAGAACAAAAGATACACACAGACTGAAAGTGAAAGGATGGAAAAAATTTTCCACACAAATGGAAAGAGAAAAAAAGCTGGGATAGCAAGACTCACATCTGACAAAATAGACTTCAAAACAAAGACCATAACAAGAAATAAAGAAGGCCTCTACATAATACTAAAGGTAATGATTCAACAAGAAAATATAACCCTTGTAAACATGTATGCACCCAATACAGGAGCATCCAAATATATATTTTTTAAAACTCTTGATGGACTTTAAGGGAGAGATTAACCGTAATACAGTCATATTAGGGGACTTTCACACCCTAGTGACCACTGGATAGATCTTCCAGACCCAAAAAAAAAAAAAATCAACAAGGAGAGAGAAACCAAGATGACAGCATACGGTATACAGCTATACGTGCTGCCTCTCAACCCACACCAAAACTACAACTAAAAGACAAAACGACTATCACCCAGAACCACAGGAAAGCTGGCTGAGTAGAAGTTCTACAACTAGAAGGAAAGAAAAAAGTGCATTGAGACCGGGTAAGATGTGCAGAGGTGTGGAAAAGCAGAGGTACGGAGGAGCGTGAATCAGGCTGGCAACTGGGTGTGTTTTATTTCAATCAGGAAGGAGATACAAACTCACTACTGCTCTGAATTCCAGAATCCTATGGGGGTGGAGGAGAGGGGATCTGGACTGTCTGGCATCAGGTCAGAAAGTGAGGGTGGCTTTCTTGCAGAGGTGCTCCTAGGAATCATTGTTTACTGCACTGGGGCCATCGCTGTTTGCTACACCCTGGTGATTCCCTGAGACCTCGCCCCACCCAATTTACAAACCCACCCAAACTGTGCACAGCTGCTTTTGTATATGAATGGCCTGCCCTTCCTCAGCTTACCTAATAAACTACAGCTGGGTCAGAGAGCTCCAAAACTACCAAACCCCAAAGAGGAGAAATCTGCAGATCTCCCTGTAGTTCCTGCTGGGGGGCCTCAGGCAGTAGCTGACTTGCACCTCCTGGGAGATCCAGGAACCAGTGTACCTAGTGGTCAGTGTGAGATAATACCAGATTTCAACTCCTCACATCCATAAGTGACACACTCAAGAGGCAGACTCAGTGAGCAGCAAAGCCCCACTGAAGCAAGTCCTGCACCATAAGGGTGTCTCCAGCACAGCAGTTCTTTCATTATAGACACAGCGGGTCCTCACAGCCAACTGGCCTGGAGGTCAATTCCTCCCAGTGTACCAACAGCAATCAAGGCTTAACTACAACAAGACTGTGCACACAGCCCACAAAGGAGTGCACCAAAAGTGTGCACCCCTGGTGATTGAGGAAGCTGAGCCACTGGGTCCTATAGGTCACCTACCACACAAAGCCACTCCATCAACACAGGGAAGCAGCCAAAATGCGGAGACAAAGAAACATGTCATGAATGAAAGAAATGGAGAAAAGCAAACTACTGGATATAGAGTTCAAAACCACAGTTATAAGGTTACTCAAGATCTTCTAGAAACCTTCTAGAAACTTAGTGAGACCTTCAAGGATCTTAATAAGAATGCCAAAAAAATATGGAAAAGGACCAGTCAGAAATTAAGCATACACTGTCTGAAATAAATAATAATATACAGGAATTCAACAGTACACTAGAGCAGTGGTCAGACAACTGCGGCTCATGAGCCACACAGGGTCTTTGCCCCTTGAGTGTGGCTCTTCCACAAAACACCACGTGCGGGCACGCACGTACAGTGCGATTGAAACTTCGTGGCCATGCACAGAGGTCAGTTTTTGGCTCTCAAAAGAAATTTCAATCGTTGTACTGTTGATATTTGGGTCTGTTGACTACTGAGTTTGCTGGCCACTGGACTAGAGGACCCCAAGAATCAAAGCAAAGATTTGAAATATAAGGAAGCAAAAAACACCCAACCAGAAAAACAAAAAGAAAAAATATTCAAAAATATGAAGATAATGTAAAGAGCCTCTGGGTCAACTTGAAGCGTACCAACATCCGAATTATGGTGGTACCAGAAGAAGAGAGAGAGCAAAATATTGAAAACCTATTAGAAGAAATAATGATAGAAAACTTTCCTTACCTGGTGAAAGAAATAGAATTACAAGTCCAGGAAGCACAGAGAACCCTAAACAAGAGGAATGCAAAGAGGACCACAACAAGACACATCATAATTAAAATGCCAAGAACAAAAGACAAAGAGAGAATCTTGAAAGCAACAAGAGAAAAACAGTTAGTGACCTACATGGAAGTACCCATATGACTGTCAGCTAATTTCTCAACAGAAACTATGTAGGCCAGATGGGAGTGGCAAGAAATATTCAAAGTGATGAACAGCAAGAACCTACAACCAAGATTACTCTACCCAGCAAAGCTATCATGTAGAATTGAAGGTCAGATAAAGAGTTTCACAGACAAGAAAAAGCTAAAAGAGTTCATCACCACCAAACCAGGATTATATGAAATGCTGAACAGTATTCTTTAAGAAGAGGAAGAAGAGGGAGAAACCAAGATGGCAGCATAGGTAAACACCTAAACTGCTGCCTCACACAACAATTTCAAAACTACAACTAAAAGACAAAACGGACATCATCCAGAACCACAGGAAAGCTGGCTGAGTGGAAATTCTACAACTAGAAGAAAAGAGAAAAGTACATTGAGACTCAGAGGAGCTGCAGAAGGCAGAGGTACAAAGGCACCCGTGTGCAGAGAGGGCAGGCAACCAAGTACGCGGCTGGCTTTTTCAATCTGGAGGGAGACAAAAGTTCAAGATGGCTCTGAAATCCAGTTCCAAGTGAGACTCTAGGGACCCACACTCATTCGGGGAGAAACTGGACTGTCTGGCAGTGGGCGAAACTTGAGGGAGGCTTGCTCTCAGACGTGCTTGCAGTGATTACCGTGGGACACTGAGACACAAGGACCTATTAGGGCAGAGCTGATGGGAAGCCATTGTTGACTGCTCAGCACTGAGACTCCACCCCATCCAAGCTGAGCACAGAGGCTTTTGCAAGTCTTATCTCATAAGGGTGTCTCCAGCACAGAAGTTCTCCCAGCATAGACACAGCTGATCCTCACAGCCAATTAGCCTGGAGGTCAGTTCCTCCCAGTGATACCAACAATAATCAAGGCTTAACTACAACAAGACTGTGCAAACAGCCCACAAAGGGATGCACCAAGAGTGTCCACCTCAGGTAACTGAGGAGGCTGAGCCACTGGGCCTTATAGAACACCTAGCACACAAAGCCACTCTATCAACTCAGGGAAGCAGCCAAAATGTGGAGACAAAGAAACAGGTCACAAATGAAAGAAATGGAGGAAAGCAAACCACTGGATATAGAGTTCAAAACCACGGTTATAAGGTTTTTCAAGAATTTTCTAGAAAAGGCCGATAAATTTAGCAAGACCCTCGAGGATATGAAAAAGGCCCAACTAGAAATTAAGCATACACTGACTGAAATTAAAAAGCAGACTAGAGGATCCAACAGCAGACTAGAGTATCGCAAGAATCAAGTCAAAGATTTGAAATACAAAGAAGCAAAAAACACCCAACTGGAAAAGAAAAAAGAATCCAAAAATATGAAGATAGTGTAAGGAGCCTCTGGGACAACTTCAAGCATACCAACATCTGAATTATGGAGGTGCCAGAAGAAGAGAGAGAGCAAGATACTGAAAACCTATTTGAAGAAATAATGACAGAAAACTTCCTCCACCTGGTGAAAGAAATAGACTTACAAGTCCAGGAAGTGCACAGAACCCCAAACAAAAGGAATCCAAAGAGGACCACACCAAGACACATCATAATTAAAATGCCAAGAGCAAAAGACAAAGAGAGAATATTAAAAGCAGCAAGAGAAAAACAGTTAGTTATCTACAAGGAAGTACCCATACAATTGTCAGCTGATTTCTCAACAGAAACTATGCAGGCCAGACGGGAGTGGCAAGAAATATTCAAAGTGATGAATAGCAAGAACCTACAACCTAGATTACTCTACCCAGCAAAGCTATCATTCAGAATTGAAGGTCAGATAAAGAGCTTCACAGATAAGGAAAAGCTAAAGGAGTTCATCACCACCAAATCAGTATTATATGAAAGGCTGAAAGGTATTCTTTAAGAAGAGGAAGAAGAAGAAGGTAAAGATAAAAATTATGAACAACAAATACATATCTATTCAACAAGTTAACCTAAAAATCAAGTGAATTAAAAACCTAAGGAACAGAATAAACTAGTGAATATAATAGAATCAGGGGCATAGAAAGGGAGTGGACTGATAATTCTCAGGGGGAAAGGGGTATGGGGTTGCAGGACAGTGGGGGGGGGGGAGGTAAAGGGCAGAAGGTTTGGTGGGGACCGGGTGGTGGGGAGCTATAGAGGGGGAAAGGAGAAAAAAATGTAATAATCTGAATAAAGATTTATTAAAAATAAAAATATAAAAATTTATTGCCCCCCCCCCAAAAAAAGAAAAGAAAACATATGCTGTATATGCTGTCTACAAGAGACCCACCTCAGAACAAGGGACTCACACGGACTGAAAGTGAAGGGATTGAAAAATATCTTTAGACAAATGGAAATGCAAAAAAAAGCTGGGGTAGCAATACTTATATTGGACAAAATAGACCTCAAAGTGAAGGCCATAACAAGCGATAATAAGGTCACTTCATAATACTAAAGGGATCAATACAAGAGGATATAACCCTGGTAAACATACATGTACCCATGCAGGAGCACCCAAATACATAAAAAACTCCTGGAAGATATCAAGGGAGATATCAACAACAATACAGTCATAGTAGAGGACTTTAATACCCCACTGACATCACTGGATAAATCCTCTAGACAAAAAATCAGCAAAGAAACAGCAATATTTAATGACTCACTAGATAAGATGGACTTAACTGACATCTTCAGAACATTTCACCCCAAAGCCACGGAATATACATTCTTCTCAAGTGCACATGGAACATTTTCAAAGATAGACCACATATTGGGTCACAGGCAAAATATCTCCAAATTCAAGATTGAAATTCTATCAAGCATCTTCTCAGACCACAATGGCATAATATTATAAATAAACTACAATAAAAACAATCAAAAAATGCAAGCACTTGGAAGTTGAATAGCATGCTATTAAACAATGATTGGGTTACCAAAGAGATCAAAGAAGAAATTTAAAACACCCTGGAAATGAATGACAATGAAAACACAACAATCCAAAATCTATGGGACAGAGGGAAAGCAGTCCTGAGAGGGAAGTTTATAGCTCTACAGGCCTACCTCAAAAAACAAGAAAAAATGGTGATAAATTATCTAACTCTACAACTTAAAGAATTAGAAAGAGAGCAACAAGAAAAGCCCAGAGAACCCTGATACCTAAGGACTGAAGGGGGAAACCACTTAGAGACTGGTAGGAGGGGTGGAGGCGCAAAAGGGCTGGTTGGGCACCCACAGACAGCAACTGAATTCCCAGAGAGATATCTCATCTGTGGGGGGGGTTGCCACTGAGAATTCTGGGGTCTAATCCCCAAGCAGGACTCCCCAAACTGAGGAGGGTTCCCACATAACATCTAGCTGTGAAAAGCAGTCGGGTGCTGTCTGCCAAGGAGTGGTAGCTGAAAGTTCAGGCACCCTCTTAAAGGGCCAATGCACAAAAATTCCCTATGGAAACACCCACCTGGTGCTCTGGCAGAGGGAGGGTAAAGTGAACTGGAGCTGTGACAGCAGAACCCAGGACTGGGGACTCAGGGGACAGAGCTCAGAAGGCAGACAGCCCAAGTTTCCTGGGATGAGTCCTTCCCTTACACAGCAGAAGACATCTTTCCCATATAGACATCTGCCTTGAGTGGGGGAAAGACAGTTGACACACCCTATTGAAAAACACCTTGCCCTGAGGCTACTTAAGAGATTAAAAGTAACAATTAGCCTCCAGGCAGAAGCAACCACCCCACCCTGTTGAAAAAACTCTTGCCATACCTGAGGACAATTGCCTAAGGGACAATTCAAGTCAGAATCCTATTAGTCTGTAGACAGAGGCAGTCTCTGGATGGAGGCTTTGAGTCTTTGCCTGATCCAATTAGTCAGAAACAGCCTTTAACACTGTCCTAGAGATTGAGAGGTGTAGAGGATCTACCTAATACATAGCACAAACCCAAACACAAGAAAAATGAGAAAACAAAGAAACAACCCCCAAATGAAAGAACTAGAGAATTCTCCAGAAGAGGAGATAAATGAAGCAGAGATAAGAAATTTATCTGAAACAGAGTTCAGAGTAATGATGTTAAAAATGCTCAACAGTATGAAAAAAGATATAGTAACTATGAAAAAAGAACAGTCCAAGATAAAGAATGACATAACAGGCGAGAATCCAAGATGGCGGCGTAGGTAAACACCTAAACTGCTGCCTCCTACAACAATTTAAACTGCAACTAAAAGACAAAACGTCTATCACCCAGAACCACGGGAGAGCTGGCTGAGTGGAAGTTCTACAACTAGAATGAAAGAGAAAAGAGCATTGAGACGTGCACGAGCGCTGAAAAGCTGAGGTACGGAGGCACGTGATCTGGGCTGGCTGCGGGCGACTGGGGGCGTTGCTTTTTTCAACCCCAACGGAGACAAGCCCCCGATTACTCTGAAATCCAGTCTCTGGGGAGACGCGGGGAGAAGTTGGACTGTCTGCCAGAGAGGGTGGCTTGCTTGCAGAGCTGCGTGCAGGAATAATTGTTTACTGCACTGGGGCAAGGGACTCGCGGATGCCCTTGGAGACTCAGAGCCGGCTAACTAGCAGCCATTGCTGCTTGCCACGCCCTAACCTAGTGATACCCTGAGGCCCCGCTCTACAAACCCACCCAAGCTCCAAGCAGCTCAATTAGCATAAGAAAGGCCTGCCCTATCACAGCTTAACCTAGCAAACTTGCAGCCTGGGTCAGACAGCTCCAAAACCTCCAAACCCCAAGCAAAGAGGAGAAAACTGCAGCTCTCACTGTAGCTCCTGCTGAGTGGCCTCAGACAGTAGCTGACCTGCACCCCACTGGAGATCCAGAAGCCAGTATACCTAGTGGTCAGTGTGAGAAACCAGATTTCAACTCCTCACATCCATAAGTGACACATTCAAGAGGCAGACTCAGCGAGCACCAAAGCCTCACTGAAACAAGTCCTGCACCATAAGCGTGTCTCCAGCACAGCAGTTCTTCCATTATAGACACAGCGAGTCCTCACAGCCAATTGGCCTGGAGGTCAATTCCTCCCAGCGTACCAACAGCAATTAAGGCTTAACTACACCAAGACTTTGCACTCAGCCCACAAAGGGGTGTACCAAGAGCATCCACATCAGGTGATTGGGGAGGCTGAGCTACTGCCCCCTATAGGTCACCTACCACACAAAGCCACTCCATCAACACAGGGAAGCAGCCAAAATGCGGAGACAAAGAAACATGTCACGAATGAAAGAAACGGAGGAAAGCAAACTACTGGACGACATAGAGTTCAGAACCACATTTATAAGGTTACTCAAGAATCTTCTAAAAACTGCCGAGAAACTTGATGACACTTCTGAGGAGCTTAATGAGACCTTCAAGGACCTTAATGAGAATGCCAAAAAAATGGAAAAGGACCAGTCAGAAGTGAAGCATACACTGTCTAAAATAAAGAATATACAGAAACTCAACTGTAGATCAACATACCCCAAGAATCAAACCAAAGATCTGAAATATGAGGAAACAAAAAACACCAAACCAGAAAAACAAAAAGAAAAAATAATTCAAAAATATGAAGATAGTGTAAGGAGCCTCTGGGACAACTTTAAGCGTACCAACATCCGAATTTTTGGGGTGCCAGAAGAAGAGAGAGAGCAAAATACTGAAAACCTATTAGAAGAAATAATGACAGAAAACTTTCCTTACCTGGTGAAAGAAATAGACTTACAAGTCCAGGAAGCGCACGGAACCCCATACAAGAGGAATCCAAAGAGGACCACACCAAGACACATCATAATTAAAATGCCAAGGACAACAGACAAAGAGAGAATATTAAAAGCAGCAAGAGAAAAACGGTTAGTTACCTACAAGGGAGTACCCATACGACTGTCAGCTGATTTCTCAGCAGAAACTATGCAGGCCAGAAGGGAGTGGCAAGAAATATTCAAAGTGATGAACAGCAAGAACCTACAACCAAGATTACTCTACCCAGCAAAGCTATCATTCAGAGTTGAAGGTCAGATAAAGAGCTTCACAGAAAAGAAAAAGCTAAAGGAGTTCATCGCCACCAAACCAGGATTACATGAAATGCTGAAGGGTATCCTTTAAGAAGAGGAAGAAGAAGAAAAAGGTAAAGATAAAAATTATGAACAACAAAATGACATCAAATACATACCTACCAACAAGTGAATCTAAAAATCAAGTGAATGAAAAATCTGAAGAACAGAATGGACTGGTGAATATAATAGAATCAGGGACATAGAAAGGGAGTGGACTGACGATTCTCAGGGGAAGCAGGTGTGAGGGGTGCGGGAAGAGATTGGACAAAAATCTTACTCCTATGGATGAAGACAGTGGCGGGGGGTAAGGGCATGGGGGGGTGGGGAATCAGATGGAGGGGAGCTATGGGGGGGAAAAAAGTGGAACACCTGTAATAATCTGAACAATAAAGATTTATAAGAAAAAAAATAAAATAAATAAATAAATATTGTATTTGTTGCCGTTTTGTTTTTTTACTTCAAAATAAGATATGTGCAGCGTGCATAGGAATTTGTTCCATAGTTTTTTTAAAAAAAACTATAGTCCAGCCCTCCAACGGTCTGAGGGACAGTGAACTGGCCCCCTGTTTAAAAAGTTTGAGGATCCCTGCCCTAGGTGGACCCATTCAATAATGGCAGGAGAATTTTTATTTTGAAAGATGACTCCAGTGGGACTATTTGCAGTAGGATTAATTTGTCCCAATAAAGATAATTCGGGCTGTACCTGTGCTACTTGGGCTGAGGAAATTGCCTTTTCAACTCTTAGCGACTCATTCCTAGCTTCATCTGTTAATGTTTGGGGAGAGGAAAGATTAGAGTCACCTCTAAGTAAACTAAATAAGTTTGTCATTTCTCCTGTAGAGATCTTCAGATAAGGTCTTAACCAGTTAATGTCCCCTAATAATTTCTGAAAGTCATTTCAAGTTTTAAGACAATCTTTTCTTATCTCCACCTTTTGAGGCCTAATGCATTGGTTATCAGTTACAATCCTTACGATATTTGAAGGAAACCTCTCTTTATTTCCTTCCAAAATAATTTTCAGGCTAAATCTTTGTCACATGAAACAATTTCTCTTAAGGTTATGGTGACCACTAGTATGGATTAGACTTAATATTTTAATAACAATCCTCAGTTTATCCTATAAATACCAGTGAAAGAGATTTCAAAATTTTTAATTTTCTCCTTTTTATTAAGCTGGAATTTTATTTTTTAAAGACTATCCCCTTAGGCTTATTTGCATCCACAGAGGGACCATGAGAGGCCTTCAGTAACTTAGAATACTTAATCTAATTATTTACAAAGACATTGGCTTATTCCAAAGGAAGGGGTTGGCCCCTATGGCTTCCACGGGGACCAGCAAGCCATGTGGCCATCATAGCGGCTGTCTAATCTGTTCTTTTAAAAGACAGTCAAATTTATATTGCAAACAAACAAAAATCTCACTAGCTGTTTCTGGTCTTTATTAGAATTGTTTATAAAAATATTGGCTTTTCATTTAGCTGAAAACTTTGATCATAATTTAAAAAGCTAATTTATTTAAGTAATTAAAGTAGGTATCTTCATTTAAAAGCAAAGCAAATTTAGTAAATGTTTTGCATCTGATTCACAAGCCGAAAATGTTGCCCCGCCTCTAGCTTAATTAAGAATTCAGGCGGCTACAGGCTTTTTGTCACTTTAAATTCCATCTTAAAATTTTGCTATTGAATTTTAAGAAATATTTTGCCCTCCTTAGAGGCCAAAACCTTCATAACATTTAAAATATAGTTATTAATTTTTATTTGATAAGGCTTTCCATGCAATTTCAAGTATATTAGATCTGTTAAATTTAAAAAGATTTTTCCTTTAAGAAGAGAGAATAAATTTCTTGTATTACTCCAGGCCCTTGGAGCTTTCCAAGAATCATCTCTGTTAAAGCCTTGAAATTTTAACATGGAAAAAACCATCATATATATATATATATATCCATATATGATTTAAAGATTATAATATTTTTATAATTATTTTAAGATATCAATTAGATTTTAAACTAGTTTTTGCATAGAAAAATTTTGGTTGGGATCACAGAATTAATCCTCTTTTTTAATTAGACCAATAAGCAACTTATTTTGAATTCCTAATTATTTTCAGAGAAAACACAACATTTTATTTTCTCAACAACTTTTTTTATACTTTAGACATTTAATTACCACAACTATATAATTTCTCCCAATTTAATTTGTACTTTGAACTTTTAAAGCTGGCAAGTCAAACATTTAGCATTTCCTAGATTAATAACACTTTTATATTCTTAATCAATTAATAGCTTCAATTCTGTCCTCTAGGTTTTTTATGAGGAAGCAAACTCAGATTATTAAACAAGTTTTTATCTTTTGATTAACAGGCCCAGCCTAGCCGCTTGACCTTTTAAAAACGGCCATGATTTTCCTTTGCCTGGGGAAATTGAGTAGCAAGCCTGCAAGTATTCAAATGCAAAAATTGTCCTTAAAGAAGGACTACTGGCAGGAACTGGTTTACCTGTCCTGCTGAGGGAAGGGCATCTACCCTTCTTCCTCCATTAACAAAAGGCATAGCCAGCCCTCATCTGGCCTATTTAGATTTTTATAATTAATACATTATCTATATTTCAACAATTTCTTTGAGATTCTAGAGTCAATTATAATTATTTTAAAGCATTTACTTTGGATAAATTCTATAACAGAGACAAATTTACTTATTTTCTTGAAGGCCTTAAAAGTTAACTTTTTAACAAGGTTCATTAGCATTTTAAAAACTCTTGATTATGGAAATGCCAATCCTGCTGCTAGAACCCAGCCTGTGTCTTCTCCTTTTGGTTCCTTTACACCATCTTTACTTTTTCATGGCGAGAAAGGAAACTTTAAATTAGCATACTGGGAGACTGGGCATCCATATTGGCTCTCCATGTGTCTCCCTTCCCCCACATTCTGCTTATTCTGGGGGAAGTTTCAGCAACAGATCTGACCAAATTTCTTTTCATGCTTAAAAGATAGATAGATCTTAAATTTTTCCTTTCTTTTTTGCTTTCCGAAGTAATAACTAGCAACCAATTTTTGCATTTCCCTGTGAGTGCTTTTATAATTTTTAAACAAAACCTTAAGTAATCTCATTGTGGGAGAGCAGATAGCCCTGCCCTCTCCTGCCACCTTTGAATTTCTCCGCACCAGAGGCGGTTTCAGCAGTGGAGTTTCATTTCTTATTACAGATTTTAAATTCCAAATACAAACTAAGATTTTAATTTGAACAAGAAATTACATTATTTTATAAGCTAATTCTTCCCCATTGGCCTGGCTGAAAAAGACATTCCCACCCTACTTACAGATCCAGTTTCTGTTGCTGGCCGTGCGCTTTGCTTACGGTGAATTTCCCTCACCTTTTCTCAGTGAATTTTGCACACCTTTTCTCGGTGTATTTTTTCCCTCCTTCGCTCTTAGGTGAAAAATATCATCTCTACCAGATATCCCACGTTCAGGCACCAGATGTGGGAACCCCTTTCACGTCCCGCGTGGTTCAGGGTTCCGGTTCAGGGTTCGGCTTCTGGAGGAGGCCACACACAAGTGAAAAAAGACTAGAAAAGTATTAATTTGGGAATATTGGGGGCCAGGCGGGAGGCCACCTCTAGTGGGAGCACTAGACCCCGCTCTGGCTTTGCTATCCCTTTTATTAAGGTTATGGGATACACTCATATCTTTTAGGCAGGAAATTCCAATAATAGCCAATCAGCAAGAATTTACGTAAGACTAACAGGTGGAGGCTGCTTCAACTACCAATGTCTCAACTAAACAATGAGTGATTAGCTCTGACCTTTCAGAGTATTTAAGGTTGACCAGCCTTCCTGATTCCCTTTCCACATCTCTCTATTAGTGGGACAATGATCGGTTTCCGGCAAATTGAATCTATAAATCAAAATAGACAAGCAGAACAAAAACAGACACAGATTCATAGATACAGAGAACATTTTGACATTTGCCAGATTGAGGTGGGGAGAACTATTGGAGAGATGTGTGAAAAAAGTGAAGAGACTTAGAAATACAAATTAGTAGTTATAAAATAGTCATGGGGGTGTAAAGTAAAACATAGGGAATAAAGTCAAAAATATCCTAATAACTATGTATGGTGTCACATGGGTATGACATTCTTTTTGGAATAATCAGTTAGTAAGTTCTATAAAGCCTAATCACTGTGCCCTACACCTGAAACTAACATATTTTATGTAAACTATAACTGAAAAATAGTGATTTTTTAAAGAGTATCAATGAAACCAAGAGCTGTTTCCTTGAAAAGATAAATAATATTTAGCCAGACTGATCAATAAAAAAAGAGGACAAAAATAAATAAAACCAGAAAAGAAAGAGGCAAAGTAACAACTGACTCCACAGAAATACAAGAGATTGTAACAGAATATTACAAACAACTATATGCCAACAAATTGGGCAATCTGGATGAAATGGATAAATCCCTAGAAACATACAACCTTCCAAAACTAAATAAGGACGATTCAAAAAATATTAATACATGATCTAGCTGGTGTGGCTCGGTTGGTTGAATGTTGTCCCATGCACCAGGAGGTCGCTGGTTCGATTCCCAGTTGTAGCACATATCCTAGTTGTGGGTCTGATCCCCAGTAGGAGGCATGCGGGAGACAGCCAATTGATGTTTCTTTCCATTGATGTTTCTATCTCCCTTTCCCTCTCCCTTACTCTCTTTGAAAATCAATAAAAACATATCTATCTCTCGACCTACCTATCTATATATGTGTATCGATTATAACTAATGAAATCAGAGCAAACAAGAGTCCTGGGCCGATGGCTTCCCCGGTGGATATTACTAAACAGTCATGAAGAATTAATACCTATACTCCACAAACTGTTCCAAAACATCCAAGAGGAAAAATGACACCCCAGCTCATTTCACAAGATCAGCATCATCCCAATTCCAACACCAGGTAAAGACACTACAAAGAATGTAAATTATAGGCCATATCCTTGATGAATGTAGATGCCAAAATCCTCAACAAAATATTAGCAAACCAGATCCAGCAATACGTTAAAAAGATCATACACCATGATCAAGTCAGCTTTATTCCAGGATGCAAGGTTGGTACATATATCTCCTCAGGCAAGGGAAACAGAAGAGAAAATAAATAAATGGAACTACATCAAACTAAAAACTTTTTGCACAGCAAAGGAATCCAACAACAAAATGAAGAGACAACCCACTAAATGAGAAGCCACTTTTGCCAATGCTACATCTGATAGGGGTTAATATCCAAAATTTATAAAGAACATATAGAACTAAACACCAGGAAGACAAACAATCCAATTAAAAAACGGGCAAAGGACCTGAATAGACACTTCTCCAAAGAGGACATACAGAAGGCCAAGAGGCATGAAAAAATGCTCAAAGTCGCTAATCATCGGAGAGATGCAAATTAAAACCACAATGAGGCACCATCTCACACCTGTCAGAATGGCTACCATCAACAAATCAACAAACAACAAGTGCTGGGGAGGATGTGGAGAAAGGGAACCCTTGTGCACTGCTGGTGGGAATGCAGACTGGTGCAGCCATTGTGGAGAACAGTATAGAGTTTCCTCAAAAAAACTAAAAGTGGAGCTGCCATTTGACCCAGTGATTCCATTTCTGAGAAACCTGAAAGAATGATTCAAATGGATACATGCACCCTATGTTCATTGCAGCATTATTTACAATAGCCAAGATCTGGAAGAGCCCAAGTGTCCACCAGTGATGAGTGGATAAAAAGCTGTGGTCCATCTACACAATGGAGTATGACTGGGCTGTAAAAAAGGAACTCATCTTTTGCAACAGCCTGGATGGACCTGGGGAGCATTATGCTAAGTGGACTATACCAGTCAGAGAACGACAAATGCCATATGATCTCACTTATAGTGGAATCTAATGAACAAAATAAACAAAACAGAAAGAGACTTGTAGATACCGAAAACAGGCTGACAGCTGTTGGGGTGGGGGTTGGGGGCTGAGTGGAAAAGGTGAAGGGATCCAGCAGAAAAAACAATCTCATAGACGCAGACAACAGTGTGGTGATTGATGGAGGCGGGGGAGAAGAAGAGGGTAAAGTGGGGATAAGTGGTGACAGAAGGACACCACTTGGGTGGTGAGCACACAGTGCAGTGTACAGATGATGTGTTATAGGATTGTACCCCTGAAACCATGTAATTTTATTAACCAATGTCATCTTAATAAATTCAATAGAAATTTCTTTTATTGATTTCAGAGAGGAAGGGAGAAAATAACATGATGATTAATACATAAGAACACAAGAAATTTTCAAAAGACTTTCATGACCTGGCACAAACTCCTTTCATCTCTCTGGCTTTCAACTTTTTCAGTTAGCAGGGCGGGGGAGGGGGCTGAACAAATAAGCTCTAGGTTAGGTGCAAGCGCTGCCCTCCTCGGCCCGGCCCGCTTCCCCGAGGACTTTCTGCTGTGGCTGGCTCTCTCACAAAGAGGCGATGATGGTGAGTGCTCTCTCTCCACCGTCGCTGCCAGGTATTCTGAGCTGCATTAATCCCGACCAAATGCAAGCAGGGTCACTTGGTTGCCATGGCAAGCACCAGTCAAAGTCGGTAGCAAGTTCTAAATTCAGAACTAGGACCTGGATCCAAAAGGAGCCCAGCAGCCAGGCTTGTTAATCTTCCTGCGCAGAGACTCCCGCGGCGAGCGGGCAGGCGTGTGCACCCAAGAAGAGAGGGAGAGTCAGGAGAGGCCGCCTCCTTCGGGAGGGATCCGGGGGGGGGGGGGGGGCGCCAGGGTCCGCCTCCCGCAGCCGAGGGACCAGGGACGAGACGGCCGCCCCGCCTCGCCCCCTGCGACGCGGTCCCCTCTGCGGCTGGCCCGAGCCTCCGCACCAGCATCCAGGCGGCCGGGCTGGCGGGACGGTCAGCTCCGTCCTGTCCACGCGACCCGGAGGCCGAGACTCAGCAGCCCCGCAGCGCTCTGCGAAGGCGGCCCCGGCGGCAGGCGGTGGGACCCGGCGCCGGCACTCAACGGAGCGCAGCCTCCTGACCAAGGGCCTGCAGTGACACTCGGAAGGCGCGTGGGAGCCCTTCCCTTGGGATCGCACCCTTTCCTTCAGTCATTTCTTAAAAGTGCAGCACGTGTGTCATCTGATACAGCTCAAAGGGCAGTTCTAGGAGCAAGTCAGGGCTACCCCAGACCCCCTAAATCAGGAATTCTGTGGGCAAAAACCATCTCAAAGTCTGAAGCTGCCGCCTTAGCGCAAGGGTATTTGTCCGGATATTTGAGGACCAGGGCGTGCCCTGGGAGTCCTGGGGAAGATGCAGTTCCCGCTCTCCGCCACACGGGGGCACGACGATCCTGAAACCCTGCCGTCTTCGCGGTGGAGAACACTGTTTGTTAGCTTTGCTAAAGGGAAAGGCCTCTGCCAGATGGTGCTCTCCAGAAAAGTCCAGAAGAATTGGGAAGACAAGGAGAACGTGTTTGTAAACAATAGCTTTAACCCAATTCCCAAAGCCAGCCCAGGAAAGTTAGGATGGTCCAAATAATCTAGAAAGATAAATGCTAGTAGCTTCCACCAACTTTAAAAATAACTTTTCTTAATCTAATGAACAAAATAAACTGACCAACAAAATAGGTCCAGAGGCATGGAGGCATGCACCAGACTGACGGCTCTCGGAGGGAAAGGGTGGGGGCGAGGGGGAGAGATTAACCACAGAACTTACATGCATATATGCATAGCTCACGGACACTGACAACAGCCTGGGGAAGGCTGGGAGGAGGGGGGAGGGGAGGCAGGGGGGAGGGGAAAGGGGGACATCTCTGGTACTGTCAACAATAAAAAGTAAAGTTAAATTAAAAACCACAAGGAGACACACACACACACACACACACAAAACAAACAAAAAACCCTTCTTCCAGTGAAAAGGCAGATTATTCAGAGGGAAGGGTGGGAGGGGGAGGTAAAAGAGGGTACAGGGGGGATAAATGGTGATGGAAGGAGACTTGACTTGGGGTGGTGACCACACAGCATACAACATACAGATGATGTATTATAGAACCGTACAGCTAAAACCTGTATAATTTTATTAACCAATGTCAGCCCAACAAATTCAATTAATTTTTTTAAGAAAAAGAAAAACATAAATAAAATGGTGGGAGAAAAATTAAACTATTTCAAAAATGAAGGCAGATTTGGAAATAGCATGAAGGAGAATAAACCATTGTTAAGGAAAAAAACAAAAAATATTTGTAAAAAGTAATGGAATACTTAAGAAAATTAAATCTAAAAAAAGGAAAGAAAAATTTTTTTAAAAAAGACAGCTTATTGAAGGGAATAGCTGTGCACAAGCTAACACACAGGCATCCCTAACCTCCAGCAAGTGAGTCCACCAGAATCCAGTAACAACTTTCACCTTCAAAACTTCTGATTTTCCCACCAACAGCTGTTAGAGGGGAGGGGTTTGCAGGACAGGGTGAAAAAGGTGACAGAAGGAAGGAAGGGAGGAAGGAAGGAAGGAAACACTCAAAAGTAGCTCTAAAATCAGTAAACTGGGCAAACCAAAGAATGATTCTTTAGGTATAGTAGAAGGGAAAGAGAAAGATGAGTGACATTTGCTCACGTGCACAATCTATTTATATAAAAACCCTGGGTGCAACACCCTCAGGACAGAAGTTCGACCAACTGGAAGGAAGTCAGTCCTCCAGGGGTCGCCTTGGCAACGGCTGCGCCCTCCCTGAGCTGTTTCCTGCTAGGCCTGAGAGAAGAACCCACCCTTGGAGCGCCAGGAGCGCCCAGTGGCAGTCAGTCCTGGGTTGCCGAGGCGACCCCTGGACTGACTGGGGTAGAACTCTGGGTCTGGCCCAACAGGGGGCGTGGCCGGCCTTCAAACCAGACCCTGACGGGGGTTGGGGGGGGGGGGGTGGGAGGAGGGAACCCCATTCCTCACAGAATCCGCTGTTGGATAGCTTGCTGTCAGTGACCTGCCAGCCAGGAACCCCATTCACCTGCACCCCCGACCCTGACAAGAGGGAGGAGGGAGCCCCATTCCTCACGGAATCGACAGGTGGCCAGCTTGCTGTCAGGGGCCTGCCAGCTAGGAATCCTATTCACCTGCATATCTGTATAAAGTTTTAATACACTATATTCGAGGTTGTGGTTGTACTGTTTTACCCACAGCGTCTACAGGAATTGCTGCAAATTTACTTCTCGGAGGGAGAACCTTTCATTCCCAATATAAATTACCAATTCCATTAAATGAAACTTTCATTTCTAGACTCGATATAAACAGTGAAGTTGCTAAAACTATTAAAAAGGCCCAACTTCTCATTATTGCTGAATGCACCATGGCATCCAGTCATGCTATAAACGCCATAGGCAGATTACTAAGAGAAATGATTAATTTCAATGCTGTATTTGGTGGGAAAGTTCTCCTTCTTGGAGGGGATTTTCAACAATGTCTCAGTATTGTGCTGCATGCTATGTGATCGGCCATAGTACAAACGAGTTTAAAGTAATGTACTGTTTGGGGATGTTTCAGAAAGTTGTATCTTACAACAAATATGAGATCAGAGGATTCTGCTTATAGTGAATGGTTAGTAAAACTTGGAGATGGCAAACTTGAAAGCAGTTTTCATTTAGGAATGGATATTACTGAAATCCCCTGTGAAATGATTTGTAATGGATCTATTATTGAAGCTACCTTTGGAAATAGCATATCTATAGATAATATTAAAAGTATATCTAAATGTGCGATTCTTTGTCCAAAAAATGAGCACGTTCAAAAATTAAATGAAGAAATTTTGGAGATTTTCACACATATTTGAGTGATGATTCCATTGATTCAGCAGATGATGCTGAAAAGGAAAATTTTCCCATCGAATTTCTTTTTTTTTAATACATTTTTTATTGATTTTTTTACAGAGAGGAAGGGAGAGAGATAGAGAGTTAGAAACATCGATGAGAGAGAAACATCAATCAGCTGCCTCCTGCACGCCCCCCACTGGGGATGTGCCCGCAACCCAGGTACATGCCCTCGACCGGAATCAAACCTGGGACCCTTCAGTCCACAGGCCAACGCTCTATCCACTGAGCCAAACCGGTTTTGGCCCATCGAATTTCTTAATAGTATTACTCCTTCGGGAATGCCGAGTCATAAATTAAAATTGAAAGTGGGTGCAATCATCATGCTATTGAGAAATCTTAATAGTAAATGGGGTCTTTGTATTGGTACCAGATTTATTATGAAAAGATTGCGACCTAACTTAATCGAAGCTGAAGCAGAGGGAGAGGCTATTCTGATTCCAAGAATGGATTTGTCCCCGTCTGACACTGGCCTCCCATTTAAATTGATTCGATGACAGTTTCCCGTGATGCCAGCATTTGCGATGACTATTAATAAATCACAAGGACAAACTCTAGACAGAGTAGGAATATTCCCGTTTTCAGACGTGGTCAGTTATATGTTGCTTTCTCTCGAGTTCGAAGAGCGTGTGACGTTAAAGTTGAAGTTCTAAATACTTCAGCACAAGGGAAATTAGTCAAGCACTCTGAAAGTGTTTTCACTCTTAATGTGGTGTACAGGGAGATATTAGAATAAGTTTAATCACTTTATCAGTCATTGTTTGCATCACTGTTGTTTTTATATCATGTTTTTGTTGTTTTCATATCATGCCTCTGTTGTTGTTATAACCTTTTGTTACTGTTTATTTATTAATAAATTTATATATTATTTTCATATACATTTTATTAATTTCCTTTCACCTCTCACACTTCTATTATAGAGAAAGGGCAAATAGCAATATTAAAATATTTCCTCTAATTAGTTCCCTTTTAATGTGCACGAATTTTGTGCACTGGGCCACTAGTAGCTATCATGAAAGAAATAGGATTATAATAACTTTACTCATTGGTGAAAGAGAGATCATCATTTTTACAATTGGTTGAGTAATAAATGAACTCATATATTCAAAATTTTTTCTTTCCAAAATTCCAAGTGAGAATTATAATTTATTTGAAGCTTCATCCAATTCAAAATATTTACACACAAATAGTATACCATATTGCCTCCAAACTGGCATTTTCAATATTAGAGTCAATTTTTATTTATGTTGCTGTTGGCACTATTTACATTAATTAAATAGAAGTTATAAGAAACAAAATAGGGCATATTTACTCTCCATCTTATTTAACCTTATTTATATGTATGTGAATGTAGTCTAGATCCCATTTTAGCTTTCTCTTTCTGTGAAGGCCCTGAGTTGTTACCTGTTGTTTCTAAAGTATTTTAAAATTGAGAGCAATGCATAATAATATTTACTTTGGAAAATGTCATTTATTTTTAGTAATGTAAAGTTACATTGATAAATTTGTTAATTTTGATGCCAATAACTAGCACATCACCATTTGCTTCATTTTCTTTAAGAATTGTAGGACGTAACATTACTCAAGATAAATGCTCTGTGTTTTCCATATTAAAGTAAGTTCATGTAAGGGGAAAAGATCTTTTTCTGCAAACACTATTCTCACTGTCTAAAATAATAAGAGCGAATTGCAACTGTCAAAAACAATTTCTGATGTTCCAGGTGGGGGCCTGCGCAAAGACTGGTGTTTCCATCCCCCTCCCTCTCCCCCCTCCCCACTCCCCACCTCTTCCCCTGAAACCCGGAGCCCCAGAGGGGACCTGCTCATCAGCACCAGCACCACTGCTTCCTGGGTGTGACCTCCGCCCTGAGTGCTGGGAGGAACAAAAGGTGTTTGCTCTATGATTTTCTGATCACCCAGGCTCCCACCGAGTCCTGCCCTGCTGGAGAGCCTGGGCAGGAGGGTCCCCCGTGAGCAAAGGCGGAGTGCACATCTAGTGCACATCCCACCCCTGGACCACTAAAGGCCAAAATGTCCTGGCCTCCAAACTGAAGGCTGAAGGCTGGGGCGGGAGGGGGAGAGCGAGGTGACCGGCTGATGCACAGGAGGGCACCTAGCGGCGCAGCTCACTGAGGCCCCTTTAGGTGGAAACGTAACGGAGGACCAGCTCAGGAGGGGCCGGCTTCTCTGGCGTCTGTGGCATCGCCGGTGAGGTAGGCCCGATGCTCCACTGAGTCACTAAGGATTTGGAGTAAAAACCCTAGAGAGTAGGATGGCGTACATTACAGGACGAAACTCTGAACAGGGATTTTTCTTCCACCCCACCTCACCCGCCATGCTTGCGCCCCGTATCATCTACTCCCAGTGAGTTCCCTGGGGACCCATGCAACAGGACCTAGCACTCTGGTGTTCTCTGGGATTTTCCACAGGAACGCGGTGGGCAGGTGTGGGTTCCCAGCTGAAAGCCCTGTCTGCCTCTTCTGCAGCTCAGCCATCTACACCCACCTGCAACCCACACACAGCTACAGCCAGAGGCGCGGCAAGCGCATCTCACTTTTGCACAACGTAGTCACACCGCCCTGCCCTCCACCTACTCACCTGCAACCCTCAGGAATAGGGTGTGAAGGGGCGGGCGAGGAGGCCACCGGGAAGTCAGTCTGTGGACAGGGCAGGTTGGGCAGTGAGGAGCGGGGTAGGCAGGAACCTGTGAGCCCAAGGGCCAGGCCTGGGAATGCCCATTGGCAGGTTAGTCAGTTTAGCCTTGAGGCTATTCATTTCTGTGTGAGAATCTGCAAGAGTTCGCCCTCGGGAGTCCAAGGTTAATAGGGAGACCCTTCCCCATTAGGAAGTGCTCATGTGCTTCAGGGAAAACCCCTGCATCCTCTGCAAATAGAGGCTTGGAGGTTGGAAATGGCTCCCGGGCTTCCTCCCCGGCTGAGAAAGAGAGGAAGCATGACTGGGGGAAGACCTTCCTCATGCTCAGCAGGTACTGCGACCTCCCCTATGGTGGTGAGATGAGGCACACGGTGCTTAGCTTAGCTCTCTCCCAGTCTGGCAGAAGATGCCACGAAGACTCCCTGGCGTCTGCCATCAGGAGTCTTCCAGATTGACAAGGAAATCCTAGACTCTGCCTTGCAGCACACCCCATCCAGAAAAAGGAGCCAGGGTCTCTCACACAGGGAATCAGTCCCGTCGAACGCCGCCTGGCCAGGTGACTAGTGCCCTCCACAGAGCACCTGTCCCTTCAGTTTAATGGGAAACACCCATCAGTATGGTTTGTGCTGAGTGGGGTTAAGTTGGGAAACTTCGTCAAGGAGGTGGTTCTGGAGCAAGTTTTAAAGATAAGAAGGGACTAGACTAGTGGATAAGTAGGTGGACATGGCTTAGGTTGTGAGAAAAATATGCATGTGACCAGTAAAGTAACATGAGAGAGGGACAATAAGATAGAGGATTAAATGAAGGGTGTAAGACGGAGA